>OX328123.1:26355934-27091528 GCA_946811695.1 Gonocerus acuteangulatus | reverse complement strand
CATCCTTCGTGGTCCAATAAATGCCCAAAATTCTTAAAGGAACGCCGCATAGAAGAAATTAGATTAACAAATAAAATTTCGTATAAACAGGAAGAGAGAATACTTGAAAAGTATTAACGAACTGAACAAGTTGAAAGAAACATTATTCCGTCTTACAAAGATATATTGACAAATCCGTCTTCAGAAGGCCCTCTTCTAGAACAGATCTCCAAGCTGTCATCAGTCATAGAATCTTTAGTAACAAAAGTAAATTTACTTGAAAATCTACTCACTCCTTATCATGAAAAATCGGTGGATTCTAAGACTGACCTCGGATTAGCGACTGATTTAGGATTGGTGACACAAAGTACAAGCCCGCTTGTAAAGGTACCGACACACCGTAAAAGTACAGCTAACAAATCCGATAATAAAAAACAAAATTGCGGAACACCCAGAGTAAAAACACGTAGTCATAAGGAATTCAGACAATATCCGAATAATGGCACTCCAAATAAAGAGGAAAAAAGTGGAGTGAAGTCTAATAATGGAAACGCTCTAAAGCCAATGATTTTTTGATGCGGAAATATAACAACGAAAATCTTATCTACATATCTATAAAATTTGTAAAAACTTTTCCCTATTTAATTATCGTTCCTGACTTCCCAATTTGTCGTAAAAGAAAATATTCTCTCCGAATATACAACATTTATGAAGAATCATTTATAGCTATAATTGTCTACAGATTTTATCAATCCTTGACTAATCTTGACTTTCCATGAACATTATACAGTGGAATATCAATGGTATAAACAAGCACAGGGAATATTTTAATTTACTTCTCTCAAATACTAATCCTGACTGCTTATGCTTGCAAGAAACCCACCTTCAGGGAAGACATCAACTCAATATTAAAGGTTACCATGTTGTGAGAAAAGATAGACCTGATGATGTGTGTGCTTGGGGAGGTGTGGCTATCGCTATCAAAGACAACTTTTATTATGAAAATGTGTAGACTTAACGACACGACTAGAAGCTGTGGCAGTTCGCATTTGGATTCCTGAACCAATTACAATATGCAGCATTTACATTCCTCCATCAGAACCATTCACTTCAAACGAAATACATGATTTGATATCCAACTTCCAGAGACCATTCCTTTTGCTTGGGGATTTCAATGGACACGATCAATTGTGGTGATCAACAAAACGCGATGTTGGTCATAGGGGAAAACAAATAATAAAACTAATACAAGAAAATAACTTTATAAGTCTGCTAAACTCAGAAACTAGTACACACTTTTGTGCTCAGACAAATACATTTTCATCCGTAGACCTCAGCTTATGTGACTCACGTCTCCTGCCTGTTGCTGAATGGAATGTTTTCGATAGCCTTTATGGAAGCGACCATTTCCCCATTCAAATCCAGTTGAAAATAAAAGGTACAAGAAATTCAACGACACCACCGAAATGGAATTTTATTCGTGCAAATTGGGAATTATATGAAAAAAACATTTCAGAAAGACTAAAAGAAACTCCACAATTTCAAATGGTAGAACTTGTTTCATATTTCACTGACACTATACTCGAATCCGCATATACCTCGATCCCCCAATATAATACGACAGTCCAACGAAAGGTCCACTGGTGGAATGAAAGCTGTAAAATAGCGATAGCATCCAAAAAGAGGGCTCCCAACAAGATGAGGAGAACTGGAAAATTAGAAGACGCTATTGAATTTAAGAAACTCAGGGCTATAGCAAACAGAACCATTAAATCAGCTAAAAGGCAATTGTGGAAAGATTATGTCAGCTCCATCAATATTTCCACTCCTTCCAGGGATATTTGGCGGAAAATTAAAAACATTAGAGGGGTCGATTCTAGAACCAAAATACCAGGTTTAAAACTAGGAGCTAAGGTTATTTCAGAGCCGGACGAAGTAGCTCACTGCCTTGGGGAATGCTTCCAGAAGGTTAGTATTACTACGGGTTACGATCCGTTATTTCAACAATTCAAATCGAAGACAGAAGAGGAAGGACTTACCGAACCGACAGAAGAACAAGAGGATTATAATAGTCCTCTTACTTTAGAAGATTTGGAATTCGCCCTACACTTCTGCAGAGATAAAAACTCACCAGGGCCTGACCGAATTCCTTATAATTTGATAAAAAACTCCCCAAAGTGGGGAAAACATTCCTTTTATCTATCTATAACAGAATTTGGGAAGAAAAGGTTTTTCCGGACTCATGGAAAAATTCTATTGTTATTCCTATTCCAAAAAAAGTATCCTGCTCAACTCCTGAAGACTTTCGCCCTATTTCACTCATAAATTGCTCCTCTAAAGTTTTAGAAAAGATCATAAATAGAAGGCTTTACTATCTCCTTGAAAAAAGAGGATTGTTATGTGCTAATCAATGTGGCTTCAGAAAAGGCCATTCAACTTCGGATCATTTAGTAACCCTTGAAAATGAAATAAACTTAGCATTTTCGAAAAAATGTACACCTAATTGCCGTTTTCATGGACATCGAAAAGGCATACGACAGAGTTTGGAGATTCCTGGTGCTAAAAACTCTTCTGAAATGGGATATTAAAGGTAGAATCTGGTCCTTCTTGAAAGAATTCTTGTCTAACCGAACCTTCCAAGTTCGAGTAAAAAATCGGCTCTCTTCAAGATTCATTCAAGAAAATGGGATACCCCAAGGGTCAACACTAAGTGTAACCCTTTTCCTAATAGCTATCAATTCTGTAACTGAATTAATAAGTCAACCTGTCGGATATACATTTTACGCCGATGATCTTGTTACTTTTGTAAGGTCCTCATCATTAGAATTTATAAAATGGAGGCTGCAAGAAACCATATATCGATTCGAAAGATGGACTCGACAAACAGGTTTCTCGTTCTCAACTACGAAGACCCGAGCTCTACATTTCTGTAGAAAAGTTTGCCACTACAATCCACCGATCAGCCGATCGATTATGTGGAAAAAATGAAGTTCTAAGGATTGATCTTCGACAAAAAGTTGAACTGGATTGAGCACATCAAGGACTTAAGAAACAAATGTACGAGAAAACTTTTTCTTCTAAGATATTTAGCTCATTCAAATTGGGGTGCCGATAGAGCAACACTTTTACATATATACAGAGTTCTCATCAGATCGGTACTCGATTACGGGTCGTTCATATATTCCTCCGGTAATAGAAAAGCTCTCCGGATGCTCGATGTAGTACATAATGAAGCAATGAGGATAAGTACTGGAACAGTCCGAACATCACCGATCGAAATTCTTCAAGTGGAATGTGCAGAACCTTCTCTATACAATAGGAGAAATTTCTTGGGACTTTGCTTCCTAGGAAAACTTCTATCAAGAGGAAATCATCGGTGTCTCTGTGTTACAATAAAAAATGAACAACTATCGGCACGAAATAGTTTTTGTTCTCGGATTAAAAAAGTTTTAAACTCCCTGCAAATAGAACTTCCCATTTTTTGGCCAACCAAAATAATAGTACAACCACCATGGGACACTGTCAAAATAATCATTGACAAGAAAATGCAACAGGTAAACAAAAAAGAGAACCCACCAAATACCATAATTGCTGAGTTTTTGGCGCATCTTAGAAACTATAATGGTTATGAACCAATCTACACTGACGGATCAAAGTCATCTAATGGAGTAAGGTCTGCTTTTAAATCCAGATTAACAAAAAAGATCATTGCTCTACGAAAAGAATGCAGCTCGTTCAGTGCTGAAGCAGTCGCTATCCATTAGGCGATAAAGTTTGTTTCGATAAACCAAATTCCCAAAGCTCTGATCATATCAGACTCATTAAGCGTCCTAACAGCACTACAAGAAAAGGAATCAACTGAAGGGCTCATTCGCTCTTGCAAAGACTTACTATGGAAAGCACAGAAGGCAAGACAGGTGATATCATTCATGTGGGTTCCATCGCACAGCGGCATTCAAGGGAATGAGGAAGTAGATAAGCTAGCATCATCAGTAAATCAGGAAAGTAGCTATTGAGGTTGGACTCATGACGGAATTTTTGAAAAATTTCTTCAAATCTTTATCGATCCTACCTAGAAGACACCGAAAATGACCCCCGTTAAAATTTATATATATATATGTCTGTTAACACGATAGCGGCCAGAGTTTTTGTTTTTTCGTCACGAAACTTGGTATATAGCTTTCAATTAGCAAACGATTGAACGAGTTCGTTAACCACCAAAGTCGGTCCACCGGAAGGGGGGGTTTACCCCAAACCCAAAACACTAATTTGACTATGTCAGCCGTAATATTTGTTATATTTCAACGAAACTTGGTATTCGTAGTGGTAATATAGAGAGAAAAGTGAGATATAAAAATTAACTAAATCGGTTCATTAGAAGGGGGGGGGGGGGTTTACTCCGGACCCACAATACAAATTCGCCACTACCAGCCGTGATTTTTAGTATATTTCGACGAAACTCGGTATTCGTCGTGGTGATCCACAGGTAAATATGTGTTGTAAAAATAAACTAAATCGGTTCATTAGGAGGGGGGGTTTACTCCGGACCCACAATACCAATTCGCCACTACCAGCCGTGATTTTTGGTAAATTTCGACGAAACTCGGTATTCGTAGTGGTAATCTACAGGTAAACATGTGTTGTAAAAATAAACTAAATCGGTTCATTAGAAGGGGGGGGGGGTTTACTCCGGACCCAAATTCCTAATATACTCATACCGGTCGTAATTTCTGCTGTATTGTAACGAAACGCGGTATACGTCGTGGGTAATTCATGAGAAAGAAGTGTTGTAATAATACCAACAAGGATGAGGAATAAGGAAGTGTTGTAAAAATGAGCTGAATCGGTCAATCGGAAAGCGGGGGTTTAATTTGTAATATATTTCAATAGCAAAGCCCGCCAGACGTAGGTTCACGGAGCGCTTTCTACCACTAGAGTGACTGTATCCTGTTCCTGCCTTAGATCAAAATACGATAATATGAGGTTTTTTGTATTTATTACGTAGTGCAATAGGTACCATGTGTAAACCTAACTCTGGAAGCAAATTAATAATTGATCAGTTACTCATTACAAATTTGAAAGAGAACTATTCATGTTTTTATTTTATTTATGTAGGATATTTTAAGCAAATTGTTCTGGAAAGCAGTCTACACTACCCAAATTCTGAGGAAAGTGCTTAGTTATGCAGCTCCTGCGTGACGGACTTTTATTATTAGTCTTCAAACTAAAATTCATTAAAATTATTATTACGTGTTTATTATTTATTATTATAATTATTATTTATTATCCGATTTTTGTATTATATTAGAGTTAATCCTTATAATTATTGTTATAAATTATCAATTCTGTTAATATTATTATAATTGCTATTATTACTTATTCTAGCATCAATTTCTTTAATTTTCATTCATTTTAATCTGTTCATTATAATTTTTATCGAATATTTCTTATTTTACCTTTGATCTACAACTGCCAATGATCCTAAAGGATAGAGGCAAAACGAACAAATAAATAAATAAAAAACAAATAGTCTTTCTTAGCAGCTCCAAACTTTATTGAAATAATTCAAGTTATATATATATATATATATATATATATATATATATATATATATATATATATATATAAGCAAATATAAAAATATGAATAAAAATGTATTGTAATTTTAGTATATACATATTAAGACGCAATTTTAGTTTGGATAATTATTACGGACTTGTAGTACATACATAACTTAAGAAACCATATAAGAATAAATAATGAGTGAGGAAAAAGAAAAAAAATCATTCATGCAAAATGGACAAACAACACTAATACGTTATGACAGTTAACCAAACATACTCGACTCACAAAATCGAACACTTTTAACCTTGAAGTTGTTTCCCATAAAAATTTAAAAACAGACAAAACAATCTCTGCCAGTCTAGGCCTTTATTATTTCATCAGCAAAATTGTCCAAAGCACGTTTCACGGGCGAACCACTTTTGGGCTTAGCGACCTTTTTAGCTGACAATTCATATTTGTATCACGCGTCCTACTTACATCCGGCACAACCTACTTGAAGGTATCTCGACAAGGGATCTTGCTGTCTCCTATGAGGCAGTATATTGTTACAAAATCTGTTTGTAGTACATTTAATATCTTTAAAAATTCTTTACTTCATTCACAATTGCTGGTAAATAAAGAGAATCGATGGAGAAAATTTCAACTCGATCCATTATCAATATCGAATCGACCACCGAAGACCGAATGTCCTTGAGCAATTTTGAATTAATGACGAAATAACCCAAGTGTCATTAATTAAGGTACTTTTAATTGAATTGAACAGAAGAGGTCATTGTCCGTTTAGATTAACCAAGAATGAGAGAGTCAGGGTGCTTTCATTTTAATAAAAGTAGCCTATAAAAACGAAGCCAGATGGTCTCCTAATCATAATTTTTTTTTTTTTTTTTTTTACGGCTCATCTACATCTAGGTCATTATCGCCGACATCCAGGGCTTAGCGAGGAATTTTACCAGCGAGCCATGGGATGATTAAATTCCTGCCGGAGGTTGGGAATCGAACCCACCATCTCCTGCTTATGAATCCAAGGCGCTAGCCATTAGACCACGGGAGACCCCTCCTAATCATAATGAAATTTATTCAATTTGAATGAAGTAACTACCGTATTCAATAGAACGATTCCTTTCAGCAACTTCCTCCTAAGGAATTTATCTATTGAGGTTGCACATATGGCGGAAGTTTTGAAAAAATTTGTTCAAATCTCTATCGATCCTATCTTGTTGACACCGAAAATGAAGGGGTCGGGGCAAAATAGTGCCAAGCAATATTTTTAACAAAACTTAACTGTAGCTGCTATATGTTGGATATTATGTGGGGCTATCAGTCTATGATGCAAATGCTACTAAAATATGACTACAAGCTTTGTATGCTACTTAATCTTGTTGCCCCTAACCATTTCAACCCCCCCCCCCCCCAATATGTTGGATATTATGTGGGATAGTCCCACATAATATCCAACATATAGGAAATACAGTTAAGTTTTGTTAAAAATATTGCTTGGCACTATTTTGTCCCGACCCGTTCAAATGACCCTCGTTAAAAATTATATATAGATATGTGTTTGTGTGTGTAACACGATACACGACAGTTTTTTTTCTTTTTTTTTTTTTTTTTTTTTGTTTTTTTTGCCACGCAACTTGGTATACAATATTCCCCTAGAAAACGAATGAACGAGTCCGTTTATCAGTAAAACCATTCCTTCTGGAGTAGGGCGGGGTTACCCCAGACCCAAAAACGAAACTAGGTATTAGTTGTGGGCATCTAAAATGAAAAATGCATTGTAAAATTCGTTTAGAGCCTGCTGCTCAAATTCAACATAAATATTCTTTAGGTCCACCCGACAAACCTATGTAATGTACGGTATAACATACAGTATTATTTTTCATGCATGACCACCGCGCATGCTCGAACACCAGCGGACACTTTTTTGTAACGGTTTTTATCAGTTTAGTCATCGCTAAAGCATATTTATGCTAAAATAAACTAAATCGGTTTATTAGGAGGGGGATACTCCGGAGCCAAATTACTAATTTTCTCATACCGCTCGTAGTTTCTGTTCTATTGTAAGGAAATGTGCGGTATACGCCGTGGGTTTCTAATGAAAAAGAAGTGTTGTATAAATGAACTAAATCGTTCTATCGGAAGAGGGCATTTACTTTGTAGCATGTTTGAATTTGTCCTCCAAACGTAGGCTGAGAAATCAACCACTATTTTTGATATGACTATATAGGTAGTAGCCGTCTGAATTCTACCACTAGGGGTGCTGTATCCCGCCCCTGCGATATTATTGTACGCTTTTATTAATATAGGTCATTTTAAGCAAATTATTTAGACATGTAGTCCCCATATTGTGAGGAATGTGCTTAGTTATGTAGCTCCTACGGGGCGGACTTTTGCTACTTACTATTTTTTTTTTTAATATAATATGTGAGTATGAAGCCTGTCAAATATTTTTAATATAACCTCACTACACCGCCGGTATTTCATCAAAGAAATAGTTATCCAATTTACTATTAAGAAACATGGAGACCGACTAATTATAATTGTTATTACGTTACCTCTAATAAGTACCATGGTATCCTTTTCCCATATGAAAGTCCTTACCATATTTCCCACATGGGACTGATTAAAAAATGAAAGTTCACAAGTCACGAATAGCTATGCAATTTATCGTGTGCACTTACGTAGAGATGTAGATATGATTGTGGACATGGAACTGTGGACTATTACAGGGAATAGAAGTGACGTAAGATTTATTCTTATTAACAGAACGTAAAATAATAAAACTTAATGCCTCCCCCCAAATAGAAACACATAAATGTCCGGACGCAAGAACTTAGTGTGTTATCTTAGTTAGCGTTTCCGTTCTTATCTCCAGTGCACTTGGAAATCTTAAAATAGAAACAGTCAATACTTTCTATTGATCTTTCGTGAAATTTAAACACGTAAAAGTCCGTCACGCAGAAGCTGCATAACTAAGCACTTTCCTCAGAATTTGGGTAGTGTAGACTGCTTTCCAGAACAATTTGCTTAAAATATCCTACATAAATAAAATAAAAACGTGAATAGTTCTCTTTTAATTTTGTAATGAGTAACTGATCAATTATTAATTTGCTTCCAGAGTTATGTTTACACATGGTACCTACTACACTACGTAATAAATACAAAAAAACCTCATATTATGGTATTTTGATCTAACGCAGGAACAGGATACAGTCACTCTAGTGGTAGAAAGCGCTCCTTGCGGCGGCTTTGTGAACCTACGTCTGGCGGGCTTTTCTATTGAAATATATTACAAATTAAACACCCGCTTTCCGATTGACCGATTCAGCTCATTTTTACAACACTTCTTTCTCATGAGTTACCCACGACGTATACCGCGTTTCGTTACAATACAGCAGAAATTACGACCGGTATGAGTATATTAGGAATTTGGGTCCGGAGTAAACCCCCCCCCCTTTCTAATGAACCGATTTAGTTTATTTTTACAACACATTTTTACCTGTAGATTACCACTACGAATACCGAGTTTCGTCGAAATATACCAAAAATCACGGCTCGTAGAGGCGAATTGGTATTGTGGGTCCGGAGTAAACCCCCCCCCCCCCCGCCCTTCTAATGAACCGATTTAGTTCATTTTTATATCTCACTTTTCTCTCTATATTACCACTACGAATACCAAGTTTCGTTGAAATATAACAAATATTACGGCTGACATAGTCAAATTAGTGTTTTGGGTTCGGGGTAAACCCCCCCTTCCGGTGGACCGACTTTGGTGGTTAACGAACTCGTTCAATCGTTTGCTAATTGAATGCTATATACCAAGTTTCGTGACGAAAAAACAAAAACTCTGGCCGCTATCGTGTTAACAGACACACACACACACACACACATATATATATATATATATATATATATATATATATATATAGATATATATAAATTTTAACGGGGGTCATTTTTGGTGTCTACTAGGTAGGATCGATAAAGATTTGAAGAAATTTTTCAAAAATTCCGTCATGAGTCCAACCTCAATAGCTACTTTCCTTCGGAGGAAAGTGCTAATAAAATGAAATCTGAAGAGAAGAAGACAAAATTCGACTCTGGGAAATTACATTGATAAACTCACTTCACTGTTAAACAAATCTAACATCGAAGATTTTGGAGAAAAAAAAAAGCGGAAGTTCTCATTGCCTCTACTTCTAGACTTTTCCTGGTACATAACGAACTACTATCACCAAAACAAACAACAACAAAAGCAATTTCTTTATAACGATATAAACATCTCCATGTGGAGAAAATAAAAACCTAGATGATAACCAACATTTACGAAAAGAGGATTTGTGGCTGAAAAAATACTAATCGAGAAGAAGGGTTTATCTGAAGGTAAGGCACAGGTGTAGCGTCTTGCAAAACTTGTCCTCGTTTGCATACATAATTGGAGAAACCTACTTTGATTCAGGGGAACCTGATGTGTAGGAGCTACGCTTCCTATCACACTAACACCTTTTGGTTGTTTACTCTGCGTCAGCTAGGAGGAGGGGTTTCAGCTGATGTGTAGGAGCTACGCTTCCTATCACTCTAACACCTTTTGGTTGTTTACTCTGCGTCAGCTAGGAGGAGGGGTTTCAGCTGATGTGTAGGAGCTACGCTTCCTATCACTCTAACACCTTTTGGTTGTTTACTCTGCGTCAGCTAGGAGGAGGGGTTTCAGCTGATGTGTAGGAGCTACGCTTCCTATCACTCTAACACCTTTTGGTTGTTTACTCTCTGTCAGCTAGCAGGAGGGGTTTCAGCTGATGTGTAGGAGCTACGCTTCCTATCACTCTAACACCTTTTGGTTGTTTACTCTGCGTCAGCTAGGAGGAGGGGTTTCAGCTGATGTGTAGGAGCTACGCTTCCTATCACTCTAACACCTTTTGGTTGTTTACTCTGCGTCAGCTAGGAGGAGGGGTTTCAGCTGATGTGTAGGAGCTACGCTTCCTATCACTCTAACACCTTTTGGTTGTTTACTCTGCGTCAGCTAGGAGGAGGGGTTTCAGCTGATGTGTAGGAGCTACGCTTCCTATCACACTAACACCTTTTGGTTGTTTACTCTCTGTCAGCTAGCAGGAGGGGTTTCAGCTGATGTGTAGGAGCTACGCTTCCTATCACACTAACACCTTTTGGTTGTTTACTTGGTGTCAGCTTGCAGGAGGGGTTTCAGCCGATGTGTAGGAGCAACGCTTCCTAGCACACTAACACCTTTTGGTTGTTTACTTGGTGTCAGCTTGCAGGAGGGGTTTCAGCCGATGTGTAGGAGCAACGCTTCCTAGCACACTAACACCTTTTGGTTGTTTACTCTGGGTCAGCTTGCAGGAGGGGTTTCAGCTGATGTGTAGGAGCTACGCTTCCTATCATACTAACACATTTTGGTTGTTCAGTCTCTGTCAGCTTGCAGGAGGAGTTTTAGCTGATGTGTAGCCTAATATTAGTGGCTAGGGGAACATGGATTGGGTATAGTGGGCCCTTGATGAGGTGGCAATAAATGCATTATAAAGTGCTCGTTTTTGGTTTTTTTTCAAACAAACTCCATAGTATGGATTTTGTTCTTTTTTTGGAAATATTTTTTGATTTGGTTGACATAATTATTGTAGGTCATATCGATATCGACCTTCTTATGTTATTCATTAGAGGGGCCTCCCCGTGCCCTAGTCGCTAACGCCTTGGACTCTCACACGGGAGATGGTAGGTCGATCCACACCGGCGGCAGGAATTTTCTCACCTCATGGCTCGCTGAGAAAATTCCTCGCTGCGCCATGGATGTCGGCGTTAATAGCCGCGATGTCGATGCGCCGTAAAAAAAAATAAGGTATTCATTAGATTATACGTTTTTTTTATGCGCCGTAAGAAAAAAAAAGGTATTCATTAGACTATACGTTTTTTGGGTATCGACGTTTGTTGAATAATCTTTATCGATTAAATCCAGAGGGCTGGTTGGGACATTGTTTTCAGCTTCAGTTATGACGTGGCCCGGATAGTGGTAGGCTTTCTCGCTCGCTGTGGCTGTAAATATTCTAAATATTAGCTTCTGATGAGGCACTAAAGGTGCGAAACATGTCGAGGAATTAATAAATTATTTATATTAATTCACGTATTTGTATTTGTTGACCTTCCGCCTGATAACTGAATAAGTGGATTTAATAGGATCACTTGGCCAAGCATTACGTCGATGCGCCGTAAAAAAAAAAAAAAAAAAAAAAAAAAATCGGATCACTTTTCAATAATTATTATAACGTTTAGTGCTCACTGATCATTATTTTTTTTTTTTTTGTAAAAGATAGCGATGCAATTTATTTCTCAGAAGAACAATTGTCTGACTGGATGAAACATATTCTAATTCCCTCCAACAAGGAACCGCGTCGACTCACTGCTTTCGCATGTACGACATGACTCATGAACAAACTCCATTTCTGCTTATTAATAGCTACCTTCCGATATTTCGCACTGGAATGTGGTTCTGCTCCAGACGGATCTGCATATAAATAGTCCTGTTCATTCGCGAGAGGGTTGTAATTAACCACTACATCCTGTTTTATCGGCTATCGATCTGGTTCGAGGATTGGTCAGACGATTCGTGGGAACTATCGAAGGGGCAATATTGTATGTTGTCTTAACACTCGGGAAGGCGCAATCAAAATGTAGCGATTGTTCGCGACATGTAAGCCCAAATACCTTCTTCATTGTGACAGTTGAAATCCGACGTTACCATGACTTGCTCTGGCCATTTTTCGCTTTAAAGTTATTAGGTTGGGTAAATATTGACACTTTGGCAATAAAATACTTCACAGTTGTACTTTTTGCAACTATTTATTTCTTGAAATATAATGAATAAATAAACTTGTACAAGAAACTCAAATAAGGCACTTTTCTTCAAATCACAGATACATATAAGGAACTATATAGGTTACAACGAACTATTTATATGTAGATCCATATGAATTTTTGACCAATGATTTTTCCCTTATGAATATTTGGTTCGGTGTATCAAGGAGGCACTACGATCGTTTTAAATGGCGCGATGGGCCAGAAAGAACAGCGCGTTCTCGATTGTTAAGTTTCACAATGCGGCAAGAGTAACAAGCATCATTTGATAAAAAGTCCAACTCGTACTGCGACGCCTGTGATTCCATGTAATGCTTATTCGCGATGCGATTTTGAAATACTAGAATAGGAACCCATATCTCGACTTCAATGGGATAAAACAATACTTCAGAAACATTAAACAAGGTTTTCTCTGAACGAGGTGAATCTACATATAGGAAATTTATCAGGCTTTTAAATGCTTGGCTTTCACTTACCAACGTATTACATTATAAATAATTTTATGTATATTCCTACTAGGTATAAAATATACGGCTTCTTACTGTACCTGTATATCGATGATAAGACGTGGTAGTCCAAGACGGTATCCCAACCCAGTACTAATTACTTCCGAAGTTCCTCACCTTTGGTACATCATTAGAACCTGTGGCGTAGCCTATTTAAACGCATTGGTATCAAACCTGATTTATAAAAACAATAAGATGCCTTGATAAAGTATCTTGCACTAGTAATTATTAATAATATTAACAGAAATATAATCTGAATTTTAAATTAATATGACTACACTTCTTAGGTGCACGGCATACTTTTGGGCCTATCCAACGTGTTAGGACTACAATACCCCATATAATACTCTGTACGGATTTTTTAACTTGTTTACACTCCCTATACTACATTTACAACACCAACCCGAACAATGTCAAAATTGTACAAGAAATATTGGGACTAAAAGACCAACACATAACATGGTGTGGGTTCCTGGTCATGAAATCATCTGGCTACAAGTCTACAAGTCTACTGTAGCAGATGAACATGCAAAAATTGCTACTAGATGCCACCCTAACGACTTACTTACAGTTAAAGACCTACAAATAAAAATAACAGAAGTTATCCTGAATAGGTGGAATTCCATGTGGTATACCACACAAGATACCTAAGGGGAAATAAAGGTCAATACACAACCTTATTCCTCAAGAGAACAGAGAACAAGACGTACTGAAATTGTCCTAACAAGACTTAGAATTGGACATACTTGGCTCAATAACTCACGCTTATTTAATAAACAAGACAAGCCAAGGTGCGAGACATGCAACGTTCCTTTTAACTTTGAAACAACTATTAACAGACTGCATCAAAAGAGGCAATCTACAGTCACCGCGTACCCTTAATGAGCTGTTTCAGAGGTTTGATATTCATTTAAACCAAGATATGTAAATTAGGGTTGCGTTTGAAGTTGATGAAGTATTATAGCATGAAACGTTTTGCGATATTTTTATATTTTCTACAATAAAATGGTTGGGAAATCGTAGTAAGTGGAAGGTGACCACTCGAAAGCTAACTAAACTGTCTAAAAAAAAGGTTATGAAGTAACTTTCGAAGGGACAATGTCAATCGGAGAAATACGTAAAACCATCGAATATGTTAGATTGGTTGCTTTGACCCGTTTTTATGTATGATTTCCTCAAAAAAATTATGTTTTCTATTGCGTGTTTCCTTTTAAATGAATTTAACAGTAAAATGAGTATTTTACTAATAAAATGAGAAAAATATTGGCTATAGTGTTTCTAAAAGCGAACGTAAAATAAAAAACAATTTTTGGCTGTTTATCGAAGATATTTCCGAATGGAATTCGAAGAGGCCGAGATAGAAATTTCTGATATCGTAAGTTAGCGTCGCCTCTTCTAACCTTCTTTAGAATTTCACTGGAGTAGATGTTTTCATTTATCCAAAAATATTAACTATATTTATTCCAGGCTTTACAAACGACACTAGCCATAAGAACGTTATGGAAATATGCTAAGATGACGCAATTCCTGAGACTCGGACTTTTTATCATTCTAACAAAATTATCCTATTCTCTAATTTCAAAATTCGTTAAAGCGAATAGATGTTTATATTTTATGAATTAATTAGCTAGCAATGCTTTATGATCCTCCTCTACATTTTTCTCAAGCTGCTTTATACTCTGTCTAAATAACTGTGATGACTCTAATGTATACCTTATTAAAATCTGTCGAATTAAATTTATATATATATGTATATATATATATATATATAAAAAAAAAAAAAAATCAGTCCCGTAACAGGCCACAAGGGCCCAGAGGGGCAGATACTGTAGAGGTATCTGATTCTTGACTATACGGCACACTAGGGAGATAGTGTGGTCAACACTATGCTCCGGCCGCCTGATTTTCCCCTTGGCTGCTTCGACTGCTAGAGTCATTAGCACTCAAGGTACCCATTATTAATTAAATTAATTAAAGGCTGGGTGAGCCTAGGGACGATCTGGGACCCCAAATACAACCTTCGAACGGCAGCACTAGAAGAAAAAATCTTTAGTGCGCGCTCGGGTTTTGAAACTGGTCCTCCAGTTCATTAGTCGAGTGCTCTACCACTGAGCTAACCTCGCCCCCATATATATATATATATATATATATATATATATATATATATATATATATATATATACATATATATACATATATATATATATATATATATATATATATATATATATATATATATATATATATATAATATGCTGGAGCACCTGAGTTCAATGCTCAAGCGCACAAAAGATCTTATCTTCTAGTGTCTTCGTTCGTGAGTTGGATTCGGGGTCACAAACCTGATACCTGGTACCTGATAAGGGGAAAATCATACGGCCGAAGCGTACTACTGACCACACTATCTCCCTAGACAGGCGTATGGTCAAGAATCAGATACCTCTACAGTATCTGCTTTTTTGGACCATCGTGGCCTGTTACAGGACTGTCTTATATATATATATATATATATATATATATATATATATATATATACATCTATGTGTGTGAGTGTGTTCTTTGGTGCTATACGATATTTTATTGTAGTGTAACTGTATTTTACTTTATTATTAAACATTTTTAGCTGTATCTGCTTTCTTGGGGACTATTACAGTTCTAACATATTTTCACATTTTATTAAAACTGTTGTGTTTTTTTTAGAACACCTGATCCCAGATCGGTATTGACACTTAATGAGACATCTTCTTTTTTTCTATAACATTTGTGAAATCGAATCATTTCAAAAAATATAAACAGGTTCATTTTACAAAATGATTAACTGAAGCAGATTTATTATATTGATCCCGGGGAAAGATTATACTTTCACGTTCAGCTTTATCCTTTCGAGAAACTCTCAAATGTATATCTGTACAATTGATTTCATATATAATAATCTAAGGCATTAGATCAGCCCGTAAATACACTGTTGTCATACTCCAACCAATGCCAGTGACAACTGTTTTCAGCAACAGATTTTCTACATGTCAACGGTTTTGATGGGCCGTTTCTTGTTGTATAACTGTTTTTTATTTTGATATTATAATTGGTTTACTTGATTCGAATTTTAGAAAATTGTTGAGCACCAATATTATGGATCAGAGACAATTTACGTCAATCCAAAATTTGTATTGAGTTATTCAGGAAGTCAAAGTTATTAGTAAATATTTTGTAGTAGGTAAGATTGTGATCTTGAGTCTACTCACCGGTATGTGTACGAGAGTTCCGTTGCCGGCCTGCTGAGTTCCGAACGAGTAGACAGGTACAACAGGTACGGTACCGTTCTTGAGGACGATGGGTCCTTTAGGCTCTTCGAGTGCCTCGTAGTCTGCGCTCGGTAGGTCGTCATCGTAGTCTAGGACTGCATGAAGGGTAGTCTTGCCTCCAGGAGCACCGGCCGTAACCCTCGTATAGAAGTATGGCGGCACTCCTAGGCCTAGAGACAGGCCGTCAGAGAAGTTCCCAACCGACATCACACGCCGCGCACCAACCACTGCCTTCACTCCTCGTAGAAGCTAGTTTTACGTAACCTCGCTCCCTCCCCACCAACCCGTAAGTCCATCTCGCACCCCTCCAAGAACTTCTGCGCGAGGGTGCAAAGTGCATTTCTCGAGAGATTGTCAGGAAAGAGTAGGGAACTTGCTTGCCATGTAATGTGAGTTGTAGTACAAATCGTCCTTTAACACTAGATCATACTTTACCAGACCTGATACTGGCATAAATGTTAACAAGAAAAAATATATTTGTTACTAATATATATAAAGTAACCTTAGTTCATTAAATGTATTCTCTACTTATAGCTTCAAAAGTCATTACATCATTTAAGAAAGCAAATGTTATATGTAGTAGAAATTTTGAATTGAAATTACCAGACCAGTCAAAATGACTGGTCTAGTAAATCTAGTGTTAAGTTATTATTATCGTACGGTATTGTGTGAAGAAAGAGAAGATTCTTCTTATCATAATGAAATTGAATTATTCATATTTTATAGTAACCCAATCTTCTTTAATCCAATATTATTCTGGTGGAAGGTCACCAAAAGAGAATAATTCTCTGTTAATTATTAACACGTTAGTTGCCAAAATGAGGTTACTACTTTTTAGCACTTTCCTCCGAAGGAAAGTAGCTATTGAGGTTGGACTCATGACGGAATTTTTGAAAAATTTCTTCAAATCTTTATCGATCCTACCTAGTAGACACCGAAAATGACCCCCGTTAAAATTATATATATATATATATATATATATATATATATATATATATATATATATATATATATATGTGTGTGTGTGTGTGTGTGTGTGTGTCTGTTAACACGATAGCGGCCAGAGTTTTTGTTTTTTCGTCACGGAATATAGCATTCAATTAGCAAACGATTGAACGAGTTCGTTAACCACCAAAGTCGGTCCACCGGAAGAGGGGGTTTACCCCGAACCCAAAACACTAATTTGACTATGTCAGCCGTAATATTTGTTATATATCAACGAAACTTGGTATTCGTAGTGGTAATATAGAGAGAAAAGTGAGATATAAAAATGAACTAAATCGGTTCATTAGAAGGGGGGTTTACTTCGGACCCACAATACCAATTCGCCACTACCAGCCGTGATTTTTGGTATATTTCGACGAAACTCGGTATTCGTTATTTTGATCTAAAGAGAGAATTCCGTTGTAAAAATAAACTAAATCGGTTCATTAGAAGGGGGGGTTTACTCCGGACCCACAATACCAATTTGCCACTGCCAGACGTAATTTTTGTGGTACATTTCAACGAAACTTGGTATTCGTGGTGGTAATTAACAGAGAAAAATTGGTTGTAAAAATAAACTAAATCGGGTTATTTGGAGGGGGGGGTTTACTCCGGACCCAAATTCCTAATATACTCATACCGGTCGTAATTTCTGCTGTATTGTAACGAAACGCGGTATACGTCGTGGGTAATTCATGAGAAAGAAGTGTTGTAAAAATGAGCTGAATCGGTCAATCGGAAAGCGGGGGTTTAATTTGTAATATATTTCAATAGAAAAGCCCGCCAGACGTAGGGTCACAAAGCCGCCGCAAGGACCGCTTTCTACCACTAGAGTGACTGTATCCTGTTCCTGCGTTAGATCAAAATACGATAATATGAGGTTTTTTGTATTTATTACGTAGTGTAATAAGTACCATGTGTAAACATAACTCTGGAAGCAAATTAATAATTGATCAGTTACTCATTACAAATTTAAAAGAGAACTATTCATGTTTTTATTTTATTTATGTAGGATATTTTAAGCAAATTGTTCTGGAAAGCAGTCTACACTACCCAAATTCTGAGGAAAGTGCTTAGTTATGCAGCTCCTGCGTGACGGACTTTCTTTTTTTTTTACGGCGCATCGACAAATCTTGGCCATTAGCGCCGACATCCACGGTGCAGCCAGGAATTTTCTCAGCGAGCCCTGAGATGAGAAAATTTCTGCCGCCACCATCTCCCGCTTATGAATCTAGCACGCTAGCCACTAGACCACGGGAGACCCCATGAGGTTACTACTATACAAAAAACAAAAGTAAAAAATTATTTTATTATAATGTACTGATCATTTTCTGGATGATGGATTTTTGTTTTTTGGAATCTATCGATTTTACACAAATGATTGACGCTATACTTATTGTCAATGTAGTGGCTGTCATCTCCAAGGAATTCTGTCAAGTCGATGGGGGCATATAATCAGTTACAGATTTAAATTTAAGTTACATACATTTTTACTGCCATAAGTCGAGAGATTGTACTTAAAAGCGGAAAAAGTACTTTTTTGAAAATATAACAGTTTTATATTACACTTTTAAGGGGCATATGTTATTTAAGACATCAGTGATTTATTCTGGTTTCAAATATAAACGTAATATCTTAGCATCAGTAATTATGAACTATCATTCGGGCATAGAAAACAGTAAAATATAATTTTCCTAATACATAATATCTGTGATCTAACAGATCAATTTTCTCCATCGCTTGTATGCATCTCCTGTAAAGTCTGTAGTCACATCGTAGGGAGGTGTATTTAGGCCCGCTACAGCATTCGTCACATCAACTGATGTCAGATAATTTCGGCGTGATTATTTTAGTACATTTCCACCAATTTCTGATTTAGAAACGGATGTCACATTTGTTTTTAGTAGGTACATTAAAAAAAAACTATATTCAAATTTTGGGAAGATTCCAAAAATAAATAAAAAAATGTTTTTTAAATGTCGCTAAGGGTGGACCCTTAAGATTTTGTTCAAAAAGATTCAACAATCCGGACAAATTTCAAAGAACATTAACCCGAATCAAACCAAATTTAGAAGAGCGATAAACGCTTTAAAGTGACACATTTTCTTCCAATCGTAATTTTTCTAAGTGTTCTGGGATCGACGTTATATGCAAAAATGTTTACATTTTATTTTTATTTTGAGACCCAATTTTTACAAGTACCTTCTGAGATAATACAATTGTCATCTATAATGCTAGAAAAAGGAGTCCTTCTTCTTTTGAAAGAGTTCAAGGACTTAAAACTCGAAATATCTCAAGGCGAATAAATTAATTTCAAAACGTCACGTTACTTTTTCGCTTACAAATGTTTACTCTTTTCCGGACTGGGAAAAAATATTATTTTTTGTTTTCGGTGATATTTACCACATTAGGGTTTCTTGAGGTGCTGATATTAAATCCCCTATTATTTTTGGTGAAAATGTATAATACTTGTTTACTTGAAAACGTGAACATATTTTTGAACTTATCTGACGAAATGTAAATTATTGTTTAACAATGCCATTTGTCCTTTAATCTACTCTCTACGACAAATAAATTGGCGAAAGACTAATACCAATATCATTTTCTAAACTCAAGAAATAAAATAAAGCATTTTAAACCTAATTTATTTTATTTCTCGGCTCCTAAGGCGCATTGGACGGAACGCTCGGACACATGTCGAATATTTTTCGATGCAGAATCACCAGAAAAAAATTGGGCCAAATCAGTGACCCCACCACAGTATTCTCCCCTTGTAAGCATTTGATTTTAGGCAATTTGCACCGGACTATATATAGGTTGCCACCCTTCCTAAAAATTGGAAATCATTAGTTTTCCGAACAATCAACCAATCAAACAAACAGGAAAAAAACAATAGTATACTTGGTGTAAATATTTAACTAGTTATTTATTTATTTATTTATTTTAATTAAAATGAATCGTATGAAGACTATTGAATATTTATATCAAGTGTTTTCTGAATATTTAAAAACCACTCACGCAATTCCAAATATCGTCAATTCATGTCGTCATTATACCGAGTCCCTTCTGGAGCGACATCAGCTGCAGGACTTTCTGGAATGATTTCTGGAAGCATTATTGAAGTGACATAATACCACCTTCAATATCTTTCTAAATACTACCTTCTATAACCTTTCTTATTCCACCTTCTATACCCTTCCTAATACCACCTTCAATATCTTTCCTAATACCACCTTCAATATCTTTCCTAATACTACCTTCTATGCCCTTCCTTTTACCACCTTCTATACCCTTCGTAATACCACCTTCAATATCTTTCCTAATACCACCTTCAATATCTTTCCTAATACTACCTTCTATACCCTTCCTTCTACCACCTTTTATACCCTTCCTAATACCAACTTCAATATCCTTCCTAATACTACCTTCTATAACCTTTCTTATTCCACCTTCTATACCCTTCCTAATACCATCTTCAATATCTTTCCTAATACTACCTTCTATAACCTTTCTTATTCCACCTTCTATACCCTTCCTAATACCACCTTCAATATCTTTCCTAATACCACCTTCAATATCTTTCCTAATACTACCTTCTATAACCTTTCTTATTCCACCTTCTATACCCTTCCTAATACCACCACCTTCAATATCTTTTCTAATACCACCTTCTATACCCTTCCTTTTACCACCTTCTATACCCTTCGTAATACCACCTTCAATATCCTTCCTAATACTATCTTCAATATCCAGCCTAATACTGCCTTCAATAATCTTCCTAATATCACCTTATCGTTTATACGCACAAATACATAATTTATTTTGTGAATAAATTTTTATTCACAAATTCTAATGTGAATAAATTTTTATTCACAAATTCTAATGTGAATAAATTTGTATTCACAAATTCTAATGTGAATAAATTTGTATTCGTACATTTAAATGTAAATGTTTTTGTAATCACTTGATTTTTTTTTTAATAATCACAATTTTTGTGTATATTTAGAATTTTTCCTGTAAATTAAATTTTATTTACAGGAAAATCTTTGAATACAATTTTATTTTTATTTATATATATGACATACGTGAATACAAATAAATTCGTACTCACACTTATGAATACGAATTTATTTATATTCGTATTTACAAATAAATGAGGTTCAAATAAATTCTTATTTTATTTCTAAATAAAATTATGCTCAACTCTAATTACCATCCAATGTAGAGTAGGACGGCAATGATAATTGTTACAAAAATATTTCTTATTTTTTTTTTCTAAAATAATTATATTAATAAAAAATATTGTAAAACACATAGTTTATGAAGCACTATTTAATTGGTAGACGAAAAAAAAAATTTCATAGATGTTTTGATTAATAAAATGGGAGACGGTAATGACCAGCAAAATACTCCAATTGTGATTTACCAGATAAAACACATCAAAAAAACTGATACGTAAAACATTTATCTTCCGTACCTTCTGGGCAACCAAAATCAGTTTGAGAGAGCTGCTCCAACATCTATTTGGAAACAACTTGCTCTATCCTGATAGGTTTTCTAGTTAATTCAAAAAGGCGGACGGTAATGATTTAAAAACTGAGGGACAACTTTAAAGGCACTATTACGAAGTTAGATTTTTTTTTATTTATTTAAATTTATATGAATTCACCTTAAATATTATTATTTTAAAGTGAAACAACACCTGAGCAAAAAATATAATATCCTTCCCCCCCCCCCCAAAAAAAAATAATAAAGTGTAATAAATGTGTCCAAGGACAGCGGACGGTAATGATTTTGTGTCTATAAAATTAATAATTTCTACATTAAATATTGAAATTCAGAATTTAATTTTGGTAGCATTAATTTCCTCTTTATTCCATTAGTCATTCCAAGAAGAAACAAATTAAAAAAATCTGGCCGCCTCAATTATATCGCCAAGGGACCATAGTGTTAAAACTATTTGAATACAGTTGTTGAACACTCTCTTAGTTCCAAGTGTGCATTGTTACGTTATTTTAATAAACGTTTACTCTCACTTAGACGAAACACACATTTTTGGAAAGGGTAATATACTATCCTTTTCAAGCCACGATGGCCTTTTCTTTTGCTGAAAGAAGGGCCACTACCTCAGGTGGGAATCGAACGCATCCCAGGCCTTCCTTCATACCTTTAAAAGTTATATTTTATTCTGTAAGATATTTAATGTAATTATGTTTTCATCCATTGCAGAGTTGCTTCATCAGTTTTCGTTCGTAAGACGCTGATCTAAATTAGTAAAGCATTTAGAATATGTATGAATCATTTTGACGTGGAACCTGTTACATGCCATTAGAATTGCTTGCAAGGAATTTTAAAGTCTTCATTACCATAAAAATTTGAGAGGCATTCTCCTTTGCTTATTTACATTAATCAAAACATAACGTGACGTGACGTAGTGTTACCCCTGCACCGAGGTCAGAGACTTGGATCTTTCCCCTGACGTAACCGGGTCTCTATGGGCGTAGGTGTCCATTGTTCCAGATGCTATATACTCGCACCGCTCGTCAATGATTCACTCATTTTAATGGGCTCTACAGCTATTGATGGCAGCACACGGCTATTATCCGTGTCACTGAGCTGTGTAACTGGGACAAATCATTTCCTGGCGTCTCTAAGACCATTCTCAAGGCTACAGCGTCCTCGAATACCACATATTCCAGGGTGCATTTTAGGAAGCCGATTACCATTTCGTACGAAAAATACATTATGCGGCTGGTGGAAATTATTCATTCGTGAAAATCAATCTGTTGAATTTTCTTGCAGCTTTTATTTCAAAAACTGACGGATTTATCCGTCATTTAAGCGTAAATACTAAAACATTTTATACAATTTAGCGTTTTTCCCCTTTCCCATTGGAAGAAAACCCGGTAAAGAATTTCCCCAAACAGCCAGGCGTTCAATTGCGCGAACGTCTAGGGGGGGGGACTACTCCCTGCAGTCTCCCTTCTGTTCCGCAATTTGCAGAGCCTTTTAATGATCAAACAATTGAAGTGAATCACTATAAAAGATGTAATCGATTAGGACTAGGGAAGGCTATGAAAGGTCAGGCAAGGGAGTTTGTGTTTAATGTTTATCAATACTTAGACTACGCAAAGGCTGAGAACAATTTAAACTATAAAGTTGCACGTGGGCGTATATAAGGGGGGGGGGTTGAGGGGGCTACAGCCTCCTCCCGAAATTTTGATTTAATTGGTAAAAATGTGTCACAAAAATCTTAAAAATAAATTCAATCAGATCACTTAGTAATGCCTTCATGCTAATCTTAATAACACAAGTCAACAAATTTTAACTTTTTGGATGTGAACCACCATTTTGGGGGTTTTCGGGTGTGCCGAATCCGATTTTGACATTAGTTTTTTCCCTATACGCGAAGTTTTTAAAATATAGGGCTTTTAAGTTGCTTTTTTTTTTTTTTTAATAATGAATCTTAACATTTGCTCTGTCTCGAGAAATTTTTTTGGCGCCCTGGTTTCTATAATTTTTAATGCTTTTTGGGGTGGAGAATACGAATATGAAGTTGAATTTCTGATAAGTTGTTTCGTTTTTGTAAAAAATATACTTTTAGCCAAAAAAACATGCAACAATTCTGTAAAATTCCCAATTTTTTACAATTTGAAATTAATTTTGTACAAAATATAAAATTGATAGGAAAAATCTAATTGCGAATTTAGATTCATCAAAACGCGGATTTAAATTTCCTTTAAGCTATAAGAATTTTCAAAATTACAAAAATGAGTTGGCAAGAAAATAGTATCCTGTACGGGAGAAACAGGCTGATTCTCTGCCTCCAGTCATCTTTCTTAATCCTTAACTAGGTATACTCCACATTCCATGCAGAATAGTATCCTGTAAGGGAGAAACAGGCTGATTCTCTGCCTCCAGTCATCTTTCTTAATCCTCAACTAGGTATACTCCACATTCCATGCAGAATAGTATCCTGTACGGGAGAAACAGGCTGATTCTCTGCCTCCAGTCATCTTTCTTAATCCTTAACTAGGTATACTCCACATTCCATGCAGAATAAGTCAATAGTATTTTGTTTTCCTAATTCTCTCTCGAAAAAAATTTCGGGCTGGGCCCACCTCGGTGAACCCTTGTAGATATTCAGTTTTTTAAAAATATAATTCTCATGAATGTGGACGGTGTTGGCCCTGATCCGCTGTTACGCCATGGATCTAAATCTTCCTCACGCTCCCTATAGACATGGAAGCAACCTGCTAGACCATATGTAGGTCACCGTACTACCAAACCCATTCCGATATGGAGAATTATCCAATATAAATGTAGGGGCTATCGGTGAGGAATTTCCTCTGGGCGTTGGCAGATCATTGACGAAGTAGATTGAATGATGAATCAGTGAAGGCGATTTGCGAATACCGGGTTGGCCTCCGATTTACGGCAGGTTGGCTAATTTTGTTTACTGCTAGCTTCATCTGGTCTCAGACTAATAACTTGAGAAACTAATTGTGGCCTTGCCTCTCAATGACGAATCTTTACTCGAAATATGTGTCACAATGAATTCATATTCCGCTAATAATTACTTCCTGTCACAAGAATTTAAAAAAATAATAATGAACATATCGTCCCTACCATGTCAAACTATCGAATATGAAAAATCTCGTTTTCAGATTTGGAACTTTGTTCTTGGATTGTGGACGTTACGGCTCGTCGCAAATTGTCGCAACTTTAACCCCTTTATAGAATAGCCTTTTATGCCTTAAATAAAGTATCGAATAAGACCATTTTTCAATATATTACTTCGTCAATGGATAGAATATGTTCGTTCTCTAGTTTGGTCCGATCTTCATTTTCGATAGTTTGACGTGGTAGGGACGATATAACGATTGGTTCTACCTATTATTATTATTGCATATATACATCTAAAAACAAATGGTATACACACATATATATACACACATATATATATATATACACACACACATCCATATATTACATCTATTATTATACATCTATAAACAAATTATATGTAGAAATGGCAATATATTCACATCTAAAAACGAATAGTATATACAAATGACAATATATATATATACATCTAAAGACAAATGGTATATATATATATATATATATATATATATATATACATTTAAAAACAAACAATACTTATATATATATATATATATATATATATATATATATATATATATATTTTTTTTTTTTTTTTTTTTTTTTTTTTTTTTTTTTTTACGGCCCATCTACATCTACGTCATTAGCGCCGACATCCAGGGTGCAGCGAGGAATTTTACCAGCGAGCCGTGGGATGATAAAATTCCTTCCGGAGGTTGGGAATCGAACCCACCATCTCCCGCTTATGAATCCAAGGCGCTAGCCATTAGACCACGGGAAACCCCTATATATATATATATATATATAAACAAATGGTATTATTTATATACATCTGGTTGATCAATCGGATTACATAATTAGACATAGTTACTAATTCATTAATTACACACAAAAAAAAAAAAAAAAAAAAAAAAAAAAAAAAAAAAAAAAAAAAAAAAAAAAAAAAAAAAAAAAAAAGGGTGGTTGAAAGTGTTAAATTTTTTCATACATATTAATAGTTTTGAGATTTGTAAGAATTTGACTGCTGTCAGTAAGTAATTCGGTCATGTCATACGGTATGTCTAGATTTTGACGTTGTCGGCATTCTGTTAGTATGTGTTTTACGGTTAGTTCGCTGTTATAGATTTTACATGTATGCTTTACTTTTTTAGTATAAAATAACCTTTAGTAGCTATAACATTTAGTAGCTTTCCAACCTCTGTAGTATTATCATATCGACAGGATAAAGCAGCTGTAGTAAGACTCAGGCACAATGTACCAGCAGGTACATACACTCCTGGGGACTGGTGTTACAAGCGGTTCAAACATGGGCTGTAGACGGAGGTCCTAAAGGTCATGTCAAGAATGGAAAACAAGGTCATCATCAAGAATCAGAATCATCAGGAAACGAATCATCGGGATCAATGATACTCTCTTAAATTATGTATTTAAGTTAAATTCGGTTTTAATATGGTTGATTAATTAAGAGCATCCTGAGATAAAAAAAAAATGATTTTTTTGCCTAAATAAATTGTTTTTACATCTTGTACACAAACGTTGAGCATTGGTTATAACCCCCCCCCCCCCCCAAAAAAAAAAAAGAATGCAGAGTGATTAACAATCCACACATGCCATTAACACTTATATTTCACTATAGTTCATGATTCGGTGTGATTGGTGACATAGAATTGCTTCACAAGCCACCTCATGGGACTTAACGACATGGTTGAGACTGTGATGCAACTTTAAGTAAATAATACCTGCTCGTTAAAGAAAATGAATCGGCGATTATCCGCTAGGATTAAGATCCCACATTAATGTCTCCAAAATTACAAGGAATTTCTCGGTCTTACATATTGGATTCTGAAGTTTTCTATAGTCCTAATTTTTTCCTGCCTCTAATTATTTTGTTTAAAATGCTGATTTCCGTGTAATTTTATTTTATCCTCAAAAAATAAGAATCAGTTTCTATCATCTTTTATATTTTTCGGATTTTTTTAAAAAAATACCACAATGCAAACTAAAGGCATTTTGTGACCGTTTTATGTTATGGTGTACCTTTTGAAAGAAGAAAATAATTATTTTTTTTTTTGTAAATTTATGTCTCCGCTTCTGCGGCTATTAACGCCAGGTTGCCACCCTTTCTAAACATCCATGGCAGACCAGAGCATTTTTGCCATGAGCCCGGCGCTGAAATAAGTCAACCTGTGATACCTGGGAGTTGAACTCGCAACTCTCACCTATGCTAACCTTTAGTTAAGGCCAGGCATAATAAATGTAATAAATAGTCGGAGAGGTGGTAACACTGCATGTGCAAGGCTATCATTCGAAAGCTTACTAAATTTTCTACAAAAAAAGCTCCGATGCAATTTTCGATTAGGCTATGTCAATCGGAGAAATAAGTGCTTAAAGTTTCAAATGTGTTTGTTTTGTACGGGTATTTGTAGTTGTCTTACTTTTTAATTGGTTGTTTTTTGTTTTAAATTGCGTTTATTTGTAGAATTAGTATTATAGTAGAAGAAGACAAGAAAATAAGAAACAATTTGATATTTTTCAATGCATTGAATTGTGAAATAAGTATTTCTTTTGGATTATGGTGGATGGTGGGGGTTGGCCGACCCTGCAAGGTAAAGGCGTGTTGGCCCTTTGTATCATGGGCCATAAAAGCATTTAACGGTAGGTGGAGCTAAAGTAATAACTGTTTGTATTTCAATCTTTCAATCTTTCAGATGACGCAGTTCCTGGGAGTCGGCATTTTTTGCATAATTTCCCTATGCGCACTACCTGGTGTTCCACGGTAAGTCTAGCCAACACATATTTACATTCTTATCTATCCAAGAGGTGCATTATAGCAAAATTTCAAGGTGCATAAAACACTTCATGAAACGTGCATTACCAACTCTTGGACTAAAATGTATCATTGCCTGCAGACACTGTCCTCGGACAAAGATAGCGGTGTATAAAGGAATGACAAATTAAATTTCAGGTGTTTTCTTAAAACGTATTTTTGGAATTTATAAAAAACATTTTCGAAACAAATAATTCTGTGGCTTGGTTCTAAAAGGGCCAATGTCAATTTTTTCATATTTTGTATTTTTTTATTTACTTCCCTTAAAATACACGTACATGCATAAAACCAAATATACATGTATATAAATATATTTTTATATCTGTATATATATAATACAAATATATATATATATATATATATATATATATATATATATATATAATATTTATATATTTGGTTTTATGCAAGTATTTTAAGGGAAGTAAATGAAAACACAAAATATGGAAAAAATGACATTGGCCCTTTTAGAACCAAGCCACAGAATTATTTACTTAATTGTTATTTTCATAAATATTAATTTTGTATAAGGGTTAGCACAAGTAGGATTCTAAAGATCTGCTGAAAGGTTCGAGAAAAGCGGCATTTAACCACTTATTGTTAGACGGTTCTATCGCGACAAACCAGTGACATAGCACTCTGCCAATATACTCTACCTCCTCAGTGGATTATTTCCAGCGACCTTTGGAAAAATTCGGTTTCTGTTGAACCGATTTTACTATTAACTCACCGCAAATTCACGAAAGCAGTCTATTAAAGTTATGAAGATACACAACTTCAAATGATTTGTTGTGCTATTACCATGCAAGTTGTTCCAATTTTTACTATAAATATGCTTAGGCAGAGAGTAATTCTACACCGCATTTGTGTGAGCAGTATTGAGTACTCCAAATATTCATTAAATCATATATTTCTTCAGATTCACGAAACAACAAAAGCTAAATAACAAGAACAAATTTATTAATTAAAAATTATATGCATATTGTTATATTCATTTTCATTTTTTTATATAACTTTTTATTAGGAAATATCTAGAATCCATCAAATGTCAAAAAGTCTCTTTTCAACTGTAGAGGTCATCGTCGCCTTCTTCCTGAAAAACTGTAGCTTCCGGTTCTGCTCCTGAACTTCCACTTGTTGGAAATCTGAAACTTGTACCGAAGCCTCTCGATTGGTGAAGCGTTTGTGCAAATAATTCATACTTTCTGACATCACTGTCGGTTACAGATCTTCTTGCGAAACGCATAGCTTCTTCGAAGTGTTCCCGTGTTAATTCTTGGACAGGATCATGATACTCTTCTTCCATCATCGTTTCCCCTCTTGTTTCTCTGTTCCTTTCATGCTGAATTTCTGCCGATATGCATTCCCTGATGGCTTGCTTACATGCTCTTTGACATACTTCCATGATATCCGCTCCGGAGAAACCTTGTGTCATTTTGGCTATGTATTGTATGTCGACATCTTTGGCGACTGGAGATTTCCTTAAATTTGCTCTGAATATTGCTTCTCTTGACTTTTCATCGGGAAGAGGAATGTATATGAGCTGATCCAGTCGCCCAGGCCTAAGTATAGCTGGGTCTATAATGTCCGGTCTGTTTGTAGCACCAATAATAAAAACTGTTTTCTTTGTTCCCATGCCGTCCATCTCCGTCAATATTTGGTTGATTACCCTGTCTGCTGCACCACCAGCATCGCCCAAACTTGCCCCCCTGGATTTTGCTATTGAGTCTAACTCGTCAAAGAATAGAACACACGGTGCGGCAGCTCTGGCTTTATCAAATATGTCCCTGACATTAGCTTCCGATTCGCCAAACCACATAGTCAACAATTCAGGTCCCTTGATCGAAATGAAGTTGGCTTGACATTCATTAGCTATAGCCTTAGCGAGTAGCGTCTTTCCGCACCCAGGTGGTCCGTAGAACAGAACCCCTCGGGAAGGCTGCATTCCGAACTTGAGAAATTTCTCCGGGTGCTCTACAGGATATTGAACCAGTTCCTGCAACTCCGACTTGACGTTATCCAGACCACCAATGTCTTCCCATGTGACGTTCGGCACTTCGACGACTGTTTCTCGGAGAGCACTGGGACTGCTTTTGCTCATAGCGTACCGAAAGTTCGCCATGGTTACTGCTAAGGAATTTAGAACCTCTGCGTCTACTTGTTCTTCTTCTAGGTCAATGTAATCCATTTTCTCCCTTATTTGTTGTAGGGCTGCTTCAGAGCATAAAGCAGCAAGATCAGCACCGACATGGCCGTGTGTTTCTAACGCAATTTGTTCCAAGTCGACGTCGTCGGCAAGCTTCATATTCTTCGTATGTATGCGAAGTATTTCTAACCTCCCTGTAGTGTCCGGAATTCCTATATCGATTTCTCTATCGAACCTACCGAATCTACGAAGAGCAGAATCTATTGAATTAGGTCTATTGGTTGCAGCCATTACTATGATATGAGTATTTTGCTTTAACCCATCCATTAACGTCAGTAATTGGGAAACAATTCTCCGTTCTACTTCTCCGTGAGTTTTATCTCTCTTTGGAGCAATGGCGTCAAGCTCGTCGATGAAAATGATCGCCGGCGCATTCTTTTCGGCTTCTTCAAAGGCCTTGCGTAAGTTACTTTCTGATTCGCCAGCCAACTTGCTCATGATCTCTGGTCCATTGATGAGAAAGAAAAATGCTCCAGTCTCATTGGCTACTGCACGCGCTACTAAAGTCTTCCCAGTACCTGGCGGTCCGTAAAGCAGCATTCCTCGCGGCGGCTTGACACCTATAGCCTTGAAGAGCGCTGGATGTCTCAAAGGCAGTTCCACCATTTCCTTAATCTGTGCAAGCTGTTTTCTGCATCCTCCGATGTCGTCGTAGCCCACAGCATTCAGAGCCTCTTCCTCTTCTTCTCGTTTGATGCATCCTCCTTCACAGTGGATCACAGTGTCCGGGGCTACGATGCAATAAGGCGAAGGATCCGTTTCTACCACTTTGAATTCCACAGCACGCATTCCACCACGGACGATGAATGTGTCGCCTTTATGAATGGGCCTATAAGCTTCGAGGAAATAGGGTTTAAGATAAACCTCAAACAAGTTACCAGTCAAACCTTCTATTGTGTCATCTATTGGAAGCACGTGCACTCTCTTTCCAAACTTTACTTCCGGACATGGCTGAACAGAAACCACGTCTGACAGACGTACTCTTAGGTTATTTCTCACGACCCGGTTCATCCTTATTTTCTCGTCTGAACAGGAATCGTCTGATAATACTACGGCGACCGTCTCTTTCCTTCGCTTGCCTTTCAGCTGTACGGTATCACCACGGAACAGCTGTAGCTCGTCCATTTTAGTTTGAGATAAAACAATGACAGAATTGTCATCGCTTGTCGCGTCTTCCACTATTAATCGATTCGGTTTGATTTTTCTTCGCAGAATTGCCGTCGATAAGTCGTTGCCGGCTTCTTTTGTATCATACATTATAGTTCTTTACTGTTTCTGATCAATGTTAATCTGGGAATTATCGACGATTACAGCTCAGATCTGAAATTTAAAGCGAATAATAGAGATGAAAATAATTAATATATAGAGGAATAATACTAAAGAAATTCAACATTCTGGTACAAATACAAACACGTTAAGGGATATAACTATTATGATTAGCATTAAGTTATTATAATAGTAATAATTAATTCTTTTTAGACGACCACAACAAATACCGAGTTTCATTGAAATATAGCAAAAACTACGGCTGGTATGGTCAAATGAGCGTTTTGGGTCCAGGGTAACCCCCCCCCCCCCCCCCACCGGTGGTCCGACACACTCACACACACACACACTCATATATATATATATATATATATATATATATATATATATATACAGGGTGTCCCAGTATATGTGTCCACCCCCTTTTTCTCCTAGAGTTGTTGGAATTTTGAAATGAACCTTGGTAGGTCTTAGTTATGTTGCATGAGGTTTCTTTTAAAGGTTTAGTTGACTTTGTAACATTCTCCAGTTTTTCTCCAGCGCATCTAACTCTTGATTTTCTAATGGTGGCAGGTATATTATTTTATGACGAATTCTGATAGAAAATTTAATTTTAAGACCTCTTTATTCCGAGACATCTTTCGATCCGACGCACCGTTTGCGCGTAAAACGCAAAAAACTGAAAAATATCGCCCTTTTGTAGACAAATTCCTATGTATCACTTAAACCAAGCCTTTTACGTAAAAACACCTCGACACAAACGTTGTAGCCTATTAATTTTCCTTTCAGGTGATACCAAGATCAAAGTTGTAGGTTTAATATTTAACGGGATATTATGAATGAAAAATATAAAATAAAAAAAAAGTACAATAAAAAAAAAGTACTTATTTACTATATGAAAAAAAGTATATACAAATTATTATAAAACAGAACAGAATAAATTTATTTTTCCATATGAAATTATTATATGATAAAACTAAAAAAAAAAATTTGCCTTTGTTTTCATTCATAATACCCCGTTACATATTTAATCTACAACTTTGATCTTGGTTTTACGCGCAAACGGTGCGTCGGATCAAAAGATTTCTCGGAATAAATTAGTTTTAAAATTAAATTTTCTATTCAGCCTGAACGTAGAGGCAGTAGAACCTCCACTAGAGATCCGAAGAAAATACTTAATTGCAAAGTATTACTACAAAATTAAGTCTCTCCCTCATCCATCCTGCACAAGGGATATCATAGAAAACCCTAATATTAATCAATACCAAATAAATAACAAGCATGCCCGACCTCTTGCTATAAGAAGCTTAGAAATAGAGGAGATTACAAACAGAACAAATACAGAAACAGACCATTTCACTCACTTCTCCATGGCTCATTAAATTCACAATAGACACATCCCTCTCCAAGTACAAAAAGTCAAACATATTATCCAAACATTTATACAAAACTAACTTCTTGGACTTCTTAAATCGACAAACTAACTACATCCTTGAATACACCGATGGTTCAAATACAAAACACGGCATTGGATCGGCAGCTATTGTAAATGGCACTATCTACAAGCAAAAACTCCCGGCGCTGTACAATATACTAGAAGCTAAACTCTATGCAATATTTCTTGCCCTCACTAACACTCCTCCTCCATCACAACACACAAACATTATCATCTGTACAGATTCTCTCAGTTCACTACACATATTACAGAACTTATACAGTCAACATCCCAAAGCAATCCAAATCAAACAACACATCTACAATTTACAACTTTCAGGCATACATACAACAATATATTGGCTGCCAGGACATGAAGACCTAGGACTTAGTACGACTGCAGACGAACAAGCAAAATTGGCTACTCAAGACTTAACAATTCAACCACTAGACATTTTTTACCAGGAGTTTACGAGACAGGATAAACATCAAATCACAAACAAATGGCAAAATGACTGGACAAACCTATCTACCAACAACAAACTTCGACAAATAAAACGGAACATGGTGGAATGGCCTTCCAGTCACAGACAAAACAGAAGAGAAGAAGTAGTACTAACTAGACTCAGAATTGGACATACACGAATAACACACGAGTACTTAATGACTAAAAAAGAAAAGCCTACATGTAATATATGTAACAGTGAACTGACCGTTAAACACATACTAACAGAATGCCAACAACGTCAAAATCTAGACTTACCGTATGACATGACCGAATTACTTACTGACAGCAGTCCACACATACCAACAATCCTTACACACCTCAAAACTATTAATATGTATGGAAAAATTTATCACTTTCACCCCCCCCCCCCCATTTTTTTTTTTTATTTTATTTATTTATTTTTTTTTTTTTTTTTTATTTTTTTTTTTTTTACCCCATCTCAATACTATATTCAAACAATTGCAATAAAAAACATAAGGAAGGTATTACGCCACTTGGTAAACTGTAAAGAACGATAACATGTAATTAATGAATTAGTAACTATGTCTAATTGTGTAATCCGATTGATCAACCAGATGTATATAAATAATACCATTTGTATATATATATATATATATATATATATATATATACATATATATATATATATATATATATATATATATACATATATATATATATATATATATATATATATATACATATATACGTATTGTTTGTTTTTAAATGTATATATGTATACCATTTGTCTTTAGATGTTTAGATGTATATATATTGTCATTTGTATATACTATTCGTTTTTAGATGTGAATATATTGTCATTTCTACATATAATTTGTTTATAGATGTATAATGATAGATGTAATATATATAAATGTGTGTGTGTGTATGTATGTATGTATGTATGTATATGTATGTATATGTGTATATATGTATATGTATATATATATATATATATATGTGTGTGTGTATATGTATGTATGTGTATATATATTTGGATGTATACCATTTGTTTTTAGATGTATATATGCAATAACTGTTTGGAGCGAAACGCCTTAGATGCGCATGGATGCTCATAAATAAATAAAAAAAAAATAAAATAAAAAAATTTTCTATGAGAATTCGTCATAACCTGCCGCCATTGGAAAATCAAGAGTTAGATGCGCTGGAGAAAAACTGGAGAATGTTACAAAGTCAACTAAACCTTCAAAAGTAATCTCATGCAACATAACTAAGACCTACCAAGTTTCATTTCGAAATTCCAACAACTCTAGGAGGAAAAGGGGGTGGACACATATACTGGGACACCCTGTATATATATATATATATACATATTAACGGGGGTCATTTTCGGTGTCTACTAGGTAGGATCGATAAGGATTTAAAGCAATTTATCAACAACTCCGATATGAGTGCAACCTCATTAACTACTTTCCTTCGGATGAAAGTGCTAAAACTAAAAAAAAAATAATAATAATAATAATAATGAAAAGCCATTGATCAAAATAAAACAATAATAGAACTATTATAATATTTATTTTTATTTAAATTTTAACGTCCATTATCATTAACTAAGAATTTTGGGACGGGTTATCTATAGGTTACCACCCTCTTCTAGCCAGGATAGGGCTGATGCCTTTTCTTTTTTCTAAAGAAAAGCCACCACATCATAGTGGGAATCGAATCCACGACCTTTGGCACGGAGAGTTAATGGCTTACGCCTTAACACTCATATTATAATATAAATGATAACATTCTCTATTATAATATAAGTGATAGAATATTTAGGCTGGAGCTAGCGAGATCACGTGACCGCCAGCAAGATCACTTGACCGCCAGTGCTAGTGAGCAGCGCTAAAAAGTTAAACATGTTCAACATCTGACTTTGGCTGGTAATCACCAGCCCGCTGGCATTCCCCAGTCGCTGGTCCTGGGTCAGACTAGGCTGCTTGCTGGTAATTCCCCAGCCGCTGGCTAGTAGCGGCTGGTAACCAGCCTAGTGTGACCGCGGCTTTAAAGCGTACCATTAGAAGGTTTAAGGTGCCACAACAGGAAACTGACAGTATCCTAAGCGGAAATTACTCCATACTCACATTTTCTTACGCTGTTTTCCTAAAATACTCCTTTCAATGTTAAATGCATTTAAAAAACAAAAACAACGTTTGGCAAACAGATAAAAAAGCCAGTCCAATAGAGCAGAATTAAAAATTTCAAAGTTTCAAGCACATATTTCTCAGATTCAGATTGCCCCATCGAAAATTATTTTAAGAGATTTTTTGTAGAGAATTTAGTATGCTTTCGAATGGTTACCTTCCACATATCACGATTATCCAACCCTTTTCGAGATATTTTAGAAAATATACGAAAATCCCAAAGCTTTTCACTCCTGTTAATGAAATATTTTATTTCTAGTACTTCGTCAACTCCAAACGGAACCAAAAATTAATTATTTTAGATTAGATGAATTTCAAACATCTGAAATAGTTTCAAGCGAAACAATTGTTTTTAGCACTTTCCTCCGAAGGAAAGTAGCTATTGAGGTTGGACTCATGACGGAATTTATGAAACATTTCTTCAAATCTTTATCGATCCTACCTAGTAGACACCGAAAATGACCCCCGTTAAAATTTATATATATCTATCTATATATATATATATATATATATATATATATATATATATATATATATATGCATATATATATATATATATGTGTGTGTGTGTGTGTGTGTGTCTGTTAACACGGTAGCGGCCAGAGTTTTTGTTTTTTCGTCACGAAACTTGGTATATAGCATTCAATTAGCAAACGATTGAACGAGTTCGTTAACCACCAAAGTCGGTCTACCGGAAGGGGGGGTTTACCCCGAACCCAAAACACTAATTTGACTATGTCAGCCGTAATATTTGTTATATTTCAACGAAACTTGGTATTCGTATTGGTGATATAGAGAGAAAGGTGAGATATAAAAATGAACTAAATCGGTTCATTAGGAGGGGGGTTTACTCCGGACCCACAATACCAATTCGCCACTACCAGCCGTGATTTCTGGTATATTTCGACGAAACTCGGTATTCGTAGTGGTAATCTACAGGTAAATATGTGTTGTAAAAATAAACTAAATCGGTTCATTAGAAGGGGGGGGGGGGTTACTCCGGACCCAAATTCCTAATATACTCACACCGGTCGTAATTTCTGCTGTATTGTAACGAAACTCGGTATACGTCGTGGGTACCTCATGAGAAAGAAGTGTTGTAAAAATGAGCTGAATCGGTCAATCGGAAAGCGGGGGTTTAATTTGTAATATTATTTCAATAGAAAGTCAGACGTAGGTTCACAAAGCCTGTAAAGATAAAGACTGTAAAGATAAAGACTGTATCCTGTTCCTGCGTTAGATCAAAATACGATAATATGAGGTTTTTTGTATTTATTACGTAGTGTAATAGGTACCATGTGTAAACATAACTCTGGAAGCAAATTAATAACTGATCAGTTACTCATTACAAATTTAAAAGAGAACTATTCATGTTTTTATTTTATTTATGTAGGATTTTTTAAGTAAATTGTTCTGGAAAGCAGTCTACACTACCCAAATTCTGAGGAAAGTGCTTAGTTATGCAGCCCCTGCGTGACGGACTTTATTGAATACCCAAACTGAAAATTAGTGTGGAAAGGTATTTGTATTGTAGCGGAGCTTGTTTTAAATTATATTTTTACGCGGGAGAAAAGCCCGCTGCACTAAAGTTTTAATGGAGCTTTCCCGCGGGAATAATTTTTACCGTTAGTTTTTGTGAATTAGTATCCAGATAGTGAGCAGATAACCGGAGGATTCGGCATCTCAGCAGATTAAGCCAAGTGTCGTTCTCCTAGCAATTTGTATCCTGCTGCCTGCTCCGAGAGAACCACCAAAACCGGCCTAACATCTCGGTATACTAGGATTTATTCGCAAGTACTGAACTTTTTACTAGATTTAAGGCAGCTTGCGATAACCCTAAGTTACCTACTCGGTGCAAGCGGAACCAACGAGATCCCGGCTACCAACTCTCCGCATGGAGATCTACACATCAGCCTAACTGACGTCATGCCGTACCATTGAACTCTGATTCTAATTTATGAACACTTTTTATTTATGAAAAATTATTTATTTCATTTATTTATTGACAGTCGCCTTATAATTTTATTTATTTATTGAAGTTTTATTATTTTATTTATTCAAGAGGACTATATTTATTATTTTATGAACACGCCTATTATTTATTTATTCTTTGTTGGGACCTTCTGACCAATATACAGACAATTTAATTAACCCCAACATTATCAATGTTTCTGGAAAGAATCATGCGGATATCATTTTCAATATTCGAGAAATATATGAAAATAATGAATTTTCAACCTATTTTATTTTATTTCTTAGCTCCTAAGGCACATTGGACGAAACGCTCGGACAAGTGTCGACTATTTTTCGATGCGATATCTGACAAAAATGGGCCTGATAGGTGACCCACCACTGTATACTCCCCTCATGACATCAGCCCGGCTTCATTTCACGTTAGACAATCTAAAAACGCATGTTGTTGCATACAGTTTTCCAAAATAATGTTCATCTATAGAAATTTTCAACTTCTTTTTCCCCTTTTTAAAATAAGTTCCAAATTTTTATTTATGATTTCTTTCGATATGTGAAGAGGTTAGCCATTTTGTTCTATATATGTTCAACTTTTGTTCTTTCCATTAATAGTAACAGAGTTCTTACTAGTTATCTATGCTTTTCTTTTCAATATTTTACAGTGTTTTTGATATTTTTTTACATCTTTTCAATTTTTTATTGCATATTTCATTGTAAATTGTTAAATATATATGTACATATTTTGAATTTTATTTTACATGGAGATCCGTTCCGTACCAATGACACTAGATAAAATGGAGGAAAGAACATGAAATGGTAAATAATAAGCTGATGCCAAATGTTGGTGAAGGCAATGCCCATAAAAAATAATGAATGGTACAATAGGTATGAATGTTTGAATAGCATAACGTTCTGTTGGTAACACTGTTCTGCACGAAAATCCTCCTTCAAACCAAAACATGCTTTCTTACTGTTTTCAAATGTGCTGAACACGAATTTGAAGTCAGATTCTGTCTATCACGCACAGTTTCTTGAGAAATTCTAGTTTTTTATCCAAAAATGTGAGTTTTTAGCGCGGTTCCTCCCTCCCCCATAGGGAGGAACCCCGCTTATAAGGTTGATACAATGAAACAATCCGGAAGTGCCGACTAGAAAATTTTGCGTTTCAGAACCCCTAGAAACCGAAAATAACGGTGGTTCAAATTTGTATATATATATATGTATATATTTATTTATATATATATATATATATATATATATATATATATATATATATATATATATATATATTTGTCTGTTCGCTCTCTAAATAGAAGACGAATGGTCCGATTTTGATGAAATTTGGTACAAAAATCTGTCGTCCAATTTGAAAGGTCAAGTTCGTTAACCAGCAAAATCCGCCCACTGGAAGATGGCGTTTAGGGCGAAATTCGCGCAGAAAAAATCGTAACGCTTACGTTTTTGAGTTCATAAGCTTGTAAGTACTCGTTTTATAGGCTTCTTGGGCTAGAAAAACGAATGAAACCATTTTCAAGGCGATAGCTTTAACCGTTGTCGAGAAAATTGGAAAAATAGTTTTTGAATACCGTTTTTGGTTTGGGTACTTAGAATAACGGGATTCAGTTGAAACATTATGTGCATGTTCTACTTTCATTAAAACTAATATGTTGAAAGTTATGTTACGTTTGGAGTTAAGGAAGGGTTAGAATAAAATATTTTATGAACAGATATGAAAAGTTTTGGAAACTTCGTATACTTTCATTAATATCTCGAACACGGTTGGGAAATCGTGGTAAGTGGATTGAAACTATTTGAAAGCTTACTAAATTCTCTACAAAAATGATTCTAAAACTATTTTTGATTAGGTTATGTCAATCGGAGAAATAAATGCTTAAAACTTCAAATACGTCTGTTTTGTTCTTATGAACGGGTTTTTGTCGTTCTTTTTGTAATTTTTGTCTCTTTCCCTTGGTTTTTTATTGCTTTTTATTTCTTTAATTTCTTATGTTGTATTTGTAAGGAAAATGTATGTGTGTGTAAAACAGGATAGGTAAAATGAGACCAATTTTCTGTTATCAGAAATAATGAAAAGTTTTGGGAACTTCGTGTAATTTCTTAATATCTCGAAAACGGTTGAAAATCTTGGGAAGCGAAAGGTTACCATTCGAAAGCTTACTAAATGGTCTACAAGAAAGGTTCTAAAGAAAGTTTTGAATAAGCGAAGTAATGTCAGCTTTGGATTTGTCGATTTCCTTCAAATGTCTTGAAACTGTCGAGGCTCCTACTCTGAGTTCTTTGGCATATTCCCTAGTGTTTTTAATTGCTTATAGTAGTCAAATGTATTTGTCAATAAAACAGGATACGTATAATTAGAATCAATATTTTGTTTGTTAGAATTCGATGATGCCGTATGAATATCTAGATTACAGTACTGGTGTTGATTTCGTTCTTTAGAATTATTCTTGGTATTCCCTATTTTCATCTGTTACCCATAGTTTTTTATTGTTAGTAGGTTTTTCTTATTGATTATAGAATATAAATCTATTTGGCTATAAAACAGGATACGTAAAATTAGTGACAATATTTCGGAGATTTCTGAGCGAAATACTTTTAAGATTTTCTACCACCACGAACGGCTTTTTTCCTCTATTTTTATCCACTAGATAGACTTTATTTTGCATATTATTCTATATAAGTTTTATTCAGCAGGGGATTCTGATGAAATGTCGTGTTTTTGCTGTGGATTTTAAATACGATGTATCTAAGATTGGATAACATTAGCGAGTCTACATAGTTAAGAACCGACGACGGAGGATTACTTCTTGCTATGATTTAGTCTACATATGTATATTAAGTCCTAAATCCAAAAAATAAACTTCACAACGGTTAGATACTATGAGCGTATATGGCGGTTCAATGCCCGTAGAACACAATGGGGCCGCAGGAAATTTACCTGCTAAGAGTTAATCCTCAAGAGCTGTAAATATACCCCAGGTATCTGCCGACACAAATACAAAGCCTAGGCGGAGAGCACCCCAAAAACACAGATCCAAAAATAGGTTATATACTAAATATTCATAAAGACTACTTAGTTGTAAACCGATTCATCAATTAGCAATCAATAATTTTCAACAAAGGTTATATACTAAATATTGATAAAAAGTATTTAATTAGAAAAAAATCAATATTCCACAAGACTTGTTTTTGGTCCATTTGTGTCTACTCCGTAGACTTAATTAGGTATATTATTCTATTGTAGTTGGGCAACTAAACTTTGTTTTATTTTGTTAAATAAAGTTTTTTTTTGACTTGTTATTCGTCAAGACTTTTATTTGTCCTTGTGTATTTACTAGATACGTTTTATTCGGCATATTATTCTATATAGGCTATATTAGGCAGGGTATTCTACTCAATCTTGTGTACTTCTTCTTGATCCTTCTGTACATGGGCGTATATAAAAACAATTTCGGGGGGGGGGGGGCTGAGACCATTTCCAGGGTATGGAATACTAAATATTTAGAGCTTGGAATAGTTTTAGGCAACTAAAACACTATTGCACGTAAAATAAAATATGTTTTATGAACTAAGTGATCTTATTTAATTTATTTTTAAGGGTTTTACGAGAAGTTTTTATCATCAATTCAAAATTTCGGGAGGGGCTGCAGCCCCCTCAGCCCCCCCCCCTCATATACGCCCATGCTTCTGTATCCTCTAGAAAGGCTTTATTAGGCATATTTTGTATTGATTTATAGAGCTTTGCTTTAGAATGAGAGCCAGATTCTGTAATTTCCGCTTCTGTGTAAAAGTTAGCTACTGTCGGTGTCCCTGACGCCTTAATATCACTTTTATTCGAGATGTTCGAGAGGATTTTGACAATTTTCACGAGATATATAAAAAAAATAAGTTTATTTCTTTTCTAAGCTTATCAAATGGCACTAGGGACATGAACGGAACCGCGCTAAGATGCTGCAGTTCCTGCGAGTCGGACTTTTTTGTAAATTTGACGAATTTTTTTTTGGCATCAAAACATAGTGAAAAAAATTTAAAAGCCCGATGATTTTGAGCGCAATGAAGTATATTTGAACGAAAAACAATTTGATGGGAATATTACAAGTGGTTGAAGAAATATGGCTAAAAGTGTTTTTTCAGTTTTTGATCTTGAGGCAGGGATTTGAAGACTCAACCAAGGACCTCACTTTTGAAGCAAAGTTAAATACTACTGAGAAAAAGGCTTGGATTGCTTTTCGAGAGGTATGTGCTAAGTTTTTGGGAAACGAAAAATCTAGAGACTACCGAAAAATACTCCAAGAACTGCTTACTTCATATAAAACATTGGGATGCAATATGTCCTTAAAAATACATTTCCTGCATAGTCACCAAGACTTTTTCGCCCCAAATTTGGGTGGAGTTTTGGACGAACATGGAGAACGATTCCACCAAGACATATCCAGAATGGAAAAAAGATATACTGGCAAATGGAATAAGAAGATGCTGGCGGATTACTGCTGGACACTGCAGCGGGAGATAGAGGAGGAAGAGTACAAAAGAAAAAAAAATACTCATTGACGATGTGTGTATATTTTTTGAGTTGTATCATATCTAGTATTATACCTGATAGCATGCAGGATTCAATTAATTATATTTTACCGTTGAAAAAGAAAAAAAAAATCTGTTATAATAAAGACAATAATTTTCAAATACAATTTTTCATTTTTTCCAAGTTTCTCCTCTTTTCTCTCAAAATCAGAGGGTGATAGAATTTTTCTGAGTTCAGATTCGGACTCAGCACACCTGAAAACATGAGAAACAGGCAAAATTGTTCAAGGGAAGGGAGAAAAGTTTTTTTTGCAGAACAGTGTAATCAGTCCAGGCAACGAATGTTTGAAAACAGCTGTAGGTGGAAAATTTTGGAACACAATTTTTGACTTCGTAACTTTGTTTAGGCTGGATAGGAGGTGAACATATCAAAAGTCCTCACCCGTAGCCTTTGTGCCGGGGGGAGGGGGGTTCAGAAGGTCCCATTTTTCGGGTTTTCACTTATATCTCGGAAACCCTGGGTCCTAGCGACATGACCATTCTATAACAAATGAAAGCTTATTAATTTTCTTACAAGTTCTATTCAATGAAGTATTTCGAGATATCTTTAGTTTTCGAAATATCCGCTCTTGAAAGTCTGTCATTTTGGGAAAAACACACTTTTTTCTATTCTCGACCGGATATCTCTTCGACGATGAACCCAAAAAATAAATGTCGGCTATAGGGTTGTAGAGCATTCCATTTCCTTCAAGAATATGTATAACTTTACTATTTTATGTATTTTCCTTCAAACGTGAAAACAGTTTTAGTGTTCATCGTGATATCTGGCGACAAGTGTCAACCAATGAACCTTTCAATTTCTCACCATTTCCAGTCAATGAATTGTCCAAAATATACTCCATTATGTAAATATAGGTAGTACTGGACGTATAAATAGCACAAAATATATTATTTTTGGCCCATTGACCAGTTCTTCACAATCAATTAGATAAAATCTTGTCCATTGTATTGGCAATGGTTTTGCTAAGACCATGTGAGTGCTTATATAACGTTTGAAAGAAAATACATAAAATAGTAAAGTAATATATATTATTGAAGCGAATGGAATGTTCTACAACCCTAGCCGACATTTATTTTTTGGGTTCATCGTTGAAGAGATATCCGGTCGAGAATAGAAAAAAGTGTGTTTTTTCCTAAAACGACAGACTTTCAAGAGCGGATATTTCGAAAACTAAAGATAACTCAAAAACCTTTATTGAATAGAACTTGCAGCATATTTAATCAGCTTTTATTTGTTATGGAATAGTCATGTCGCTAGGGCGCAGTCTTTAAAGGTATATACAAAAAAAAAAAAAAAAATCAGTCCCGTAACAGGCCGGGTGGGCCCTGAGGGGCAGATACTATAGAGGTATCTGATTCATGACCATTCGGCACACTAGGGAGATAGTGTGGACAGCACTGTGCTCCGGCCGCCTGATTTTCTCCTTGGCTGCCTCGACTGCCTAGAGTCATTAGCACCCAAGGTACCCATTATTAAATTAAAGGCTGGGTTGGCCTAGGGACGGTCAGGGAGGACGAATTCAACCCATGAACGAAGACACTAGAAGAAAAAATCTTTAGTGCTTGCTCGGGATATGAACTCAGGCCTCCAGCTTATTAGTCCAGTGCTCTACCACTGAGCTAACCTCGCCCCCTAAAGGTATATACACAGTAATAAAAGTTCTAAATAGAAATCATAATAATGATGATTAGAATATTCGGAAATGGATTACTGAGATACTGAAAAAATAACAGGACTGGCCTAGATGCAGTCAAGCAGAAAAACGTTTTTAAAAAATTATAATTACTTTATACGTCAATACATTTGTAATAATTGTGTATTAACACGTTTTTAGTACGGAGACTATGTTCTAAAAATTATTTTATAGCTTTTCTATTCGCAGGTTGAAAACTTAAATTGGAGGCCCGGTGGCCATGAGTGCTAAGGCGTATGCACTAAATGCCTAAGGTCGAGGGTTCGATTCCCACTAGGAGTGGTGGCTTTTCTTAGAAAAAAAGAAAAGGCATGAGCCCTATCATGGCTAGAAAAGGTTGCTAACCTGTAGAAAACCCGTCCAAAAATTCGTTCTCAATAATAAATGGACGTTAAAATTTTAAGGTAAAAATGCAGTTTCCAGCCCTCCAAGCCGATTTCTTTCAAACTTTGCACAATAACGTATTTTGATGCACTAAACACGAATACGATAAAAAAAAAAACGTCGGATTTAACTAGGAAAGAAGTTATTAAGCACATAAGTTCACTGTTGTGCAGGTTATGATTTAATGAAAAAAAAGATTTAAGGAGATCCGGTAGCCGTGAGGGTTAAGGCGTGAGCTCTTAACACTCCGTGCCAAAGGTCGTGGGTTCGATTCCCACTAGGGGTGGTGGCTTTTCTTTCGAAAAAAGAAAAGGCATCACCCCTATCCTGGCTAGAAAAGGGTGGTAACCTATAGATAACCCGTCCTAAAATTCGTAGTTAATAATAAATGGACGTTAAAATTTAAATTTAAATAAAATACAAGATTTAAGGCTAATGATTTCTTGCTACTTACAGGATTTAAGCACTGTTTTGCTCCATAAAAACGTGACATTTCGTCCACTTCTAACACAGATCACACTTTGGTTTTTCGATGGTACACACAATCTTCCAGGTTATCTATAACTACACAGAACAGCTGGTTTCGCTATTAGAATCTAACAATGATTCATTCAATTCAATAAAGGCTAAATTAAAGAAAACTAATTTAAGATTAGAAAGTAATGAACTAATTTGGGCTATCAGAGAGAACTTTGAATAATTTTAGTGATATACTAAATTAACATGGGATAAATGCTTTAAGGAAACCGAAATATTGTTACAATTTAAATTAATTGAAGAGAAAAAATTGTTACTTACCGTAGACTGTATTTTTAGATACAAAGGTTGGGCCTGTTGATTACTTCCTGTAGCTCCGCTATCAGCTGATACTTATACACAATTTTAATGTACAAATGACAATAAAATTAAAGGAAATTCTTTCTACATAAAAGGTTACAAATTGTAACCAAGACTCGATTTCGCTTGCGTTTATAGGGAAAGTTAATTAAAGAATGAATTTATTTATTGTTAAAATGAATGAGTGAACAAATAAAAACCTGTTCATTTATTATGAGAAGTTCATGTGATTGATGTTCAAAAAGATATCGACCATAAATTACTCATCATATTTCAATTTTCATTACTTATTTATTTCATTATTTACATAAAAGTAGGTACATACTTCTGAGAGTACTGAGGGAGAACTTTGCCATGAGTTTATTATTGTATAAAGGTTCTATGTGGTAGGGATTTTTTTTTTTTTTTTTTTTTTTTTTTTTTTTTTTTTTTTTTTTTTTTTTTTTTTTTTTTTTATAAAGCAATTTAACTAATTGTAAGTGTTAACTAGTTGTAGGTTGTTATATATATGCATATATATATATATATATATATATATATATGCATATATATATATATATATATATATATATATATATATATATATATATATGTGTGTGTGTCTGTTAACACGATAGCGGCCAGAGTTTTTGTTTTTTCGTCACGAAACTTGGTATATAGCATTCAATTAGCAAACGATTGAACGAGTTCGTTAACCACCAAAGTCGGTCCACCGGAAGGGGGGGTTTACCCCGAACCCAAAACACTAATTTGACCATGTCGGCCGTAATATTTGTTATATTTCAACGAAACTTGGTATTCGTAGTGGTAATATAGAGAGAAAAGTGAGATATAAAAATGAACTAAATCGGTTCATTAGGAGGGGGGGTTTACTCTGGACCCACAATACCAATTCGCCACTACCAGCCGTGATTTTTGGTATATTTCGACGAAACTCGGTATTCGTAGTGGTAATCCACAGGTAAATATGTGTTGTAAAAATGAATTAAATCGGTTTATTAGGAGGGGGGGTTTACTCCGGACCCACAATGCCCATTCGCCAGTACCAGCCGTGATTTTTGGAATATTTCGACGAAACTCGGTATTCGTAGTGGTAATCTACAGGTAAATATGTGATATAAAAATAAACTAAATAGGTTCATTAGAAGGGGGGGGGGTTTACTCCGGACCCAAATTCCTAATATACTCATACCGGTCGTAATTTATGCTGTATTGAAACGAAACGCGGTATACGTCGTGGGTAACTCATGAGAAAGAAGTGTTGTAAAAATGAGCTGAATCGGTCAATCGGAAAGCGGGGGTTTACTTTGTAATATATTTCAATAGAAAAGCCCACCAGAGGTAGGTTCACAAAGCCGCCGCAAGGAGCGCTTTGTATCTAGAGGGACTGTATCCTGTTCCTGCGTTAGATCAAAATACGATAATATGAGGTTTTTTGTATTTATTAAGTAGTGTAGTAGGTACCATGTGTAAACATAACTCTGGAAGCAAATTAATAATTGATCAGTTACACATTACAAAATTGAAAGAGAACTATTCATGTTTTTATTTTATTTATGTAGGATATTTTAAGCAAATTGTTCTGGAAAGCAGTCTACACTACCCAAATTCTGAGGAAAGTGCTTAGTTATGCAGCTCCTGCGTGACGGACTCTTTATGACTTCTAGAGCACGAATCGATACATACAAACAAATTCACTGAATAATCGGTATTTTCGTGACTTACGGGTCCACATTTTATGACGGCACCTCTCGGATTGAGTCAACGGAGGTGTGTCCTTTCTATGAACAAATGTCGCCACGATTTTAAAGGAAATTGGACAATTTTGTGTGCGTGTCTGTGTGTGGGGGGGATATGGAACGTCGACATTTCTCGTCAAATCCAGAATTTGGTACGTGGTCATAAGGAGGATTTCATTGTAGCATGGGAGGAAGTTAGTCAATACAATTTTGAAGAAGTGTTAGGTAAAAATAAAATAAACTTTATAAAAAAAACATTAATGTATATAAAAAATAAATCACTTAAACAGTTTTAAAAAAAAAAAAAACAATAATTGAGTTTTTGAGAATAAATAAATTAATAAACAGCCTACTGCCAGAAGATAAAATTATAATTTAAGTCCACACCGAACCTGCACCATGTTGTCGCACTACTGAAAACAAACTCAAACCGGGCTAGGTAATTTTCGGGTTACCTCAAAGTCTCGGGAACAAAAATTGAAATGTCAATTAATAAATTATTTCGGCACCGGCAACACTGACTACCCAACCGTAACCTTACCGATGTTGAGAGTCAGGTTATGTTGTGGTGCTACGCTATTATATTTCGATTTTAAAAACAGATTGTGATTGACTGAGGATTTTTATTTGGAGATTAAAGTTGGATGACCCTTAAAGAGGAGTAGACCTTGATAGAAGGAGAGTTGTTTACTCACCTTGACATGAGCTGTGACCACCCCCGACAGGGACATACCCGGATATTGGGTGGAGTCGGAAACCCCTGCAGGATGTGTCTTCAAGGTACACCACTCCTACGAGTCGATCACTTTCCTAAGCAGTGGAAAACCCAAAACAATCTAATAATAGCAGCTTAGTACAGTGAAACCTCCTGTAACGGACACCTCCCAATAGCGGACACCTCTATGAACGGACAGAATATCCATGGTCCCGGCGAAAACCCCTTTAAATCAATGCATTAGCACCTCTCAATAGCGGACCCTCTACTTACGGACAACGGACACCTAAAATCGGACCCATATAGCTGATTTCAACTCCCAATAGCGGACAGCAGGGTAAAATATTTAATTGGATTCTCAGAATCTCAAGAAAAAGCATATCCTGGCGGGCATTGCTAGTAAAATTCATAGGAAATATCAAGAGTAAACCGTACCCTGCTATTCCAGGAACCACATCTTGATTTGTTACACCACTATTTAGCAGGTTTCATTCAGTTTGTATCTAGTCATGAACTCCGAAAACAACGCGTGTTACTCTAAACAATAAATTGGAAGTTTTAAAAGTGTATGATAGTTTATAGCTTTGTGTTAGAGAGAAGTTCGACGTTGGCAAAACGCATACGTCAAACTTCGCGTAGTTTTTAGAACGATATGTGGTGAATATGTGGTGTGCATCGGTTAATGTTGATTTAGTTCAAGATTGGAAAAACAAATAGGTTTACATTTGCCATGACTATGAGGCTAAAAATATATATTTAATTTTGATGAAACGGCTTTATTTTGTCGGGCCCTGCCAAACAAGACAAAGATACTAAAAGGGGAAACGTGCACCGAAGACAAATAAAGCAAAGATGGGTTATGTTTCGCGTAAATATGGAAGGCGATTTTGAACAGCCGTTAATAATCAGTAAACCATTAAAACCACGTTGTTTTAAGAACATTAACGTCAATACTTCAAGAATATCTTGCTAACAAAAAAGCATGGATGACAACGCCTATAATGAGTGAATGGCTAAAAACTTTCGATCAGAGAATGCGACATCGAAAACGGCGTGTAATTTTGGTTATAGACAACGTGACATGCCGCCCACAGATGCATCTAATAAATGTTAAAATTCAGTTTTTCCACCGAATATGACATTTTGCTGCCAGCCCCTCGATCTCGGCATTATTAAAAATTTCAAAACACATTACAGAAAACGATTTTTTCGGGAAGCCATTACGAAAATGGACTCAAGCGATTATGTTACTAATGTACTGGATGCGGTATTGTGGATAATGACAGCTGTAAAAGAAATAAGAAACTGTTGTGCACTGCTTTTTAAAATGTAGATTTCATTAACCTCCCAATAACGGACATTTTTTACGGACCCGTTGGTGTCCGCTATAAAGAGGTTTCACTGTACTTCATTCTCGCTAGAAGTAAATAATAGAGACTTTCTCAACTACTGAAATATTCAAAAGCTCGGCCATGTTGGGAGGGGGCCTACTGCCAAAATGTGAAAACATGGAACTTGCTTTAACTGCTCTTTTTTTAGAATGTTTCTTTTTAGTGTTTTCAGTTTGTTCACTTTTTACATGGATATCGCTTTTGTATAAGGGTCCATAATTCAATGGAAAAAAAAACTTTTTTGTAGGGAATTTAGTAAGCTTTCGAACAGGCACCTTCCACTTACGACGACTTCACAACCGTTTACGAGATTTTTTAGAAAATATACTAAGATCCGAAAACCATTCATGTCCATTATTACACTTTTTTTCAAATACTTTCTTATCTCAACCAAAATTAAAATATTATAGATTATATGAATGTCGAACATCATGAACAAGTTTCAACTGAATCAATCATTTCTGAATACCCAAACTGAAAATTAGTTTGGAAAAGTAGTTTTATCCATTTTTCTAGTAAACGGTTAAAGAGATCCATTTAACGATGGTTTCATTCGTTTTCCTACCTTAAGTAACCTATACATCGACTACCTTCCTCCAAGCATATTAACTCGAAAACGTAAGCGTTATGATTTTTTTTCCCAGCGAATTTCGCCCCAAAAATGCGATTACATTGAATTGGCCTGCTTGTGTTCGACAGTTTTTCTATTCCCTGTAATTTCAGCTAAGTCAAATTACCTCTTTTACATCATCAGAAAACTACTGAACAATAATACAGGTATTTATAACGTTTATGAACGCCAGGTGGTCATGGATGCTCCATATCTAAGGACTCTAAGGACTTGGGTTTGATTCCCACTAGGGATAATGAATTTTCATTAAAAAAAAATCCATTTCCCCTATCCTGGCTAGAAAAGGAAGGTAACCTGTAGATAACCCGTTGCAACAAAAAAGTTTATTTAAAATTTAAATAAATAAAATTTTGCTTGACTAGACTTTTTGATGAGTGAAAAAAAATATTGTTTAAGTTTTCCTATTTTATAAAAAATGCTAACAAGTGAAACATGAATTCGTAAATACGCAAATACAAACCCTTGGGTTTTTATATTTTTCAGAAAATTGTAAGTTTATAATGTCAGAACAACCTGTATTTATCATATCTTCCTATTTCTAGCAAAAAATACAGCCAAGTTTTTAGACAATGCTTTGTAGAGGAAGAATTTATATCTTGTTAATATTATGATTATTAAAGAAACCAAAAAAATACTTCCTCATGTTTGCTGGCCTACAAGGTTATAAGGGAATTTCCTGGATGTGGGCAGGGCCCAACATAGCTTCTGACGAAATTGTAGAATACCTAGTTCATTTTTTAATAACACTAGAAGTGATCATCTTGGGAACTACTCCATCTTAGCATTATAATCGAGTTACATCTCTTGTAATTTTCTCTATTTTATACAAAATTATCAGAAATCTATTTCCTAATTAATATACTCGTAGATAAAAGTCATAAATTTCAAAGCATACTTTAATAGGCCTAACATCCTGGAACCCAGAATTCTTCTTTAGTTTTCCAAATAATAATCTATTAATTGTTAAGTCATGAGGTCAACCTTATAAGCGGAGCGGTCTCTCCCTATGGAGGGAGGGAGGAACCGCGCTAGAATGTAGTTTAACTGCACGTTTCTAAACACTTTTGTTCCAGACTTATGCCGTTCTAAAACTTATTTAGAAGAAAAAAAAGTTCCCCCCCCCCTAGAAAACCCCTAATTTACTCTGGTTAAACACGTCATTTTACAACGTTTCATTACTTTTTTGGAATCAACATTAAATTTTCTTTAAGGTCGATTCACTTTCAATGTGAAAAGTGTCTTTTTCAAACTCCAATAACTGTTCAAATAGTTTATTCATTTAATTAATTTATTAATAAAAACGCCTAGTTAGCGACAAATTTTCAAGTATCACAACTCTTCAAAAAAAAAAAAGTTCTGCAAAATGCCGAATCTTACAAAAATTGTAATAATTAATAAAATTTCCAAGAGGATACTCAGAACTGAGATTATCTCTCCATTTCAAAATGTAATTAGAAATTTAGGGGGAAAACAAATGTAGTGTGTGTGTGTGTTCTTTTTTTAGAAAGAGGAAAATCATTCCTGATTAAATTGATTTTTAATGATTAAATAATCTTATCATGGTAATCTCATCATGGTTAGCTCTCATTTTCACGTGATTCGCAAATCCTTGCGATCGGGTTGCTTATGTCCGACAAATTTTGACTCACTAGACTTTTTTATTAATGTCAACTTTTTAAACATTTATTACGATTTAAAAGAGACACTTTTGAACATTGAAAATTCATTAAACTTAAAGAAAATGTAATCCTGATTTCAATAAGCAATGTAACGTTGTCAAATTATGTGTACAACCAGATAAAATTGAGGTTTTTCTAAAAAAAAAAAAAAAAAAAAAAAAAATATTACGAAATAACGTTTAGAACGGCATAGGTCTGGAACAGAAACAAATAGAATGATGTGGTTTGCAGCATTTCACTTCATTTTGTGTCAAGTTTCGCCCCTTGATTATTGTCATCTAATTGAGATTCACCCTTTATGTGCATATAATTCTCAATAGTATTTTTTTTTTTTTTTTTTTTTTTTTTTTTTTTTTTTTTTTTTTTTTTTTACGGCGCATCTACATCTAGGTCATTAGCGCCGACATCCAGGGTGTAGCGAGGAATTTTACCAGCGAGCCATGGGATGATAAAATTCCTGCCGGAGGTTGGGAATCGAACCCACCATCTCCCGCTTATGAATCCAAGGCGCTAGCCATTAGACCACGGGAGACCCCTCTCAATAGTATTAAATGTGTTTATGTTTGTAATTCCCATTAGTTATAGCTGATAGTTTGTTAGAAAACATTACTTATTTAAAACATAAAATCGCTGCTATTAGACTGACAGCGATTTTATGTTTTAAATAAGTAATGTTTTCTAGCTGATAGTTTGTTAGAAAACATTACTTATTTAAAACATAAAATCGCTGTCAGTCTAATAGCATACATATTTAAATATGATTTGTTGTTTGAGAAGTGGTCCAACTGCTCTCCGACCACGCCAAAGCTTTTTTTATTTCCTTTTTTTTTTTTTTTTTGCGTTACTTTTTATTTGCGTTCTCTCTCTTTCTATCCGAATGTTGCATTGAATGCTAGGTAGATCCTTGAATACTCCAAAACGCCAAGACAATGAACCAGAGCGGGTGTGGCCAAGGCCCTGCCAGAGTATACCTTCCGTCGATACAATCAAATATTTCCAACTCCTTCCTAGTATCAGCTGTCTACTAATGACAAATGGACTTCTTCTCAATAAAATGTTGTTCATAAGCTATGCTAATTTAGACAAATGGGAATTGCTAGATATTTATGCCATTCAGAGTGAATAAAGACCTTTCTCGGGGCCACTTTAGCTGATTCCTCTGGTCAAATCAGATGAAAACGATTGAGCGGCGGCTTCTGATCGAAAACGTACCTGTCTCCATGTTAATTCTACATTGATAGTGATTTATCCGAAAGTGGCAGGTGATTAATTTTATCAGGCAGTCATTATTATTTTTTTTTTTTTGTTTTTTAAATAGCGTTTCAACCTTTAAGATCATTAACGCGATTCCTTCCTTTGTGTGGTGATTTTCATTACAATTATGTAATAAGTATTAATATGTTTACACTCTGATTAAATTGGTATTAATAACACAGGCACACACAAAAAAAAAAGTGGTAACTTTCAAAGACACTATACATATATTCTTATAAATTTCGACACGCTGAATCCGAATCCGGAGTCAGTTTCACCCCATCACGTCAGGTGTAAGGGCATTTGAAGGTCAAATTTCGTATGACGTCGTTAAAGAAGAAATAACTAGAGCTTCCATGGTTTTGAGGGTCGATGAATTTGAATCCAAGGTCTGTTTTACCCCATCAGCGGAAAATCAAGTTCATTTCAAGGACAAATATGTCTATTTTGTAAAAAAAGGATTGTGTCTGTAGATTTATTGTTTGCAAAATAAACATATGACCCTGATTTTGCGCCGATATAGAGAAACAGACCTCGGATTCGAATTCAGTGACCCTCAAAACCATGGAAGCTCTAGTTATTTCTTCTTTAACGTCTTCATAAGAAATTTTACCTTCAAATGCCCTTAAACCTGACGTGATGGGGTGAAACGGACTCTGGATTCGGATTCAGCGTGCCAAAATACATATGAATATATGTATGATGTCTTTGGAAATTACCTCTTTTTTGTGGGTGTTTGCCTGTGTAATTGTTTAATTTCCCCAATTTTAGTTGAAACGACAAAAGAGAAATGCTCATTTGCTTTTCAAAGAAATTAATAAAAATAGAGAAAAATAAGAAAAAAATAGTATATAAAAACTGTCAATAAATAAAAAAAAACAAATTAGCATTTTGGTTCTGTATGTTTTAACTAGATTTTGTCAATCAACTTGGCGGCCCTTAAGAAGTCAAAAAGCCGCTTCACTTGGTAGGTATGATCGCCTAGAATTTGATCTAAGTTATCTGATAGGTGGTGTTGCTCTTTCAGTTGCTCGTAAGCCCGGCAATTAGTAAGATGTGCTTCACTGTGAGCAGCACATTGCACGAGTTACAAAGTGGTGGAGGGTCCTTTGACATGAGGAAGGAATTATCATTCTTCTTGTATCATCTGCGTATGTCTTCCAAGGCTTAAAGCTTCCTTATATCTCTCGGAGCTTGTTATCCCTCACTTCTTGCCAAACAGTTTGCAAGTCTCATAATTTCGGTCATTCTGACCGATTAAAAATGTATACAGTCTGACCAACTTATTAGTACTTGAAGAAAGAACAGATATAACACACTTCCTCTGTTCTTGACTACAACAAACATCCATAAATTTTTTTGTACTCATAATAAGGCCGGGTAAATTGTAATCTTACCTTCTTCCGCTCAAAACTTTTCCGTGTAGCCTTCTTTTTCTTCTGTTTAAGAGAGTGTGTGGGAGTTAGCGTGACTCGCCAGTAGTCAAACTCGTCCACCACCGCTATTTTTTATCCGCCTTGGATCAATTTTTCACTTAATGTCAGCCATACTACGATTCTGACAATCATTATCTCCGATAGGATCATTTTTTCCTGTGTGATCAACACATTTTTCGCACTTGATATTTAGTGAAGATGTTTGAATATGCGTAAGTTAATTTTTGTGATACAATTTTTTAATTTTATAGATTTTACTTTTGTACTAATATTTTAAAAGGGCAAATTGTAATGCATTGTAATTCTCATTATTTGTAGGTCATAAATAAATAATTATGTACATATTTTATATTTATAGATATTAATATTTCTACTAATATTGCTCTTTTTGTTAATTTTTATTTTTTATTCATCTATATATATATATGTATATATATATATATATATATATATATATATATATATATATATATATATATATATTGTAAAGCCTCGTTTTTGATTCCCCTAATTTTTTTAGAAACTTTGGCGGGAAAAATCGAGACTTCCTTATCGGATTCTTTTAAGTAGGGATGGGTGATAGTCGATAGTCATTAACGATATATCGATAGTTCATGACTATCAATAGTAGCAATCGATAGTTCAGGACTATCAATAGTAGCTATCGATAGTTCATGACTATCAATAGTAGCTATCGATAGTTCATGACTATCAATAGTAGCTATCGATAGTCATGAACTATCGATAGAGTTATTACTTTTTTTTAGAATTGAAGTTCTCATCATCTGGAGGGTTGTGGTATTAAATACTGACGTCTGGTGAATTAAATACTGAAAAAGAACCGTCTGGTGAATAAAACCAACTAAATAATGTAGCCAGAAAATACCTTTGGGTTCCAGGTTCATCAGTAGCCTCAGAACGTGTATATTTCATCAGAAGCCTCACAAAAATAATTTTTGAGCAGCGGACCAGACTGAGCCAAGTTTTTCCTTTCTGGTAATATGTACCTCAAAGATCACAACTAAAACAGATTGAAATAATTGCACTTTTTTGTGCCTCTTGATATTTTTTTCTTTGTACATGCTTTTTATAAATTCGTCTTTCGTACCTTATTCTCCTAAATATACCTAATTTTGCAAGTAATAGATAATTCAGTTCAATAACATTAAATTCTTCATTGGACAGGTATGTAAGGAATAGGGAAAGCCACTATCGAAAAACTATCGATAGTATCGATATTTTTAACCGATAGTATCGGCCTATCGATAGTGCTGAACTATCGACTATCGCCCATCCCTACTTTTAAGGTAGGCCATACTCGTTCCAATTTGCAGTTCGACTTAGTAGGACTACTAGTTGGATAGTGGACTCCACCCACGCTCAGACTTGCTATCCAACTTTAGTCCTAGTCTGTTTTTACGTCTGTGTACATTGATCACGAGCCGATAAATGTATCGAGTGCAGACCGAAGTTGTCCGAAGGTCAAGCACTGAATCCTACTAAAGGTCGATTCACACTATACGTACCGTCACCAGCAGGCCACCGTCCAGTCGCCGACCGGCAAAATATTCTTCAATGCATTTCTAATGAGGTAGTTCACACAAGAGCGTACCGAGCATTTGGCGCTAATGGCCTAGATGCAGATGCACCATTATATAAAAAAATAAATAAAAGAGCGTACCGTCACCGGCAGGCCCCCAGTAGGCCACCGGCTGACCAATCTTGCTACCGGCAGGCCACCGGCATTTTTTTTTTTACTGCATGTTATTATAAGTGTATATTTTCATTTATTCATGAATAATTTAATTTAATAATCAGTTTTTGATAAAATTATAAAACAGACAATGTATTTGTGTACCAAAGTTCATAAAAATCGGACCATTTTCGAGCGTTTGAGAGAGTGAACAGAAATATATATACATAAAAAAAAAATTTAAAAACATTTCTGAAATTTTGAAATGTTGAATTATTTATTTTTTTTAACATTAAAATTTTGTTGTAAAAAAAATAATAAATAAAAAAAAATTAATATTTCAAGATTTCAGAAATGTTTTAAAAAAAATTATTTCAGAAAAGTTTGTCTTGAATTGTTGAAGAATAAATATATATATATATATATATATATATATTAACATTTCAAAAGGTCAGAAATGTTTTTAATTTTTTTTATTTATTTTATTGTTGGAAAAAAAAGAAAAAAAAAATGATTTCAGAAAAGTTTGCCTCTCATACGCTCAAAAATACATTGTCTATTGTATTATTTTTCAAAAACTCATGATCAAATTATGTTATTGATAAATAAATGTAAGAACACACATAAAATGATATACAGTACGAAAAAAAAACTTTTATAAGAAAGGTAAGAAAGCAATTCAAGGCGCCGACCGAGACCTTCCCCGGAGACGGAATTCACACTATACGTACCGTCACCTACAGGCCACCGTCCAGCAGCCGACCGGCAAAATATTCTTCAATGTATTTCCAATGAGGTAGTTCACACAGGAACGGACCGTCAACGACAGGGCACCGGCAGCCCACCAGCAGGCAACTAGTAGGATTCTCGGAAAGAATGTTCTGACATGTCGGTACAGGTCGGTGCATGTCGGTGTGGGAACACTACCGCCACATTCAGTTCGGTTCTAACCTTTCTTAGAGAAGTTTCTTTGGTGAATATTTTTATTTATTTATGAATATGGATGACGAAAAACTCATCGAACATGAAGAACTGTATAATATGGCTGATTATAAATACGGTGAAAATTTACAGAAAGATAAAATATGGCATCACGTTGGAAAGGATTTCATCACAGCAGGCATGATACATACTTTATTAATAAATCATTAATTAGAAAACAAATGTATTGATGTTGCCAGGGGAATACTCCATTAGCAGAATTAAAAAATCTGTTATAAGTTTCACTGTATAGGTTCTACAAAGAGTTATTATTATGAGAATTTCAAACCTCAAGTCTAAATAAGATATATGTACATATATTCTATAAATTGTATTTTTTTTTTATTATAAATTGTACCTTCTATCTTTTTTTATGTCTAAAATTATATTTTTACATTATAAATAAAAATAAATATGAAAATGTTAATGTTTTATTTATTTATTTATCCTTCCCTTAGACACCCTTTTCTTCAGGACTAATTGCTTCTCGAAAGGTTGTTTTTTGATATTTTTCATAAAAGTATAAAATACTGTTCTTGAGACATTCTGAAATATTATTTCATCACCTTGCAGCTCTTTGAATATTTTCCTACCAACTTTCTTTTTGATAATAATTCTTCATTCACGGCCTCTTATTTACATTAGAGGTTTCCTCTTTTTCATCCAAATTTAAAGCTATCATTGCTAATTTTGTATTATTTAATTTAGACATTGTTAGAAACTAAGTCAACCCGCACAGACAACAGACTGTATTCAAAATTATAACTATTACTATTAATACTAATATTCAATATTCATGCATGCATTTTTTATAATTCTTTTTATTATTTACGTATGGGTTCGGTTGGACTACAAGACGTACAATTATCGCTGTTACAATTATAATTATAAGTTAATAATTGTTTATTATTTCAATTTATTTTTGCATAATTTCTTTAATTTGAATTGTCCTTTGATAACCATGTATGTTTCTCTTGTGAATTCAGTCAAACTTAAAATTATTTTTCAATTAATTTGTAATGGATGAGGGCCAATCCGTAAAAATGTAGTTATAGTTCGACGTTGAAAGGGGGCAAGCTAATTTCTGCAGGAATATCATTGGAAGTCATTATACTACCATTATAGAGATATACGTGATTTGAAAATTTACCGGAACATTTTTTTAAATTATTATATGTAAAAAAAACCCCCCAAGGGGTTAAATGTTTCAAAAACATTTTACAGATTGAAAATCGGTCAATTTTTTTTTTAAATATTTGAAATATGTAATGTGACATGGATTTTGGCACAATTGGAAAAATATTAATTTTTTCGTTACAACCTCAATTGTGAAATTATTCATGCAAAATCTAGCAAACTAATTGAAACAAAATTTAGTGGATTGTTTTATTAGATTACAATAATTATTCTCCTAGAATATGAAAGACCTAAATGCACTTTAAGTTGCCGAATAAAATTATATGCAAAATTTATAGTTTTTGCCCTATTTTTCATAATTATTGCTATTTTGCTCAGCCCCGAATACATTTTAACGTAACGTTATAGAAATTAATAGTTCATATATACATTTTTTTTTATTTGGATTTTTATTGAAAATTGCCAATGATTCTGAAGAATAGAGGCAATATAAAAATAATACATATTCAAATTATTTATTAATTAAACAATTTATTTTCTCCAACTTACAATAAATCTCTCATAAACTCAAATAAAACAATTATTGCTAATTTTGTATTATTTAATTTAGACATTGTTAGAAACTAAGTCAACCCGCATAGACAATAGACTGAGAGATGTTTTCTCGACGTTGATGGACGGTGGCCTGTCGGTGGAGATCCGTATGGTATGAATTGGCTTCCATCTTGCCGGTCGGCGGCTGGACGGTGGCCTGCCGGTGACGGTACGTATAGTGTGAATCGACCTTAAGTCGTGCTTTAAACCGCAACGTGAATGGCCTGCTGTAATAGCTCCCTTTATATACGCCCATATCTCTTTCAACATCCAACTGAAAAGAGAAGCGCCACGGACGATATTCAGTTTACGGAGCTTAATCAGAGTTAGAACCAGAGTACGCAACTTTCAAATTAAAGCAAACTCAATTCTCAAATCCTATTCGGCGTGTAGAAAGTGGGTTTATTGATGCCTTTTTAATAATACACACAGAGCCAAATTAATAATGGCCTAATGACGGAGTTTCCTGTTATTCCCTTTTGGCGAGGGCTTAATTAGGCAGGAAATTACCGTCGGGGTCAGATTGCGCCTTCTTGCGCGCCAGGATTGCAGTCCTATCTAACAGCATGGTCCACTTTCATCCGACCGGTCTAAGCTCGCTTACAATTGCGCAATCTCTCACCTTTACCCGAACCTTTATTGGTAACATCAGGTTCTCGGGGTAAAACTTGCACGAATTTTGTAACTTTTTCTCCCTAATTTCGTATCGGGGGAAACAAATTACTTTCGTTATTAGTTTTAGGGAGTTTACTCACCCTTCCTATAGCCATGCTTATAACGTCGTCACTATAGCCGTGGTCAAGAGGCTGACGCCTTGTATTCTCATGCGGGAGATGGCGGTTCGAGTCTCGCCTGCAGCAGGGATTTTTCTCTCTTCACGACGCGTTAAGAAAATTCCCATCTGCACCATGGATGCCAGCACAAATGGCCTATATGTCAGTGCTGCGAATAAAAAAAGAAAAAACGAAAGTGCTGATATATATATTATTTTTGAGGTTTCGTCGCTGGAAAGAATTATTGTTGTTGACAAGACGTTTTACGCAATATTTCGCAAAAATCCCATTCTGCTTCATCAGAAACTCTATTGTTTTGACAACGCAAAAAAGGCAAGTAAGAGATTCTGTGGAAATATTAAAGGAAGGGATGACAGTGGACCAAGATGAAGATGTTATCCGACATGCTACCCAGAAGAGCAGGCAAGAAAAATTGGTCGAGGAAAGACACCCATCCCAACAATATGAAAAATTTCTTCAAAACAGCTCCAGCCACTCAACTCAGTGTCGACAGGAGCCTAAGTTAAGAATTATTAATCTATTACAGGTTTCTATACGCTAACAAATTTTAAAAAAAGTTATAAAAAAATGGTATGTCTGATGAAACACAATGGGGTTTCTGCGAATATTACGTATAAACCCTGATTGATTGGGTGTCAACAACTATATATATATATATATATACATACATATATATACACACACATATATATATATATATATATATATATATATACATACATATATATACACACACACATATATATATATATATATATATATATATATATATATATATATACATACATATTAGTTATCATGTGTAAGTTCTTTATTCTTTAGGGACAACGATGAGCGACGAGATTAAATTAGCAGGCTAGCAGCTCAGAGGACAAAGTTGTGACGGAGAATGAAAATCGATAGACCTAACTACTAACTGCTACAATTTCGATTGCAGAGTTTTGCCAACAACTCCTAAACTGTATCTGTTATTTCTAGTTTTTAACAGTAACCTGCTTACACTAATGGCGATTTACTGCTAAAAAATAGCAGATCTGCTAATAGCAGCCCATCACTTCATTAGAACTGCATAGTATGTAAGTAAATATTATGAAACAATTAGTTTATTTATTTTAGCTTCACTAAAATATCATGAATAATACTATAAATTAAAAAAAAAATAATAAAAAAAAAAATAATAAAAAAAAAAATAAAATAACGTTTGACACTAAACTTCATTTTGCGAATTTAGTACTTCCATCAAAGCATGAATGTTAATAATAAAACTTCTGATATGCATTATCTTAGACAGTTTCCATATAATTCTTATATCTAGTATGATTTGGAAAAATTTCAGTAGAAACTCTTAATTTCATTTTTTTTAAGGTGCTTCTTCTCCCAGGGTCTTTTATACCAAGAAACTCTTATTATTTTGCCTTCTAAGGAACCTAAACAATTCTTCCAAAACTATAAGCACAGTGATCTCCAACTGAGGTAGTTCTATTGATTAACGTATTTTAAAGGAAATATTATTAGTATTTTGATGGATAATATTCCACTTACTATAATTTCACAACTGTTTTCAAGATGTTTAAAAAAAAATACGTAGTGTAAAAAACTACTCATGTCTGTTAACCCATTTTCTGCTAACGCGGACTGTGCACTGGACTGGTTTGCCTTTGGTGCTACTAAAACAGATCTGTGCGATGAGAGCAGCACGCCTCCAGTGCTACTTACACAGATCTATGATTCTGAACAACCGATACACTCACATATTTGTGTGCCTTCTGTACCGGTATCTAGTGATATCTAAATCAACCAGTACTCTTAGAATTGCCAGTAGATAGTGTAGGAACCTCCTTTTGAAACTATACCAGCTTTTTGACCGTTATCCCTCACACATTTTTACACCAGGTTTCAGAAATCAGCACTGGGTGTTTGTTGAGGCAGTCCTTTAGCGTCCAGTCAAGGTTTTTTTTTTTTTTACATACTTCCTCTATGCCAAACTTAATGAAAATGTATATATCTGTGTTTAGAATATAAAATATATCTCCACCTTGAACGAGGAGTTATCAATTTTTCACTTTACCATTTTACTGAAAAAACAGGGATCATACAATGTTTGTAGATAGTAGAAACCGAACAGACAAGTGTGTGTATACGTATTTTTGGTTTCAGATATAATGTTAAATTAGATTCAAGGAATTCAAAGTAATGGATTGAGAAAAGATAGATCAAAATTTATACTATAACTATATTTAAACTAAATCAATTTAAAATAAAACATTTCATATATACAAAGACTTAAAAAAAAAACATATAACTAACTGTTCCATAGAAAAATATAGTTTCTAAAATAAAATTAGCCTTTTTTAGTCTAGAAGGCTGTGACGGATATGAAGTCTGCCAAAAGTTCTCTCCCATTATCTGTCTTTACCTGGTCTTCAAGGAGGAGGCATCTCTGTCTTTACCCAGCCTCCGTAGAAGAAACATCTGAGTCAGTCTTTATAGTTTTCGATAAGGAAACATCTCTGTTCGTTGGCAAGATGCCGTAAAGGAAGGAGCAAGGCCATGAAGGATCTCTCATCTCTTCAGTATCAAGGCGCCAAGAAGGAAGCATCTAGCAAGATTGAAAAATCTAGCCATTGGAGCATTGGGCCTGAACAAGGTAAATTGTTTGATCTTATAATTATATTTTTCTTCACAACTGTTTCAATTTACAGGAAAAGGGTGGTGACCTAGAGATAAGCCGTCCTAAAATTCTGAGTTAATTATAATGGACGTCAAAATTTAAATAAATAACTATAATCACAATTTAATTACTCTGAACTCGTTAAGACCCTGAGATCCAAATATTAAAATTCAAGAATCCATTTTTCAATTTAAACTTAATAAATTAATCTACTTACTTACTTTAATTAAAAATATGAATATTAATTTCATAAAAATTTTAATCGCACAAATTTGAACTACCAGTTACTTATGACCTATGGTTTATGAAATGTCGACAATTTTCCTCATTACTTGCAGATTACAGCATCAGATCAATGTCATAAGTGAGTTTTCTTCACTACAGCGAGAGATGAAACATGCTCAAACGTAATTAGTTGTTAAACTTTTCAACACCTTTTCAATGTCCATTAAAATGTTATGTGGTATTTTTCAAATAAATACACAAAAAGGTAGGGAGATTAAAATATTCCAAAAGGAAAATTAAAATGTATTAAATATTTATTACTTTACTTTGACTAGCTTACAAAAATATGTAGGTCCAAAATTATTTAACAAATAAGGAACCACAAGATGGCCATATCTAAGTCCTACATCACTGTACCTAAAGAGCACTTTGGTGGGCTCCAGTGCTTCCTGTAGGTTCCTGTAAAAAAAACAACATTTTGACAAAAATATTCAATAAATAAATTCATGGTAAATAATCTAGAGGTTCAAGTAAGCAGATAGATGTACTATATTATATTTTCATAATACTTTGCCCTATATTTTATATTGTGATAATACCTTGTGATAGAGACTGTCATCACTGGTATCAGAGTTGGAGTACTTTTGACATAGGCTCGGTATTCTCTCTCAAGCAACTGAAAATCTAATACTGTTTACCTGTTGAGTTCCTCCTCGACTCCAGTATGAGATTGATATTTTTATATCAAAAGTGCTCACGCTCGGAACTCCAATCGATACCAGTGACAATCGCTTCCACCAGAAGGTAACAAATCAATCCAACTAGAAATATTTTAATTTTTTTAATAACAGTTGAATGCCTTATCATGTAAAAAGAAAATTAAAAATGTTTTTGGGAAGCAGGTTCTAGGTCAATCTAAGAAGAATGATTTATGTTTTCTAGAAAAGTATATTTTTGCTGGGGAAAACTTAGTTCTTCCAACAATAAAATAAAATATCTCCAGAAGAGGTTTCTACTAATATATTTTAACTTTGATTAACACGTTGACTGCGAACTATGAGGAAACTTGTAGTAAATCAGTATCTATTAATATGAAAAGATGGCCTCAAGGAAGCGAACCAAAAATGTAGCAATGCAGTAACATAACACGGGTCAAAGCATGTCTGGGTACGAACTAACTCGTAGTTGGCTTCCGTGAAGAACTTTCTGTTACATAAACCAACTTCAAGATAGTTCACACAACCTTCTTTTGTGCAAGAAACAAATTTTAAATGCTTTATGGTGATCATTACGTACTGTAATTATAGTTTTCAATAAGAAAAATGAAATTAAATTGCCTTTCTAGACTGGAATATTGAAAATAATTGTGGCAGTCAATGTGTTAAACATTTCAATATAACAAATTTTAACAGACTATAACATTTTTTCAAAAGGATTAGCTATCTACGTAGTTGATTCTTAACACGTTTGGGCCTGGTGTCATGGCATGTGCTTCAGCAGATAGCTTGACTTTCTTTCTATCCTCACTACTCCAGGTCTTGTCCTTTACCCTTCGTTTTTGGTTTGGGAGCTCATTAAGTTATTCCCGGTTAGGTTTGCAGGTCTGGTATCTTATGATACTGAATCCGACAAAACAATTCCTTCAGCGGCTTGCTGTCGCGGCGTATTTGACACTTTATTAAATTGCAATTAATCCATAAAAGTATCATTTCAAAGGTTTCTTCACATATTTATTTTTTTTTATATGTTTGCCGAAATAACTATACAAAAGGAAGATTTGGGCCCAATGTGAATTTTTTTCGAAGCCATTTGTCCTAAAAATGTGTGGGAAAGTCAAGAGGTAGCAACACTGCTAAGCATAACAATTTTGAAGGAGTGGTAAAAAATGTTGATAAAGACGTTTAACTTTTAATTAAATTAATTTCAAGCTTGTTTCAATTACTTTATTGAGATTTTCCAAAGGGACCCTAAATCTGAATGATTTTTCTGCTGATGTTCAGCCATGTAGATGATCTAAGATTGGACATAGTCCATTCAGCAGAAGGTTGTACCTGCAGAGGCATCATCTGATGTGAGACAGGTATAGCAGTTTTAATAAAATGACTAATTAGAAGAAAGTTTTTATTTATTGACCTTTTGCCTAGTTTATAAAAAATGAATTCATAAAAAAAAAAAAAAAACAATGTCTTGCAAGATCATTTGATCAAAAAGGAAAAAAATAAAGTTGAGAAACAAAGCCTTTCCCACAATACTTAACACATTCGAGACTAATACGCACTTTTGTGACAACGGGCATGCCCTGAGACCCACTTTTGTGACAAGGCCATTTCTTTGCTTTGGGACTGAAAGCCACTACTGTCACAGCTTTTTATGATATTTAGCAGTAAGTTTTGTAAGCTATAGTCACTCTTGTATCCAAAATACTTGTGAATATAATCAGTCTTATCTTCGGAATAGACCATTTTTATGTGCGTGTGATCAAGTAACAATCAATAATAATTTATAACTTTATTATTTGATCACTGTAAGAATGAGTTACATTAAGCTAAAAAATTGAAATTGATAGATTATATGAATCAAAGAGAAACCATAAGATAATACTCACATTACAACAAATTCAAAATTAGTTTCCTCAGCTATTTTCTGAAGTGCCATGTGAACAACACCATCATTCTGAATAGGGGACAAAGAACACGTTGAATAAACAACTGTCCCACCAACCGATACTAATTTCAAGGCTGATCTGTGAATTGAAACATTAATATATGAATCACTCAAATATACATGAAAAAATTAATACAATGTATGAATTAAGTTTTAGCAAATTCCGAGGAGTTTCTAATGAGATTTCATTCATGAAAAGGGTTTTGAACATTTTTTGAAGCAACATCAATCCAATATTAAGCAAGGTAATTTTGTAATTTTAATTTATTTGATTCAAAAATAATACAATTTTACAAATGTCTAAAATTCCCTCCTTGTATATTACAATACAAAATGTACTATTACATTTTTCCAATGTGAGTTAGCAGAAAGATCCGGGAAGCTGGAAGTTACTGCCTGTTCAGACATATCTTAGAACTCTAGAATCAGTTGATCAATAGCAGTGACAGATTAAAGTGTGTACAATGGCATTGTGGTAACTTCGTGAAGTAAGGGCAGTATTGACGTATAATTTGGCATGTGGTTTAGGCTAAGAAAAAATGAAGTTTGCATTGAATAATAATTGTCCATGAAGTATAACTATATTCTGAGATCTTGAAGCTTTAGCTAAGTATAGATAAATATTAAACATTATCTCCCTTATCTAATCTCTCAAAGCATTCCCTAGTCTTAACGAGGCATAATCAGTTTTTATAGTGATTCATGTCAAGTGTTTGATCATTAAAAGGCTTTGCAAAAGGCGGAACAGGCAGGAGAGTGCAGGGAGAAATTCCCGCCCAGACGTTCGCATGCGCAATTGAGCTCCTGGGTTTATCTGAACAGGCTATAGGATAGAGGTGGCGCTTTCCTTTTTTCAAAAGAAAAGCCACCACTATTGGGATTCCAAACAACTACCCTATGAATGGAGTGTTAATGCCTTAACACGCACAGCCACCCGGCCTCGAATAATTACTCTCTTTGGCGGTACACATACCGAAACAATAAAAAGAAGTAGTTCTTACGTCAAAATTTGAGACTGTAACTCAGGTATTCTAATCCTCTCCTTCAATCTTGTAGATTTAAATATATTGTTATCTTCTTTCATAACAGAATGCCGATCAGCTGTGCAAGGTACGTCGACTAAAATCTGGACATAGAAAACAAATATTTTCTTATTAAGTGTTTGAGAATTTTTTTTTAATGAAATTATTATATCCAGAACGAATTTTGAAGTAATGAAGAATAATATATCAAAATACTGTATCTTTATCAAAATAAACAGGGCTTCTAGGAAGTTTAATAAATAAAATAAATGTTTTGCTAGTAAATTTCAAAAAATCAACCCGTATCATGATATCTTTCCATTTCATTCATCAGAGACAAGTCCAACATTAACAAAATAGAAAACTAAAACCAATAGTAAATTAATAATTACTTTATTGAAACATTTCATTGACTCAAACTTTCGTGCATCTTGAAGAGTAATTTGAATTTCACCATTACAGATTCTCTCATCAGCATTGTAAAAAAATTCATTCATTATTCTTCTTATTCTGTTTCCCCTAGATTCTGACAGATCATTGCAGACTATGTATTCTGAAAAAGAATTCATGAAAATTAGAATAATTTTTTAAAGAAAAATGTTTTTTATTTATTTGGTAGAAAATGTACAGTCTGGTCCTGATGCCAGATACGTATTTTCTTGTTTTGTTTTTTTTTTGTTGGATATTTTCTTAAATATCTCGAAACCAGTAGGGACATCAGTAATTGTAAGGTATCTATTTGAAAGCATAATAAATGTATATAAAAACAGTTCTTATGCAATTTATGATTGACCTTATTCAGAAAAATACTTGATTAAAATTCAAAAGTGTCAGTTTCATTCTTTTCGTTTTTTTTTTTTTTTTAATTTCTTTAAACAGTAAAATGAATATTTTAGAAAAACAAGGTAAGTAAAAGAGAAACGTATTTGTAATAGTGTTTTCCTAGAGCAAACGTTAAGAATGCATTAATTTCTATTAAGGTTTAAAAAAAAAATATTAAATAAATAAAATATTAACTGTTTCTATTCCAAGCTTTCTAAATGTCATTAGGGATGAGAACGGAAACATGCTAAGATGACAAGGGTATGATAAGAGTATAGTAAAACAATAGTTTTTATCAGTAAAATAGGGAGAAGAAAATAAACTCATACAAATATATTTTCTTTACTCGGATATAATGTTTGAAGACATAGAAAGCTTTTTCCTCCATGGGCAGCACACATATCTAAAACTTCATCATCGGGTTGAAGGTCCAAAGCGAGAACAGGAAGAATAGATCCACCATCCATTAAGTAGTAATCTGGAAGGATAGTATATGTATTTAGAACAATATCACTTCACATAGAAAAACTTGAGGTATTTCACAACACTTTCAAAATAAAGAGATTGTAGAATTTAACCTTATGAATTTATTTCCTACCTCTTCTATATGAGTCAACTAAGTATTAAAAAAAATTAAAAATCAGTCCCGTAACAGGCCACGAGGGCCCTGAGGGGCAGATACTATAGAGGTATCTGTTTCATGACCATACAGCATACTAGGTAGATAGTGTGGTCAGTACTATGCTCCGGCCGCCTGATTTTCCCCTTGGCCGCTTCGACTGGTAGAGTCATTAGCACCAAGGCACCCATTATTAAATCAATTAAAGGCTGGGTTGGCCTAGGGACAGCCAGGGAGGCCGAATTCAACCCATGAACGAAGACACTAGAAGAAAAAATCTTTAGTACTTGCTCGGAATTTGAACTCAGGTCCTCCAGCTTATTAGACCAGTGCTCTACCACTGAGCTAACCTCGCCCCAACTAAGTATTATGTTGGCAAATAAGTCCTTTTGGGTTTTCAGGGTGAAATAAAATTCAGTGTATTATAGACATAAAATTTATTTTAATCTACAAGATATTGACCATTATTTAATATGACTTTTTCCCATCTTTCCAATAACTCCATATTGCCATGCTCATAGAATGTTTAGGGTTTATTGTAAAAAAAAAAACTGATTAAAAATTAAATAATAGAATATAACAGTTTAGGGATATATATATATATATATATATATATATATATATATATATATATATATATATATATATATAAACATAAACACAAAATTGGACTACAGGTTTCTTTTGTTATCAAATGTTGGCATTTCTCATCAGCACCTACAGATCACCGGGTTGATATCATGAACTTGCCTTCCATGTATAGAGAGAGCAGAAGCACACTAAAAGTTTAATTAATTTTCAGTCCAATGAATAGAATTATTGTTGGTACCAGAGGTGCATGTCCGTAATGACCCTCGGCCCCTTTAGCTGAGTAATAAATGTTTATGTATTAATTAATCTACTTTTATATCTTCAAATCCCCTCAAACATTTTCTAGGTACTAGAATGCAAGAAGCAATCTTACCTGAAACACCAGTTTGCCCTTTACTAGGTGGTGGGAACTGCGCAGTATTGCCAGGTTCAAAAGAATACAAGTGCAAATTTTCTGGTACGATCAAATTTTTCTCATTTAGAACATTAATATTTAATTCTGAACTTCTCGGATAGTATGAATAATGGACAGACTCTGGAATCCAATCTTCAGAGCCTCTTAGTTTTGTTGCAGGAACATATTCGTAGAGCTGTGAAGTGCTGATAGATGGGTCGATATAGCGATCACTCTGTTCTATCCTAGAGAAATAAGCCAGTATTCAGTTTCGAGGATTCAATATCTGTAGTTTGAGTACTTTCAATTTAAATTTTTCCTTTAGGAAAAAGGCAATAAGAAAGAAAAGCAGATAAGATGGCAATAAGAAAGAAAAGCAGATAAGATGGCAATAAGAAAGAAAAGCAGATAAGATGGCAATAAGATTTCCAAAGAAGTCAAAGAACGGTTGGGATTCGGCTAGAAGAAAAATGTCAGATGTTTAAAGAAATCTATATTCCGAACGTATCGGCTACTTTTTGGTAGCTTTTGTCACTTAACTGCTGGCTTTGGTCTTTCTTCACCCCCTGGCATTCATTGGTATGTGGTATTTTAGTTATAATTAAAGATTTAAAATATCATTATTATCTGTTCATTCGTGAGCGGGCGTAGGATAAAGTAAAGTAAGTAAGTGTTCATTTGTATTTGTCATTTAAATAAAAACAAGTCTGTCCATACTCTTAACTGAGTTCTATGAAAAATTACTGTTCACTTACCTTTTAGCAGTTTCCTCTGAAGGTAAGTAGTTATAGAGGTTGAACTCCTGACAGAATTTTTAAAAAATGGCTTCAAATCTTTATCGATCCTACCTAGTAGGCACTGAAAATGACTCCCGTTAAAATTTATATATATATACGTGTTTGTGTTAACATGATAGCCGCCAGAGTTTTTGTTTCTTTGTCACAAAACCTGGTATATAGCATTCAATTAGCAAATGATTGAACGATTTTGTTAACCACAAAAATTGTTCCAGAGGGGGGAGGGGGTTTATCCAGGACCCAAGACACTAATTTGACCATGCCAGCCGTAGTTTTTGTTATATTTCAACGAAACTTGGTATTCACTGTGGTCATCTAAAGAGAAAAATATGTTGTAAAAACCTATGTAATGTACTGTATAACATTCAGTCTTCTTTTTCATACATGGCCACCCTGTCAGCGTAAACGCCAGTGTACACTTTTTTGTGACACTTTTTGTAACTTTTTTTTTCAGTTTAGTAATCGCTAAAACATATTTATGCTAAAATCAACTAAATCCGTTCATTAGAAGGGGAGTTTACTCCAGTCGTAATTTCTGTTGTATTGTAACGAAACTCGGAATACGTCTTGGCTATCTAATTAGAAAGAAGTGTTGTAAAAATGAACTATGTTTGAATAGAATTTTCCAGCAAAACGTAAGTTGGCAAAGCTGTTACTAGGAAGCTAACACTACTAGGGTGCTGTATCGCGTTCCTGCGTCAGACCAAAATACGAAAATGTGAAGTTTTTGTGTGTTTATTAAGTAGTTTATTACTAGGCATAAAAAAAAACTCTGCGAGGAAATTAATTAAAAAATTAATAATTGTAATAATTTGATTGAGTTGCTCATTACAAATGTAAAAGAAGAGAACTATTCATGTTTTTATTTTATTTATATAGGTTATTTTAAGCAAATTATTCAGAAATGCAGTCTACACTAACCAAATTCTAAGGAAAGTGCTTAGTTAGCACTTTTTATAAAGTGTTACTCATTTTTATTAACAGAAATTTTTTTATAAGAGAAGTTTACTTGTCGATTTAGCATATTGTGTTTATTGGTTTAATTAGTATTTTTTGTAATTCTGCATATGTTTTAGTTTTATAGCTGTCGAAGGCTAGCAAAGAGTAGCCTCTATAACCTTCAGAATATAGATTTCTCTAAAAATCTGACGTTTTTTCCCTTAGCCGAATTCCGAACACTCCTTGACTTCTAAAAATAAATTTATAATTATAAAGCTATAATGATCTAAATTGCTTTCTTCATTGCTAATCAAACTTACATTTGATTGCCAGAACTCTCATTTTCCAATTTACGTTCAGCATTAGAGTATAAGGTCTGGTATTCTTCTTCAAGTTTTTTGTCCCCAATATCAGCTATTGAATTATACAGCCGATTCGACGTAGTTCTTTCAAGTTTTCTGCTTGAAACTTCCCTTTTCTCTAAAAGCTTTGAAGCTTCAAGTTCAAATAATCTGGTAATATTCATAGCTCCTTGATTCTGCCAAAATAAAAATAAAAATGTATTAGTTAATCCTTTGAGATTAATGAAATAATATTGAGAACAATTGATCTACTCAGTACCTCCAATGAAATTTTAATCCTGTCAGTATCGCTGTAATTATTCAAAGCCGCAATATATTTATTTTCACTAAGAAGACCTAATCGAATGGAAGGCCAGTTATGTCCAAAAATAGGTTTGTAAAAATCATCAAAATGTTCTAAAGCTTTGTCTTTTGCTGTAACTTTCTTTTTCTGTTTCCTCTCCTACAAGGAAGTTTAAAATGTGTTAGTGTATTAATGGTGAGCCATGATCACCATGTCTTATGTATATATATTTATATATATATATATATATATATATATATATATATATATATATATATATACACACACAAACACACATACATACATCAAATCACTTACATAAGGAGGAAGTTCATTTACTAAAGAACAAAATTAAATTTGCTCTAAAAAGTTTATAATAGCTCAACATGTTTTATAGCCTTGCCAGGAGCACATAACTACAACTATTCCGAGTCAAAATTATAAACAGTCCTTAGGGCTAATCTTCTGTTGTCTCCAGCTGTACCAGAATCAGCTAACTAGGTATTGATTTTGTGAAGTGAGTATGTTACCATTTTAGAAAAATATAGTCCTGAAATTGGAAATCAATGTTTTGCAAATTTTATTTTGCTCAGCCAAGGTTGATGATAGGTTAGCCCCATGGGCTGGCAGTATTTTCTAATGATGTGACTAGGAACAGTTATAAGCTCTTGATGAGGTCCCAGATATAGCAAAAAACATGTAGCAGACATAATTCTGTTTTTTAATGACTGACCCTCCTCTTATATAAGTGATTTCAGTGTCATAAAAGATCAAAATAATACATTGAATATAAAATAATAATGAAGGCTGAATAAAAAGCCACTTTTCTACAGTTTACATTATTCACTTTTCTATGTCAAATTACTTTCCAGACAATGCCACATCATCAGAGCTTTTGCCAAAACGTAATGCCATCAGTAGCTTAACAGGCTTATTCCTTATTACTGAAATGAGCCTACATCAGCCTATACTGAATCGGAATGAGACTTTTACACCAATATTGAATGATGTCTGTCGATTTCAGACTTTAGAAAGCACTGATTATGAAGCCTTGTCCCAAAATTGTTACAACTTCCACTGCATTGGAAGTACAGAACAAACCATGGGCAAAAATAAAATACTAAGTGTCAGGCCTAAATTCTCAAATTAATAGGTTAGTTCCATTCATGTCTAAACTTTCTATCCTTCAACACAATGAAATTACCATTTTATTAATTTAAGAAACTAATTAAAATAAACAAACATTCCATGGGAATACAGCCTATCAAATCCTGTTAAGTTAAAGTAAATTATATTAGTTAATGGAGTGAATCAACATGCACCAACATGCATCATAAATTAAATTTATCCAACATACAAATTTGCTTTTCCATCTTTTAAAAAAATATGAAGATCCATTAATGCGGATAAGCTTGTAATTACTCAGCATTAAATCAGAATAATTTACAAGAATTGTAGAACTTCAAAGGAGCAAGAGCCTATAAGAAAGCTAACACCTTTGGTTCTGGAGATTTTAAATTTTACTTCAAGAAGTAACCAATATGGAAGGTAACAGATTAGACCTAGAGACCTTACAACGAAGTTGCAATAAACACGAGCTGACATTTTAACAGCAATCACAGAATATTATTATTATTAAATTTTAACGTCAATTTATTATTAACTACAAATTTTAGGACGGGTTGTCTACAGGTTACCACCTTTATCTAGCCAGGATAGGGCTGATGCCTTTTCTTTTTTCTAAAGAAAAGCCACCACCCCTAGTGGGAATCGAACCTAGGACCCTTTGGCACGGAGTGTTAAGTGCTCACGCCTTAACGCTCACGGCCACCGTGCCTCCAATCACAGAACAAATAAATACCGTTATGCGAGGCATTTATTATCAAAACCACCTCGTTCTATTTTTATAAATGTTACAAGAGAGAGAGAAAAAACCATTTCACAATCTGATCATTCAATTTTTTCGAAAATTTAATTTTCGTTCGACAAACTTTGGTATATGATTCCAAATCTCTTTAGAAAAAAAAAAAAATGCATCAGCCTTATCCTGGCTAGAAAAGCCAGGATAAGGCTGATGCAACCCGTCCTAACATTCGTATTTAATAATAAATGGACGTTAAAGTTTAATAAATGATTCTAATGATCTAAAAATGAAAATAATTTGTACTGAGCTGGTTTTGAACTTTTTTTTTCCATTCTTCCTCTCAGATTTCAATTAAATTCATGTTTTTTCGTAATTTACTATCATATATTAGACTTTAAAATACAAAACATTCGACTCGCAGGAACTGCGTTATCTTAGGGCGGTTCCGTTTATATCCCTAGTGCCATTAGTATAGGAATAGAAGCAGCCATTAGTAGGTTTTGATCTTTCGTGAAAAATATAAAATAAACTCTTAAACAGAAGTAATATAAGATTTTAATCGCTACAGACGTAAACTGAGTGTATGCTAAATAAGAATTACTCCGTCCTCTTTCTCAACGTACGCTCTTTGAAGAACAAAACTAACAATTTCGAAGTTTTAAGCACTTAGGCTCCGATTGACAACATCCCATCGACAATTACATCAGCAGCTTTTTTGTAAAGAATTTAGTAAGCTTTCGAATGTCTACCTTCCGCTTACCACGAGTTTCCAACCTTTCCAGATATTTTAGAAAATATACCGAGATCTGAAACTTTTCATGTCTATTAATACATTTTTTTTTAATACTTCCTTACCTCCAAACACAACCAAAATTTAATGGGATGCCAAACATCAGAAGCAAGTTTCAATTCAATCAGTCATTTCTGAATACCCAAACTGAAAATTAGTTGTATCAATGTTTCTCGTAAACGGTTAAGGATATGGCTTTAAAAATTGTTTCATTCGTTTTCTACGTCAAGGAACCTATAAATCGAGTACCTACAAGCACGAACGAGATAATTTAGACGCAACGAGTTTTTCGCGCGAATTTCGCCCCAAAACCATGTTTCGGTGGACGAATTCTGCTAGTAAACAGTCTCGACCTTTCAAATTCAATGAAATATTTTTGCACCAAATTTCATAAAAATCGGTCCATTTTTGAGCCTATGAGATTTGAACCACCGTTATGTCTGTGATCTATGGGGCCTGAAACGTCAAATTTTCTAGTCGGCACTTCCGGATTGCGTCATGAGGTAGGCCTATTTAAAAATAAATCTTAAACTTATTCAAAACAAATTAAAATGTCACAACTATAAACCCGAAGGAAAAAAGTCCGTCACGCAGGAGCTGCATAACTAAGCACTTTCCTCAGAATCGGGTAGTGTCGAGTGCATTCCTGAATAATTTGCTTAAAATAACCTATATAGATAAATAAAATAAAAACATAAATAACACCGGTTTCAATTCAATTCAAACATAGTACACAGTAAATCCCCCCCCCTTCCGATATACCGATTTAGTTCATTTTTACAACACTTCTTCCTTATTAGATAGCCAGGACGTATACTGCGTTTCGTTACAATACAGCAGAAATTACGACCGGTATGAGCAAATTAGTAATTTGGGTCCGGAGTAAACCCCCCTTCACTAAAGGGCACTGAACGATGCAGTAATCAAACGGATGGATGATTACTACAGAGACAACGAGACCTGCATCGAGATTGAGATCGATGGGATCTACATGGATGGTGGAGCCATTGTAGTGAACAGCCTTCACAGTGAATCAAAGGAATGGCTCAAAAAGTACATGCCTGGGGTGGACCTGGGTGAATACAAGATCAGAACGGCAGAATTGTGCGAACTGACACCGATGGTACGAGCTGGTATGTTTGTGCCTGGAGGAAAGGTTGACAGCCAAGATCTACTGAAGAGGATTGGCTGCCAGAACAAATGCAATACCAAGAGCTGGATTGTTCTGGACCAGCAGAAGAGGGAAAGGGGACACTTTGTCACGGTGAAGCTGCCAGAATACGATTTGGGCGTAAATCAGGAGAGGAGGAACGGACGTCTTGGATACGGTGTATTTAAGATCGTACTGCAGCCCTTGCTGAAGAAAAAGAAAGAGTTGGACATGGCCATGGAGGAAGACACCCCAGCCGCTCAGGAGGGGAGAAGGAAGCAGAGGAGACTAAGCCGACGGTGGTGGAGCCGAAGTCTTCAGTGGAAGTGTGTCCGGTCGGTAGGGCGGAAAGGTGTGGGAAGTACTAACTGTAATCCTAGAGGTGAGTTACTATTAGAATATGTTATGAATAATGACTTGCACGTTGTCAATAAAGGTAATGAGCCAACCTTCATAATTAAGAATAGGAGGGAAGTCATTGATATTACCTTGCTACTAGGTGGTTAACAACGGTTATCAGGAACTGGAGGGTAGAGAAGGAAGTTTCAGGTTCAGATCACAGGTATATTACATATAGGTTAGATGGGGAAGGGCCTGAGCTCTTATCCTAAGAAATCCACGATACACTGACTAGGATCGGTATAGGGAAATCTTAGCCTGCAGGATGGATAGCTGTCCACAGAGGATTAACACTTGTCTTGAACTAGAGGTTATGAACAATTTTCTCAAGGAGTCTGTTATCAAGGCGTATGAAGATAGCTGTGTTGGGAAGGTTCAGAACACTAACAGTAATTCCACGTGGTGGAACAAAGACTTATCACAGCTCCGGAGGGAGACGAGAAGACTTTTTAATAAAGCTAAAAGGAAGGGATCCTGGGAGGAGTACAGGAAGAAAATGGCACAGTACACCGCTGCCGTGAGGAAAGCGAAGAGAGAGGCCTGGAGGAAATTCTGCTCTGAGATGGGATGTGTAGTGGAATACTCAAGACTCCACAAGATACTCGCGAAAAGTCCTACGAAAAATATGGGGACTGTGAAGAAAGAAGAGGGTTTCACGGAGTCAGCCGAGGAATCCCTGGACTACATACTTGCAACACACTTTCCTGACAGCGAGCTGGTTGATCCGGATGACAAGGATTGTCCAGTCAGGAGAGGCAAACCGGAGGTATGGAGACGTGGGAAGGAGGTAGTAAGAGCAGCACATGTCAGATGGGCCATCAGGACCTTCAGGATGGGATCTATCCTGCCTTTTTGCAACAAAGGATGGAGATACTCATACCAACACTTATTACACTCTTCAGAAGTAGCCTTGTACTAGGCTACATCCCACGGAACTGGAGAGTAGCCAGACTATGCTTTATTCCCAAACCAGGAAGAGCGTCACACCTGTATGCAAAGGACTACAGGCCGATATGTCTATCCTCCTTCCTACTTAAAACACTAGAGAAGATCATAGACAGACACATCAGGGATACTTCGTTAAGAACTAATCCTCTTGACAAGCAACAGTACGCATATCAGATAGGCAAATCGTGCGAAATAGCACTACATGATCTGGTGTGCAAGCTGGAGAGGACTGTACAATACAAGGAGACTGCACTATGTGTATTTCTAGACGTGGAGGGAGGTTTTGATAGAACTCCCATCGCGGCGGTAAGAGACGCCATGGTCAGCAGAAAAGTGGAGGAATTTATAACAGACTGGACGGCAACCCTTTTAAGTGATCGTCCCATAAGGCTGTTAGAGGGAACTTATTGTAAACATATTAAAGCAAGGACAGGCTGCCCCCAGGGGGGAGTCTTATCACCTCTGTTGTGGTGTATGGTGGTAGATACACTGCCGACAAGGATCATGGATTTAACGTACAGGCGTATGCTGATGACCTGGTGATTACAGTGGTGGGGAAGTTATTACATACTCTAGCAGAACTGCTCGACGCAGCACTACACATTGTGGACGGATGGTGCAGGGATAAACATCTTAAGATTAACCCGCAGAAGATCACACTGGTACCCTTCACAAGAAGAAGGAAAGTGGAGGGACTAGGTACACCGAGGCTTGCAGGTAGCAACTTAAGTTATTCCAGTACAGTGAAGTACTTAGGAGTCACTTTGGACTCGAAACTCAACTGGAAGGAGCACATCCACAACACAGCCAAGAAGGCCACACGGACCCTGTGGGCATGTAGGAGGGTTTTTGGGAACAACTGGGGTATTACCCCCAAAGCTATGCATTGGATCTACACTGCGATTGTGAGACCGATAATTACGTATGGAGCAATAGTGTGGTGGCATCGCTGTGACACTACCATTAATAAGAGAACACTAGGCTCCCCGCAAAGAAAGGCTTGCCTGATGATTACAGGCGCAATGGGCTCCACCCCCACGGAGGCTATGGAGATCCTGCTTAACCTAAGACCAATAGAGATTTTTATTGAAGAAACAGCTAGACATACGGCATATAGGTTCAGTATATTGGGATAGAAACCATGCCCAACGTTTAGTGCACACTGTGATATTATCCGGAGGAATCTGCAGGAACCAATTCTCTGCATGCCTTCGGACTACCCAGACCAGATAACCTTCAGCTCAAATTTTGTTACAACTATGAAAACAAGAGAGGAGGCGATGGGACATAAAATGATACTAAGCCGTTAGACAGCTATGGATTTACCGGCGGCTCGAAAACTGAATTAGGTACAGGAGCAGGGGTGTGGATACAGGATACCACACACAGTCTCAATATACCACTGGGCAATTATGCTACAGTGTTCCAAGCTGAAGTATTGGCCATAAATATGTGTGCGGACATCATGAACAGCGGAGGTCCTAGAGACAAACGCTTTACTATATTCTCGGACAGCCAAGCCGCTATAAGGGCATTAGCTGCAAACAGAATAAAATCTAAGGTCGTACAGGAGTGTAGGATAGCCTAAACAATCTGGGCCGGAAAAACGGGGTCAAACTGGAGTGGGTACCAGGGCACTCTGGCATACCTGGAAATGAGAAGGATAAGAAAAGAACGGATTCACTGCTTAATCTATGTAGAAGCAAGGTGAAACTACTGACAGCTCTACTTACAGGGCACTGCAAACTACGGAGACACCTCTACTCCATGGGACTCACCAATACAACATGGTGCCGATTGTGCTCTGAGGACGACGAGACCCCATACCATATTGTATGTAGATGCACGACACTGGCAGCCAAGAGGTATCTGCTCTTCGGGACTGCGATAATTGATGATGAGGAGGACACCGGAGCTGAACATCACAACTTAAAGGAAGTTCATCTCTGTCACGGGTCTGGCATTGTAACAGAACGACACTTCGGGTGGCACAATAGGTCTTGTAGGCCTCGGTGCGGTTTCTCGGTTAGCCGGGCACCTGGTTTCTAAAATCTAAACCCCTCTTCCTAATGAACCGATTTAGTTTATTTTTACAACAAATTTTTCTCTTTAGTTGACCAGAACGAATACCGAGTTTCGTTGAAATATAACAACAATTACGACTGGTATTGGCAAATAACTACTTTGGCTCCGGATAACCCCCCCCCCCCCCCCCCCCCTCCGAATGGACTGATTTTATTGGTTAACGAACTCGTTCAATCGTTTGATTGTTGATTGGGGAATACTACATACCAAGTTTCGTGGGGAAGAAACAAAAACTCTGGCCGGTATCGTGTTAACGGACACATATATAACTATCATAGATATATATAAATTTTAACTGGGGTCATTTTCGGTGTCGACTAGGTAGGATCGATAAAGATTCGAAGAATTTTTTCAAAAATTCCGTCATGAGTGCAACCTCAATAGCTACTTTCCTTCGGAGGAAAGTGCTAAAATGGAAGATAATAAAATAATTTGCTGCCTTATTCGCAGCACATTCTTCTTCAACATTATTTTCTTGTTGAATGTGGCTCCTTACTTCGTTTTGATCATATTTGATAGATTCAATTTCCAATTTGATGGATTCGGTTGGTTAACAAATTCCACCTTTCAAATGGAGGAGGAACATGTTTTTTGGAGCGAAATTCGCGTGAAAAAAATCGAAACGCTTACGTTTTCGAGTTCATATGCTTGCAGGTACTCGTTTTATAAGTTCCTTTACGTAGGAAAACGAATTAAACCATTTTTAATGCGATATCTTTAACCGTTTCCGAGAAAATTGGAAACATAGTTATTGAATAAACATTTTAGTTTGGGTACTTTTAATCATAGGATTCAGTTGAAATATTTTCTGCAAGTTCGAAATTCATCCAAAATAAAATGTTTAAGTTTTGGTTACGTTTGGAGTTAAGGAAGGATTGTAATAAAATATTTTATTAATAAACATGATAAGTTTTGGGAACTTCGTATATTTTCCTTAATATCTCGGAAAACGTGAGGGCAACTGTGGTAAGCGGAAGGTGGCCATTCGAAAGCTTACTAAATTCTCTACAAAAAAGGTTCTGAAGAAATTTTTGATTAGGCGATGAGTCCTAATTTTACATTGACTTATAGAGCCTTCCTTAAGAATAAGAGTGAAGGATGATGGAGTAATTTGGCTACTTTCAGTTTCCTCTGCCTTGTGACACATTTTTCACGAAAGATCATAAAAACTAATAACTGTTTCCATTCCTTTACAAATGTCATTATGGATATTTTTTGTGTCTGTTGGACTTAGTTTTTAAATTGCCTATTTTTTTTTTAATTGCATATAACAGTAAAATGATGATTTCAGTAAAACAAGGTAAGAAAATGAGAAACTTATTTGCTACACTGTTTTCCTAGATCGGGGCAGAGGTATTCATTTCCGCTTAGAATACTGTTTTCTGTGCCTCGCCGACAATCCGGCTTCTAACCCGGTCGATACTGCTAGTTTACATTAAGCATCGAGTCAATCGAAAGGTTTTGACGCATATCTTCCTCAAGCTGCAAGGGGCGTGTTCGTCTTTTCTCAGCTTATCTTTCGTTAACAACTCTATACCCCAGGTTGCGTTTAAGATAACACTTTTGTCTCAGTTGAGTGTCTTCTGCTGCTTGAATATTTCTACAACTTTGTTAAATAGCCTTCTTTGTACATTAATTAGTTTAGGTAGGGCTCTGACTCGATCAAAAAGCATTTTTATACACTTTATCAAAATCGGATCAGTTTAGGGGCCGATAGAGAGCCCCATATGTATTAGTATATGCATACTAATTCGAACCACCGTTATTTTCGTGTCCCATGATTTTTTAAACGTGACATTTTCTAGTCGGCACTACCGGATTGCGTCATGGCGTCAACCACATAGGCGGATTTTACTCCCTATGGAGACGGGGAGGGAGGAACCGCGCTAAAAGGAATTTTGCTCGAGTAAAGTAGCGGGTAAACTTTTAGAGCAGATTCTATCCATCCCTCCCATAGGGGCCTTCTTTTGACCCGATGCAATCTGGAAATGCCTACTAGAAATGGCCACATACACATCATCTTAGCGCGGTTCCTTTCTTATCCCTAGTCTAATTTGGAAAGATTAAAATATTTATTTATTGATAAGGCTTCGCAACTTTGGCGAATCGCCTTAAGATTAAAATAGAAGCAGTTATTATTTTGGTTCCACCAGTCTTGAAAGGTCTTGATTTACGATCTTACCTGGAAGGGTCGGTCAACACTTGAAAGGGTCCCGCTAGTTACAAGGTCTTGGAATCTAGGAAATCTATATTTCTAACAATAAATTGTTTTGTTATTTTACTTACCTAGTTTTATTGTAAAATACATTATCCAACTATAAGCAATTAAGAAATAACAAGGAATAAAAACAGACAAAAAAACCGTTCGAATAAACGAAATCAATTACTTTAATGGTTTAAGCACTTATTTCTCCGATTGACATCGCCTAATTAAAACTTTCGTCAGAACATTTTTTGTAGAGCATTTAGTAAGCTTTCGAATGGTAACCTTTCGCTTCCCAAGATTTTGAACCGTTTTCGAGATATTAAGAAATTATACGAAGTTCCCAAAACTTTTCATTATTTCTAGCAATAGAAAATTGGTCTCATTTTACCTATCCTGTTTTACACACAAATACATTTTCTTAACATAAGAAATTACAAAAATAAAAATCAATAAAAAACTAAGGGAAAGAGACAAAAATTACAAAAAGAACGACAAACACCCGTTCATAAGAACTAAACAGACGTATTTGAAGTTTTAAGCACATATTTTTTCGATTGACATCACCTAATCAAAACTTGTTTCAGAATCTTTTCTGTAGAGAATTTAGAAAGCTTTCAAATAGTTTCTATCCACTTATGAAAATTTCCCAACCGTGTTCGAGATATTAATGAAAATATACGAAGTTCCCAAAACTTTTCATGTCTGTTCATAAAATATTTTATTCTAACCCTTCCTTAACTCCAAACGTAACACAAAGTTTAAGATATTAGTTTTGATAAAATTTGAACATGCAAAAAATGTTTCAACTGAATCCCATGATTTTATGTACCAAAACCAAAAACGTTATTCAGCAACTATGTTCCCAATTTTCTCGAAAACGGTTAAAGCTATCGCCTTAAAAACGGTTTCATTCGTTTTCCTAGGCCAAGAAGCCTACAAAACGAGTACTCACAAGCATATGAACTCAAAAATGTAAGCGTTGCGATTTTTTCTGCGCGAATTTCGCCCCAACCGCCATCTTCCAGTGGGCGGATTTTGCTGGTTAACGAACTTGACCTTTCAAATAACAGACAAATATATATATATATATATATATATATATATATATATATATATATATATATATACAAATTTGAACCACTGTTATTTTCGGTCTCTAGGGGTTCTGAAACGCGAAATTTTCTAGTCGGCACTTCCGGATTGTTTCATGAGATCAATTTTATAAGCGGGGTTCCTCCCTATGAAGGGAGGGAGGAACCGCGCTAACAATATAAACAGATCTAAGGTGTTACACGGGAGCTGGTAAAAAGAGAGAATGAGGTCTCGTATTGTAATTCTCTGTATGCAGGGTCTGCTTCCAGGTAAAGTCATATACTTTTACTGCCCTTTACCGTTACTCAGAAGGCTCTTTGTGTTTACAAACAAAGGACTCGGTATAGACCACCCGTATTAACCCAAAAGTGATTATATCAAGCTTGATAAACTTCCTCAATTAAATTAAGGAATTTAAGAGTGCTTAAATTAGGTTCTTGATCTAGTCAAAAAATTCAAGGAGAATTAGATCATGAATAGAAAATCTCGGCCAAACAGAAGGAAAATAACAATAACAAGGATAGTCAAACTTCGTTTTCAAAGATTGTTAGTTGTAACACAAAAACGGTCACTCATGATTCTAATAAATTAACTGTGAAGGGTGATTACACAAATATTCCTGTTGAGGCTTTAAAGCTTCAATTTAAAAAACATATTAACCCAAAGGAATTATAGATTGGCCTAAAAACCAAAAACGTATAGAGGTTATATCAACAGAGTTTTTAAATATATGCAAAGACCTGTTGATCAATAAAATAAAAATAAAAAATAGAGTTCACTGTAAAAGGTTTAATGAGTTCTATTAAATACATATTTTCCAATTTAGTTATAATTTTAACTATTGGAATTATTATCCAAAGATTCATATAATTACTCAACAATAGATTCTAATTTGAAGCACAGCTTTTTTCGATATCTACCTGTTCGAATTGTTTTTCTTATTTTAATTAATCTATTTTATTGTCAAATACATTATCCAACTATAAGCAATGAAAAAATAGGAATAAAAACAGACAAAAAACCGTTCAAATAGTTTCTATCCACTTACCACGATTTCCCAACCGTGTTCGAGATATTAATGAAAGTATACGAAGTTCCCAAAACTTTTCATGTCTGTTCATAAAATATTTTATTCTAACCCTTCCTTAACTCCAAACGTAACATAACTTTCAACATATTAGTTTTAATGAAAGTAGAACATGCAGATAATGTTTCAACTGAATCCCGTGATTCTAAGTACCCAAACCAAAAACTGTATTCAAAAAATATTTTTCCAATTTTCTCGAAAACGGTTAAAGCTATCGCCTTGAAAATGGTTTCATTCGTTTTCCAAGCCCAAGAAGCCTATAAAAAGAGTACTTACAAGCTTATGAACTCAAAAACCTAAGCGGTACGATTTTTTCTGCGCGAATTTCGCCCCAACCGCCATCTTCCAGTGGGCGGATTTTGCTGGTTAACGAACTTGACCTTTCAAATTGGACGACGGATTTTTGTACCAAATTTCATCAAAATCGGACCATCAGGGAAGCCAGAAATGAGCGAACAGACAAATATATATATATATATATATATATATATATATATATATATATATATATAAATAAATATATACATATATATATATATATATATACAAATTTGAACCACCGTTATTTTCGGTCTCTAGGGGTTCTGAAACGCGAAATTTTCTTGTCGGCACGTCCGGATTGTTTCATTGTATCAACCTTATAAGCGGGGTTCCTCCCTATGGGGGAGGGAGGAACCGCGCTAAAAATATGACCAGTAAAACACAAAAATATCAGCAGTTCGAATTCGTATGAGTATATCTTTATATATATTTAAGAAAAAAGGACATCCTTTGAAGCTCATTCAGGAATCTCAACTTCATGAGTGGGATCAACCAACAGGTTTTGTAAAAGTATTGCTAATTCAATCATTCTCTGAACATGTACAGAAACTAGGCTGTACATTAAAAGCATGGTCTTATATAAGGGGAGGCTGCAGCCCCCCCCCCCCCCCCCATTTTGTTTTGGTGAGAACATTTCGTGTAAAAAAAGCCTATAACAACGAAAAATGTCTTCTACATTTACCTTGTTCACTAGGGGTCCAGAGGACCTTAAAACTCCCATTTTACACTAAAACATTTAAAATTCTCCCTACACCCCAAATGCCTAGGGCCTCCCAGCCCCCCCCCCCCCCCCGAAATTATTTTCTATATACGCTAGTGATTAAAAGAAGTTATTGTGAACAAGTAGGTCCACAATTTTGATATTTTGTAGGATCCTACAAAAGGATACCAAAGAATATCTCTGCCATCCCTAATAAACCTTAAGGACAACAGGTATTAGAATGACGACTATGTCCATTAGAAAATTTGGCTCAGGCACTTCTACAATAACATTGGTTCCTTGTATAGTTTTCATGTATTGACTTAGCTGCAAAAACTTAGTTCCCAAACTTAGACTTTTTTCATAAGCAAATCGTAACTCCCTGTCTTCAGGATTTGGGTAGAGGATGGCACTTCTCACAACCCATGAATTATCTTTGAGAGTTTTCAGAACTTTCACTTTATAAGCTTTAATTCATAATCCTGGGACAGGGGCAATCTGTTGCTGCAGGATTTAGCTGACACTCTAACCATGGAAATCATCGAATTTCTCAAGGGAGTTATGATAAAAAGGAAAAAATTAGTTTTTCGTTTGAAGCCATTGGCAATATTATTTGATTAATTGTGGCAATATTATATGAATATCTAATTTTAATTAATTAGGTTTTATTTAGTTTTGTTTTACCTTATTTTATCTCTTTCAATTTTATTTATCTATTTTTCCTTTATTATTCCCCTAATTTTGATTTTTAAAATGTTTTCTACCTCCCTCCAGAGGGAGAAAACCTGCTTATGAGGATGACTACATAAAGCATTCTGGTAGTGCTGACTAGAAAATTTCACGTTTCAGAACCCATCGATCACAAAAATAACAGTGGTTCAAATTTGGATGTATATATATACATATATATATATATGTATATGTGCGCGTGTGTGTATATGTATGTATATATATATATACTAGCTGGTACCCAGCGTGCCATGCTACACCTTCTGTAAGTGTTGCCCCTTCTTCTTCAATAGAAATTAAGAATATGCCTCTTCTTCAACTTGGAACCTTTCAGTTATCAGCAACCAGACATGAGAAAGAAGTAGTGGGGGAGATAGCATTTTTAGCTTTGGACTTCGCAAGTCAAACAACTCACAATATGCCTCAGATGTTAGAAAGATGTTCCTTTATGGACTGTCTTGGTGAATATCTCATTTTTCTGACAATTCACTCTTCTGTAAATATTTGGGTTACAGTTTAGAACCCGTGACCTCCGAACTTTGAGTCCTAGACGATTTTGACCTAGCCTATGACACTCCCCGGATCAAGACCTACCTCTGTGCCAAGTTTGGTCAAAAATCAGTCAAACAGTGGATTTGTTCAAGGACCAAACAGCTGAATTTCATATGTATATATATATATATATATATATATATATATATATATATATATATATATATTATAAATGTTATCAATGTTTAGGTATAAGTTATAAATGGGAATCAATGTTTAGGTGGAACGCTTCTTTCTCCAGCGGTTCTCTTCTCCTACTTCTTCCTGCTATATTTCACTGGATTCATCTCCACCTTCGTCAGGCAGGTTTGGTTTCATCCTTGGTGGTAGCCAAAGGAATGACATTTTTCATGTGATCATGATTTTTACGAGATCAATCTGAAGCTAGCAGCATATAAGCAGTCCAGTTTGAATTTATAGCATTTCCAAGTCAAATTAAACTTTTTCCAAATCAAATCCAACGTTATACATTTCAGATTGAACCTTTACTATTTGAAATTCAAACTTTTCCAGTCTAAAATCATTGGTTAACGGTCGAATTTGGCTTGAAAATGTTATATCTAGGTATTCATGGTAGAAATATTGGTATTTCAATATGCTTATAATTTAAATGCTCCTTATTTAACTCACAAAATTTTAATAGAATATATTGGTAACATTCCTGAGCAGAAACAAATAAAAAATTGTACATGCAGATGATTCTCAATCAACAACTTCACTGTCAGTTTATTAAGGGGTTCAGTACACCAATGCAGTTTTTTTACATTATCATATGGATTTGGGCTTTGGGTTAAAAAAAATTACAATAATACATTATTTATGAAGTAGAAATAAATTGTATTTATTAGCTCCATATGCATCACAGACCTTATATGTTGAATTAACCTTACATGCTATGGCCCTGGCAGTTTATGTATTAATAGTTCTATTTATAAATTAATTGATTTATTTCCTTAAATTAATTCATTAAAGTTGTATAAATTTATTGTAGAATATTTGAATTCCTGTAACTCATTCAGCATGCATTTAATGTTTAGCTGAAAAATCTTTTTGGAATGTAAGATTTTTTTGTTTTTAACAACAAAAAAAAATATATATATATATATATATATATATATATATATATATATATATATATATATAACTGATCAACAAGAAAAATATTACATCTAAAGCTGCTTCCCTGGATGCCATATTTGGTGAAGGAATTTGACTTCTTTCTCAGTGGTTTTTGAATTTGTAAAAAGCCCAGAAACAGAGGATATCTGACCAGCATCTCTGTCGAGATCAAAAAGATTGGCAGACTGATCAGAAACCAAGAAATCGGTATCACTTTCAGACCGAGGAATTAATTGGAAGACTGGTTTGATAATAAGAAGAACTTTGAAACAAAGGCCTACCATGTGATTTCAGAGCTGTTTACTTACGATAATGATGGAAGAACGTGGCCATATGAATTGGCCAGCACTGTGCTAATTATTGTCTGAGCCGTGTGAAAACATGCACAATACCCAGACAAATGAAAGATTGTACCAGGTAGGTACTGTTATGCCTCGCCCGTACTATAGCGGAAAAAGACGTCCTTAGCAGGAGACTAATACGAGGACAGGTACTTGAAGAAACTGGCAGGACTTGCTCTCCAAAATTGTTTAAAACATTAAACAATCGAACCTGTTAAGGTTCATTATGAGACATCTACATAAAAATAAAATAAAAATGAAGAATAAGGAGGAAACTTCTCCTATATCACTAATACCAATAAAAATACAATAAATGAGGTATATGACAATACAATATATTAGGTACCTTATATTAAATCATGTTAAGGTCTACTACCTTAGGAATGTTTAAATTTCATATTAAGGTCAATAAATTTTGAATTTTGAGAGTGAATGTGAAATCCAAGTCAACAGGTACAAAGGCCTGTCACTTCCTGCTTTGTAAAATCCCTTAATGAAAAAGAGATAGCTACCAAAGTGAGTACCAGGCCTACTAACATGGAAATAGGGAAACCAAAAGGAGGAAAACTATCATTTTTACACCCACCATTGGCATGATTAAAAACTGTCATGGACATAAGATGACTATTTAAGCGAAGACCTGAGACCAGACAGCCAGTTTACCTTTAGAAGCCTATATGGGATCCACACAAAAATGCGTACAACTAACCACAAGCTAATGACCCCAGCAGTCGATGCACCAAAAAAAGGAAAGAACAAAAACAAAAAAACTAACCACAAGATCCACTGAAGAAAGAAGCCAAGTCTCTAATGAACTCTCACAGAACCAATCTAGTTATTATCTATAGGATGATCTTTCTTCTAACGAATTTTACTCTAACTATTAGTTATTTACAGGAACAGTGTTCATTAGTTGAGAAATAGTAGAATTTACACATTTCATATTTGATAATTAAGGAATGATTTGCACACTCCAATCTGCATTAAATTTAATATCAAAACTTAAGGATTGTTACTAAAAATGATATTAATAAACAATACTTGACAATTCCTTAAACCTTCTAATGGAAAAACTAAATATTTTTTTAATAAATGAATAAATAAATAACATTTCTTTTCTTCAGAAAGACATTTTGAAGCTCTTAAAACAAATTAATGCAGTCTAGAACAACATAGTTTTCAATCACAATGTTTATACAGTAAACTTTCTCTACTGCGGCAATTTCATTTTAGTTATTTTGTATTAAATATGTACTAGTCTTGTTGTCTACATTTGGTTTAATTTTTGCCTCTATTCATTTTTTCGACATGTATCCGATAATACGGTATGCTTCAAGTCCCGAACGGGCCGGATTAAAGGAAGTACTGTACTCAACTTTGAGTATTTTTTACAAGAATCTGACAGTTAATTATCCAGTAGATATTTGTCAGCTGATATTAGAGTCCACTTTTTTGTCAAAATACTTCTCAATTTCAGTGAAACTTTTCCCGAAAGTCTCTGGCAAGAAAAAATAAATGAAAATAGAACATAAAGCAGACATGACTGCATAAATAATAAAAACTGCTGGTAAAGTTATAAGGTCCACCAGGAAAGGGAAAGTTTTTATAATAAAGAAAAGAAGCACCGCTCCATAGGAGATCATTAATCCTGAGCCGAATGCTCTAACTTTAATGGGAAGGAGTTCGCCGACAAGAGTCCAAGGTATCACCATAATGCCAATGGAGCCAGCAGAAACATAAAGGAGGATAGAAAGCATAATCCACCAGTCACTAATTGCTTCTGAGCTGGAAATTGGTATTGTAGAATTCCCGGTCGAATTATTTGTAGAGAAGTTGATGGTATTTATGCCGTTGACAAATAGAAAACCTGCAGAAGCACCGGCTGACAATGCCATCCCTACCGCAGACAGAATCATGATAGGTCGTCGTCCCATTACTCTCGAAATCCCTGCAGCGACTAAACTTAAAATAAATCTTAATATTCCAACAGCGATTGTGGCCGTGTACTCATTGAAACCAAAACCAAAATTACCTCCAATGCTTTGAAAAATATTCACAGTATAAAATATCACTACATAAGTTCCACTTGTTTGTTGCAGGAGAAATAGAAATAACAATAAAATAAATGGTAGGTAGGAACCCCTCTCTTTAAAATTGTAACATGTGTCTCTAAACTTTTCACACCAGCTCTTGCTTCCCTCACCAGCTTCCATCAGCAGTCTCCTTTTTCCAACAGCTTCTTGAATTCTATGCCATTCTGCAGTGAATGCCTGTAAAAATAAATTCTTATTTGGATAAAAATGACCATTCACAATTTATTTACCCTCTAAAATAAATCACCCCCCCCCCCCTCTAAGACAAATTTGCCCTAGATGCACACTCTATGCCGAGCTCATTTGCACCTTTTCTCCGGGCATTGAGCGTTATTTAGGTAGCATAGGAATTTTGTTTTAGAAAGAACAAACAGCCTTGTAGGGCTACACGCACCAGGGAGAGAGTAGCGTGGGGAGAATATCTTTTTCAGCCCACACCAGAGAGAGAGAGCAGTGTGGGGAAAATGTTTTTTTCAGCCTGCACCAGTGAGGGAATAGCGTGTGGAGAACGAATTTTTCAGTCTGCACCAGTGAGGGTATAGTGTGGGGAGAAGGTCTTTTTCAGCCCACACCAGTGAGGGAATAGCGTGGGAAGAATGTATTTTTCCGCCCCACACCAGTGAGGGAGTAGCGGTGAAATGGTAATTTCATATCAGTTAGCTTAAGAAAATTCATCAGCAATGTGGTGTAAGCTAAACACCTTGCTAAGGTATGTGTTTAGTTTACACAGCTTTTGGGGGACCAACTATTTTTATCAACATTTTTTTGATAATATAAAAATGAAACAAAACGCCGAAATAAACCAATGATGGGTGTGGCCAGTACTTGGATGGAGACCATTTGGGGAAGCAACTTGCTGGCATTATAAAAGGGTGGTAACCTATTATAGCCAGGCACTAATAGCCCAGCAGCTGATTGCCTGTAAACAAAATAAAATAAGTTAAAAAAAATTACTTACATCATTATTTAAATTGAGCTTTCTAACAACGAGCCTGGTATCTTCCTGCCTGGAATCAGTGAAGGATGCCATCCAGTATGGGCTTTCAGGAATGAAGAAGGAAAGTAGTAACGATCCAACAGACAGCAGGCCAAAGACCAGGGAGCAGTAATGCCAGTCAATGTAAACTCCAACTACTGTTGTAACGAGGATTCCGAATGCAACATTCACTGAATTTGTACTGAGAAGCATCGCTCGATAGGAGACATGAGCAATTTCAGTAGTGTAGACAAGACCCACTAAAGTTAATCCTAAAGAGAAAAAACAAAATAATAATAAAAAGAAAGAACATTAACATTTTAATAAAGTAATCTTAAAATTGCACATGTCAATGTTAATTAATTAGCAAATTAACTGGATACAATAATGTTGTTGCCTATTTTAATTCACACTATATAATTATTTTATGTTAAGTTTTTTGGTCTATCTACTCGAACAGTCATTAGTGCCATCCTATTCTATTATATTAAATATAATTATATTCAATGATGGGGAAGGTTAGCTAAGTGGTAAAACACTCGCCTAATATGCTGGAGGACCAGAGTTCAAATCTCTCTAAAGATTTTATCTACTAGTGTCAACGTTTGAGGGTTGGATTCGGGGTCCTGCACTATCGCCAGAACCACTCATCATTTAATTAATTTATTAATGGGCAAAGGGGAAAATCAGGTGACCGAGGCTTAGTATTTACCACACCATCTCTCTAGTGTGCTGTATGGACAAGAATCAGATAATCCTAACGTTTTTCGTAATGAATGAGTGAAAAACAATTTAAATTCTGAGGCAATAAATATTTTAAAATTTTCTTTCTGTTTTATTTACAATCCTGATTACTGAACTTTTTCATTACTCTCTCTCTCTCTCTCTCTCTCTCTCTCTCTATATATATATATATATATATATATATATATATATATACACACACACAAACACAAGGTTTTTAGGTCAAATTAGTGGTTCCTATTTAGTTATCAAATTATTTTTATTTTCCTGGTGTGTTTCCTTACTTAGGTTTGTTTAGAAAGTATTCTACTCTTATGCTAAAAGGGCCAATGTCAATTTTTCCATATTTTGTTTTGTTGATCTACATCCCCTTGTAATACTTGCATAAAACCAAATATATATCAATACTATATATATTTTTATAGTATACATATAGATGTATAAATATATATACATATACACATGAATATTTGTGTTTTTGCAAGTATTTTAAGGGAAGTAAATAAAAAACACAAAATATGAAAAAATTGACATTGGCCCTTTTAGCACCAAGCCACAGATATAATTATCCTATAATTTCTTCAGATATCCTCCAAGCCGAAAATTTGGGAGGAATGTAATTATCAGGAAATTTTATTTCCTAATTTAGACAGTAAAATTTAAAGAAAATTGTTTAGAAGAAGTCATTATTCTATTACACACACAAAAACATACATATACACGCACACATTTATATATATATATATATGTATATATATATATACATATATATATATATATATATATATATATATATATATATATATATATATATATCTGTACCCCGGAGGTAAAGGACACCATGTCCATTTTTTTATTAAATTGACTGAACACCATGTTCTTACTGTGGATTTTTCGATCCATATAATGGTATTCGGCACTATGTCCTGTTCCCATAAATAACGAAGATAAGACAGTGGAAAATAAAACCATGTCTGTTTTCATTAGAGGTAAAAGACACCATGTGGAGGGCTTGGTTTTGTTTGACTATGATCAATATTGCCAATTACTTATCAATGCCAACAACAATGTAAAAAATGTCATTAAACTGCTTCTATAAGTAATGCAGAAACAAATTCTAATAGTTGAAAGTTACGGAAAATAGGGTCTCCTGAACAAATACAAATATGTGACATGGTGTCCTTTACCTCTGGGGTACAGATAATATCTGTATATAGTATATTATACTGTTAAGACATTAGAACTATGCACTTTATCTTTTTATTAACAGCCTGTTTAGTGGCAACACTGTTATATACTGTGTAATCATGTTGTAATGGAGGTTACACTTGTATGATTTGTTCACTGCTTTAAGATGCTATGTTCTGTATGTGTAAAGCTTCTCATACCATGTTTCTCATGTGTTCATTTCCAGTTACAATAAAGTAATCATTAAGTAAAAGCAGTTCAACTTTAATTCCTCAATATATACCTCTCTAAAGGGAGATAGACAGACAGATCTTTAGCTCACAAAAACACATTGAATATAAATTGGGTTAATAATTTTTTCATTTCCATTTCTTAAAATTTAAATAAAATGCCATATATTTTGACTAATAAGCCATAAAAAAAATAAAGGGATTTAATTAATAAATGTGCAAAGAAATCTAAATTAAAGCAAGGAGTAATTATTGAAATGTCCTGGGAAAGAGGCGCAAGTAATTGGTAGATGTTAGTTATTACCTAGTTAAACATCCACTTATTCAATATTCACTCATTCATTACCACATTAGCATTTAAACATAACATGAGCATTCGTCCCTAGCTAGTCTGCCGGCAGGTTAACATCTAGCCGGCCTTTCTTGTAAAAATATTAATGTTTCATACTCATTTTTCCTCTTAAAAAAAAAAAAAATTATCGATGAAGAAGGCATTTGTCTCAATTAGTCAGATAATTTAAAAATGTTAAGTGGGATTTCAATTACTATTATTTGACCATGTTATATTAATGAAGACACAATGAATTTTGTTATTCTAAGTGAATTGCAAAAACAATTTTTTTTTTTTTTTTTTTTTTTTTTAATTCTGTGAAAATGTTTTTCAAGAACTTTCTCTTCCATTATTGAAAAGCATCTGTTTTAAGTATTTTTCTTTGTGTATGGCTTGGGCTAGTGAAAAAGCAACACAACATTTTCTTTTTGTACTATATATATATATATATATATATATATATATATATATATATATATATATATATATATATATATATATATAAACACCACTCTGAAATAAAATGAAAAATGTTTTATTCTTTTTCCGGGACACATGTCCCATAGGAATAATTTTGAATTTACAGAATTGTGAAAACAATTTATTATATAAAATTATAAATACTACAGCTTGTTTATAAATTAGGGATTGGGTAAAACTTGGAGGGGTAAAAAGTGGTGGATGAGTCGGGATTTAAAGGTTTCTAGGTTAGTAGAATGGTGGACAGACAGAGGTATGGAATTCCATAGTGAGGTGGCACAGGTGACAAATGATTTTTCGAATAATGCAAAATGAAAAATATAAAAAGGTCTTTGGGATTGAATTTTTTGGTAAAAGGCTGAGCCGAGGAAGATGGGTAGAATTTAAAAAATGCTTAGAATCTTCCAATTTTTTAATTTTTAATTGCCTTATGATATCTTAAAAAAATTAAACAATGGAGGATAGTGTGTGTTTTTGAAGTGGTTTTACCAATAAAATGATTGTTCAGAATTATGCCAGGAAGACAAAGCCTAGTTTACTAAAAAGAGGCAGCTGTTTTTAAGTTGTGAAAATTGCATATAGCCAAAATGTGTAAATTTGGTCTGAAGTGATCATAAACAAATAAGAAGTTCAAATTAAAAAAAAAAAAAATTGGAAAATAAAAATGTAAAAAATATAAAACATTTCAAGGTTCTACCCATCTTACCTGAACACACCCTTCCACAATTTCATTACTTTCATTATGTAAAAGAAAAAGTACCTACACAAATTTTTATTTCACATTTAATTATTTATATAAAATAAATAAACAATTAATAATATTAATTTTCAATTGTATACATCTTGAATAAAATTAATTTAACTGTCATTATATAAAATTATATTATTTGTATAAACTGCAGGTACACCAAGAGAATTATGAAATAAAGTGGTCAAAAAAATGTTGTCCCACTTTTTTACTAACCCGAGCCATTTACAAAGTGGAAATGATGTGATCATAGAAAGCATTTAAAAATAATTACATCGTTGATAAAAAATAAACAAATATCACAATCATAAGTATAAACTTTATCTTTAAGTTAGAAAGTAAACAAACTAATGTCAAACTTTGAAATTACAAAGACATTTTCAATTGTTATCAAGTTTTTGCAAGCCCATTCTTTATCATAATAACAGGTGTTAATTATCTTTAATTTACATTGAATGAATTTTGTTTCTCATAGGACAATAGTCCAAGGACAATTACATATTATTCAAAAAGATGCTTCAATTGTAATAAGAATGATATTCTGGCACAAACATACTTTCTTTCTTCTGACAATTATAAATATTTTTGTCTGATTATTTCTTATAACGTCTAACCTCTATGAAACACTCATTGTTCAAATAGCCAAAGTTGCATTCATGAAACACTTTTTAAAAAGGTTTTTCAAATTTTCATTGATCCTATAAGTGAGTGCATCTGTTAAAATGAAGGAGCCCACAATTTTTTTTTTCACCACAAAACGTGATATAAAGCATTTCAATAACACAGAATGGAACAAGTTATCTACTCAACAAAATTGGTCCATTGGAGTGTCGTTTACTCCGGACAAAAATTATTAATATGCGCCAAAGAGTCAACATTTTTGGTTTCTTCCAAGGTAAAAGCTAATAAAAAAAAAGATATAAAAGCAAGATGTCATATTTTTTTATATGCCTATAAAAAAAGAAGAGATCATGTTAAAATAAATAGAAAGATATGTTATAAAAATATACAAAGTCAGTCCATTAGGAATGGGGGTTTACTTAGGAATCAAATTATTAATTTTCCCATTTCTACCACAATTTTTGCTCCCTTGCAACAATACTTGGTATAAATCATAATCAAATAATGATAAGGACATAGATTGGAAATAAGCAAATCAGAAATTAGGAATAGAGATTAACTCAGTAACATAATTATATTTACTTTAATAATTGAGTAAACCCCCCCCAGGATGCCCGGCATGTAGGAGGAGATAAAATCACCCAGTGACAAAGTTTATTAATTATTAAATGTCAACGTCCATTTATTATTAACTACGAATTTTGGGGCGGGTTATCTATAGGTTACCAACCTTTTCTAGCCAGGATAGGGCTGATGCCTTTTCTTTTTTCTAAAGAAAAACCACCTCCCCTAGTGGGAATCGAACCCACGACCCTTTGGCTCGGAGTGTTAAGTGCTCACACCTTAACGCTTATGGCCACCGGGCCTCCGATAATGTTTAAAAGAGAAGATTCTTCGACAGTTATTAAAAAATATTTTTAAATTACATAAACTTACCAGCACCAAAGCCAGCCAGGAGTCTTGCAACATAAATTGGCCATAGGGATTCTTTTGTGAAGAACATTATTGTCCAGCCAATAATCATTGGTACGTTTTGAAAAATACAAATTTTCTTTCTTCCAAAGGTATCCATTAAGGGGCCGGCTACGAATGATCCAACGGGCTGAGATATTACAACCAGGCTTGCTAGAAAAGAAAGAACAGGAGTTAAATGCATTTCTAAAGACATTGGTTCAACAACATTGAAAAAGAATTGTCACAGAGATTCATTTACTAGGATGAATGTCTCATTAAGTCAAAATGTAGAAAAATGAAATTTAAAAAAAAATAAACCTTTAACAGGCCACGACGGCAGATACTATAGAGGTATCTGGTTCATAACCATACGGCACACTAGATAGTGGTGTCATTACTATGCTCCGGCCACATGACTTTCCCCTTTGCAGGTACCCTTTCATCAATTAATTAAAGGCTGGGCTTGCCTAGGGACGGTCAGGGAGGCCGAATCCAACCTACGAAGGAAGTCACTGGAGGATAATACCCTTTAGTGCTAGCTCGGTATTTGAACTCAGATCCTCCAGCATATTAAAATCTCAACCACTGAACTAACCTAGCCCCAAGAAAAATAAAATATTACATTAAAAAAATTACACAGATTTTTATTTTTTATTTTTTTCTAAAGGTACCTAGAAGTAGACTTACCGTCTCCCACGGATCTTTTCTTGTTCTTGATTCTTTAAGATGGTCGAATGTGTGCTGCGTGAAGTTAATAAATCACTGCCAATAAACGCGAATTCTCCACTTCGCGAATCAGTTTTGACTAATCGCTAATAGAGAAAATTTTAAACTTTAGCGGAGCCATCACTAACAACCACCCGACAGGATAATTAAGAACCGCGCTAAAAAGTGACTGGTGTAAGTATAAAAGATAAACATTGACAGAAACGGCGTATGAAATAGGTTACGATCTGAAATTGGCAATTGGAGTTGGTATTATAGAGGTGACGATTTTTTAGAGTTCGACTTACAGAGGTAGAGGTCCTAGAATTCCTCTCCCATTACCTCTACTTTCAGTTAGACTTGTTTACATAATATTCCACTGGTTTGGTGCACAATCAACTTATTGAGGTGAAAGTTAAATAGATAGTTGGTTTTTATTTCTGAGCTATCATCTGCAGGATTATTTCGCTCTTTCAGGTGGTGGAACTTTGACTATACAACTGTGAGACTGCAGGATTATTTCGCTCTTTCTGGTGGTGGAACTTTGACTATACGACTGTGAGACTGCAGGATTATTTCGCTATTTCAGGTGGTGGAACTTTAACTATACGACTGTGAGACTGTCCTGGCTTTCCCGCTATTATGTTTATTAATTCATTTCATAAGGCCTGGAAACAGGGACTAAACATATAGCATATAACATCCTGGAACTGGGTCTGAACTGGGTTAGAAAAATACTGGACATGCCTAGCTTCAGGAGATACCTAAATCCTTTCAATTAGAGGAACTAGTTACAGTTTTAGAAAACACATCGGAGAGGAGAAAAAATATAAATATCAGTCTTACAGCTATAAAAGAAAAACTCCACAATAAGGATTTAGAAAGGATGACAAACTCGATGTTTTGCCCAAATTACAAAACGATTTATAACTCATAGCATAGACCACAACAACATCTACAGATGAAACTCTCTCATTCAAAACAGAATCTTAATTCATTTCTCCACATGGATTCCCATTAGTAGCGAACTCTTCTTCTGAGCCATGCTTTGACGCTCTATTCTATAATGCTAACAGCACATGGTCGGTCACCCATTCAGGTATTGGCCACGCCCGGCGTTGCTTAACTTCGGTGATCTACGGAAACCGGTGCATTCAACGTGGCTATGGCCGTTGGCCTTGATGCTTCTTTTTTTATTTTATTTTTTTTTACGGCGCATCTACAACTTGGCCATTAGCGCCGGGCTATCTATAGGTTGCCACCCTTTTATAATGCCAACAGCACGTGGTCGGTCACCCATTCAGGTACTGACCACGCCCGACGTTGCTTAACTTCGGTGATCTACGGGAACCGGTGCATTCAACATGGCTATGGCCGTTGGCTTGATGCTTCTTGTTCATAAATGTGTAGCGAAGGCGAATGTGAAAGTTAGATGTAAATAGTCAGAACCACAGATTCTGTTCGACTTACTTAGGATATATATATATATATATATATATATATATATATATATATATATATATATATATACGACTTTCAGATATACGCAGAAAAATAGAACCTTCATGCCATTTCCATTTTGATAAAAAAAAAAAAAAAAAAAAAAAAAAAAAAAAAAAAAAAAAAAAAAAAAACTTAGATAATAGCGGCTCGTTAATGGCGTCCAAGCAAATTAGACTACTTAGAATGACGAAGAAAGGTGGAACACTCTTTATTCAAGGTCCTCATTTGCATATTTCTTATGCTTGTCAATTGGATATCTTTAACAGGACCAGGTGAAGAATTTCTGCCTATTTGGTGGGAGTAAACGTAATAAAAAAGTAGGCGGTTCTGTTCAAGATCTATCAAGTACTCCTTTATAAGTTTCTTGAACATGGGCGTATATAGAAAATAATTTCGGAGGGAGATGGGAAAATTTCGGGAGGGGGGGGGCTGAGTCCATTTCCGGTGTATGGAATACTAACAATTTAGATCTTGGAAGAGTTTTAGCCAACTTATACGCTAGAATATGTTTTATGAACTAAATGATCTTATTTAATTTATTTTTAAGGGTTTTATGAAATTTTTACCGATGAATTCAACATTTCGGGGGGGGGGCTGACGCCACCTCAGCCCTCCCCCCTTTATTTTTTGTCATTTCTCGAAAGACAAATGACAAAAAATAAAATTTCTGAGTCCCATCCCACCAAGTAGAAAAACAGAAGAATAGTCTACAATTTCTATTTTTTGTTGTTATTTGTTATATTTATAAAAAGGTCAGTAAAATTGAATTTACAGCGAAGTTTTATCCGTAGAGTAATAATTATTATTTTTTCATTAATCTGGATGAAAATGTGATCATTTATCATACCCCATGACCTCGGCATGCGTACTTAATACAGGTTTTACCTTGAAATGACATAAGTAAATTTATTTCGCCAGTAAAATGCAAATGCATTTATGCTGATATATTATAAAAATTATTTATTCCTCCGTAGATACAAATTGTAAACATTTCCACAGAATGCATTCCCACAACTGTTTGACAACATGGCGTTCAAATATGAGCATTGAGAAATCCTTACTACGCCTTGTTTTTATATTACAGTACTTACGACCTTAAACATTTTTTATTCTACAATTGTGACGTGATTTATCTATTTCAATGGAATTAAGGCAATATTTAAAAAACTATCAGGACTTGGGTCGAATAGAATGGAAAATTATATAGGTAGGTACATTACAAATTTAATGATCCATATAGAATTTCTTTAAATTAAAGGATTAAACTATCATTTAAAAGAGCAAATGCCTAATAGTTATTAACGCAGGACCTGACCTAGAAGCAGATTCCTCAGAAGGTGTGAAGTTTAGCCTGCATTCCTGAATAATTTGGTTAAAATAAGCAATATAAATACAAAATAAACAATATAAATACAAAATAAACAGGAATAGTTCATTTGTAATAAACAGCTTAAGCAATTATAAATTTTTAAATTAGTTTTGTTCCGGAGTGACGTGCAAGGTATTACACAGAGTTGGGCATGATTATAATCATAGGCTTTAGTGGTGTGATTCTGATAACGATTATAATTACAGGCCCCGAAGATGTGATTAGGATTGGGATTATAATCGTAATCACTTTGGTGGATCTTAATGAATGATGAATAGTTCCACTTGCAGATAAGGAACTACCAATAATCACATTGAAGCCCCGTTTCCATTACTACAAATCTGCCCTGCGACAAGTCGCACGGCATGTGCCGGACACAAACCGCAGAATTGAAACCATTAGCAACAAGTCGCGGCGCATGTGCCTGGGATAAAAATGTACCTGACGACCGCGCGACAAAACATGTGCCCGCGACTTGTGTCTAGGGTAATGGAAACCATGGGCCCCCGAAATTTTGATTTGATCAGTAAAAATTGTATAAAACCCTTAAAAATAAATTAAATAAGATCATTTAGTTCATAAAACATATTCTATTTTGAGTGTAATAGCGTTTCAGTTGGCTAAAACTCTTCCGAGATCTAAATAGTTAGTATTCCAAACACCGGAAATGGTCTCAGCCCCCCCCCCCCAAATTTTCCCAGTCCCCTCCGAAATTATTTCCTATGTACGCCCATGATGGAAACAGCCTGCAACTTGTGCCGGGAACAAGTGCATGCACCAGGGCCGCCGCATCTTAGACCCGGGCCCAGGACCAGATCACGTGCCTCCATTTCTCAGAGCCGGGCCCCTCATTTCGCAGAGACAAACTGAACATTCTAGTACTTTGCTATAGGACTTTGGACATTTTAAAATTATTTTCATTTCGAGTTTTGAGCGAAATGAGAATAAAAGCCGACTATCGGTGCAGTAAAGGTCACTTTCGGTACTTGTAGTTTTATTACGACTCCTAATGAAATATACTATTCTGGGACTGCACTTGTTTTGTCGTTTATGTAAATTAAAAAAATATAGATCCAATTCAAATAAATATAGGCTAAGCCCGTCTCTATTTCTACACCCCATTCTTTTTACAAGCTCATAATCTATACATTTTTTACAATTAGCAAGGCCCGGCCCGGGCCCTCACGGCGCCCGGGCCCGGGACAACAGTACCCGGCTGTCCCCCCCATGTGGCGGCCCTGGCATGCGCAAAAGACCTTTTACACATACAACCCTGTCAATTGTCCACAGAACCTAACCTAAAAAGTGTCTAATCTTCACACATGATTAACATAACTTATACCTCATTCTTGCATCAAGTACCTCTGCGATATGTCCTAGGCACATGTCGTGCGACATGTGCCGGGGATTTGACAGAATGGGAACGTAACTTTTCAAAAATACCGGGTACAGCTGTTCAGGAGAATACGCTCCTGGTGGTGTCCATAACAACCAAGGCCCCAAGTTAGGCGGCTTAATTCAATCTGATTTAATTTAATCGTTGTGTCGCTTCTTTGGCGATAACACAATGAGCAGCAGACTTCTTCTGAAATTTGTTTCACTAAGAAACCACCTTGCTTTATTGATTGCGTAAGTGTAAATGTATTAAGGTAGTTGGTTTAGGGTTTCAATGAAAATATCTCTTAATATTCGTGGTAACTTAATGTTTTTAAAGTAACAGTGCTTAAGGTCATCAAATAAGCCTTATTTATTTATTTACAATTTCTTCTATGACAGTTTGTCAGTAAATGTTTGGCTGTAAGTCAAATTATTCATGTAAATTTGAACATAATACAGAGTTTTAGCGCAAATAATCACACTTTTCCTGGAGTTTTAATCCAGAAATCCGTTGCGCCTATGTTTTATGCACATGTTCTCCGGGAGTTGTTTTGATTGCCAGTTACGTCGTGTGTTCGTTAGATAGCGTGACGAGGACAACGCAAAGAAAAAATAACAGAAAGCCCACCAGGAGAACGGGAACTAGAGCCGCCTTGGGGTGAGCCAAGGTAATCCTAAAAGTGTTGTGTTACGCGGTCTTTCCTGTCGCCGATCCTGTAGTGTAGGATTTCTGAATGTTCACTTTAATAATACCTCATCCAGAGGTTTTCCTTTCGGGGCGCCCGCAGGACTGGTGTCGACGACCTCGCGAGGTGAACCCACAACCCTCGTCTCAAATGTACATTATAGCCTGCTCCCACCCCTCCTGTAGGGAAAAGATGGTGTTTACCGCATCTAGTAATTGTAGACTAGGAATATTGACGTGTCATAAATCTTTATTAAAAAGCCAGAGTGTGTAAGTGATTTATAAATCCCCCGCCCATTAACGCATTATGTCCATTTTAGCGCCAACCATTTTGCTCTCCGTGAAGATTTAAATTTACATAAAAGTGAAAAGAGTCTATTAAAAATTTCGTTTAGAGCCTTCTGCTCAAATTCGGGAACATAAATACGCTTTAGGCCGACCCGGCCAACCTATGCAATGTACTGTATAACTTACAGTCTTCTTTTACGTACATGACCACCGCGCTTGCGCAAACGCCAGCGGACGCTTTTTTGTAACGTTTTTTTTTCAATTTAGTAACTGCTAAAGCATATTTATGCTAAAAAGTCCGATCGCAGGAACCGCGTCATCTTAGCGCGGCTCTGTTCATATCCCTAGTGCCATTAGTAAAGGAATAGAAGCAGTTATTGATACGTTTTCATCTTTCATGAATAATATACAATGAAATCTCAAAGAGTAGTAAGATTTTAGGAGCCACAACAGGAAACTGATAGTATCCTAAGCGAAAATTGCTCCATCTTAATTCTCAATGTTCACTCTAATAATAAGCACTATAAACAATACGTTTCTCATTTTATTTCCTTATTTTACGAAAATACTCATTTTGATATTAAATTTAATTTAAAGAAAAATTCCAAAGTGAAGAAAACAGGGACAAAAACCCGTTCAAAAGACAAAACTTACGATTTCGAAGATTTAAGCACTTATTTCTCGGATTGACATCGCCTCATCGATAATAACTTCAGACATTTTTTTGTCGAGAATTTACTAAGCTTTCGAATGGCCACTATCCACTTACCACGATTTCACAACCATTTTCGATATATATTAGAAAATATACCAAGATCCGAAATTTTTTCATATATATTAATAAACTATATTTTTTCAAACACTTCCTTAACCCCAAACTCAACCAAACTTTAAATTGCTTAAATTAAATTAATTTCAACCGTCTGGAATAAGATTCAACTTAATCAATCGTTTCGAAACATTTACCTAAAATAACGGCAAAATGGAGCTGAATTAGTTGTGCGTGAATAACACGCAATCGATAAATTATAAATGCCAAGGCTACTATCTAGATAATGAGAAGGTTGTCCGTTGTACAATTTATCCTATAATACCTAGTATCTATTCGATCAAAACACATTCAAGATAAAGGATCTTAAATATTCTTACATTCTGGAGTTTATTGCAGATATAAGACGCACGTGACACGATGGGTCTCTTTGATAAGACAAACGTGTCACCTAGGTTATGAATAAAATATTTCCTGGAACATTCGCTTGATTATCATAAGGTTCGGACCTGTTGAAACGTCCTCCATCCAAGCAAGTTATTAAATATTTATCTAAAAAGTCCGACTCGCAGGAACTGCAGCATCTTAGCGCGGTTCCGTTCATGTCCCTAGTGCCATTTGATAAGCTTAGAAAAGAAATAAACTTAATTTTTTTATATATCTCGTGAAAATTGTCAAAATCCTCTCGAACATCTCGAATAAAAGTGATATTAAGGCGTCAGGGACACCGACAGTAGCTAACTTTTACACAGAAGCGGAAATTACAGAATCTGGCTCTCATTCTAAAGCAAAGCTCTATAAATCAATACAAAATATGCCTAATAAAGCCTTTCTAGAGGATACAGAAGCATGGACGTATATGAGGGAAAAATGGACCAAAAACAAGTCTTGTGGAATATTGTTTTATTTTCTAATTAAATACTTTTTATCAATATTTAGTATATAACCTTTGTTGAAAACTATTGATTGCTAATTGATGAATCGGTTTACAACTAAGTAGTCTTTATGAATATTTAGTATATAACCTATGTTTGGAACTGCGTTATTTCAGAATCTAGTATAGTTTAAGAAATTTTGGTGAATGATATCATTGTGTTGCTCTCTGTACCGTACCCTAGGCTTTGTATTTGTGTCGGCAGATACCTGGGGTATATTTACAGCTCTTGAGGATTAACTCTTAACAGGTAAATTTCCTGCGGCCCCCTTGTTTCTACGGGCATTGAACCGCCATATTGGCTCATAGTATCTAACCGTTGTGAAGTTTATTTTGTGGATTTAGGACTTAATATACATATGTAGACTAAATCATAGCAAGAAGTCTACCTCCGTCGTCGGTTCTTAACTATGTAGACTCGCTAATGTTGCCCAATCTTAGACACATCGTATTTAAAATCCACAGCAAAAACACGACATTTCATCAGAATCCCCTGCTGAATAAAACTTATATAGAATAATATGCAAAATAAAGCCTATCTAGTGGATAAAAATAGAGGAAAAAAGCCGTTCGTGGTGGTAGAAAATCTTAAAAGTATTTCGCTCAGAAATCTCCGAAATATTGTCACTAATTTTACGTATCCTGTTTTATAGCCAAATAGATTTATATTCTATAATCAATAAGAAAAACCTACTAACAATAAAAAACTATGGGTAACAGATGAAAATAGGGAATACCAAGAATAATTCTAAAGAACGAAATCAACACCAGTACTGTAATCAAGATATTCATACGGCATCTTCGAATTCTAACAAACAAAATATTGATTCTAATTATACGTATCCTGTTTCATTGACAGATACATTTGACTACTATAAGCAATTACAAAACACTAGGGAATATGCCAAAGAACTCGGTGTAGGAGCCTCGACAGTTTCAAGACATTTGAAGGAAATCGACAAATCCAAAACTGACATTTCATACGGTACAACCTAATTTTTAGCAATGAATTCTTAATCTGTTTTATTGTCAAATACATTATCCAACTATAAGCAATTAAAAAATAACAAGGAATAAAAACAAACAAAAAGAACCGTTCGAATAAACGAAATCAATTACTTCAAAGTTTAAGCACTTATTTCTCCGATTGACATAGCCTAAGCAAAAATTGTTTCAGAATCTTTTTTGTAGAACATTTAGTAAGCTTTCGCATGGTAACCCTCCGTTTACCAATATTCTTAACCGTCTTCGAGATATTAGGGAATGTATACGAAGTTCCCAAAACATTTCATGTCTGTTAATAAAATATTTTATTCTAATCCTTCCTTAGCTCCAAACGTAACCAAAATTTTAACATATTAGTGCTGATGAAATTCAAACATGCAGAAAATCTTTCAACTGAATCCCATAATTTTAAGTATCAAAATCAAAGACAAAAAGAACAGTTCGAATAAGCGAAATCAATTACTTTAAAGTTTTAAGCACTTATTTCTCCGATTGACATCGCCAAATCAAAACTTTCATTAGAACCTTTTTTGTAGAGCATTTAGTAAGCTTTCTAATGGTATTCTTCCGTTTCCCAAATTCTCAACTTTTTTCGAGATATTAAGGGAAGTATACAAAGTTACCAAAACTTTTTTATGTCTGTTAATAAAATATTTTATTCTAACCCTTCCTTAACTCCAAACGCAACCAAAATTTCAACATATTAGTTTTGATGATAGTAGAACATGCAGTAAATGTTTCAACTGAATCCCATGATTCTAAGTACCCAAACCAAAAACGGCATTCAAAAATTATTTTTTCAGTTTTCTCAAAAACGGTTAAAGCTATCGCCTTGAAAATGGTTCCATTCGTTTTCCTAGCCCAAGAAGCATATAAAAAGAGTACTTACAAGCTTATGAACTCAAAAACGTAAGCGTTACGATTTTGTTTGCGCGAATTTCGCCCCAAACGCCCTCTTCCAGTGGGAGGATTTTGCTGGTTAACGAACTTGACCTTTCAAATTGGACGACAGATTTTTGTACCAAATTTCATAAAAATCGGACCATCAGGGAAGCCAGAAATGAGCGAACAGACAAATATATATATATATATATATATATATATATATATATACAAATTTGAACCAACGTTATTTTCGGTCTCTAGGGGTTCTGAAACGCGAAATTTTCTTGTCGGCACTTCCGGATTGTTTCATTGTATCAACCTTATATGCGGGGTTCCTCCCTATGGGGGAGGGAGGAACCGCGCTAAAATAATCGTCAGAAACTATGGAACATTTGTCAATATTGAAAACCTCTTTCATTAAGAATACAAACCTTTAATGAAAAAGATACTTAATAAAATTTCCAATTAGGATAAAAGAGTGTCAGGGCATAAGGAATTTGGACCTAGTATTATGTTTTACTTAAAGAAAAACATGCAGAGATAAAAGGGGCCTGCTTGACATACCAAGACTGTCAGATTGGGCCAAGGCAGGATTAATGCACATGTCGCAAGAAGAATGATCAAGTTCTGGGTAAAATACATTTTGAGAGATTAAGGGCACCATTCGTTAATGACTATCAAGCAGGGACCGAAAATAACTATTAATTTTTGTTTCAAATGAGTTTCACTTAACCTTTAATTTTTATTATTGGGAAATAAAACTAAAAATTCCACCGCAATTGATATATTTTATTATTTTAAAAAAAAATTGTCTAATAATTTTTATTTAAAAAACTTAAAAATAAAAATTATTTGAATAATGTTATTTCAATTTTTTTTTATACAAATTTTTATTAACAATTTTTTTTCTTTAACTTTAAACATTATTTTAAATTAAAAAAAACAATATTAGTGCCATAATTAATAGAAAGTATTGCACAAAAACAAATTCTAGAATATACATAAACAAATAACTTCTAATAAACAAAATGATCCAAATCAAGTATTTATTTATTTATTCCGAGGATAAGAGATATTTAATAAATGAGTTTCACTTAACCTTTAAGTTTTATTATTGGGAAATAAAAATAAAAATTCCATCGTAATTGATATATTTTATTATTTTTTTAAATCAATTTTCTAATAATTTTTATTTTAAAAACTTAAAAATAAAAATTATTTCATAACAGTTATTCATTAATTTTAATAATATAAATTATGAAGTATTTTTTTCTGGTCATAATTTTTAGGAAACATTTAATTTTTATTTCGGTCCTTGCTATCAAGCAGCAAGTGTAAACGTCGGTAGAAAGTCGTCCTGATCTGCTGGAGCTAAGGACACTCCTGAATGACTCATTATACATTATGACAGGACTCACCATCTTGGTAAGTATTGCAATATGAGAGTTGCTTTTTAACACATCCTGACAAACTGAATAATTAGATGTAATGAATAATTGAGTAAAACAAGATAATTAAATGAGAAACGTAATTGTAATATTCTCTTCCAAGAGCTAGAATGTAAGCCAAGAAGGCGGAGGAGAGGGTAATTTCCGCTTTGGATATTATCAGTTAGGATACTATCAGTAGGATATTATCAGTTTTTGGTGCATTGTGGAGCCTAAAATCTCTGCTTTCTTTTTTTTTTTTTTTTTAGATTTCATTGGACTACGTGTTAAAATTTTTCACAATCAAAAAAGTTGAAAGAACAAACAAGATATAATCTGTTTCTATTTCAAGTTTTCCAAATAAATAATAACGGAAACGCGCTAAAATATCGCAGTTCCTGAGAGTCGAACATTTATTACTCAATCACGACAATCTAGAGTGTTTTGGCACAATGGTAATGATGCCCATAGACAGCAATGGGCCTTTCAGTTCAGGCCCCCGTAATGTAGCTATTGAGGGTTCATAAAAGAAAGTTTTGAAAAAATTCTCCAATTCTTCTAAATGAATCTGCGGGAACGATATAGTTGACAGACTTAATTCTAAATGACTCAACGAATCGATAACATTGTCAGGAGAGCGCCTAAAGTATAGCGACTGGAAATAGACTGAAAAAACAGGCAGTGAAATACTAAGCATGATGCGCGCAAAGCTACTTGTTATTCTGTGGAAGGAAACTGAGATCACTAACTTCAAGAGGCAAGGACAGACCAAAGAAGTAGAGTGGGAGTCCTCGCAGGACATGGACCGCAAAAAAACACATCTATACTAATAAAAACAAAAGCGTACCCATGTAAAAAAGTCCGACTCGCAGGAACTGCGTCATCTTAGCGCGGTTCCAGTTCATTTTTTTTTTTTTTTTTTTTTTTTTTTTTTTTTTTTTTTTTTTTTTTTTTTTTTTTTTTTTTTTTTACGGCTCATCTACATGTAGGTCATTAGCGCCGACATCCAGGGTGTAGCGAGGAATTTCACCAGCGAGCCGCGGGATGATAAAATTCCTGCCGGAGGTTGGGAATCGAACCCACCATCTCCCGCTTATGAATCCAAGGCGCTAGCCATTAGACCACGGGAGACCCCGGTTCCTGTTCATATCTCTATTCTCATTTGAAAAGCATAGAATAGAAACAGATAGTATTTTCCTCGGCCTTTTGTTCAAAGGGTTTTATGGCTATACCTGGGGTCAGGTCCGCAAGACCCTAGAAACCTCTTCTACCGATACTTCATTTCATACGTTTCAATGAATTGGAAAATATCAAAAATGTTCACACATTCCTGTGTTCTTTTACTATAGTAATAATTCTACAGATAAAATCAATTAAAAAATAAAATAAAAAAACCAACAGCATAAAGGCAATTGAAAATATTCAAAAGACGTCATCGAATCTTTTTCTCTTGGCAAGCTATATTTCTAACAATGAATTGTTTTTCTTATTGTGCCTAATCTGTTTTATTGTAAAATACATTATTTAACTATAAGCAATTAAAAAATAACAAGGAATAAAAACAGACAAAAAGAACAGTTCGAATAAGCAAAATCAATTACTTTAATGTTTTTCTCCGATTGACATCGCCTAATCAAAATTTTCATCAGAACCTTTTTTGTAGAGCATTTAGTAAGCTTTCTAATGGTATTCGTTCGTTTACCAAGATTCTCAACCTTTTTCGAGATATTAAGGAAAATATACGAAGTTCCCAAAACTTTTCATGTCTGTTCATAAAATATTTTATTCTAACCCTTCCTTAACTCCAAACGTAACATAACTTTCAACATATTAGTTTTAATGAAAGTAGAACATGCAGATAATGTTTCAACTGAATCCCGTGATTCTAAGTACCCAAACCAAAAACGGTATTCAAAAACTATCTTTCCAATTTTCTCGAAAACGGTTAAAGCTATCGCCTTGAAAATGCTTTCATTCGTTTTCCTAGCCCAAGAAGCCTATAGAAAGAGTACTTACAAGCTTATGAACTCAAAAGCGTAAGCGTTACGATTTTTTCTGCGCGAATTTCGCCCCAAACGCCATCTTCCAGTGGGCGGATTTTGCTGGTTAACGAACTTGACCTTTCAAATTGGACGACGGATTTTTGTACCAAATTTCATCACAATCGGACCATCAGGAAAGCCAGAAATGAGCGAACAGACAATATATATATATATATATATATATATATATATATATATATATATATATATATATATATATATATATATATACACACAAATTTGAACCACCGTTATTTTCGGTCTCTAGGGGTTCTGAAACATGAGATTTTCTAGTCGGCACTTCCGGATTGTATCATTGTATCAACCTTATAATCGGGGTTCCTCCCTATGGGGGAGGGAGGAACCGCGCTAAAATGAAGCGTTCAAAGAGAGAGATCCCAAGGCTTTCCAAATGCCTCTGTGCGGAGGCCTTTCTGCCCGACTTATGGGATAGCTGACCCATACAGGTAAGATTGTAAATCAAGACCTTTCAAGACTGGTTTGTTTGAGATTTCATTTGGATAGGTGTTTCGCTATTGATCTAAACAAAGTAATAACTGTTTCTATTCTATGCCTTCATAAACACTAGAGATAAGAACGGAACCGCGCTAAGATGTCGCAGCTCCTGCGAATCGGACTTTTTTTTATCGTGAATTTCGTCCCACAAACGATGTTCCGGTAGATCGATTCTGCTGGTAAAGGAAGTTGACCTTTAACTAAAATTGATCTATTTTTGATATATTCACATTATATATTTACAAATTTGAGCCGCCATTATATTCTTGATCTATGACTTCTGAAACGTGAAGTTTTCTGTTCGGCACTTCCGGATTGAGTCATGAGGTCAACCTCATTAGCTGGTTTCTTCTCTATGGAGGGAGGGAGGAATCGCGCTAAACATAATCATAATTAAATCTTGGTGTAAGAAGAGTAAAGAGTCATGCAAATTCCTAACAGGATGTAACCTATGTGTTTGGATAAGCCAAGCTTAGCTTTTCTTCAATTTATGAAGTTATTTGTTATGGGTGAAACCTTCTCCGGTTATCAGTTCTCGACCATCTTTATAAATACTGGCTTGCGAAACAACGAGTAACACCTACAGTATAATAATTTATTTGATCCTATAAATATACTCAGAGAAAGAATTCCAAGCCGTCATACATCATTACACAATACCATAACACAGTAGGACACTAGAGGACAAGGCATCCACGCATAATGTTACAAATGCATCTTGCACACAACGTGCATCATTGCGTAACATTCTTTAGCATTGTGTAGATGTTGAGGAGAAGAGTTGTAAACATGAAGCGCCCTTGAATTGTGAGTCATTGATAAGGTGCCAGAGAATATTGTAATATGGCCTGCTAGAATAGTCCCAATGAATCGACAATGCATCGATCATTCAGTCATCTTCGTAATTATATATAGCCTAACAGTTGATGCTAAGATCGTTAGACTAATCCATTTAGCGCGTTTCCTCCAACGTTTAGTGACGAAATACACTTATGACGTCAAATTATTTTAGGATCGAAGTATCGAAAGACACTGAACCGAATCAATAAGTGCAATGAAATTCTGAATGCCAAAAATTGGAAAATTCTTCTAATAGCAGCATGGTCGAAAAGCAAGGGGCGGAGAACAAAATTAATGAGGCAAAGCAAAGCCGCTTTTAACAATAAAAAACATTCCTAAGAGATCAAACAGTGTATGGTATTATTAGCTAACATTCGAAGGTCAGACGTGTTCGGCCACCTTCACCCGATTTGCTGGACAACCAGTCGCTTTATGATAATTGTGAGGCTATTATAGGATTTTATTATTTTTTATGTGGTTAAATCTTTGAAATAAATGAGAGAATTCATTTTAGTGAGTTTTCTCCCTCCCGCCAAAAGGAGTAAACCCGCCAAACGAGGTTGACCTCATGATACAATCCGGAAGTGCCGACTAGAACATTTCAGCCGTTTAAGAACCCACAGATCACGAAAATAACGGTAGTTCAAGTTTGATTGAATGTACGCAGCGTAGTTAATGGACTTTAAAGTTATTAAAAAATAACATTTGAAGTTTTTTACCCGCACAGTCCCGAAGGTGGTGAAAAAAACAATTTTCGAAAGTATTCTAATTTACATGCTTAATACTCCATTTCGTTGGTTTTCTAAATTCGTTGTATCTCCCAGCATGGCTCATCAATACGGGGAAATGATCAGAGCGGTGAAGATCGTTCATAAAAGTACCCGAGAAGTGCCTCAATACTAAAGTGGTTGCGATTGTTAAGACTATTAGTTCCTGAAGATTCATAGAAATGAGTAGGCATTCCATTGCTTAGAAAAACTAGATCCAACTTCTCTCTCACTTCCTTGAGGTAAAGTGCTCCTTGAGCCCCAGTCAACACTATAAGCGTTAAAATCTCCAAATATTATTATTGGAGATGGTAACTGCTCTATCATGAGCCTCACATATCCAATGCAGTAATGAAGGACATAACCAATAGACGTAATGCTGCTGTTGTCATAACTCAACTTAAAATAGGCCACTCTCGCCTGACCCACGGTCATGATCTGTTAGGACGCTGTCCCGAGTCTGAATACTGCGACAGCCTACTGCATGTCCGGTGCATATTGGTGGACTGCCAAGCACTCCAAGAGGCAAGGAGGTGGCCCGGAACTATTCAGCTATCTTAGTCCTATGTTTGATAGAACGGACACGTCAGTGAAGAAAATAACTGATTTTCTTGAAGATATAAAAATTTAAAGTCTTATTTAACGGATGAGTGCATGTTTCATAAGTATTTTTTATCTTTTGTAACAATGATAATATGTATTATAAATCAGCTTTTAGGCAATGTTTGTATTTATTGTATGACTGTATTTTAATCTGAGTGTGTGATTGCATGTGTATGGCTATATGAGATATATCTATGTAAAAAATATGGATTTATTACTGTAGATTTAATTTTAGATTTAGGGATTTTAGATTTAGTAATGTTAGTACATATATATGTATGGAATGTAATTAAATTCTATATAGAAGATGTGTAAATATTTAGGTTTAGATTTAAATGAGTGTAACTATAGTTCCGACATATGTTAAAAACGGAACTTATACTGTGTATGGTCATATCACACATTTAATGAGAGTGCATGTAGGTATGTGTGTGTGTTTTTACATATATATTTGTTTGTGAATATGCATATCCTTGCTGAATTCTTGTGTAAGATTGTGTATGTATATGTATAGGTGTATGCAGAAAAGTACATGTACACATGTGTGTTTCTTTTATTAGACAATATTAGGATGCATCATATGTGTTTTAATGACCTTTAATGCCGATGAACACAAAAAAATATGCTTGTATGCACGTATGTAAATGTATAAGACCATTTTTAATGCGATATTTTAAACTGTTTGCAAGAAAAATAAAAACAACTATTGTTGGATGGTGGAAATCGATAATCAAAATGAAAAAAGTCCAAAATTTCCAAAATTTTATTTTATTTTGCAGAATGTTTTCAGGGACTAAGCCCCACTTTCAATGCACATACAAAGGTTCTTATTCAGCCTAGCTTTGCTCCTAGAGTCCCTGAAAACGTTCTGCAAAATAAAATATCTGTGGAAATTTTGGACTTTTTCCATCCTTCGGAAAACTAGTTTTACTAACTAATTTTTGGTGTGGTTATTCAAAATCGATGGATTCAGTTGAAAATGTTTGCAGTCGTTTGAAATTCGTCTTAATTAAGATATTTAAAGTTTGGAGTTAAGGAAGTGACTGTAATTAGAATATTAGAAAAAATATTCTAATTACTGGTACGAGCAGTTGGGATTTTCGTATATTTTCTTAAATATCTCCAAAACAGGTAAGAAATCATGGTAAGCGGGCGGTAACCAATCGAAAGCCATAGGATGGTTATTATTCCGTAAGTTTGGATTAATGTCTAACATCTGGAAAATGTTTTAACTGAATCCAACGATTTTGAATAACCAAATGGACAATTATTTAGGAAAACTAGTGTTTTCTTTTAGTTTTTTTTTTTTTTTTCATTTTCTTTAAACAATCAGTCCAGTAACAGGCCACGGGGGCTCTGAGGGGCAGATACTATAGAGGTATCTGATTCATGACCATACGGCACACAAGGGAGATAGTGTGGTCAGTACTATACTCCAGCCACCTGATTTTCCCCTTTGCCGCTTCGACTGCTGATATCATTAGCACCCAAGGTACCCATTATTAAATTAATTAAAGGCTGGGTTGTCCTAGGGGCGGTCAGGGAGGCCGAATTCAACCCATGAGCGAAGACACTAGAAGAAAAAATCTTTAGTGGTGCTTGCTCGGGATTTGAACACAGGTCCTCCAACTTATTAGTCCGGTGCTCTACCACTGAGCTAACCTCGCCCCCTGAAAACTAGTGTTATCAACTGTTCTCGTAAGCGGTTGTTACAGATGTTACTTTAAAAATGATTCTAACGTATTCCTTTCCAGAGAACCTGCAAGTCTATTAACATAAAAACGTAACCGCTGAGAACTGCAATATCCTCTAGAGAAATTTTAACTAGTTTGATATGTTTCAAGAATTGTTGGAAGAAGGGACCAGATAAATCATGGAGATATTCATTGGATTAAGACGAATACTCAGGCAGAAGGAAATGTCGACTAAAACTGGTACTGGTAGCATGCTGGACGAGGTTCATAAAGTCAAAATTTATGATAATTGCTGCAATAAGAAAGGACAACTGCTTTAAAATTAGCAGTCCGCATTTGAAACAACTTCACCTTTAGATATGCAACAGTTGCCTTGAGGTACAGGTTTGGCTATCTTGTAGGTACTGAATCTTTCATGCAATATTTATGCTCTGTAATTATGCCACTTTGAGAAAAGGAATTGAAGCGCCGGTTTTGGATACCATGTGTTTCCTCTTACATCTGATTTATTTCTTCAATTTAATAATGCGTGCAGAACGCGTGTAACTTCGGATTCCATCTGCACTGAGCAATTTGCGGTTTAGGGAGAATCTCTTTGGTTATAGAAAACTATTACATAAGAAACCAATAGAAAAAATACTACTCACAAGGAAATGCATTATCAGAGCGCGTTTCCGTTCTTCTCTTCCGCATGTATTGCTTCAAAAATGGTTTCATTAGTTTCTCTACGTTATAAAACCTAAAAATATCCTAAGAACGCAAAAATGTTAGCGCTACGATTTATTTTGCACGAAAAAAACATGTTTCGGTTGACTGATTCTGCAAGTTAGCAAACTAGACTTTTCAAATTAGACAACGTATTTTTTAACCAGATTTCATGAAAATCGAACCCTTATTGAGCCGGCTAGAGAGGGAACAGACCAATAACCAAACAGTCATTTGGAAAGCTTGTATACTCAGTTTTGACATTTGGTGAAATTATTAAAAATCCTCCTGCAAAACGTCTTGTTGAAAACCAATATTTACCCGCCACACTGCAAAGGAAACTGACAAAAGCCATCTCTGAACGGGAATAACTCTCTTCATCTCCTCGACTTTCGCTCCTTCCTAAGGTCACCTCAATTACAAACAACAAGTAATCAGCCAACGGCCATAGCCACGTTGAATGCACCGATTCCCATTGATCACCGAGGTTAAGCAACGACGGGCGTGGCCAGTACCTGAAGGGGTGACCGACCACGTGTCTTTGGCATTATAAAACGGTGGCAATCGTTAGATAGCCCGCCGTTTATAGCCCAATTTTTGATACGCCGTTAAACACACACACAAAAAAACAAAACAAGTAATTCAACACAAAGGGCTTCCATTTTTTCCCAAAATGAGATCAGACAATATTTTTGTTATTATGAGTGATAAATTCGTCGTCTCTGAAGGTAACTACAGTTTCTATGTTCAAAGGACTTCAGACCAATGTATAGTTGTCATAGAAACATAATCCTAATTTTATTATTCCACGTAGAAAGGGCTTTAGTCTAGTTTTCTTAAAACTACTGATTTTGTACTGAAGCCCCTTTTGCATGGATCTATTCATTTACATTGTTCTACTGAAAAAAAAATGCAATTTAAAAAAAAAACAACAACAACAAACTAAAAACGGAAGCAAACAGCGACAAAACACCGTTCAAAAGAACGAAACAACTTTCGAATTTTAAGAACCTATTTCTCCGAATTAGATTGTTCTATCAAAAATTGCATAACAGCCACTTTTGTAGATAATTTATTAAGCTTTGGAATAGATATCTTGAAATTACCACGATTTCGGAACCGGTTTCGATATATTCAGAATAATATCTTATTTTCTCGAAAACGATTATTAATATAGCCTAAAAATAGATTTCCTTGATTCCACACTGTTTATTGCGTATTAAACGTTTATCTAGATAAGCGCAAAACCTTGGCCAATACACTTTTTAATGTTGGAGGACACTGTTCGTTAATGAACATCACCTATAATTTAAGGAAAAGTATTTTTTTTTTTTTTGTACCAAATGTCAAATTCGGACAAATCGTATGGATTCTAGTGCTTGGATAGACTAATAGAAACCTTACAGTAGGCAATCTAATCAGATTGGACGTATCAATTTTATGGTATGAATCCGTTTGTTTATTTTTGAGTATCCTGGTCTCTGAGTTAGCTCTTCAGGCTCGATTCGAACAAACCACACACGGCAGCTAAGCCATCATGTTTTTTAATTCTGAGGAGACCAATTTTGATAATAGGCTCCTCTTCTGAGTCAAGAAAAATACACTGTATTACGCGAACAAAATTATCAAGATTATCATTTCATTTTAGTGCATTAAAAAACGAAGTAAACTTGCCGTGTACTTACTAAGTGGTATTTGAACCACCGTTACTTTCGAGATCTAAAGGGTTCGAAACGTGGGCGTTTCTCGTTGGCAATTCCGGATTGCGTAATAAGGACAACGCCAGCGTGTTTCCTTTTTAGGGAATTTTATTCATGAAGGTACGCTAAATAGGACGCTAAATCCAGCATAGGACATTGAAATTTGCACTGACAAGGTTCCTCAAATAATCTTCCAACTTTTGGAAGAATAGCGGGCCCGTAGGTTTAGCACCGAAACTATTGACAGGTTTTACTTCCATATAATTGAAGTTCCATATACTCCTTTAACGGGGCACATCCCACCAGTCTACTGCAACGTTACGAAGTGGGGAACTACACAATGTAAAGTTACACTTGGTGTTAAGTAATTTCTATCTCAAACCGCTAAAGGGGTATGCTAGACGAGGACGAGTAGATAAAGGCGAGACTTATTGCTGGGAACAGGGCCTACTTATCATTAGCAGGCCTACTCAACCCGGTTCACAGCCTTCAAAAGAATTTAAAACAATTTAGAAATATTTTGGGCCATCCTTGAGAAGAAATTTACATACTTGTATACAATAACAAAGTATCTGGTAGGCAGTGAAGGTATATCTATTATGATAGCAAGAGCATAACAGGTGAAACAGCTTCTCTGATATATGAACAACTTTCGTAACAAATTGTTTTGTTATTTCGCTTGGAATATTCGGTGTCATACTCCAAGCAGCTCTGTAGATTCCGCAGAACATCTTCAGCGATCCTCTATAACTTGGCGCAGAGAATCATAAATATAACTAGCATCGCTTTTATGGATCGATCAGCGTAATAACAATTTTGATTTTCGCACGAGTAATCGAAATACCTTTATTTGTAATGACCCAGCTTTTATTTGACCAATAGACATAAGATAGAAGTGTACCCAGAAATAAACAAGTTGCTACATACTATACAATTAATAGGTTCAAATGAAAACATCTTAGAATACAATGAGGACCCAAGAAGCAGTCTCCCATACAAACGGAGGTTTTGGGGATGTCAAGGAGGTAGAGGGAGAACCATAGGGGGGTTTAGAATAGCCTACACTTCAGTTTTCTGTGCATTGTCCAAGTAAAACTAGTTTCAATGTATGATTTTCATAAAATAGCCACGAAGAACCATGAAAACAAAATATTAACTGTCTCTACCTTAAGATTTCCTGATGAGAAATAAACATTATATGGAAACGCGCTAAGATGACGCGGCTCCTGCGATTCGGAGTTTTTCTTTTACTGTGCGTAACTAATAAGACTCGGGCTATTTGCTGTACCTAATTTACCATGGTCCAAACTCTGCCCAACGCTGAATGTAGTGAACACTCTAGACGCTAGTTTTGTGCAAATATCGCTAACCACGCACGCTAACATTGCCATCATGTTATATTAATTCTGATGAGAGCAATACTTACAATAGACTCCGAGTCCAGAATAAACTACTGCATTACGTGAATAGAATTGTCCGACGTAAAAGAAGGAAAGCTTTTTAATGGCTGTTTAACGGCGTATCAACAATTTGGCTATTAACGCCGGGCTATCTATAGGTTGCCACCCTTTTATAATGCCAACGGCACGTGGCCGGTCACCCATTCAGGTACTGGCCACGCCCGACGTTGCTTAACTTCGGTGACCTATGGGAACCGGTGCATTCAACGTGGCTATGGCCGTTATTAATACGTGGTTATTGGCGTATTATTTCAATTTAGTGCGTTAAAAAATTTATAATCTGCCCTATATGAGTGTAGCATTTTTCAGCTTTAAGAAAATGATGAATGGAAATAATGTGCCATTATTTTAGCTCGGTTTCTTCCTTCCAAACGACGATCACTTAGTCATTAACTTCTAGAATGCCTTTTAGGACGTCAAAAATAGTTATAATTTTCATTTATTTTTAAGGTGATTAAAAATATCAAGTCTTAACAGGCTCAAGTATTCTATATGCATGGAGACTTGTAGAAAATCTATTTTCCCGTACTCGCTGAAATGACTTCTTTGGTAATATTCAATGATTTGTGACCATTCACAGGCATTGGCTGTCTCGTAGATGGGTCCAAGAGATGATAGAGAAGAAGGCTTGGTAATACAAAGAATGGGAGTTGATCTTCATGAAAAGTGGGGATAACATGGAAAACTGGACGAGCGGTGACACGGTTCAGATGAAGGAAGCAAGTTCCAGACTTTTTTTTACACGAAATGTTCTCACCAAAACAAAATTTGGGGGGGACTGCAGCACCCTCAGCCTCCCTTATATACACTCATGGTTCCAGTGTATTGTTTCCGTTGGCTAATTTGAAACATAGATGATTCATTGTATCCTCTTGTACATTCCCTCTACAAAACGTTACCGATGTATGCCTTTACTATGTGTCATATGACAGGTATCTACCCAGCCCGCTTAATCATGAAAGGTAGAACAGAGATGCTGCATAATAAAAGTAATTATTTTTCTTTATGTTCAAGTATTAGTGGTTAAATTATATAATTTTCGAAATGCATATTCAATACACTTATCCACTTTTACTGATGTATATCTGCACAAAATAAATTTGTATTCATTTATTCAAGAAACAAACCTTACTTTTGAATTGACCTTGTAAAAGTTTTTTTTTTTTTTAATTATCTTTAAATTGAACTCGTGTAAAAACGTCACCGACAAAAATACAGTTAAAGAGTGAAATATATAAATTTGCATAAAGGGCGGGTCGGGGTTAATATACCGTCGTTTTTTTTTTTTTTTACGATACGTTCTTATCTTACTCTAATTTAAACAACCATTGTTTCATAAATCTGTTGAAATAAAAAATGCCACAATTCTCTTGAATAATTTTAATTATCATGCGTAAATACACCCCAAATTTCCGGGATTTTATAACCTGTTTTTATTATATAACACAATTACCGATAGGACGATAAGTCATGAACTAAAATATTATATAAATATATTGTTCGTTCCGATCTCGAATTAATTTAAATTAAAATTTATAAATGGTAGATTTAATTTTTCATCTGTATATTCAAATTTTTTAAAGTTTTGTTTTAGGTAGTTTGCTTCTTCCGATAGGAAAGAAACTCGCACAGGAGATCAAAGTGATGCCAAAATCTAGCAATGCCCGAAAGAAATCTTAACGTTTCTTGCCCCAAACGTCAAGAAAATCCCTGAGCCTTCAAATCTCTACAATGTATTTGTACTATAAATCATTAAAAAAATCGTTATAAATAAAATAAAGTATCATAGCAACTTCCAATCGGAAGTCCTTTCACTCAGTGACCTGGCGAAGGCTTGAAAATTAACCAAAACGTTGATACAAATACAAACGCACTTTAAAAAAAAAAAAAAAAAAGTTTTATTCTAGTATTACATCCGAACTCCAATTACCTTGTTAAGCAAAATAATGGTTTTCTGAATACATTGCACAGAATCAATCCTGTTCTTCATAAGGTTCAAGTTTTACTCATTTAATGTGCTCAGAAAAAAATCCCACATTTTTTACATAATTATTAAATAAATTAATGAATGAACAAATGTCTTTTTACATTTGTGTGAAAATTAAAAGGAAGACCGTTGGCCGTGAGCGCTAAGGCGTGAGAAGTCCGTGTCTAAGGTCGTGGGTTCATATACCACTTGGGGCGGAACAGGGTGGTAACCAGGAAATAATCTGTTCAACAATCATGTTTCTTATAAATGGACGTTAAAAGTTAAATAAATAATATGAAATTGTATTCAAGGAAAACTGGCGTTAATGACCTCAAAGGTTGACACGCCCTAAAAACAACCAAAAACAATATGATAATAAAGTTCCAAAGTGAATGGATGTCAGGATTCAATAAAAAAACGTCAGCAAAAAGTTGTGATTTAATGACTGCAATCCAATAGGCCTGAAGAAACAAGGAAATCGGATTTAGATTGCCTATTTAGGCCTGCTGACCGCAAAGGACTGACGTCAGGTAATAAAAGGCAGAATAAAAACAACTTTTAGGGGCCGAATTTCTCTGAAGGCACGCCTGAGTAGAATTGAGGACAAACAGGAGAGGGCGGGTGTATATAGCACAGAAGGCCGCGCTAGGTGCAAGTTGAAAAGCAGGTGTTACCCGTTGAGGTGTGACCGTTTGACAGATCGAGAATTTTTTCGCATCTGCATGAGAATATTCACCTGCATGGATAAGAAGGTCCTGATCAGCAGGTCATTCAAAATGCGAAAAGATGTTTAAAAATCGAGAAAGTTGAAATTAAATTGTATTTTAAACAATCAATATTTTTCTACAATCAATATTTTTTACTACTGCGCATAGTGCCGAAGAAGTATCCTAACTGTAATCTGTGAGCAAACGCTGGAACTACTTGCACAGCGACCAGCCCCTCTACTATTTGGCTGGGCGAATATTTTAAGTAAATTATGTAGCAAAAATTCCTTTTTTATTTTTAAAAAGTGGGTAGACTAAAAATTTAGGGTTCCAGATGTCCCCACTTCCGTTACTTGCGAGGCTTAAAACTCACCATTTTGCTTCTAATTTGTACAACTTTAATTCCAACCCTCCCTCCTTCCCGACATGTGTCTCAATTTTAACCCCAAAAATATGACAAGCCTACCTACAGGTAGTTAGGCTCTCATTATTTTCTTCTTCTTTTTTGAAGATATTCCGTTTTTGCGTTAGCATGCTTAATAGATTGCGTTTTGCGTTAATAGGTATTATTTTGGGACATGAAAACGTGTTTAAAGCAATATCTGTAACCGTTTTCGAGTGCATACAACTTGTTGTTCTAACTAATTTTCGATCTGTGTCTTCAGAAACGATTCATTCAGTTGAAACATAGTCCAGATGTTTGACATTTATCCAAATTATTATATTTAAATATGGTTACGTTTGGAGTATTATGACAAAAGTTTTATGAACAGAAATTAACAGTTTTGGGGGTATCTAATACATTCTTAAATACCTCAAAAACGGTTGGGAAATTGAAAGATTACTAGATTCTCAATAAAAAACAGTTCTCGAGACATTTTTGATGGCACGATCTCAGTCGAAGAAATAGGTGCTTAGAAGAAGTGTTGTTTCAAGCTCAGTCAAAGAAATAGGTGCTTAGAAGAAGTGTTGTTTCAAGCTCAGTCAAAGAAATAGGTGCTTAGAAGAAGTGTTGTTTCAAGCTTTGAGCGGTTTCTTATTATTCGGTGTTTTTATATTATAGACCTTTCGCCACATTCAACTAGACTTTTTTTTTGTTGACGTCCTAAACCCACTTTGTTGTATCCAGCTCCAACACAGAATCGATACATAGACGTTTTGTTGGTTAAAATACATTTTTTAGGTTCCATTAGGGATGGTGGACAACATTGATTAGTTCGGGAAAATATGCGAGAATTACACTGCTAAACGGAATATTGTTTTTATTTTACTGCAAACAGGTATTGTTGTTCGTTCGACGGTAGTGTACTTCTTATTGCCGCGATATACCACGATAGACCAAGACCGTGGAATTAGTTGTATACAAATCTATGATTATTTTGACAAACTGATATAAACAAATAAGGTCCTTAAGTATTACAAAAGCATTTATTTCTAGGGGACGGGGATTAAGAGTGCACAAAGATGGATGGGGTAACAGCTTTCTGAAGAGCAAGGCCGGAGCGGGATCACTCCAAGTTATTGCCCTCTCTTTATCCAGTCTTGCAGGTAGGGTTTTATTTTACATCAGAACCTCCTCGCTCAAGGCCTTTTAAGAATAAGCTCTCGGTATTTCTTAGCAAAGCTGGAATCAGGCAAAAAATACATACGAATAATGTGTCTAATGTTTTCAGAAGTTTAGCTTACTGCGAGGGAACTGTTACTCGGAAAGGGGGGCTCTATAGGTGAATCTTTCATACATCATTAGCTTATGAGAAGACAATAGCCATTGACCAATAATGGGCAGGTAAGAAGTTCAATGAACCTCCATCAATACACCACAAACAATGAAGTACTTAAGAACGAAGCTTATTGACTTAATATCAGACTTGTCGACTTCACATATGTCAACCCTTAACATTCTCCTTGCTTTTTACAAAGTGCAAGAAGAGGGGTTCAAAACGGTTGTGTTATAGCTATTGTTCATGCGCGCTTTCATCTTTATCTTTTATTTCAACAAAGCATAACCGCAGAGCATCATAAGGCATGGGCTACTGTCTGTTCCTTAGGGTGCACGTACATTGGACCCGTATTTCTCCCGATCCGATATCGGTTGACCGACTGTGGCTGACGTTATTGCCTAAATTGGCCCCGACGCGATCCGATCTATTGTCCGCCCGCAATCAGAACAAGGAAGTGTGATCGCGCTGCAACCAGCCCATGTGTGGGAAGGCCTAGCTCTCCTTCTGGTTCTTTTGTTTGCGGGCGGACTATAGTTACATTTCGTCAGAAATGAACTCTTAGTGAAGTGGAAATTTGTGATTAATTTAAGAGATACCACCTAATAAGCACTGAAACCTTCGATTACTTTGTTGAAGATATATAAGGAGGAGCTGAGAGGCCAATCAATCTTCCAGAAGTATATCAGTCCCGAAAAATATCGTAGTGTAACAGTTAAGTTTTATCTATGATAAGGGAAGCAACAAGGTTATAAACATACCTCCACGTAATTTAATAAACAAGGGAAACTAAATAATCTGACTAGACAAAGTTGTTCTAAATTTTATTACTTTTCAATTAAAAAAACAAAAACAAATAAAAATGCATTGAAATCGGTTAAGATTTAGAGAGTGTAGACTTTTTTGGAACAACATTATGTCTTTTGCCACATTGTGCGTCGGTCGTCCGATATCGGTCTAGAAACAAACAACTTTGAACGGCCGGGAATCGGGAGTCATCGGACCGGGTTGGGTCCAATGAAGCAGAGTTGGGCAAACGTTAGCGCGCGCTAAAAGCTGATACCTCTCCGCTAATTTAGCGAAACTGTAGAAAGCCAGCGCTAATAATTAGCGGTTAGCGGCGGCAGTGCGCTAACCGCTAATCTATTTATGAAATATCGTAATTGCTAATAGCTTAAGCTATAGTTACAACTTGTAACTATAGCAATTACGATATTTCATAAATAGATTAGCGGTTAGCGCACTGCCGCCGCTAACCGCTAATTATTAGCGCTGGGTTTCTACAGTTTCGCTAAATTAGCGGAGAGGTAACAGCTTTTAGCGCGCGCTAACGTTTGCCCAACTCTGCAATGAAGGCACCTCCATTGAGATGCTTGTGTTTGTTTTCCTTCCGTCAGTCGGTGGCTATCGGATTGGACCAGGACCGATGTAGTTGCACCCTTAGGTTTGTCCACTAAAGCGCTTTCGCCGTCCTCTCTACTTTCAAGACACGGTCGTCAACATGCGCTATAGCTGTCCCATGCGTTATAAAGATGTCTATGTACGCGGTTTATCTCTTCCTCTTCCGATTTAACTTACTCCGAGGAGTAAGTAGCGTCAGGATAGGCTATAGTCTGATCTCTTGTTTTCTCAACATTGCAGAAGAAGAGAGGATCGTGCATTTCACGTGCCTTTTTATTTACGTTCACACATTTGCGCTTCTCTTTTAGCACTTTCCTCCGGAGGAAAGTAGCTATTGAGGTTGGACTCATGACGGAATTTTTGAAAACTTTCTTCAAATCTTTATCGATCCTACCTAGTAGACACCGAAAATGACCCCCGTTAAAATTTATATATATATATATATATATATATATATATATATATATATATATATATATATATATATATGTTTGTGTCTGTTAACACGATAGCGGCCAGAGTTTTTGTTTCTTCGACACGAAACTTGGTATACAGCATTCAATTAGCAAACGATTGAACGAGTTCGTTAACCACCAAAGTCGGTCCACCGGAAGGGGGGGGTTTACCCCGAACCCAAAACACTAATTTGACTGTGTCAGCCGTAATATTTGTTATATTTCAACGAAACTTGGTATTCGTAGGGGTAATATAAAGAGAAAAGCGAGATATAAAAATGAACCAAATCGGTTCATTAGAAGGGGGGGTTTGCTCCGGACCCACAATACCAATTCGCCACTACCAGCCGTGATTTTTGGTATATTTCGACGAAACTCGGTATTCATAGTGGTAATCCACAGGTAAATATGTGTTGTAAAAATTAACTAAATCGGTTCATAAGGAGGGGGGGTTTACTCCGGACCCACAATACCAATTCGCCACTACCAGCCGTGATTTTTGGTATTTTTCGACGAAACTCGGTATTCGTAGTGGTAATCCACAGGTAAATATGTGTTGAAAAAATTATCTAAATCGGTTCATTAGAAGGGGGGGGGTTTACTCCGGACCCAAATTCCTAATATACTCATACCGGTCGTAATTTCTGCTGTATTGTAACGAAACGCGGTATGCGTCGTGGGTAACTCATGAGAAAGAAGTGTTGTAAAAATGAGCTGAATCGGTCAATCGGAAAGCGGGGGTTTACTTTGTAATATATTTCAATAGAAAAGCCCGCCAGACGTAGGTTTACAAAGCCGCCGCAAGGAGCGCTTTCTACCACTAGAGGGACTATACCCTGTTCCTGCGTTAGATCAAAATACGATAATATGAGGTTTTTTGTATTTATTACGTAATGTAGTAGGTACCATGTGTACACATAACTCTGGAAGCAAATTAATAATTGGTCAGTTACTCATTACAAATTTAAAAGAGAACTATTCATGTTTTTATTTTATTTATGTAGGATATTTTAAGCACATTGTTCTGGAAAGCAGTCTACACTACCCAAATTCTGAGGAAAGTGCTTAGTTATGCAGCTCCTGCGTGACGGGCTTTTTTAAATATTTAATTGTCATCATATTTATGAGTTATTATTATTATTATCAGTAAATAAAACGTTGTTTTTATTGTACGATAAAACAAGAAATATATTATTTAAATACTCTATCTCGGTTTACCTCATTTATCCTGTTTATAATGCTTTATATATTTGCTTTTTTTTACGCTTAATCGTGTTTCTTTATCAATGGTATTTATATCCATGCAAAACATATAGAGACATTTTGATAAATGCATAAAGTTGTTCATTTTATTAACATTCCGCCTACATTAAAAAAAAAGTCCGACTCGCAGGAACTGCGTCATCTTAGCGCGGTTCCAGTTCTTTTTTTTTCTTTTTTTTTTTTTTTTTTTACGGCTCATCTACATCTAGGTCATTAGCGCCGACATCTAGGGTTTAGCGAGGAATTTTACCAGTGAGCCGTGGGATGATAAAATTCCTGCCGGAGGTTGGGAATCGAACCCACCATCTCCCGCTTATGAATCCAAGGCGCTAGCCATTAGACCACGGGAGACCCCGGTTCTTGTTCATATCCCTATTCTCATTTGAAAAGCATAGAATAGAAACAGATAATATTTTCCTCGGCCTTTGTTCAAAGGGTTTTATGGCTATACCTGGGGTTAGGGTGGGGTCCGCAAGACCCTAGAAACCTCTTCTAGCGATACTTCATTTCATACGTTTCAATGAATTGGAAAATATCAAAACTTTGTACATATTCCTGTGTTCTTTTACTATAGTAATAATTCTACAGATAAAATCAATTAAAAAATAAAATAAAAAAACCAACAGCATAAAGGCAATTGAAAATATTCAAAAGACGTCATCGAATCTTTTTCTCTTGGCAAGCTATGTTTCTAACAATGAATTATTTTTCTTATTTTGCCTAATCTGTTTTATTGTAAAATACATTATCCAAATATAAGCAATTAAAAAATAACAAGGAATAAAAACAGACAAAAAGAACAGTTTGAATAAGCAAAATCCATTACTTTAATGTTTTAAGCACTTATTTCTCCGATTGACATCGCCTAATCAAAACTTTCATCAGAACCTTTTTTGTAGAGCATTTAGTAAGCTTTCTAATGGTATTCTTTCGTTTGCCAAGATGCTCAACCTTTTTCGAGATATTAAGAAAATATACAGAGTTACCAAAACTTTTTATGTCTGTTAATAAAATATTTTATTCTAACCCTTCCTTAACTCCAAACGTAACCAAAATTTCAACATATTAGTTTTAATGATAGTAAAACATGCAGAAAATGTTTCAACTGAATCCCATGATTCTAAGTACCCAAACCAAAAACGGTATTCAAAAAGTATTTTTCCAATTTTCTCAAAAACGGTTAAAGCTATCGCCTTGAAAATGGTTTCATTCGATTTACTAGCCAAAGAAGCCTATAAAACGAGTACTTACAAGCTTATGAACTCAAAAACGTAAGCGTTACGATTTTTCTTGCGCGAATTTCGCCCCAAACGCCATCTTCCAGTGCGCGGATTTTGCTGGTTAACGAACTTGACCTTTCAAATTGGACGACAGATTTTTGTACCAAATTTCATCAAAATCGGACCATCAGGGAAGCCAGGAATCCGCGAACAGACAATATATATATATATATATATATATATATATATATATATATATATATATATACAAATTTTAACCACCGTTATTTTCGGTCTCTAGGGGTTCTGAAACGCGAAATTTTCTAGTCGGCACTTCCGGATTGTTTCATTGTATCAACCTTATAAGCGGGGTTCCTCCCTATGGGGGAGGGAGGAACCGCGCTAAAAACGTTCAACAATTTTAGTAAAACTAAAAAAAGTATCTGATGTAAGATGTGTTTTCTCCCTCATTCGTAGCGGAGAATGGAGGTGCTAGATCAGTTCTACAACTCACAGAATAGAAAATTTAATAACAATTTTATGGATATGACTTTAATGAAATGATTCGCAATCCCGTGAATGCCGGATAATACCTCAACAAAGGATAAGAAAACCCCTCCATCCATCTTTCTATTTGCGGCGGTGAAAAAAAATAACAAAAAAAAAACATCTGCATTTAAAGGTAGGATATCTTCTTTGAAATGCAGATGCTTCTAGAGAGCTTTTAGCAGTTTCTTATTTTACTACCTCTTGAGGTGCATCTATTTCAAGAGATAAACCATGATCGGTTGAAGCTTTTCTCTGTAGAAAGAAATGTTTTTATTTAGCTTTTCTTTTTCTAAACTCGAAAAAAAGGTTGTTCTACAGAGGAAGAAGGTTGAAGTTCTGAAAGAGAGATTTTTGGCTCTAAATTGGGCCTAATGTATAAGCAGAATGTGGCAGAGCCGATTTATACAGGATATAACCTCTCCTCATCCTTTTCCTCGACTTAGGAAAATTCTTAAGGAATGGAGTACAACAACAAAATCCCCGCATCATTATCATATTTGATAACTAACTATCTTGAGAGACTCAAATTGCAGCTGAAATCACTTAAAAACGCTCGAAAAGTTATAAATATGTTCAATGGAACAATTTTCTCGGGCTGAGATTGTCTAATCAAAATTAGTTGGTAATAGCTGATCTACTTATATTTCCATATTTTGCTGGTTTTTATAATAAAATCATTGGAAAATATTACTAAGTTATAGGTATATATTATTAAGTTATAGGTATATTCTATTTATATTGGTATAGTGACATAGGAGAATTCTCTTTATTCTTGGTTTTCCTTTTTACATTGTAGATGTATAACATATTGTTTTAAACAATTTTAGAGAGTAACTCCTGCTAGTTATTTCAACAAAGTATTAGTTTAAGATAAGTTTCGAGTGGCTCAGAGCCGTATATAAGGGGAGGGGGCTGACGCCCCCCTGCGAAATTTTGATTTAATCGGTAAAATGTGTCATAAAAACCTCAAACAAAAAGTCCGACTCGCAGGAACTGCATCATCTTAGCGCGGTTCCGTTCTTATCCGAAGTGCAATTAGTAAAGGAATAGTAGCAGCTATCGGTAGGTTTTGATCTTTCGTTAAAAATATAAAATAAAATCTCAAAGAGAAGGAAGCTTAAAGCGCCACACATGGAAATTGACAGTTTTCTAAGCGGACGGGACTCTCCCGTCATCGCGACGCCCACTCTAGGAAAACTCTATTACCAATATGATTCTTATTTTCTCAGCTTTAATGAAATACTCATTCCACCGTTAAATAAACTTAAAAAACAAAAGTGAGGTAAACAGTGACAAAACCCGTTTAAAATAACAAAACTAACACTTTCGTAGTTTTAAGCACTTACTTCTCCGACTGACATTGCCCCATCGAAATTTGCTTCAGAATCTTTTTTTTTAGAGAATTTAGTAAGCTTTTGAATGGTTACATCGTACTTCCCACGATTTCTTAACTGTTTTGAAGATATTAAGGGGGAAAAATGGTGCTAATACCTACCGATAGCTGCTATATTCCTTCACTAATCGCACTTGAGATAAGAACGGAACCGCGCTAAGATGAAGCAGTTCCTGCGTGTCGGACTTTTTTTTTGTCAGACAAATTAATGTATTATGTTTATATTATAATATAAATATTATGTTTATAAGAAGAGCAAATCACTTTAATTGCGGTGTAAAATATTGTTGCTAGCTAAATCTAAGTATTATAAAGCTCATAAGGAAAAAATGGTGCTAATGACTCAGATTTCGATACACCATAAAAGAAAAAGTTGTTTGGAGGCTTATCTTTATGACTCTAGACAAGGACTTGAAGATGACGAGGGTACACAGGGAGACGAGGGTACCTGGGGACAGGGAAAACGCCCCCCACCCTAAGCCTCCTAGCTCCTCAACTTCGAATCCATATGATTTCGTTCAATGAATTTAAAAAAAAAAAATAATAAATAGATAAAAACTTCTGAAAATAGGGAATACCAAAAACAATTCTAAAGAACGAAATCAACACCAGTACAGTAATCTAGATATTCATAGGGCATCTTCGAATTCCAAGATACCGTTGAAACAAAATATTGTTTCTATATATACGTATCCTGTTTTATTGACTACTATAAGCAATCACAAAAATAACGAGCAGTGAAAAAAAACTGTAGGAAACACACAAAAAGATTCGTTCAAATGAACGAAATTACTTATGTTTTAAGCACTTATTTCTCCAAATATGACCATCCCATCGCAAATGTCTTCAAGACATTTTTTGTAGAAAATTTAGTAACCTTTCGAATGGTAATCTTTTGCTTGCCAAGATTCCAAACCGTTTTCGTGATATTAATGAAAATATACGAAGTTCCCAAAACTTTTCATGTCTATAAATGAAATATTTTATTTTAATCCTTCCTTTACTCCAAACGTAACCAAATTTTCAACATATTAGTTTTGCTAAAATTCAAATATGGAGAAAATGTTTCAACTGAAGCCCATGATTCTAAGTACCAAAATCAAAGACAAAAAGAACAGTTCGAATAAGCGAAATCAATTACTTTAAAGTTTTAAGCACTTATTTCTCCGATTGACATCGCCTAATCAAAACGTTCATTAGAACCTTTTTTGTAGAGCATTTAGTAAGCAGTCTAATGGTAATCTTTTGTTTAACAAGATTCTCAGCCTTTTTCGAGATATTAAGGAAAGTATACAAAGTTACCAAAACTTTTCATGTCTGTTCATAAAATATTTTATTCTAACCCTTCCTTAACTCCAAACGTAACATAACTTTCTACATATTAGTTTTAATGAAATTAGAACATGCAGATAATGTTTCAACTGAATCCCGTGATTCTAAGTACCCAAACCAAAAACGGTATTCAAAAACTATTTTTCCAATTTTCTCGAAAACAGTTAAAGCTATCGCCTTGAAAATGGTTTCATTCGTTTTCCTAGCCCAAGAAGCCTATAAAAAGAGTACTTACAAGCTTATGAACTCAAAAACGTAAGCGTTACGATTTTTTCTGCGCGAATTTCGCCCCAAACGCCATCTTCCAGTGGGCGGATTTTGCTGGTTAACGAACTTGACCTTTCAAATTGGATGACTGATTTTTGTACCAAATTTCATCAAAATCGGACCATCAGGGAAGCCAGAAATGAGCGAACAGACAAATATATATATATATATATATATATATACATATATATATATATATATATATATATATATATATATATATATATATATATATATATACAAATTTGAACCACCGTTATTTTCGGTCTCTAGGGGTTCTGAAACGCGAAATTTTCTAGTCGGCACTTCCGGATTGTTTCATTGTATCAACCTTATGAGCGGGGTTCCTCCCTATGGGGGAGGGAGGAACCGCGCTAAAATAAATTAAATAAGATCCCTTAGTTCAGAAAAATATATATATATTTTTTTTTGCGTGTAATAGCGTTTTAGTTGCCTAACTAGTTTGTAGTATTCGTTACCCCCCCCCCCCTCAATCTCTAGGTGCTTCCCGCTCCCCCCCCCCCTCCGAAATAATTTCGTATATACGCCCCTGGAGTGGCTCCCAACTACTTTCATTCGAGGGAACTTACAGGCAAGACTTACAGCACATTCAGTTTCGTTAAATTTTAGTTTCGGCTACTCCAAAATCATTAATTGAGTTGAAATTGTCTTCGCTCTTTAAGCGCTCAAACAAACAAAGTATATACATTTTAGTTTTGTTTAGAGTATGTTAAAAAAAAAAATAGTATCAACATCAGACGATGGGCTTTTCGTGTGAAAATATTCTTATGTAATGGTTCCATCCGTATAAGTTTTGGTCACTTATCGCTCGTTTTCGCCTATTTCGGCTAAAAAGTAAACCAAAGCTGTAAAACAAAAACCTTAATATAGTGTGTTTTTTTTGTGTTTTTTTTTTTTATATAGCCATCCAAGTAATTTTTCATTTCCATTCAATTTTTTTTAGCTCAATCCCTATAATTACAAGAACCAAAAATAAATAAATCATTTCAACAAGGTTAACCAGTTTCAGATAGATTTATCTCTTATCGCATGTTGTGAGAGACACGGTCTTGTAATTTGTAGAATAATAATATATGATTAATGTGATAAATTGAGTTAAACTTAACTCCTCATATTGAGCTAAACGTAATTCTTTATATGTTTTCAAAAGCATACTTGTTCATTCAAAAGTGGGAGGAACGGGATGGGGTAGCTAGGTTCTGAAGAGGTTTTAAGCGCCTTTCTTACAATCCTGCGTGGCGAGGAAACCCGCTCATGAGCTTGACTCGCAGGTCACAATCCGGAAGTGCCGACTAGAAAAGTTCACGCTTCAGAACCCACCGATTACGAAAATACAGTTGGATCAAATTTGTGTGTGAGTTTATATATAAAAATTTGAAATTTGTCTCATGAAGCAGAATAGGTTTTTTGTCAAATATTCCGTAAATAAACCAACCACTGTAGAAAGCTGAGTCAACGATAATAATTCTCCAAAGCGAAGAAACCTCAAAAATAATATAAGTACATATTATATATATATATATATATATATATATATATATATATATATATATATATATATATATATATATATATCATCGCTGGGGAGAATTATTGCATTTGGCGCAGCACATAAGCCATGCAATATCGTAAAGGCTGACTAACCATTCGAGAAAAAAAGTTGTTTCTTCTATCTGGAAGGACGACTTTTTTTTGTCGTCCTTGCAGAATGAAAACGCGACCTTTCTAACAAAATGAAACGAAGTAAACTAAAGATTTTCGCTTTATAGTAGTTTCCACAGGAAAGTAGCTATTAAGTTAAAACTCAAATTATACAATTATTATATATATAAAAAAAAATTATACAGGGTGTCAGAACTTTAAGGGTTTATTCTGCGCGTCATTTTTAGTTCAGTGGCGCAGAAATGAACGTTCTGTCTTAACTTGTAGCAGAGCTACTCAAACTTTTATGAATTTAAAAACTTCGATTCTAAAAAGATCGATCTGTACTCGTTGATATATTCTGTGGATCGATCTTTTCATTTCGATTCGAGTAGGCCCATTCATATTCGTGAATCGCCCGTCACTTCTATAGCTTCACAGGAAAAGAACAACTTATAAACTAAAACATATTAATGATCATGAATAATGGAGGTAGTATCAGCAGTATTTGATGATTTGTTTGTGATATTTGCACCAGTGGCGATAAGCTCATGATAAGAATATCCTCTCTCCAACAATTATAAGTGACGCAGGAGCTGCGTAACAACGCACATTTCTCAACTAGTTGGTTAGTTCTCACCACAATGCTAAGGAATTTCTTTAAAATGACCTATTTAAGTACAAAATAACTTAAATGGATATGTTCTTTTGTATTGGTGAAGGCCGCCTGGCCGTGAGTTTTAAGGAGTGTGCCCCCGTGTGTTAAGGTCATGGGTAAGATTCTATCGAAATAAGGAAGGGCATCAGATCTGACCAGGCTATAATAAACTAGTAACCTTTTATTAATCCGTACCAAAACTCCCTGGCAAATGTATGTGGACGTTGAAAGTTTAACATCAACCATTGTCCGCATAACGCAGGAGTGGACATCCAGCTACCGTGATAGAAGGCGTGAAGAAATTGTACTTACTCGATTCCGAATTGGTCACACAAGACTAACACATAACTGAATAAATGAATCAAATTCAACAACATTTATTCAATAATAAGCTAACCCTGTTATTAAAAAACAGTGGATAAGTACCTTAATTAATGAATAAATTCTTATGCAATAAAAATAATTTATTAGAATGATTATTGAATAATGCACTACTCTGACCCGTAACCTCATGAAGAAGTGAAACCGCCTCGTAACAAACAACTTATAAATTAATAAATAACGCCTACAAGTAACATAAATAAAACATTTATCAAAATTATATTCCCCATTTATATCAATTATATTCGTAACGAACAGCTGGCTCAGTTATTATATCTTTTTAACATTTTAGTCTGCGGAAACCCCAACAACAAACAGACCTTTGGAAGTAAAAGTCCGACTCGCAGGAACTGCGTCGTCTTAGCGCGGTTACATCTCGAAGAAATGGAATAGATTAGCATTACAAATCACAGAAAACTGACAGTAGTCAACTTACACAGAAGCGGATAATTTTTAATCTGTATAAGTCAATACAATTATGTACTGAAAACGTACTTACTCTTTGGCTACTGCTGAGAAGGCTCTATTCTAAACAACCAAAAATTCCTTGTCATTTTAAGTATCTTCTTTTACTAGCAAATTCGTTTTACTGTTATAATCAACTGTAAATATGTGCTTCAAAATAACCTACGTCATCATGATTAGCCACTGCCATCATGATTACTACAGCCACTCCAAACTTATTATAAATACCTTTCACCGTTTCTTAGCTTATTTTACTACAATACTAATTTTACTGATAAATGCAATTTATAACTAGAAACAACCAATTAAAAAGTGAGATGAAGAAAGACAAAAACCATTTTAAAACAACAAAACAAACACTTTTTAAGTTTTAAGCGCTTATATCTCTCATTGACGTTGCCCCATCGAATATTGCTTTGGAACCTTTTTTGTAGAGAATTCAGTAAGCATTCGAATGGTCACTTTCCACATTACCACGATTTCCCTACCGTTATCGAGATATTTACGAAAAATGTATGGAGATCCGAAAACGTTTCATGTCTATTAATAAAATAATTTTTTTCGCATACTTCCTTATATCCAAATATAACCAAAATTTAAACATCTTAGTTGGGACTAATTTCCAAGATGTAGAAAATATTTCAATTGAATCCCGCGATTCTAAGTACTCACAAAAAAATAATGACTTACAAAACCATTTATTCCACTTATCTCAGAAACGGCTAAAGATATCGCCTTCAAAATGGTTTCATTCGTTTTTAGCGCGGTTCCTCCCTCCCCCATAGGGAGGAACCCCGCTTATAAGGTTGATACAATGAAACAATCCGGACGTGCCGACAAGAAAATTTCGCGTTTCAGAACCCCTAGAGACCGAAAATAACGGTGGTTCAAATTTGTATATATATATATATATATATATATATATATATATATATATGTATATATTTATTTATATATATATATATATATATATATATATTTATTTATATATATATATAAATATATATATATATATATATATATATATATATATATATATATATATATATATATTTGTCTATTTGCTCATTTCTGGCTTCCCTGATGGTCCGATTTTGATGAAATTTGGTACAAAAATCCGTCGTCCAATTTGAAAGGTCAAGTTCGTTAACCAGCAAAATCCGCCCACTGGAAGATGGCGGTTGGGGCGAAATTCGCGCAGAAAAAATCGTAATGCTTACGTTTTTGAGTTCATAAGCTTGTAAGTACTCTTTTTATATGCTTCTTGGGCTAGGAAAACGAATGAAACCATTTTCAAGGCGTTAGCTTTAACCGTTTTCGAGAAAATTGGAAAAATAGTTTTTGAATACCGTTTTTGGTTTGGGTACTTAGAATCACGGGATTCAGTTGAAACATTATCTGCATGTTCTACTTTCATTAAAACTAATATGTTGAAAGTTATGTTACGTTTGGAGTTAAGGAAGGGTTAGAATAAAATATTTTATGAACAGACATGAAAAGTTTTGGGAACTTCGTATACTTTCATTAATATCTCGAACACGGTTGGGAAATCGTGGTAAGTGGATAGAAACTATTTGAAAGCTTACTAAATTCTCTTTAAGTTTGACTATCCTTGTTATTGTTATTTTCCTTCTGTTTGGCCGAGATTTTCTATTCATGATCTAATTATCCTTGAATTTTTTGACTAGATCAAGAACCTAATTTAAGCACTCTTAAATTCCTTAATTTAATTGAGGAAGTTTATCAAGCTTGATATAATCACTTTTGGGTTAATACGGGTGGTCTATACCGAGTCCTTTGTTTGTAAACACAAAGAGCCTTCTGAGTAACGGTAAAGAGCAGTAAAAGTATATGACTTTACCTGGAAGCAGACCCTGCATACAGAGAATTACAATACGAGACCTCATTCTTTCTTTCACCAGCTCCCGTGTAACACCTTAGATCTGTTTATATTGTTAGCGCGGTTCCTCCCTCCCTTCATAGGGAGGAACCCCGCTTATAAAATTGATCTCATGAAACAATCCGGAAGTGCCGACTAGAAAATTTCGCGTTTCAGAACCCCTAGAGACCGAAAATAACAGTGGTTCAAATTTGTATATATATATATGTATATATATATATATATATATATATATGTCTGTTATTTGAAAGGTCAAGTTCGTTAACCAGCAAAATCCGCCCACTGGAAGATGGCGTTTGGGGCGAAATTCGCGCAAATAAAATCGCAACGCTTACATTTTTGAGTTCATATGCTTGTAAGTACTCGTTTTGTAGGCTTCTTGGCCTAGGAAAACGAATGAAACCGTTTTTAAGGCGATAGCTTTAACCGTTTTCGAGAAAATTGGGAACATAGTTGCTGAATAACGTTTTTGGTTTTGGTACATAAAATCATGGGATTCAGTTGAAACATTTTTTGCATGTTCAAATTTTATCAAAACTAATATCTTAAACTTTTGGTTACGTTTGGAGTTAAGGAAGGGTTAGAATAAAATATTTTATGAACAGACATGAAAAGTTTTGGGAACTTCGTATATTTTCATTAATATCTCGAACACGGTTGGGAAATTTTCATAAGTGGATATTTTATGTTAAGAAACCTATAAAACAAGTACCTGCAAGCATATGAACTCAAAAACGTAAGCGTTACGATTTTTTGCGCGAATTTCGCCCCAAACACTATCTTTTAAAGGGCGGATTCTGATGGTTAACGAACTTGACCTTTCCAATTAGACGACAGATTTTTGTACCAAATTTCGTCAAAATCGGACCATTTTTGAGCTTGCTAGAGAGCGAACAGACAAGCATATATATAAATATATACATATATATAAATATATACATATATATATATATATATATATATATATATATATATATATATATACAAATTTTAGCCACCTATATTTTCGAGATCTATAGGGTCTGAAACGTGAAAGTTTCTAGTCGGCACTTCCGAATTGCGTCATGAGGTAGACCTCATAAGCGGGTTCTCCCTATGGAGATAGGGAGTAACCGCGCTAAAATACCGGCCAAAACGAGAAAATTAATAATTTAGTTCCGGAGTAAACTCTCATTTCTAATGAACTGATTTAGTTTATTTTAACGAGGCAGATTTCTCTTTAAGTTAACACAAAGTAAACCCAGTTTCATATCAATATAACAAATTAGTCCTTTTTGGAATGTAGTTTTTAATACTCATAATAAAACTATTATTACTGCGAAATTTCAGCGTTCGGCTCAGACAGGCTGACATCGTTTTAACCTTTAGAGTTCAGATTGTAAGCGTACGTACAGGAAAGGATAAGTTAATCTTGACAATTCCATCATAGATTGATGTTTGAAAGTAATTACATATAATTTACACACGTTAAGGCGGCGTCTTTGAAGCGAGAAGAGTGAAATACTTATTAATTTTTTTTATAAAAGAGGAAACAGCAAATTAGCATATATTTAATCATTAAAATCTATGTTCAACGGAATGTCGTTGAAAAAAAAGGAATTGTAAAAAAATATATCTTGTAAAAAATAATGAAAGACCCAATTAATACTGAATAACAATCCTTAATATTCCGAAGCAATAAGGAAATAAATGAGTATTTTGACATACAGTCAGACATAAGAAAAGAAGATTAAAACTCTACCGACTCGTTAAAATAATAGATCGTTCGGGGCTAACAAAGCGAATCCTTGAATTTTATGGAAGGAAGACAAACGCAAAAAAAAAGTGATAAAACAATTAAATGGACTGCGGGAGACAAGGACGATTTACAACAGGTATCATACAATCAGACATTTCAGATAGGGACGGATTAAGACCAAAAATGTTTGATAGCAAATGTTCTAGATAGAATAATAAAAGAAGTGGAGCACATTGGTCTGATAAAATTCCGTCACGCAGGGGGTGCATAACTAAGCAGTTTCCTCAGAATTTGGGTAGTGCAGACTGCATTCCTGAATAATTTGCTTAAAATAACCTTTTCTTTGGAAAAAAGAAAAGGCATCGCCCCTATCCTGGCTAGAAAAGGGTGGTAACCTATAGATAACGCGTCCTAAAATTCGTAGTTAATAATAAATGGACGTTAAAATTGAAACAAATAAATAAAATAAAAACATGAATAGTTCTTCTCTTTTACATTTGTAATGTGCAACTGTTTCAATAATTAATTTTGTAATTTACTTCCAGAGTTTTGTTTATGCATGGTACTACACTACTTAATAAATACACAAAAACTTTACATTTGCGTCTTTTGATCTGTAGCAGGAACGGGATACAGTTCCCCTAGTGGTAGAAATCATAAGTCATAGAGGCGCTCCTAGCGGCAGCGTTGCTAACCTACGACTTGAGGGGAATATTCTATTCAAACAAAGTACAAGTAACCCCCCCCCCGCCTTCCGATAGATTGATTTAGTTCATTTTTACAACACAGTTTTCTCTGTAGATTACCACTACGAATACCGAGTTTCGTCGAAATATAACAAAAATTACTGCTGGTAGTGGCAAATTGGTAATTTTGGTCCGAAGTAAACCCCCCTCCTAATGAATCGATTTAATTTGTTAGATAAAGTAGTTTCCTCATCTACTAAAACGATTGTGTAGGAAATGGACCTTAGTTAGGCAGAGGAAGTCTATTGAGAATAGGGTTTTACACCGCTGGACCTGGGGATTTCAACATATTCTTGAAGAAACGTCCATATTTACTGATATCAATATTGCCAGACTGGGCATTGAAAGGAGGATAAATAAACAATCCCAAACAGAGAGGTCCATTGTGAACAACGATGAAGCATCCTTGAGGTAATCATAAGTTATTGGATCTCACCAGAAACCAAACAAACAAATTAATTGCATGCCGAAATAAAATACACTAAATCAAATTAACTGATTAACACAAAATGAATAAGGAATATTCAAGGAAGCCATATTTCCTGATTCCAAATTCAATTTATTAATTTTTCTCAATAAGATAACATTAGGCTTTGTTTATTAAACACCTACAATCGCTGAAATCTCAAAAAGTGACGTTTCTAAAATTTGTGAATAAGGAAGGTCTAACCTAATAATAAAATTAAGGCTTTTATAAACTTGCATTAAAGAATATAAGATGGCTCTGAAGACAGTATCTTAGAATGTGTACACTAAGAAAATTAAAAAAAATAAATAAATAAAATAATAAAAACTTCCTTCTGTAGCCATCTACATATCTCAATTTATTTTACCTGTTAGATGTACTTCACTAAATACTTCAGAACCCTTCCCAAAATTCTCAGTTAATAATAATGGACGTTCAAATTTAAATAAATAAATTAGTTTTCTCCCGGAGTGTTGTGTATTCTGCTTATTGCACAACTTAATTCAATTTATTAGTATACTTAATAATAAAAACTGGACTTTTTTTTTTATTGATCTTGATTAATAATAGCGTCTACTTGTACAGAGACCACACTTAACGAACGTGTGGCCATCACTTAACGAAAACTGGCCACGCTGGAATTGCACATATACGTCAGAGGGTATTATTTGGTTCTTGACAAGGTATTAAGAGACTAAAACTTGGCCAAATACTATGATATCATAACATTCATAGGCAAACTGTTGTTGGGAGGGGCCTGGAACTTGGCTTCTTTTTTTCAACGTTAGTTTTTTGGGGGGATATAATACAGGTATGAGTAGCCCCAAAATTTCTTCTTTTGCCAATAAACTTATCGTTTATGTGTTTTAAAAATAAACCCGAACTTTTAAAGAACCGATTTATTCTGTAGAAGTTGGTGTTTAGTTCCTACTTTCTTCAAGTTGAATTAAACCGCCAAACCTTGTATTTATTCTCACTATTACCGCTAGAGGGGATCGTTTTCCGTATTTAGTAGTTAACAGTTAAGTTATGAAGCAAATTATTTTTTCTTTTCTATATTTTCCAAATTGCACCAATTATAAGCATGAAGCCCACTGTGATGTCGCAGCTGATGTAGGACTTCAAGCAATTTCGTTTGTCAACATTTCTAGATAATACGTTTTGGCCCATTTGTTTTCATACTTTAGCGCGGTTCCTCCCTATCTCCATAGGGAGGAACCGCTTATGAGGTTGACCTCACGACGCAATCCGGAAGTGCCGACTAGAAACTTTCACGTTTCAGGCCCTATAGATCACGAAAATATAGGTGGCTCAAATTTGTATATATATATATATATATATATATATATATATATATATATATATATACACACACATGCTTGTCTGTTAACGCTCTAGCAAGCTCAAAAATGGCCCGATTTTGATGAAATTTGGTACAAAAATATGTTTTCTAATTTGAAAGGTCAAGTTCATTAACCAGCAGAATTCGCCAACGGGAAGATATTGTTTGGGGCGAAACTCGCGTAAAAAAAATCGTAACGCTTACGTTTTAGCGCGGTTACTCCCTATCTCCATAGGGAGAACCCGCTTATGAGGTTGACCTCATGACGCAATCCGGAAGTGCCGACTAAAAACTTTCACGTTTCAGACCCTATAGATCACGAAAATATAGGTGGCTGTATATATATATATATATATATATATATATATATATATATATATATATATATTTACATATATGCTTGTCTGTTCGCTCTCTAACAAGCTCAAAAATGATCCGATTTTAATGAAATTTGGTACAAAAATCTGTCGTCTAATTTGAAAGGTCAAGTTCGTTAAGCAGCAGAATCCGCCCACAAGAAGATAGTGTTTGGGGTGAAATTCGCGCAAAAAAACGCTTACGTTTTTGAGTTCATATGCTTGCAGGTACTTGTTTTATAGGTTTCTTAACATAAAAAAAAAACGAATGAAACCATTTTGAAGGCGATATCTTTAGCCGTTTCTGAGATAAGTGGAATCAATGGTTTTGTAAGTCATTATTTTTTTGTGAGTACTTGATATCGCGGGATTCAATTGAAATATTTTCTACATCTTGGAAATTAGTCCCAACTAAGATGTTTAAATTTTGGTTATATTTGGATATAAGGAAGTATGCGAAAAAAAATTACTAAATTCTCTACAAAAAGTCCGACTCGCAGGAACTGCATCATCTTAGCGCGGTTCCGCGATCTCTAGACTCATTTAAAATGATTCAAATAGAAGCTGTTATTCTTTTAGGTCCACATTTCTAGAAAGTATGAAGATTAGATTGTTAGCCGTCGAGGTGATAAGTAAAGATGGAATGGTTGGGATTCGGCTAAAGAAACCTCAATACGATTTTTGTTAAAAAATCTATATTTAGGACGTTTTGGCTACTCATTGCTAGCCTTCGTCAGCAATGAAAGTGCCGGGAGGCAGAGAAGGACCAAAGTTGACAGTTCCAACTTTACTTTCAAGAAAGGTCTTATTTATGATCTTACCTGGATGGGTCCCCGCCCTAGGAAGGACCCCACTAGGCATTTCAAAAGCTATATCTTGGAAATCCATATCTCTAAGATTAAATTGTTTTTCTTATTTTTCTTAACCTGATTTATTATCAAATACATTATCCAATAATAAGCAGTTAAAAAATAACAAGGAATAAAAACAGACAAAAAGAACAGTTCGAATAAGCGAAATCAATTACTTTAAAGGTTTAAGCACTTATTTCTCCGATTGACATCGCCTAATCAAAACTTTCATTAGAACCATTTTTGTAGAGCATTTAGTAAGCTTTCTAATGGTAATCTTGCGTTTCGCAAGATTCTCAACCTTTTTCGAAATATTAAGGAAAGTATACAAAGTTACCGAACTTTGTATGTCTGTTAATAAAATATTTTATTCTAACCCTTTCTTAACTCCAAACGTAACAAAAATTTCAACATATTAGTTTTAATGAAAGTAGAACATGCAGAAAATGTTTCAACTGAATCCCATGATTTTAAGTACCCAAACCAAAAACGGTATTCAAAAACTATTTTTCCAATTTTCTCGAAAACGGTTAAAGCTATCGCCTTGAAAATGATTTCAATCGTTTTCCTAGCCCAAGAAGCATATAAAACGGGTACTTACAAGCTTATGAACTCAAAAAAAGTCCGACTCGCAGGAACTGCGTCATCTTAGCGCGGTTCCATTCATATCCCTAGTGTTATTTTGTAGACTTAGAATAGAAACAGTTATTACTTTGTTTGCATCATTCCTAATGTAAACAAATATGAAAAAAAAAACAAAAAAAAAACAAGACTTTCGGCTAGGGATGAAACTAACCTAAGCAGAAATTACTCTTTCTGCCGTCCCAAGTTTCGGTCTACGAAGACTCTTCTACGAATATATTTCTAATTTACTTAACTTGCAGTGCAAACATATCCATTTTACTTTTAAATGCAATTAAACAAAATAAAATTGTACATGAAAATGAGAAAGTAGTGTTATTTTTTATTGAATTACGGCCACATTCAACCACAAAATATAATTATATTTCTAGTATAGAATTTGGCTGCATGACTTCCTACAGGTAAAGGTAACTGTCAGCTGTCCTAGAATGCTTGATGAGAACAATGAATCTTGATTTATGAAGTGCAATAACAGCCTACCTGAACCGGCCTCCTATCTCGACCCGGACTGACTCTACACAGAGAATATTTACGTTTTCAGTTCTGTTACAGGTTCAAAGAATTTGTATTTATTCCCCTGTTTTATTGAGAAATACATCCTCCTCCTAGAAGCAATAACAAAATAACAAGAAATAAAAACAGACAAAAAGAACCGTATAAATTACCGAAATCAATTATCGTTTATCAAACTTCTAAGTTATATGTACTTATTTCTCCGTTTGACATCGCCTAATCAAAACTTTCTTCAGAACCTGTTTTCCAGAGCATTTAGTAAGCTTTCGAATGGAAACCATCCGTTTACCAAGATTCTCAACGGTTTTCGAGATACTAACGAAAGTATAAAAGGTTACCAAAACTTTTCTTGTCTGTTAATAAAATATTTTATTTTATACAAAGTTCCCAAAACAAAGGGACCAAGAACAAGTATTCAAGTTTAAGTAGAATCCCCTTCCCACTTATGGCCTTATAGGATAGAAAGCCTAATAAAGCCTATCTAGTCGATACTGAAAGACCAAGAACAATTCTTCACGATCGACTAGATTCCCCTGCCTAATAAAGCCTATATAGAATAATACGGCTAATAAAGCCTATCTAATTGATACAGAAGGACAAGGGACAAGTCTTCCCATTTCATAAAAAAATAAAAAGCAATAAAAAACCAAGGAAAAGAGACAAAAATTACAAAAAGAATGACAAAAACCCGTTCATAAGAACAAAACAGACGTATTTGAAGTTTTAAGCATTTATTTCTCCGATTGACATAACCTAATCAAAAATAGTTTTAGAATCATTTTTGTAGAGAATTTAGTAAGCTTTCATATAGTTTCAATCCACTTACCACGATTTCCCAACCGTGTTCGAGATATTAATGAAAGTATACGAAGTTTCCAAAACTTTTCATATCTGTTCATAAAATATTTTATTCTAACCCTTCCTTAACTCCAAACGTAACATAACTTTCAACATATTAGTTTTAATGAAAGTAGAACATGCAGATAATGTTTCAACTGAATCCCGTTATTCTAAGTACCCAAACCAAAAACGGTATTCAAAAACTATTTTTCCAATTTTCTCGACAACGGTTAAAGCTATCGCCTTGAAAATGGTTTCATTAGTTTTTCTAGCCCAAGAAGCCTATAAAACGAGTACTTACAAGCTTATGAACTCAAAAACGTAAGCGTTACGATTTTTTCTGCGCGAATTTCGCCCCAAACGCCATCTTCCAGTGGGCGGATTTTGCTGGTTAACGAACTTGACCTTTCAAATTGGACGACAGATTTTTGTACCAAATTTCATCAAAACCGGACCATTCGTCTTCTATTTAGAGAGCGAACAGACAAATATATATATATATATATATATATATATATATATATATATATAAATAAATATATACATATATATATATACAAATTTGAACCACCGTTATTTTCGGTTTCTAGGGGTTCTGAAACGCAAAATTTTCTGGTCGGCACTTCCGGATTGTTTCATTGTATCAACCTTATAAGCGGGGTTCCTCCCTATGGGGGAGGGAGGAACCGCGCTAAAACGTAAGCGTTACGATTTTTTTTGAGCGAATTTCGCCCCAAACGCCATCTTCCAGTGGGCGGATTCTGCTGGTTAACGAACTTGACCTTTCAAATTGGAAGACGAATTTTTGTACCAAATTTCATCACAATCGGACCATTAGGGAAGCCAGAAATGAGCGAACAGAGAAATATATATATATATATATATATATATATATATATATACATATGTATATATATATATATATATATATATATATATATATATATATATATACAAATTTGAACCACCGTTATTTTCGGTCTCTAGGGGTTCTGAAACGCGAAATTTTCTAGTCGGCACTTCCGGATTGTTTTATTGTATCAACCTTATAAGCGGGGTTCCTCCCTATGGGGGAGGGAGGAACCGCGCTAAAAATGGCAGTGGCTAATCATGATGACCTAGGTTGTTTTGAATTCTCCATCTATATAACCTTCCTCATAGATTCAAACATATGTTACCGTTATTTCGTATTTTATAGAAAGATTTAACCCACGATAGAATGAAATTTAATTCGCGGTGAAGCACATATCGTCGATACAAAAGCAAACTAACGAAAATGAAAATCACCACTTTTCAGAGTGGAAAATTATTTATTCATAATTTTTTTATGGAGAGTCAAATATTCGGCAGATTTGACCTTTTGATAGTGGAATACTTTCCCTTTAATAGAGTGAAGTCAGATTGAAGAATTTGCCGTAAATAAGTCCAGCAGAAATTATTAAAGATGGACAATGAAAGATGCATTTTTTCATATTCGTTAGTTTGCATTTGTATCGACGATATTTACAGTTGATTATAACAGTAAAGCGAATTTGCTAGTAAAACAAGATACTTAAAATGACAAGGAATTTTTGGTTGTTTAGAATAGAGCCTTCTCAGCAGTAGCCAAAGAGTAAGTACGCTTTCAGTACATAATTGTATTGACTTATACAGATTAAGTATTATCCGCTTCTGTGTAAGTTGAGTACTGTAAGTTTCCTGTGATTTGTGATGCTAATCTATTCCATTTCTTCGAGATGTAACCGCGCTAAGATGACGCAGTTCCTGCGAGTCGGACTTTTTGAGTTTATATGCTTGCAGGTACTGGTTTTATAAGTTTCTTAACATAGTAAAACGGATGAAACCATTTTTAAGGCGATATCTGTAACCGTTTTTGGAGAAAAGTGGAATCAACGTTTTTGTAAGTCATTATTTTTTTGTAGGTACTTAGAATCGCGGGATTCAATTGAAATATTTTTTACATATTGGAAATTAATCCCAACTAAGATTTTTAAATTTTGGTTTTATTTGGAGTTAAGAAAGTATGCGAAAAAAAATATTTTATTAATAGACATGAAACGTTTTCGGATCTTCATACATTTTTCGTAAATATCTCGATAACCTTTGGGAAATCGTGGTTAGTGGAAAGTGACCATTCGAATGCTTACTAAATTATCTACAAAAAAGTTTCTGAAGCAATATTCGATGGGGCAACGTCAATCAGAGATATAAGCGCTTAAAACTTAAAAAGTGTTTGTTTTGTTGTTTTGAAAGGGTTTTACTCTTTCTTTATTACACTTTTTAATTGGTTGTTTCTTGTTTTAAATTGCATTTATCAGTAAAATTAGTATTGCAGTAAAATAAGCTGAGAAACGGTGAAAGGTATTGGTAATAAGTTTGGAGTGGGTGTGGTAATCAAGATGGCTGTGGCTAATCATGATGACGTATGCGTACTTTGTTTTGAATTCTCCTATCTATATAACCTTTCTCATAGCCTCCAACTAAAGTTATCGTTATTTCTTATATTATAAAAAGATTTAACCCACGAGAGAATGGAATTTTATTCGCCATGAAGCAGATATTTACAGTTGATTATAACAGTAAAACGAATTTGGTAGTAAAACAAGATACTTAAAATGTTTGGTTGTTTAGAATAGAGCCTTCTCAGCAGTAGCCAAAGAGTAAGTACGTTTTCAGTACATAATTGTATTGACTTATACAGATAAAGAATTATCCGCTTCTGTGTAAGTTGGCTACTCTCAGTTTCCTTTGATTTGTGATGCTAATCTATTCCATTTACCGCGCTAAGACGACGCAGTTCCTGCGAGTCGGACTTTTTTAAAAACTCTTTGATAATTTTTTCTATTTCTTTGAGGATATTATATTCAAATATCAGAATTCAGTCGCATCGGTTTTTCATTTTTCTTTTTCCTCACTTAGTCTTATGTGGGGTCTATTATCATTTTAAATGTATTAAAAATAGATGAATAATATTCATTAATATAATGGTAGTAATATTAAGATAAACATCTAATACTTAGATAAGGAAAGGATTAAATTTAAAACCTGTCGGGGAGCTTTCCTGAAAAGATATCTACGTGGTATGACTAATGATCGTAATAAGAAAAAAACTGATTTATGTACTTTGCTTCTCGCTAATTAGTAAAAATGTTAATAATAAACCAACGCAAAGATATCAATAATAACCAGCCTGGTTTCCTTGGAATTTTAACGACATTGGAAATTATCATGAAACATTACATAGTGCAAAACTTGCTCACCTCATTCCATCCTTCTTTTATCTACAAATATGTATATTTATTCTTTTTTAACGTTATTTAAATTCCTTGGACTAATTAAACGCCCGCTTTTTCTCATTACTTTTAGCGCGTTTTCTCTCTCTCTCTCTCTCTTTAAAGGAAAAAAAACTGCGTGATGACGCAATCATGAAATGTAGACGAGAATGTCGATAATTCAATAGGTCAAGAGAAAACCGTTCTTTCAATTTATATCTTATATATCTCTTACCCGGCGAGCCATGCTACGCCTACTTTCTGCCTATGACTCTCCCCGTGGCATGATCTACCTGTATACTCAGTTATGTCAAGATAGGTCGAACGGTATTTGTTTATATCTGTACAGTAATTCTTGAAACGGCCAACAGAGGCCAGCACCACAGCAATTCATGAAACAGCCGACAGAGGCCAGCACCACAGCCTGCGAGTAGATAGCTCTTATCAAAGAAAGGCCAGCACTCCTTAGTTAGACAGTGACTGATATAAAATTGAAATAAACTGCATTACATGATTATATAATTATGTAAAGTCATCAATGAGTTCGACTTATTCTAATTATCAAGAACATCAACAAATAAATTTGAGACATAATTCAAAATGGCTTTCGATTCAAAATGCCGTCAGAATCTGAATGGTTCAGTGTAGCCAATTTTTCTTGAACAAAACTTTTGACCTTTTGACCAAATTTTGAAATTTGACTATTTTTACCTAGCCTAGGACATTTCCGTATCAAGACCTACCTGTGTGCCAAGTTTGGTCAAAAGCGGTCAAACGGTGTTGATTTGTATAAGGAACAAAGAGAGAAACGTACAAACAGACAGAAACGTGATTTTTATATTTATAGATATAGGTGTTACCCGGCGTGCTATGCTACACCTACTTTCTGCGTCTAGAAAAGCAAAAATAAATTATTTTACTGTTCGGTTTCACAGTTTCGAACGCGTGACCTCCGAACTTTGAGTCCTAGACTATTTTGAACTAGCCTAAGGCGTGCTCCGGATCAATACCTACTTGTGTGCAAAGTTTAATCAAAATCGGCCAAACGGTGTGGATTTGTAAAAGGGACAAACATACAGACAGACAGTGATAGACGTTTTGGACCCAGCATATGACACTCCCCGTATCAAAACCTACCTGTGTGCCAAGATTGGTCAAGATCGGTCAAGATCGGTCAAATTGTGTGATTAGTGTAAGGAACAAACATACAGACGAAAAGGTGATTTTTTGCATATATATATATATATATATATATATATATATATATATATATATATATATATGCCAATTATTTGTCATGCAGATGATAAATACCAAGTTGCTTGACAATAAATCAAAAATTGTAGCCGCTATTGCGCTAACAGACAGTCCAACACTCATATATATATATATATATATATATATATATATATATCATAGAAGTCTAATTATATGATTAATATTTGATTTTTTTATGGATTGTGGGAGGACGTTTAATCAGAAATTTTATACATATATAAACCATTATTTGAATAAATATATACTAAAATATTGCATTCATTAGAATTCATTACAAAATTCACCCTTGAAGCTCCCATAATAATGAGTAAAGACCCCCTATTAGGGTCACTACTAAAAAAAAACGAGAAGAAGCAAAAATAAGAAAAACAATTAATTTATTTATTTAAGATTTTATTTTATAACGAATTTTTCGTTGTTCATTTTTTTTTTTTTTTTTTTTTAACTCTATAATTATTTATTGATAATCCTGAGGCTTACGAAGGTTATTTGCATATTTGAATGTCTATGTGAAAACGTCAGCCTTGAAACGTTAAGAATTTTCTGTCAACATAATAAATAACAGTGAATTCATTATAATGATCATATATGAAGGTCGAGAAAATATATGGACTTTCATAAAAAGTAGTATAGAAATAAAAGAGTAATTGTATCTTCAACAACAACTATAAACACTGTTATAAAAAATAAAATCGTAAATAAAATAAATTAAAAATTATGAAATTTAAAATCAAATAGACCTTAACACAACTTAATATAAGGTACTTATTTCTCCTTTATCTTCCTCGCTGGTACTGCTTTCCTCTGTTTACCACATTCCGGCTTCATTCTCCAGCGGCCTCCCCTTTATGACAGCTATATTTCACCATTATAACTGCCATAAAGAGGACTAAAGGTTATTATATCGTTTAAGCACTGATTTCTCCAATTGAAATCACACTATCAAAAATCAAATAAGAACCGTATTTGTCGGGAATGTAATAAGCTTTTCAAGAGGTGTTTTAATTTTTGTACGATATCCTAACAATTCTTAAGACATATAACAATATATCCCAAAATCCTAAGAAAATTCTACTGTTTTTCATTTCAGGCCTTTCAGGGTTTTATGAGATTTCTCACGCCCAATACATGTAGGGGAACTCGGGGCGGAACGGGATAGCGGAGTAGAACGGGATAGGGCACTTTCCTGGGCGGCACTTTAGCGGATATGTATTTAACTATGCCTACAGAAGGTAGAGAAGATACGGTAGGAATTTGAATTAGTTCTGACTGACCGTTTTGAGTGAAGTGATGTTTTTTTGATTTGTGCCGAGTTTGTTGTAACTTTTTGTCAACTTAAATGCAAAGTAAGCTTCTAATCATTAATGCAACGCTAATGTGTGTTATCTTCCGTTGTAGTGCATGTCAGTAGCTAAAATAAACAATCGTTTTAAGTATAATTATGACAGGTTTTAGTTCAGCAATCGCCACATAACCTAAATCGTGCTCTCGGGGCGGAACGGGATGGGACAGAATGGGATTTCTGCCCCGTCATTTTTTGGTGTGGATAGATTTGAGATAGTAATTTTTTAGCACTTTCCTCCGAAGGAAAGTAGCTATTGAGGTTGGACTCATGACGGAATTTTTGAAAAATCTCTTCAAATCTTTATCGATCCTACCTAGTAGACACCGAAAATGACCCCCGTTAAAATTTGTATATATCTATATATATATATATATATATATATATATATATATATATATATATGCATATGTATATATATATATATATATATATATATATATATATATATATATATATATATATGTGTCTGTTAACACGATAGCGGCCAGAGTTTTTGTTTTTTCGTCACGAAACTTGGTATATAGCATTCAATTAGCAAACGATTGAAACTCGGCATTCGTAGTGATAATCCAAAGATAAATATGTGTTGTAAAAATAAACTAAATCAGTTTATTAGAAGGGGGGGTTTACTCCGGACCCAAATTCCTAATATACTCATACCGGTCGTAATTTCTGCTGTATTGTAACGAAACGCGGTATATGTCGTGGGTATCTCATGAGACAGAAGTTTTGTAAAAATGAGGTGAATCGGTCAATCAGAAAGTGGGGGTTTAATTTGTAATATATTTCAATAGAAAAGCCCGCCAGTCGTAGGTTCACAAAGCCGCCGCAAGGAGCGCTTTCAACCACTAGAGTGACTGTATCCTGTTCCTGCGTTAGATCAAAATACGATAATATGAGGTTTTTTGTATTTATTACGTAATGTAGTAGGTACCATGTGTAAACATAACTCTGGAAGCAAATTAATAATTGGTCAGTTACTCATTACAAATTTAAAAGCGAACTATTCATGTTTTTATTTTATTTAAGTAGGATATTTTAAGCACATTGTTCTGGAAAGCAGTCTACACTACCCAAATTCTGAGGAAAGTGCTTAGTTATGCAGCTCCTGCGTGACGGGCTTTTATTATATTACCTTCTGCCCTCTAGTTGGAGAAACGGAAGGTATTGATTGAGTCATTTTATAATGTTATATAAAGTTATAAAGTCTGTTACTGGACATAGGACACTGTTATGTAATTTTCTTCTTGAGTTAAATAATAGAAATGAGATTGAGAAACAAGAGGTGAGATTAAGTATTTGAATATTCGAAATAAAAAAAAAAATATATTATTTTACGGTATTCTAGATAATTCGATTCTTCAAAAGATCGGCCCTTGGAGATCGATTCTTTAAAAAGATTGGACCTTGGTGGTCGATTCAAAAAATCCATATATCTTGTTAAAAAGATCTATATATTAAGAGATCGATTCAGATCGCACATATCTACCCTGAAGGGTACAGATATATTTGTACGCCCAGTGCTTTCAGCTCCCTATTACTACATACAGTCCAGGCAATGAATGCTTAAAAACAGCTATAGGTGGACAATTTTGGAACACAATTTTGGACTTCGTAACTTTGTTTGGGATGGATAGGAGGTGAACATATCCGGGGGAGGGGGGTTTAGAAGGTCCCATTTTTCGGGTTTTCACTTATATCTCGGAAACCCTGCGTCCTAGCGACATGATCTTTCTATAACAAATGAAAGCTGATTAAATATGCTACAAGTTCAACTCAATAAAGTTTTTCGAAATATCTTTAGTTTCCGAAATATCCGCTCTTGAATGTCTGTCATTTTGGGAAAAAACAAACTTTTTGCTCTTTTTGACCGGATAACTCTTTAACAATAAACTCGAAAAATAAATGCCGTTTATAGGGTTGTAGAGCATTACATTTCCTTCAAGAATATATATTACTTTACTATTTTATGTATTTTCCTTCAAACGTGAAAACAGTTTTAGTGTTCATCGTGATATCTGGCGGCAACTGTCGACCAATGAACCTTTCAATTTCTCACCATTTCCAGTCAATTTATTGTCCAAAATATACTCCATTATGTAAATATAGTGAGTACTGGATGTATAAATAGCACAAAATATATAATTTTGGGCCTCTGACCAGTTATTCACACTCAATTATGTAACATCTTGACCATTATATTGGCAATGGTTTTGCTAAGACCATGTGAGTGTGCGTATATAACGTTTGAAAGAAAATACATAAAATAGTAAAGTAATATATATTACTGAAGTGAATGGAATCCTCTACAACCCTATAGCCGATATTTATTTTTTGGGTTCATCGTTGAAGAGATATCCGGTCGAGAATAGAAAAAAGAGTGTTTTTTTCCACAAAATAACAGACATTCAAGAGCGGATATTTCGAAAACTAAAGATATCTCGAAAAACTGTATTGAATAGAACTTGTAGTAAATTTATTCAGCTTTCATTTGTTATAGAATGGTCATGTCGCTAGGACGCAGGATTTCCGAGATATAGGTGAAAACCAGAAAAATGGGACCTTCTAACCCCCCCCCCTCCCCCCCGGCACAAGGCTACGGGCGAGGACTTTTGATATGTTCAAATCCTATCCAGCCGAAGCAAAGTTACGAAGTCAAAACATTTGTTCCACAAATTTTCTGGAAACATTTGTTCGAAAAAACTGTTCGTTGACAGGACTGATACTCCACTCCAGCTGATGGTACAGGAGGTTCCTGTCACCCGATATGGGAATATACATCTATCTCCCAATGGTCTCTCACCTCAACTATATCAGCGTATTTCGCAGATTCCCATCCATTTATCATGATTACTTCCGGATTGAGTCATCCAGTCGATGTCTTAACCTCAGTTGCATCCATAATAAAGGCAAAACTGGTATAATAGTTTTAAAACCAATATAAAATAGTGATTATTTGTCAATATGTCAGTGTTCGCATATAAATAGCCTGTACTGAGAAAGATAAAGCTCTGAAGTTAATTAAATTGTTATTTCACTTCCCCACAAAGGTGACTAGAGACAAGATAGTTGTCCTTAATAGTTTGCATAACCTGATTTGATTTAGTTACAACATGAACCTTATCTTAATCAGCTGTGTACCTTAGATGGTGATGTAAAAGGAATGTAAATATATCATTGAGGTCGTCCATAACTCACCTATCCATGAGGCTTCAACCTTCGTAAAGTTGTCCTTGAAGTATTCGTCGTTCGATAATTGCGGTATGAGCACGCCAGAAAATGCCAAGTTTATACCAGCTTGGATGGCAGAGCTTAAAGAAATTAAGCTAGCAACCACCTGAAAACATTAACACACATTACGTATTATTCCTGTAAATAATTGCAAAAGAATATCTTTCAAATGGGGAAATTCGCTCGAATTCATTTTAACTGAACGTGCAATCAATAATTGAAATGCTTCAATTACTTTTATTCATACTGTGTATAAAACACGTTGTTTTAGACCGACGCGTCGGACACACTAGATCCGATTTACTGCACTGACTTGCACGGAAGATATTGTCGTAAGATGCAGGTTGGTCAAACTAGTAGGCGCGGCCGTTCATTCTTCTCAGATCAGTGTATCATACCGTATATATATATATATATATATTCAAAATTAGCGCAATGTGGCATCCCAGGATATTATAAGATATTACTTTTAGAGAATCCATTGTTGAAAATAACAACTCATCCCGGAGTTAATAGCCCCAGTGTTGATACGCCTTTAAAGACAGACAAACACACACACACACACACACACAAAAAAAAAAAAAAAAAAAAAAGAAGAAAACTCATACAGATCAGCTCTCCTTCCACAATTAGTAAATATGCATGCCATGTCACTTGTTACACTTCAAAACAATAGAACAGGAAACAATCTCAAAATTATATTATTTTTCTGTCTGTAGCTCATCTAGGCTATATATTCTCTACGATTAAAGTATAAGAAATATATTATTTTTAAAAATAATTTCTTTTTTGTTTTTTAATAAGTAAATAAATTAATGTAGTCATCAACTCCTATATATTTGTCAAATACCACTCACTGACTGTACTCACTGACTACCATCGCCCAGCCCAAACCACTCGACACATGGACTTGCATGGACACTCCCATTAGGATGTGAACACTCGTTAAGAAATGTTTTTGATTTTGTCACCCATCAGTATCCCCAGTCAGAACAATTCTTGGTAATGCTCGCAAATATAATGGGTGTTTCCAAATGATATCTTGGAAACATAATTTTTTTTTTAACGTACACTTATTATTGACAACGAATAGTAACCTGTACCGGTTAAACTCCTGTTACAGGTAAACTATAGATAATGTGTTATCTGTAGGTTATCTGTTTGTTAACACTTTTCCGGAGCATCCCATTGTCAAAAAACATTATACTTTGATTACTTATCAATTGATGAATAACATACAGTATGACGGGAACCGTGCTATGATAAAATGCATTCCATGTGAAATCACCCAGGCCATGTCACCCATGATTTTAGATTTTCCTGAAACTTTGCACATCTGCTTATACTTATGCCCTAAGAATACCTGTGAAGTTTTATTGTTCTAGAATATATACTTTTTCTTTAATCCAATTTTAAAAATATTAATATTGTGATAAGTTGGTATCACAGAATCGCTTGCGGGAAATGAGTAATATTTACAAAAAATATAATATTTCAGGTATCGAAAATGTTTTTGGAGGATATCTTGATTTTACGCGTAAGAAATTCAAAAAACACTCATGTGAATATCATACCTGAGGCCAGACATCAACGAAAGTTGGGTTTCTAACGTTTTCTGTAGAAGTTCTTCGAGAAATCCTAAATAGAAATAAGTAAGTAAAACTATATGTTACACTGAATAGCATAATTTTATTTCAAATATTATAGGTAATTATATACTTAAACTGACACTTTGGCTTGGAGTCCTGGTTCCACCAACTGGTCTTTCTCCATTACTGGCATCTTTCCTGCAGTTTTGCCAGTGGCGTGGTCTTCTCTATGATTAAAAACAAAAAAAAAATATAGTTAAAAAACAATTATATCAATCACAAATGGGAGAAAATAAACTCGATTGTGCTGAGAATAGAAACAGAGAATGGAATTCCTCAAAAATAGAATGGTTATGGAGTATAGTCAGAAGAAGTGGAGAGTGCTGAGATATAGGGGTGCACTGAGGATGGGTTTGCCACATCGAATTTACTTTGCTTTGTAATAAATATTGGAGGTTTTTATCACTAGTTCTTTTTTATTCTACCATGGACAGTTATAATTCTTATTTTTTACATCTTACAATAACACTGAGGTGTGGACATTATTTCCTACATTCTTCATGCATCCCATATCCTATGTATTCTGTTACAATCAATAGCAACGAAATAAATTACATAGGTAATATATAATTTTGCTGTTTCAAATTAATTTGAATAATTTTTTTTTTTTTTTTTTTTTTTTTTTTTTTACGGCGCATCGACAAATCTTGTCCATTAGCGCCGTACTTTAATAATTAGAATAATTTTATAACATGTTTCGTCTAAAAGTATTTTAAACAAAAGGAACGGAAATTTCACATTTAGAACAAATTCCTCTGGCTGAAAATTTTCATTCGAAGGTTACACAGTACTTCTTCTGTCTAGAAAGGTTATTTAATAATCACCTTTTACTCAACACGGTTTGACAACCTTTTTTGAGATGTTTAAGAAAGTATACAAGATCCTTGTCCAAAATCCACTATTCCAAAAATTTTATGTATTAGTGTCAACGATGTTAAATAAGTAATCTCATTTTTTCTGAGTAACCGAACACAACATTCTATAATTTTACGTTGTTTTTTTTTAACAACACGCCACGAGGGCCGTTTTCGTAACAGGCCATGAGGGCCCTGAGGGGCAGATACTATAGAGGTATCTGATTCATGACTATACGGCACACTAGAGAGATAGTGTGGTCAGTGCTATGCTCTGGCCGCCTGATTATTACAATTATTACATGTTCTCATTAATTTAAATATATTTCTGAGTAATACTCAGCAATTATTAAAAAACAAATCCCAAAAAATTACGAATTCAATTGTCCGCCATACTTTTCTGCCAAAATCAATTTCCGGTCACAAGACAAATGTCATCACTTCTGTTACCCCAATATAATCCCCCCAAATAGTTCTGCAGGTTAATAGGCTTGCGATAACCGATTTGTATTTTTAATAGGTAATATGGCGAAAAGATTCCAACGCAATCACTTTTAAGGCAACGCCTTTAACCGCTCTCGGGAAAACGTGAATAAAACAAGACTCTTTTGTTGTGTTGTGATCGTTGTGATTACGAGAGGAGGTATCGTCCCAGTTCATTCGATGTTAGGAAAACTACATTTTTTAGCCAACTGCCATAGCCACGTTGGATACAACAGTTTCCGTTCATCAGCGAAGTTAAGCAACCTCCAGCAGCGTGGCAAGTACCTGAATGCGTGAACGTCCACGTGCTGTTGGCATTCTAAAAGGGCCGGCACTAATAGCTCATTTTTTTTTTTATAAGACGTAAAAGGTATAAGTATAAAAAAAGTATATATAAATAACTCATGCATGGCCAAATATTAACCTCGACCGAACCCCCGACGATACCTACCCTCAAAAGCAAGATTTGTTGTAGAGTACACATTGGGGAGGGACTTGATGAAATTCCCTCCATGTTCCAAATCCATGCAAACTGGGATATATAAATTTTAGTTACCTATTGATAAGAGGAAGCATTAGAAAAACTGAACGTGAAACTGATGTTTTATTATTCTAACAACTTTTTATCGTGTCGGTAATTTAGTTTTATACTTTTATAATGCCTTCTAGTCTGATCATTATTTGGAAATACCCTTGTGTCCTTGTCTGACACTTATTAAGGTACAATGGTAAATAATAGGCATGAACATAAAAATGTTAAGAAGCGTCTAAATGTTTCTTAAAACATCAAATATCTCCTGACCGAGAAGGTTCATTTGATACCCCACATGATGGGTTTCGGAAGGAATGATGGGTTTCCGATGGAACAACAAGTACAAAACGGGCACCCACCCACCCAGGGAGCGGAGTCAAACACAACTTTACAGGATTTTTCAATTTTCGCCTTTAACAACACTGTAATGTCTAGCATCCTGCAAAATTTCGTCTCTAGCTTTTCGGGAAGTGCTAATTATTTTGATGAGTTGTATAAATTCCTATTTTCCATCGCCTATATCTCAGAAACGCTTCATTGAGCTCTCCAAACTTTCCAAGTTTACTCAAATTTAGTAGTACAAGACCTGTGTAAAAAGTTTACCTTTAACTAGTTCAAAGTTATGATCGAGTAAAAATCGGCTCTAATGCTTCGTCTAATATACACATACTGTGCATATGCCGAAACCTGGCCTAGCGCCATACTTCATATATATATACATATATATATATATATATATATATATATATATATATATATGTATGTATGTATGTATATAGATAGATAGATAGATAAATAGGTAATACACAATTTTTGAAAAATGTCTTCAAATCTTTATTGTTGATACAACCTATTAAAGAAAATTATATAATAATAAATGACCTCGTTAAAATGTATACATGTATATACAAAAAAAATATATATAAAATAAAAAGTCCGTCACGCAGGAGCTGCATAACTAAGCACATTCCTCAGAATTTGGGTAGTGTACACTGCTTTCCAGAACAACTTGCTTAAAATATCCTACATAAATAAAATAAAAACATGAATAGTTATCTTTTAATTTTGTAATGAGTAACTGATCAATTATTAATTTGCTTCCAGAGATATGTTTACACATGGTACCTACTACACTACGTAATAAATACAAAAAACCTCATATTATCGTATTTTGACCTAACGCAGAAACAGGATACAGTCCCTCTAGTGGTAGAAAGCGCTCCTTGCGGCGGCTTTGTGAACCTACGTCTGGCGGGCTTTTCTATTGAAATATATTACAAAGTAAACCCCCCTCCCTATCCGATTGACTGATTCAGCTCATTTTTAGAACACTTCTCATGAGTTACCCACGACATATACCGCGTTTCGTTACAATACAGCAGAAATTACGACCGGTGTGAGTATATTAGTAATTTGGGTCCGGAGTAACCCCCCCCCCCCCTCCTAATGAACCGATTTAGTTTATTTTTACAACACATATTTACCTGTAGATTACCACTACGAATACCGAGTTTCGTCTAAATATACCAAAAATCACGGCTGGTAGTGGCGAATTGGTATTGTGGGTCCGAAGTAAACCCCCCCTCCTAATGAACCGATTTAGTTCATTTTTATAGCTCACTTTTCTCTCTATATTACCACTACGAATACCAAGTTTCGTTGAAATATACCAAATATTACGGCTGACATGGTCAAATTAGTGTTTTGGGTTCGGGGTAAACCCCCCCTTCCGGTGGACCGACTTTGGTGGTTAACGAACTCGTTCAATCGTTTGCTAATTGAATGCTATATACGAAGTTTCGAGACGAAAAAACAAAAACTCTGGCCGCTATCGTGTTAACAGACACATATATATATATATATATATATATATATATATATATATATATATAAATTTTAACGGGGGTCATTTTTGGTGTCTACTAGGTAGGATCGATAAAGATTTGAAGAAATTTTTCAAAAATTCCGCCATGAGTCCAACGTCATTAGCTACTTTCCTTCGGAGGAAAGTGCTAAAAAATACAACATAAGGGGTTGAATAGGGTCACTTTTCAATAATTATGAAATACTCCGCGGCATATTAGACGGGAATCTACAACAAGATCCTCAAAATGAACTTGGACAACCAAGGAATGAGAAAGTGCATCGGTTTATCACACTTCATGAAACGATAAATCAACATGACGGCGTGGATCGAATTTCTCAAGAACTTCAAAAAGAAAATTTCCTTATTCCTGATATACATGGTGATTCAGGCCTAAGTAGCCAAACTTCAGGAGGTGATTGTAAACATCATTTTCAACAAAAAGTTTATTTGAAGTATGGTCCGATTCCAAAAGGATAAGGAGCTATGCCCAATTTTCTGTTTTTAGCGCGGTTCCTCCCTCCCCCATAGGGCGGAACCCCGCTTATAAGGTTGATACAATGAAACAATCCGGAAGTGCCGACAAGAAAATTTCGCGTTTCAGAACCCCTAGAGACCGAAAATAACGGTGGTTCAAATTTGTATATATATATATGTATTTATTTATTTTTATATATATATATATTATATATATATATATATATATATATATATATATATATATATATATTTGTCTGTTCGCTCTCTAGGTAGAAGACGAATGGTCCGATTTTGATGAAATTTGGTACAAAAATCAGTCGTCCAATTTGAAAGGTCAAGTTCGTTAACCAGCAAAATCCGCCCACTGGAAGATGGCGTTTGGGGCGAAATTCGCGCAGAAAAAATCGTAACGCTTACGTTTTTGAGTTCATAAGCTTGTAAGTACTCGTTTTATAGGCTTCTTGGGTTAGGAAAACGAATGAAACCATTTCCAAGGCGATAGCTTTAACCCTTTTTGAGAAAATTAGAAAAATAGTTTTCGAATACCGTTTTTGGTTTGGGTACTTAGAATCATAGGATTCAGTTGAAACATTTTCTACATGTTCTACTTTCATTAAAACTAATATGTTGAAATTTTGGTTACGTTTGGAGTTAAGGAAGGATTAAAATAAAATATTTTATTAACAGACATGAAAAGTTTTGGGAACTTCGTATACCATCCCTAATATCTCGAAAACTGTTTGAAATATTGGCAAACGGAGGGTTACCATGCGAAAGCTTACTAAATGTTCTACAAAAAAGATTCTGAAACAATTTTTGATTAGGCGATGTCAATCGGAGAAATACGTGCTTAAACTTTGAAGTAATTTATTTCGTTTATTTGAACGGTTCTTCTTTTTTGTTTTTATTCCTTGTTATTTTGTCATTTCTTATAGTAGGAGAATGTATTTGACAATAAAACAGATTAATAAAAATAAGGAAAACAATTCATTGCTAGAAATATATCAGGCTGTACCGTATGAAATGTCAGTTTTGGATTTGCCGATTTCCTTCAAATGACTTGAAACTGTCAAGGCTCCTACTCCGAGTTCTTTGGCATGTTCCCTAGTGTTTGTAATTGCTTATAGTAGTCAAATGTATTTGTCAATAAAACAGGATACGTATAATTAGAAACAATATTCAACTTCACACAGGTTAAATACTATGAGGGAATAGAGAGTCCGTTCACTGCCTGTGGGTCCACAAAAAATGTACCTGCTACGAGTTAATCCTCAAGAGTTGTAAATATACCCCAGGTATCTGCCGACACAAATACAAAGCCTAGCTTGGTTTTGGTACTTACAATCATGGGATTCACTTAGAACATTTTTTGCATGCTTGAATTTCATCAAAACTAACATGAAAAACTTTTGGTTACGCTTGGAGTTGAGGAAGGGTTAGAATAAAATATTTTATGAACAGACATGAAAAGTTTTGGGAACTTCGTTTACTTTCATCAATATCTCGAACGCGGTTGGGAAATTATGATCAGTGGATAGAAACTATTTGAAAGCTTTCTAAATTCTCTACAAAAAAGATTCTGAAACAATTTTTGATTAGGTGATCTCGATCGAAGAAATAAGTGCTTAAAACTTCAAATACGTCTGTTTTGTAGCTCTTATGAACGGTTTTTTGTCGTTCTTTTTGTAATTATTGTCTCTTTCCCTTAGTTTTTTATTGCTATTTATTTTTGTAATTTTTTATGTTACGAAAATGTATTTGTGTGTAAAACAGGATAGGTAAAATGAGACCCATTTTCTGTTGCTAAAAATAATGAAAAGTTTTGGGCACTTCGTATACTTTCAATAATATCTCGAAAACGGTTCAAAATTAGGGAAGCGAAAGGTTACCATTCGAAAGCTTACTAAATGGTCTACAAAAAAAAAATTCTGTTCGCTCTCTAGGTAGAAGACGAAAGGTCCGATTTTGATTAAATTTGGTACAAAAATCCGTCGTCCAATTTGAAAGGTCAAGTTCGTTAACCAGCAAAATCCGTCCACTGGAAGATGGCGTTTGGGGTGAAATTCGCGCAAAAAAAATCGTAACGCTTACTTTTTTGAGTTCATAAGCTTGTTAGCACTCGTTTTATAGGCTTCTTGGGCTATGAAAACGAATGAAACCATTTTCAAGGCGATAGATTTAACGGTTTTCGAGAAAATTGGAAAAATAGTTTTTGAATACCCTTTTTGGTTTGGGTACTTAGAATCATGGAATTCAGTTGAAACATTTTCTGCATGTTCTACATTCCTTAAAACTAATATGTTGAAATTTTTGTTACGTTTGGAGTTAAGGAAGGGTTAGAATAAAATATTTTATTAACAGACATAAAAAGTTTTGTTAACTTTGTATACTTTCCTTAATATCTCGAAAAAGGTTGAGAATCTTGGTAAACGGAAGTATACCATTAGAAAGCTTACTAAATGCTCTACAAAAAAGGTTCTGATAAAAGTTTTGATTAGACGATGTCAATCGGAGAAATAAGTGCTTAAAACTTTGAAGTAATTGATTTCGTTTATTCGAACAGTTCTTTTTGTCTGTTTTTATTCCTTGTTATTTTTTAATTGCTTGAAGTTGGATAATGTATTTTACAATAAAACAGATTAGGCAAAATAAGAAAAACAATTCATTGTTAGGAACATAGCTTGCCAAGAGAAAGAGATTCGATGACGTCTTTTGAATATTTTCAATTGACTTTATTCTGTTGGTTTTTTATTTTATTTTTTAATTGATTTTATTTGTAGAATTATAACTATAGTAAAAGAACACAGGAATATGTGAATAATTTTGATATTTTCCAATTCATTGAAACGTATGAAATGAAGTATCGGTAGAAGAGGATTCTAGGGTCTGGCGGACCCGACCAGTCATAAAACCCTTTGAACAAAGGCCGAGGAAAATATGATCTGTTTCTATTCTAAGCTTTTCAAATGACAATAGGGATATGAACAGGAACCGCGCTAAGATGATGCAGTTCCTGCGAGTCGGACTTTTTTAATGTAGTCATGATTTTTAATGAATAAGAAAGGTTTTCTCAAAGACATTTTAAGATAATTAAATTCTATTTATGCCATCATAAAATAGATAACATTTCCTTTAAAAAAAACAGTAATTTAATTCACTGAACCCATTATTACACGATACTTTCTGGACGTAGAATAGAATAGAATAGAATAATATTTATTGGCTTATAACATGGTATAGCCAAGGAATCTGGCCCATTTGGTGTTAGTAGATGCTAATGGACGCGACATATATGACTAATAATAATACTCTACATAATAAAATAACAGACATATACATATACATATAAACCACTTAAAAATACACAATATTAAAATATGAATATATACTGTTTATGCATATAAAAAGTCAAGTTGATGATTCTACATATAGCAGAACAATTACAATACACTTCTCTCTTCTAATAGTGAATTCTCACTAAGTAATTATTACAATATTAATAATAGATTCCCTTTTTGAATAAAAATAATAAAGAAGTTATAAAATAAACACTATATACTTATAACTACCTATCATACATAAAATTAATACACTCCTAACTAGAAATATAATGAAAATAAATATTCTAAATTTAATCTTGGGTCTTTGCTGGAATATATCTTAAATTGCACAAACTTTTAATAGAAAGAAGAAGATTGAATTTAATTGATCTAAGCTATTGATAACAAGGATATTCTCTAATGATATGTAATCCCTGTTGTGTGTTATATATTTCCTCAAATATGTTGTTCTAAATGAACTCAACGCAGGGCAGTGCAATAATAAGTGGTTTAAGCTGTGATTTATGATTTGATGACACCATCTACATATTTCTCCTGTTTTTATATGGACCACAATGTTCTTATGGAAAAGTTTTATACTTTCTGAACGTCCAATAACGCACTTCTGTTTTTAACAATGAATCGGAGTATTTTCGCGATTTTTTTCCTCAGCCCCCTAATGGACTACAGATTCAACACTTACCCAAAAACTTCTACATTTAGTAAGCATTAAATCCATGCAAATTAAGTGGAGGTTTATTAGGGGATAAAATGAACGATTGGCTCCCTCAATCCTCAATTCGGCCGCAACATTTTGTGGACTTCAAGGCCACATTCACAATGATGGCATATTTAAGTCCCAATTCGCATACTTTTAAACTCATGTTAATCCTTATGCACTGTGAAGATCACACAATCAATATCAGCTCCAAGTTAACATGTGGTGCAGGATTCATTACGATTATCTTCTTCAGCCAATCCTGACTCCTGATAGTTTTGATTCAACATATTTTTAAACCTCCACACGATTTAAATTCGACCGACCTATTGCATTGGAAGAAGTTCCGCTTGCACATAGATTCATGGTTCCTGATAGATAGATGTCCTGCAAACAGCACCAGCGCTGTAAGACAGTGGATGGATCCACTGTCCAAGTTGATAAAGGTACAATTTTGGCAAATTTTCAATTATATTAGCACATATTTTAGAGCCAACTATATCGTGTAAAAGATAAATCATTAAAAATTAGTAAAACACAAATGTAACATATCTCTCAAATGAAAAAACTTTTTCAATCATTTCTTCCAGTTATTTTTTATTGCTTTCGGACTGGACAATGGATTCCAACAGTTTGGTTAATACAAAAAGAATAATTTTTAATTTCTTCACACAAGGTATTTGAAAGTAACAAAACTACATTCCTCATTTTTTGACAAAAGGGAGCCAATTGTTCAATTTATCCCCCAATAAACCTCCACTTCATTTTCATAGATTTAATGCTTAGTAAATGTAGAAGTTTTCCTGTAAGTATTGAATCTGTAGTCCTTTAGAGGGCTGAGGAAAAAAATCGCGAAAATACTCCAATTCATTGTTAAAAACAGAAGTGCGTTATTGGACGTCCAGAAAGTATCTTTTAATAATGAGTTCAGCGAATTAAATTACTGTTTTTTAAAGGAAATTTTATCTATTTTATGATGGCACAAATAGAATTTAATTATCTTGAAAAGTTTTTGAGAAAACCTTTCTTATTCATTAAAAATCATGACTACATTAAAAAAACAGAAAATTGGGCATAGCTCCTTTTCCTTTTGGAATCGGACCATACTTGAAATGAACTTTTTTGTTGGAAATAATGTCTACAATCACCTCCTGAAGTTTGGCTACTGAGACCTGAATCACCCTGTATATATTAGCCCTTCCTTAACAAAAATACTATTTAAATAAATTCAAGTGCCTTTTTTTTGGAATTTCAGATAAGGAATACATGCAAATGAAAACGTATTTTTACAGAGAATCACTTAACGCATCGAAACCCCGTTTGCACGTTTCTTCCTTGTACTGTTCGTACATTTTAAAAATATAATGCAAATTATGGGTAAAGAAGAAACCCTTCCCTTCAAAGGCCTATTTGAGCGTTTCGGTAACTCTTTGGTAAAAGTCAACACCCAAATGCAATATTTATAAACAGAATCGTTAAACAAATAAAGAAATATGGTAGATCTACAAATACAAGTCAATTGTCCAAAAAGTAGTAGATTATTAGTGATATTGTTGGTGTTGACAATAAAATGTTCTGATTTTGACAATTGACTTGTATTTTTAGATTTACCATATTTCTTTATTTGTTTAACTATTATGTTTATTAATTCTGCATTTGTGTTTTGTCTTTGAGATGACGAAGGCTACCAAAGTGTAGCCGTAACGCCCTCAATAGATTTTTACAAAAATCGTATTGATGTTTTCCCAGCCGAATCCCAACTATTTCCCGACTGCTTAAAAATAGTAAGTAAACACGCTAAAAAGGCCATATATAAATTCAAATAAAATTATTTTATTGTCTTAGTATATTTTATAACGAATCCGGGGAATAAGTATATGAAAATGACGCAAAACGTTTGAACTAAATTTGACGAAAAAATTGATTTTATATAAGAAAAAAGAAAAAGGGAAAGAAAAATCAGAAAAAGAAGAAGCGGAAATATAAAAAGAAGAAACCTTGTACAGTCTTTAAGTGGTTTGTTGATAATGCGTGTACTATGGCAAGACGTCTCCAAACATATGTACCGCGTCACAACACTGCATCCACTCGACTCGCCAACCGCTGTCCTACTGGCTGGGTATCATTCTTTAGGCATATACAGCGCTCCTGTTGGCCAACTGCAAACCTTCTTTCAACTTAACCTATTACTAAACTAAACAGCAAAAAAACCGGCGCACCCTACATTTTGCGAATAATATTTATTGAAATTACCTTCTGAGAGTATTGCTTGTTTTGGTCTGGTGAGATAACGGCCAGAAAGACTTTAATATTAATAATTCCGTACAAAGTCCTTTTTTATCCTAGGAATAACAATAATTTCCGCATTTAATAATAGTTTCTTTTCATTTTTACGTTCACTTTAATTTTAGCAACTTTTTCTGTATTGGAAGCAATTTTTTTTTCTGTTCCTATCCTGTTTGCTGTTCAAACATACGGTCGCGAGGATCGCCGCGTAGTTGGTAGAGGATGTGAGAAGCCAATGTTTTATTGCTAGGTCCTTAGGGCTAGCAGAAACCAACGTCCGCAGAGCAGCCCAGAGGTACAGGGAAGCTGGTAACTAAATCAGGACGCCAGGTTCAGGTAAAGGTAAAATAAACTGAAAAAGATTTACCTAAAAGAGAGAGGAAGTAGTCCTAACAAGACTTCGAATTGGATATACACTATTACCTGTCACAGACTTCCTGACAAAACAAGACATTAATAATAGAATTCAAGATGTGAAATAATCCTTCAGAATGCTCGAATATCTTTATTACATGAATTCAACATTTCGGACTTCTTGTCCATCTCCAAGAATGCGTGTCCTGTCAATAAATACTGTCTAATTGAACACGTCATAATTAAAATTTCTTAAAAGGTACATAGATATAAACAAAATTAATATTTTCTCATCAGCTCACAGCCATATATTCATAAAAAAACGAGACATTTCACACATTGTAATGATACATTATATACTGAAGATACGACAACTGTTAAGAGGCGGTAGATACACGATTAGAAGCATTCTTACAGTTTCTAAGAATGATAAATCTTTTTATGCGAATTCCTATAAAAAGAACAAATTGTATTATCGCCTATTTTGTATCCCTCCAGCAAGTACTATAGGGACAAACGCTCAATAGAATTGTTATTCAAATAACATAAATAAATAGAAGAAGTGGGTGACAACTACACGAAACCCGTTGAGTTAGAATATTATGTTGAATTATGTTTTGATTAAAGCAAATAACTTAAAAAGAAGTGAGGACCTTTTGGCATGAATTCCCAAAATGTTTGGTCGACCTGATTTATGTCTTCTGATTTTCAGTTACAAAAAAAAAATGAAATATACTAAGAAATCGCGTTTCAAAATATTTTGTAGAACAAATTCCTTTAAGTCGAAACTGATCGCTTGAATGTTAATTAAATTATCATTTCAAAACGTCTTAATAGAAATTACTATAGTATTTCCTTCTGAGTAGGAGGCAGTGCTTTTTACTATGATCATAAGTTTTTTCTTCCCCTGCAATATACGTAATCATTACAGTTCATTCTAATGACTATAATTCCGGAGGAGAAAATCATTTCCAAAGGAATTATGAAGTTTAAATCTGCTGTTCCTTTTGTAAGAAGATTTATGGCAGTAACTATACAGCTGAGCTACTTGCAATTGATGAAGCTCTGAACATCAATTCTCCAACGAAATCCGATTTAAAGATATTTACAGATTCTCTTTCTGCTCTCCTTGCTATAGGTGATCCATATTCAACTCATCCTCTGATAGTAAATATATTTAAAAGAATATATGAATTACATCTGCAGAAACAGAGGGTGACTTTTATATTGATTCCCGGACATTGTGGAATATATCAGAACGAGAAAATTGACACCTTTGCAAGCAGAGCAATTAGAGAAGGCATTCCATTTCATAAAGTTCCAAAAAATGATCTAATAGCTCATGGAAAAGACTCTATATGGATGAGATGGCAAATTGTCTGGTACGAAATGAGAGACAACAAGCTCCGAGAGATAAAAAGAAACGTTAAGCCATGGAAAACATCTACAAATGATACAAGGAGAAAGGAAGTAGTCTTGACCCGAATGAGAATCGGCCATACAAACCTCACGCATTCCTTCCTCATGTCAAAGGACCCTCAACCAATTTCCAGCTCATGAAATGTGCTGCTCACTGTGAAGCACATCTTGACTAATTGCCGGGCCTATGAGCAACTGAAAGAGCAACACCAACTGTCTGACTCCTTAGATGAAATTCTAGGTGATCATACCAACCAAGTCGAGCGACTCTTTGACTTTTTAAAGGCCGCCAAATTGATGGACAAAATCTAGACAGAACATAAAGAACCGAAATGCTCTTTTGTTTGTTTCATTTATATATAATTTTTCTATATTATTTTATTAACATTATTTTTTTTCATTTGATTTTTATTATTATTCTTTTATTACATTTATTATTTTCCATTTTGTTTTATTTTATGTTTTTTTGTTTTACAAGCAATTGAGCATTTCTCGTTTGTCGTTTGAATTAATAAAATCTGCAAATAAAAATATTATTGATAGCAATTTAATCATAATGTATACATGTCGATACTTATTACAGAATTATAATGAAAATTACCACACACAGGAATGGCGTTAGTGACCTTAAGGGTTAACACGCCATTATAATAATTAAAAAAAAAGAATATTTATTATTGATAATAGTCAGGCTTTATTTATTAGCTCTCTCAACTGAAATCGAGGTTTTACTCATTACAGAATATGTGAAAAATGTACAACTTATTATAGACAAACGGATTATCATGGGCCAAAGGATTATTATTTGCAGGGATTAAGGGACGGTTCAAGAGACACAATTCTGAAGGATACAGCGGCTTTCCTAAAGGAAATTGGAATCAGCGAAGAAAATAATGAATTATAGTTAAATCATTCTCCAAGGTTCCCTGTATACAATTCAGAATTTCAGATACAGCTTGAATGATGACTTGGTTGGATCATTGTTCCAGACGTTTTAAATTTATCTAATAAATAAGATATAAATTAAAATATTGAATGAGTTGATAAGTGCTACCACTTCTTTGAGACGTCCACTAAATTATCCAAGTTTCATAACAAATGAAAAAGGTCAATCAGGTCTCCCAGTTTCAGAATTTTATATTTAAGTAATTTTAAACAATATTTCGGCTTTATGCCATCATCAGGAAATCTTTGGAAATATAATTTCAACATCTAAATCCAATAACAATTTTTTTCAACAAACATATAACCCACTGTATCTTACTTACTTAATATCACAGCTTAAAAAATATCACAATTTGACATGATTCGAATCATTATTTTGCTCGTCATTCATTATTATAAACAGGTAAATATGACTAAGTCATACCGGTCCCAGACTGTTACTCACTTGATAACCCCCTGATACCTCCTACCATTGCCCAGTTTGACTCCCCCAAGCCAAGTAGAGAGTAATAACAAGCATGGCTTGGTGGAGTCAAACTAGGCAATGGGAGGAGGTTTCAGGGGGTTATCAAGTGGGTTACAGTCTGGGAACCGGTATGACTTATTCATATTTACCTGTTTATAATAATGAATGACGAGCAAAATAATGATTGGAATCCAAAGATTTCCTGATGATGGCATACAGCCGAAATATTGTATAAAATTATTTAAATATGAAATTCTGAAACTGGGAGACCTGATTGGCCTTTTTCATTTGTTATGAAACCTGGATTAAAATATTTAAATTTTGTTTTCGTTAGACAAAAATATTTTATTAACAGCCATGAAAAGTTATGGAATCCTCGTATATTGTCTAAAATATCTCCAAATATCTGTTGTCAAAGCGTGGTAAGAGGATGGTTCCATTCGAAAGCTTACGTCTTTTTCTACAAAAAAGGTTCTGATGTAAATTTCTATGGGACGATGTCAATCGGAGAAATCACAGCTTCAAACTTCGAATGTGTTATTTTGTTTTCTTGAACAGTTATTTGTGTTTGATTTTCTCAGTTTTTGTTATTGCTTGTTTTGTTTTTTTAATTGCTTTTAAAAGAAGGTGGGTAAAATGAAAAACAATTTTTGGCAGTTTGTCATATATCTTTCCGGAAGTCTATGAGACCAAGTGAGCAATGTAATTTAGTGGCGCCTAAAATCTAACTTTTCTTCAATATTTCATAGGTGTAGGTGTTATAATATTTCCCAAGATATTAACTATATTTATTCCAGTCTTTATGGTAATAATTGAGTGGGAGGCCCAGCGGCCGAGAGTGTTTATGCGTGCGCATTCAGTGCCTAGGATCGTGGGTTTGACTCCCACTAGGACTGGTGGCTTTTCTTTTGATAATTATCGAATTATAATTCATCCTAACATTATGATGTTTAGTAATATTAAACACAAAATTATAGCATCATGCACAACATATATTTCTTTATTGTATGAGTGTCCCGCTTCAATGGCGATTACAAAAATATCAGTATCCCTTGAACTTAGCTATTCAAGGAAATCAGCATGGTTATTGCTGTTACATGTAAGTGTATGTAGTTATGTAATTTTTTAAACGTACAGTTAACCTATAAATAGTGCTTAGTACCAGTGGAAATATAATATCTTACAAGCCAACATTGCATACGTTCATCAAATAAGGTTGTATAGTCCTGCGTTCTTGAGGTAAGTCAGTATAGTGTTGATGTACTGGCCACATTGCCTAGTAGTTTCTGGATATCATATGGGATGTTGTAATTGCTTCTTCTCTGGCAGTCTGTTAGTAAATGTTTCATCGTAAGTTCTGTATTACATGTGTCGCATATTGGTCTGTGACGTCTTGTCATAGGAAATTCGTGGGCCGAGTATGTCCAATGCGTAATCGTGCGAGAACTAGTTCTTCGCGTTTATTGTCGCGATGACTGAATGGCCAGTTCTCAATTGTATTTTTGGTAAAAATGCAGTTTCACGCCCTCCAAACCGATTTCTTTCAAATTTTGTACAATAACGTATTTTGATGCACTAAACACGAATACGAAAAAAAAAAAAAAAAAAAAAAAAAAAAAAAAAAAAAAAAAAAAAAAAAAAAACCTTCGCATTTAACTAGGAAAGAAGTTATTAAGCACTAAATTTCACTGTTATGCAGGTTATGAGAGCTATTAATTATAGCGAGTTGGATTGACTGGGGTTTTGTTATCTTCTTGAGCGAGCGTAGCGAGCGGAAACGCATAGCACGTATGCCCTTAAGCGAAAGGTGAGGATACCCTTAAAATTAACAATATTTTCGAATAAATGGTTTCTGAACATTTCAAATGAGAGTTCTCTGTTTCCCAATGTTACAAATCTGCGCGATTTTAGCGAGTTGGATTGACTGGGGTTTTCTTACCTTCTTGAGCGAGCGTAGCGAGCGGAAACGCATAGCATGTATGCCTTAAAGTCGTCACAAATTTAGTTGTTTACATTAGCTCTCATAACCTGCATAACAGTGAACTTAAGTGCTTAATAACTTCTTTCCTAGTTAAATGCGAAGGGGTTTTTTTTATCGTATTCGTGTTTAGTGCATCAAAATACGTTATTTTTTTTTTTTTTTTATTTTTTTTTTTTTTTACGGCGCATCTACATCTTGGCCATTAGCGCCGAATACGTTATTGTACAAAATTTGAAAGAAATCGGTTTGGAGGGCTGTGAAACTGCATTTTTACCTGTATTTGTATGCTCCGAAGTTTATTGTAAGTTAATTGTGTCAATATGTATTGCCAATAACGTTTTTTGGTCAATGTTAATTCTCTGGTAGTTATTTATTTTACGGCATAAGTCGCTTGTCTTACTGCATTTTTTTGCGCGCGATAATCGGCAATTGTATTTCAATGGTACGTAGGACTTTGGATTGGAATGTTTGGATTCGGTGGATGTTGGAATACTTGGCTGTCCCCCAGAGTTCTATTCCGTAAGTCCATATAGATTTTATTAGTGAGTTGTAGATTTTATTAGTTGCACTAAGGCAGTCAAGAGTTGTGGAGTGGACAACAAACTCCACAACTGAAGGGGTACGGGCAAAATAATGCCACGCAACATTTTTAACAAAGCAATACCGTTGCTGCTATATGTTGGATATCATGTGGGGCTATCAGTCTATGATGCAAATACTACTAAAATATGACGACAGAGTCTATACGCTACTTAATCTTGTTGGACCTAAACATTTCAACTGATAATCCCACATAATATCCAACATATAGCAACTAAAGTTATGTTTTGTTAAAAATGTTGCTTGGCACTACTTTGCCCCGACCCCATAATTTATTCGTGAGATGATCAATGAAATTATAAATTATGAAATTAAGAGTGATATCTGTGGATATTTTCTCTCCTCAGGATAACACAGCCCACGTCTCATTCGCCTCCAATCCTCCCTGCTAGTCGTAGGGTGTGGTTGGATGGCCAGGTCATCCTAGAATCCTTCCTGAACAAGGAAGGTATTCAGCTGACAACTGGGGACACCTGAGGCGTGAGCAAGTAACTTGCATCAAATTACATAATGCAATTGAATTGTAGAATGTAATTTTTCTGAAAATAATTATATATATATATATATATATATATATATATATATATATATATATATATATATATATACCACCTTGTAATTTGAACCACCGTTTTTTTCGTGATCTATGGATCCTGAAACGTGAAATATTCTAGTCGGCACTTCCCGATTTCGTCATGCGGTCTACCTCATAAGCGCGTATCCTCCGTATAAAGGGAGAGAAGAAACGCGCTAAAAGGATGTCGCTTTATAGTCGGATGTTAATTTTCGTGATGTAACACCTTTTTTGTTTACTTCCAAAATGCCCAAACTTGCTTTTTCGAGGTAACGTCACATACCTCAGCTAGTTTACTATCGTATTTACATATTTTAGCCTTTCTGCCTTAATTTACCTATTTCAATCAACCGGATAAAATTTATAATAACATAAACGTCCATTTTTTTATCTTTTTTTATACGGGAATGAAGTTAGTATTTTTTTTTTTTTTTACCTAGGATTATCTTATAAATATATTTAATTTACAAAAGTGAAAGTTACAAAATCCGGAACGTCTAGACTGCTTATTTCAACATATTATATATTGAATAGAAGATAACTTGTTATTTAATGATGACATCTTGCTTAAAAATATTTTTCTAAAGACATTTCCCTATATTCCCTGATGCCTATACTTTTTTTAAAGAAAAGCCACCACCCCTAGTGGGAATTGAACCCACGAGCTTAGGCGCCATTACATTTAGTACAAACAAAAGGCGGCTTCCTATGTACATTGCATGATGGAGCAACAATCCGTTTTATATCACCTCATACCATGGGCGTATATAAAGGGGGCTGCAGCCCCCCCCCCCCCCCCCGAACTATTGTTTTGATGGTAAAAATGTGTCGTAAAAACCTTAAAAATAAATTAAATAAGCTCACTTAGTTCATAAAAAATATGTTATTTTAAGTGTAATAGCGTTTAAGTTGCCTAAAACTATTCCAAGTTCTAACTTTTTAGTATTCCATATCCCGGAAATGGTCCCAGCCCCCCCCCCCCGAAATTTTCCCAGCCCCTCCCGAAATTATTTTCTCATACGCCCATGTCTCATACCATATAGTAGAGACACCAAATCAACCCGGATCCCGCCTAGCAGGAACTGCGTCATCTTCTGTAAAGTTCTTATCTCTAGTGTAATTTAAAAAGTTTGGAATAAATGAAGAGAATATATATAGAAAATAATTTCGGGGGGCTGGGAAAATTTGGGGGGGGCTGAGACCATTTCCGGGGTATGGAATACTAACAATGTAGAACTTGGAATAGTTTTAACCAACTAAAACGCTATTACACCCAAAATAGAATATTTTTTATGAACTGAGTGATCTTATTTAATTTATTTTTAAGGGTTTGTGAAACATTTTTACCGAACAACTCACAATTTCGGGGGGTGGGGGTGTAGCCCCCTCAGCCCCCCCCCCCTTATATACGCCCATGGGTAGAGCCCAGGGAAGTATGGAATTCATAACCTGATTATAATAATTATTATGATATTAATATTAATAAGCTATTATGTGATCAATAAGGATAGTCGTTGCCCGTGAGAAGGCATGAACACTCCGTGCGTAGGGTGATGGGTTCGAGCTCCATGAGGAGTAGAATCTATTCTTTTTAAAATTGGAATAACATAGCCCTATAATCTTCCTAAAAAAGGGCCTTTAATATTAAAATAATAATATCACTTTACAAAATTCAAAAATAAAGTGACTTCGCTGAAAGTAAAATGTTATGTAATATATATAGGACATCTGCAGGAGACCCGGTCGCCATTGGAGTCATCCCCACGAGACCCTCAATGATGTATTTCATATTTTAGCGATTTACCTATTACCAAGTTCCATGTCACGTGAACCATATGTGGTTCACAAAACCGGACAGCTCTCTACGCTCGTGACCCGCATATGGCTCACGGTGAATATACATTTGCGTGCTAGGCCAAGCTCAGGTTTAAGCTTGGACTTGATTGGACCTTCATTAAGTTTAGAAAAACAGCGGGTCTTACGGGCCTACTGTGGTTTCTGACACTATAGAGAACCCTTTTTTTTTAATAAAACTTCAATTGGACTTGCAGGGTTGTATTCATCTTTCATACAGTGGACGGGGTACGTGTTAAATAAAAATAACATTGGAAGGTAATGTGTAAAATTCAGTTCCCCAGGAATTGCGTAAACTCATTACATTTATCAACAAGGCAGTGACTAAAATAAACAAAGCACTTCTACTGGAACTAGGAACTGCGTCATCTTAGTTCTTATATCTAGAGTCATTTGGAAATATAGAATAGAAACGGTGAATGTTTTGTCCTTAACCTTCGTGACATGAAAAATGAAATCTCAAAGCGAAGCAAAATTATAGGCGCCACAACAGGAAACTGGCAGCTTATTCTATAGAATAATTATTTTATTAATAAACGGGCTTTATATAACAACAACCGTGAAAAACAGCAAGTATTTAATCTATATATATAAAAATCACGTGTCTGTTTTTCTGTTTTTCTGTTTGTTTGTTCCTTATACAAATCCACATCGTTTGACTGATATTGACCAAACTTCGCACATAGATACGTCTTGATCCGGGAAATCTCGTAGTCTAGCTCAAAATCTTCTAGGATTCATAGTTTGGAAGTAACGAGTTCGAAACTGTCATATACAGAAGAGTTTATAGTCAGAAATCGGCATTTTCTTTCCAGTGTTGCCCCTCCTTCTAAGAAGAAGTGCAATACAAAACCTTTGTTTGTTTATCTAAATAGTAGGTTTATATTCTCAGAGTTTGGACAAATATCATATAAGATATCATATAATAAAATATCATATTTTTTTAAGATTAATTTTCTTAATATCAGATCAGTTTTCTTCATATTAAATCAATTTTGATTTGATTGCCTAGGGCAACACTGCTCTAACCAGAATATAGACTAATATCGTATAAATAAGTATATCATAAAAATGTTCTGTGTTTATCTAATCATAATTTGGACTAATATATTATAATTAAGTGTTCATGTTTATATTCAGAACTTTAATAATTTCAATACTTTTGTTGAGAGAGTTTTTTTATCTCTTTAGTAAAGGAAGGTTGCAATGTCGGTTATAGTATTCGGTATCTCTCACTCGCTTTTCTGTTTAATGAATAAATGAATATGTACTGGTATTTGATGGAGAGGGTTTTAGTATGTGGAAAAACACTTAACTTTTTTATTGAAACTGATGAAGTGTGTAAATAACAATAAGAACAAGGCTAAAAGTATTTTGGAATTGTTTACACTGATGTGGACCTTTTTTTAACTATGAGTCTCAAAGGTGAAAAATATTTTGTTTCATTTATAGATGATTATAGTAAGATTGCTCTCATGTTAATTTCTTCATAATTGTTCAGTATTGTTTATTGTTATTTAAGTGTTTAGTGATGAATTCCCTTTGTCGCGGTCTCACTCTAATAAATAGTAAGATTGCTAGGATTTAAACTATTAAACCTAAAACAGAAGTTTTTCATTCCTTTGTTCAATAAGTAAATGAGGTTGAAAACTTAGGAAATAAGAGAATTGGTATTGTGAGATATGACATTGGTAAGGAATATTTAAATTGTAAGAATTATGACTACCAAAAAAAAAAAAAGGGTATCATAATTAATCCCTGTCCCTCATATGTTCATGAATTAAATGGTGTGATTTACTAGAACAATTATGAATATATCTCATTGTTTACTGGCAGAAGCTATTGTAGAAAAAAATGTTGGCCAGAAATGGTCTGTGAAGCAACTTATTTGAAAAATCTCTCTTTAGCTAACACCATTGACAATAAAATACCCTATGAAAACTGTTTTGGAAAGAAACCAGATGTTCCTAACTTTAATTTATATGGTAGTAAAAATGTTGTTAGGAAACCAGAACAAATAATAACTTCTAAATGGGATAAAAAGGTGAATATGTGCATTTTAATCGGTTATAGTGAAGTGGGATATAAAGTACTTTTGAATAATAAAATCATTGTCGCTAGGCATGTTGATGTTACCCAAGAAAACATAAGCTGTATTGGATTGGCTGAGGGTGAATCTGATAAAGTTCAAGCGATTGTGATTTTTGGGATAGAGAAAAAGATAGTTTGAAATAAAATAATGCTTGAGATTTTGTTGAAATAAGAAAGTTGAAGATATCAAATGGGTCTAAATGTTGTTCAAACAGATGGATGTAGGGACTATATTCTTAAATGATCATTTAGAAGGAAAATCCACCACTGGTTTTCTTATTAATAATTTCTTATACATTGGTAATGTATTATACTGGAAATCGAGAAAGAAAAAAGATCTTACAGAAGAGTCTACATATGCAGAATATGTACCTTTAAGTTTAAGGTTCCAAGATTTTCCAAAAAGATAGAACTTTTTGTTTAAAACATAAAGATTTTTTTAAACATTAAAAACTCCTTTGTGAACAATGTCATTTTGTAAAGGACTTAAATTTATGAACTTTAAATTAATTCTCTCACATACATATGCAAATATTATTAAAATATTATATTAAATGTTGTTATATTTAACTTATTTTTTTATTCGCATATAGATAGATGTACATAATAAATTACATAAATGTTTATAATCATACAAATGAATGTATATAAATGAATTAATTTTCACCACGTTTTGAAACATTATTTTATTATTACAAGAGCTGTATGGTTTAGCAACCCTATTAATTTGGGCAGCCTCACTTTAATTTTTTTTTAATAAAGTTATTCTTAATGCATGCTATTTTTTTTTGCAGATAAATTAATGTATTAAAATATTATTTTTATAAGAAGAGGAAGTCACGTGAATTGTGGTGTTCTAATAAATGAATAAGTAATTAAATTTTCCATGCAATTTTTTATTAATTTAATATCCATAATAATTTAATCATTATATTCTGACATATGCTTTCTTTTGTCTGAGATAGTTATATCCTCTGACTGTCAACATTTAGTCGGAGAGCTGGTAACGCACATTTCATGAAGTGTTTTATGCACCTTGGAATTTTGGTGTATTGCATGTCGTGGATAGGTAAGGCATGTATGTGTAGCCTGGACATACCTTGGAACACCAGGTACTGCACATAGGGGAAAGGTGTTAAAAAAATATGTCACTAAAATGGTATTTTATTCAGAAGCCAACAATCTTTAATGTATAATTAAGGCAAGTTGCTTTATTTCTAGAACAGCCACAACTGTCCTGTCCAGATGATTGGTGCTCTCACTCACTCTTACGGTTACACGCAGTATATTGCAGTCTATCATCGGCTGAATTTATTTTCATGTTTGCTGATTACTAAACCTCACAAAAAGTGTCTGCCCTTTTGTAATTATTTTCAATTATGGTGTTTAAATAGCAGTGTGAAGAAGAGACTTCATTTAATATTACAAAAAACCCACTTCGGTTTTTTGTTTTTTTTTTTTATATGTATCCCACTTAAAAGTGTCTGCCTTATATATTATTCATTATAGAATTGCCTTAATTTTACATTGAACACTTATGGCTTCTGAATAAAACACTATTTTTGGCCCATAGTTTGTTACTGATTACCATGCGCAGTACCTGGTGTTTCAAGGTATGTCCAGCAACCATATACTTAACTTTTTATCTACACTAGAGACCCACTATACGACAATTTCAAGGCACATAAAACACTTGAAAAGTGTGTTACCAGCTCTTGGACTAAATGTTTAAATACGGTTGCAATTCTGGTAAAAATATTGTTGCTCGCCAAGTCAATGTCGTTATTGAAATTCCCAAATACCTTTAATTCATTGTTGTCCATAACTGCAAGAAAAATATCTTAAATTTGTTTTTATTCTTAGAGGCCCCTATTTCCTCTGATAGAAGGACTATCCTTATAGAAGAGTGCATGAACCATAAAATTTGAAACAGAAGCTTTAATAGAAAGGAAAAAAAAAAGTGAACAAAAATATGTGAAAGTGTATGTGAAACAACAAACTATGTTTTTAAAACTTTCCTTTTGGCATACATAACATAAACCCTGCACGACTTACCTACTTTTTCATTCATAAAAAAAACTCAGTTACGGATTATTACATGAACAGGTAAACAATATAACATATTAATATTATATTTGCGCAAGGTTGAGGTTTTAGCTTTAGATGCGAAGACCTTAAAATAAATAAATATTATATTTAAAAAAAAATCAATGAAAATAAAGAATATAGTTTCAGTTGTAGGTTTTGACAACTTATAACTAATCATAACCTTAATTAAATGCCTCATTTGTATTGCTATTTTTTATGAATATTTATTTATGGACCACATATTTTTTTTTTTCTTTAAAAAAATTAAACACAGGGAGTTTGGTTTGGATTTTCTTTAAAACGGTATTGCAATTAAATTATTTGGAATCACTTAATTGTAATACCATTTTAAAAGTAAGGGTACTTTTTAAAAAATAAGGATCAATTTAATTTCCACCCCACTTTCTCTAAAAAAAAATGGAAAATAACTTTTTCAGCCGAGCTCTCAATTTATTATCTTATATTCTCATAATTTGGACCAATATAATATAATCATTCATTTTTTTAAATATATAATATAAAGTAGGCGTACCATGGAAGCTGGGTTACAACTATTTAATATGAAGCATGTGTAGCATGGTAAGCCCGGCTACAGATATTTAATATAAAGTAGGTGTAGCATTGCACACCGGGTAACAGCTAGTCTACTATATATTTGTCAAATACCACTCACTCACTCACTCATCTATCAACGCCCAGCCCAAACCGCTCGACAGAAAATTTTGAAATTTTGCATGGACACTCCCTATATAACGTAGGCACTCGCTAAGAAAGGATTTTTTGATATTCGTATTTTTAAGCATTTTTAGGGGGGATTAAAGTTTGAGTTGGTTAGAGAAGGCAAGCCTAGGCAGCCTGCGTTGCTAGGACGATAAAGAACAGCTGTTACCTTACATTATCTATCTCATAGTTTTATTTCTAAATGAGGTTAATTTCAACTATGATGGCAGACCTTGAATTACTAGAAATTAACTGTCCCTCATAGAGTTTTAATTGCGTTTCTTTTCTGCCTGTACCCGTCAGATAGGCTTGCCATATTTTTGGAGAGTTAAACCGAGACACATTAATATGGGATGGGCATACCAGGGGGGGGGGGGGATAAAAAGAGTACAAATTATAAGCAAAATGGTTGGTGAGTTTTAAGCCTAGCAACTAACGGGAAGGGGGAATCCTAAACTGTTAGTCTACCCAAACCTTAAAAAAAATAAGAACGAAACTTTTTTTGCTACTTGATTTTCTTTAAAAAATCTCTCAGCCAAATAGTAGTGTCTGGCAGCTGGCAGCGCTGTGCAGGTAGTTTTACACTTAGATTACTTCTCATTTCTTTGACACTGTTAGCAGTCATGATGATTAGATAGTTAGCCGTCGAGGTGATAAGTACAGATGGAATGGTTGGGATTTTTTGTGTAATGGCGTGTTTGCAAAAACACGCCATTACACAAAAACACACTTTTAACTTCGACGACACGAAAATTCTTGCTACACAACGAAACAAAAAAAGACTACAGATCTCGGAATGTGTACACATAAACTTAAACAAAAACAATATAAACTACAAAACTGACCAACAAGGCATTTCTCCTATGTACGCTAATATTTTCCAAATACTCTCCCGACCTCCCACCTAGATTTTTACCATGCCCCTTGGGTATCCTTCCATTAACACCTTTTTCTCCTTTCCTGTCATAAAATGTCATAAACATGCCTTTTGATCCTTACCGACATGTCATAAACTTGCTTTTGATGATTACCGACATTTCCCCCACCACCTGCTGTTCCCACTTACTTATACCCCAGTAGATTTCTTTTTCTCCTTAGACACTCTACAATGGTTACTTAATTACCAACCTTGGTCTTCCTCTGCCGCTCGGCATTTCTATTGGTATGTAGTATCTTATTCCTTTGTAAAATCAATTAATGTTACTATTAGCTACTATATTTGTCATTGGTATGTAGCTTCTTATTTCTTTGTAAAATCAATTAACGTTACTAATTACTATTAAAATCAATTATTGTACCTATTCACTTTTTCATTCTAAGAATTTAAGACGATATGTTCTTTCATAAGTTAATTTTATCTATAGCTCTGTTACCTATCACAATCATAATTTTTTTGTTTTTGTATTAATTTTTCTGTTTTTTGTCATTTTAGCTGACGAAGGCTACCAATGAGTAGCCGAAACGTCCGAAATATAGATTTTTTTAAAACAAAATCATATTGAGGTTTATTTAGCCGAATCCCAACCATTCCATCTGTACTGTTAGCAGTAGTAACAATGTTGATTGTAGAAAAGTAACCGATTTATAAAAGATTCTTATAAACATGAATTCATTACTTTTTGCATCTTACAGCCTTTTCCGGGACACCGAAACAATTGCAAAATACCGGGATAGTCCCGGTCAAACCGTGATGTATGGCATATCCTTAGGTTTTCCAGGCGAGGTAATAATATCCGGAACCTTTAGGCCTCCTCGCCTATAAATAAATATATCGGGTGTTACCATATGACTTCTTGGAAACATAAACTTTTATATTTTAACGCCCATTGAATAAAATATAGTATGACGGGAACCGTGCTGTAATAAACTGCACAGAATTGTTTAGTAACGTAATTTTAATGAAACATTATTTAACGCAATAAAATAACTACTTATCTGCCGTGACGAAGCACGGGTATTCAGCTAGTTTAAAATATTCATACTTTACTCAAGTGGTAGAGCTATGTATCCTTCCAAATATATTTTCAAGACCTCAGGTGAATAAATTAACAGCTAATGTGGTACTGGTAACTGTTCTCGACATATTCCTCTTTATTTAAATTTTCGCGTACAACAAATAAATATTGACAGTTTCACACTAGATATTAGATAGATCTAATCGTTAATGTTGAGTTATTTGCTATTAAAAACTTTTCAACAACTCTCTGCAGAAAATAATAATGGTTAACTCGTTTTTCATAAAATAATCGCATCGCTAATTGATAACTTTATTTTATTAGCTGTGCACAGGTATGGCTGAGTACGGCGATGAAAATTATAACACAACCACTTCAATACATGTAGTTATAGGTAAAACTGTGCGAAGAGGATAGCTAAGTACCACTTTTTTTCTAAACAATAAAATAAGGATAATTTAGTTTCATTTCAGTTTTGTCAATCTGTATTTAAATAACATTTTTCATGTAATTTTTAACTATATAATTTTGATTTAATACATTAGACATAATTACATTATATTAAAACACCCTCCAGCATACCAAATTCATATTTGTTTGGTTTCAAAAGAGGATAGGTTCAATTTTAAAATGGCTCCTTTTGGTTTCAAAAACAGACAACTCCATGACTTGGTTTCAAACATGGACAACTCCACTATTTAAAGTGTAATTACGGCCTAAATACTTATATAATTTTGTAGTGCCTTTGAAATAATGTTTCTGAGGCCTGTAAGAATAACATATAAAAAAATCACCATGATACTGACATTAATATAGTAGATATGGTTTTTTGCCTCTCCTGTAAAAAAAGCAAAAGTGGAGTTGTCCAACTTTGATACTAAGCTCCTCATATATCTTCACCAGTTGCAAAGAGGTAATATTGGAGATGGCTACTTTATTGGTGAATCCTAATTCAGAAATCAATCGACTTATTTTCTTTGTAGTGGTTCACACATGAAAACTGCTCTAATTGAAAATGTGCGCAATACCATAAAACAAATGAAAAAAAAGATTAATATACTCTACAATACGAGAAAAAGTATGCAAACAAATAATAAAAACTACGAAATATGGAATGAATAAGTGATCTTTTTCAATGCATGTGCTTTGACCAGCTCTGCGCCTAAGAACTCTATAAAATCAAAACTTTATAGTACCTCTTAAGTATAAGTCATAGCTGCGTAGACAAAACGTCTAGGTCGCCAGTCCCATTTGAAACAAAACACAACATAACCTTCCTTTATTACCTTCCCCTTCACGTTTTCGTTAGTTATTCTTCGGTAACAAGATTATCTGTAAATTATTTTTTTTTTAACGTTCTGGTTGGTAAAGGGACTTTACGTCCTCTCATCAGGAAACATCACTCTTCATGTTTTTAAATATTTAAAATCTAACTATTTGACTTTCTTTTTAATTTAAAATGTCAATGCTGGCTGAAAAAAGGCAACGCACCAAGTGGACCTTAAATCCAATGGGGAATGACTGGGCCAAAGGTAATATACCATTTAAAACTAATCGGCCTATACTTTCAACTCCCAGGAGTTCAGTATGCAACTAATTAAAAAGAAAATATAACCACTTTCAGTTTTACAGGATTGCCATTTAAAGACTTTGTGAAGGGCCTAGATTTTGTTATTTATAATTTAAATAAACTTTATCTATAATAATGATAGCTTGGTGAAATTTTTTAGTTACATTCTTGAACATAAGGGTTCAATATGCAATGGTTAGCATCACTAAGGCTTCCAAAAAAAAAAATGCAAGAGGGACTCATTTGAAGACCATTTATTTAAAACAAACCAAGGGCAATTTTCACTATTAAAATGTTTTTATATTTTAAACTATACATCAATATTAATTGGAAAATCAGGATATGTCAAAAGTGATTCTTTGAAAACCTAATAAGTTTAATCTAAAATGATTAGGGTTTTTAAATCCTGATAGCATTAATAATGATTTACATTTTTATAAGACAAACTGTCTGGATGCTCCCTTATTTACTTTTTTTAAATTATTTTAACCTCTGGAAAGGGGAAGCGCATGCTATTCAATAACATTCAATTTGATGTTGGCATTGTTAGTGAAAAATAAATATTAGTAAGTCACTGTTGTCTTTGTCAGAGACGAGATTGTTGACTGTCAGGATTCCAAAGAAGAGGTCGGGAAATATTAGTAAGAGCTATTCTTTTAAGTTTTACGTCTTACCATTTGTTTATGATCATGCTAAAGCCATGAATTTATTTATGGGAATTCTTACTTTATCACCATTCAGAAAAACCTGGATTATACATAAAAATTACTTTTTATTGTGTGATATTAACTCATACAAAATTTTATGTTACAGATGAAAATAAATTTGGCCAAAGAATGTTACAAAAAATGGGATGGGAGCCTGGAAGTGGACTCGGAGTAAGAGGACAAGGAAGAACAGATATAATCAAAATAAACCTCAAGTGTGACACTAGAGGTAATTACTTAATTTACGCTTTTATTCTCTTGTGATTACCATAAAACCAAATAAATAAATTAAGACCTATTTGAAACGAAATATCTGCCACATGCTAGTCCTTTTTTCGTAACAACTCTGAAGACCCAACCAAAATTGTAGATCTGAAGGTTTATGGCTCCCTTCAATAAATATAATTTTTTGCCCTCTGTTTCTCTTCACATTTATTTGATTAGTATATAATAAATCTCCTCAGATGATGTTTGTATTCATGTTCTAAATGCTGAAAACAAAAATGAAAATAGAATGGAAAAATAGAACCTAGTTTTCTTTATACCAATAAATTTATTTTGCTGAGTGAATTTGGCACACAAATAGCATCATCAGATCTTAGTTTTGTTTGACATTAGTGCTGTATGCATGTGCACTCAACAGTAACTTCTAGATCCGGAGACTTGGCTTTATACAACCCTTTCTGTATTTTGCTCTTCATAATCTGTCACATATTTCTTGATAGATTTCTTGAGGTATACCTAGGTGAGTGTGTTGACAATTACTTATTCATCACAGCATGGCAAGCTAATTAATCAAAAAGATCCGAAGTTTCAGAACGAAGGCATATTGTCTTATGAGTGCAAAGCCAGACAATGTTATAAAGCTCAGAGTAGGTAATCCCAGCTAGGGGAGTAAATTTGTCAAAAAAATAAAGATTTTAAAGTCACTGACGATATATATTGTCCTGTGGATTATTCAGTGGTTTGTTAAACACGTTATACTGATCTATCAATTATTTCTTTAGGTGTTATCAAGGCCAAACATGAAAAGTGCGCCTCTTCAGTTCTTATGCATCAATCTTGCCAAATCCCCACCCCAACAACCCCATGGTGCCCGACGGGGTCCAAAGAAAAATTCCCGGAAACCCTTTACATGATTAAATACATACTTGTTGCTAGTTCAGTCTATAGCTTTCACTCAAATGAGACCATCATGCTCAACAGGACAATTAAAATAATCAGTTATGTATTCATACTTTCATGTATTCTAACAGTGTGTAATTTGATTTTAGTCATTTTACATTAAGTGTGTACTAGTCTTATTGTCTACATTTCGTTTAATTTTCACCTCTATCCATTTTTTTTTCTACATACATCCGATAATCCGGAATATCTGATAAGTCCCGAGTGCGCCGTATTAAAGGAAGTTTACTGTAATTGCTTCCAGTATGTGCCTGATGTACACCCTTCTAAGTCCATCCATCCCTAACCTAAACGCTGCAGTAATCCCTTATACAAAATAATTTTCATATTTCCCTCTTGCCGTTCTGTTTTTATTTTTCTCAGATTTGCAAATTCCCAGCTATAAGATGCTCAAATATGTATTAATATTTACAATTAAATTTTGTTTGTAAATTTTTTAGGTTTAGGTTGTGAAAAAGTGAACAATGCAGATAATTGGCAAGAACAAATAGTAAACTTTGATAGTTTATTAGCTGAACTTAATGGCACCTCAAGAAGTAGTGAATGTGAAACTGTAAATATCCCATCTCTTGAAGAAAAATCAAAGGCATCAAGGGCTCGTGTTCAGTAAGTTGTGAATGACTGATATTATCAGAATATTTTTATCTGTTTTTCTCCATTTTTATTTAAAAATGGAATATTTCAAGTTACACAGCTTAGAAATAAAAAAAAAAATATTTTATTGATTTTTTTTTACATTAAAACATGCAGAGAGATTTTAATAAATTTACCAATCTGTTAATTTTTATTTATTGATCTTCTGTCTACACTAGACAATTGTTTTTGTGTCAGGATTTATATTGATAAAATCAGATAATTATACATATATATTATGTATATATATATATATATATATATATATATATATATATATATATAATTATACATATATATATATATATATATATATATATATATATATATATATATATATATATATATGTATATATGTATATATATATTATATAATTGAAACCTATGATTTCATTAATTAATTATATTTTAACCCTTACGTGACGGTCACCTGTGGGGCAGAGCCCATTTCACCCTCCTGGTTTCAAAGGACAGCATTAAAATATCTGAGGCTCCTCTGCCCACCTCTTCTCATTTCTCCTAATACACTTTTGTTATTTTTTTTTTCCTGAATATCATTTACCATTTTCTAATTCTGAGCTTTGTACCCGTCAACATTTTTAAAAAAATAATACCAAGACAAATATCTCTGTGTGGGTATAATACCTACAGAACATGGTCCCTGAGTACACATCAACTGATAAGACACTAATAAAGAGGGAACGTAACTATGAAAAGGGACAGCATTTTTAGTGAACTCTAGCGGATAAAATAGATATCACAAAAAGATGTCATAGTGGTGGCTTTCAGTCCCGAAATGAAGAAACGGGTTTGTCACGAAAGTGGCTATCAGTCTCTAATGGGTTAAGAACTTTTAATAAATTGTTCAACATGCTGTTAAGGTGCTATTCAGCCCTTTTTGAATGTAACAATTTTTGATATTTTCTATGTGTAATATTAGTGCTTTAGGACTAATTTTTTACTAACTTTAGAATAATATTCAACTTCTTTAAATGCTTAGTGTCTAAAAATGTCATTCATTATTCCTCTATGAATTTTTATTAAAAAAAAAAACTCACCAAAAGTTCAAAGAACTATTCCAGTAATACTCTTATTTTTTTTCAGCTACCACAAATTTGCACGAGGAAAAGATGTTAGCAAGTATTCTTCTAAAGACTTGAAGTGTATATTGCCTTTGTCGAAGAAAACAGAAAATGAAACTGAATTAATTAAAGACGAAAATAATATGTATGAGTATTTTAAAAGGAAACATAAACCTTCCTACGAGACAGAAGAGAAGGCTGTTAAAGAAGAAACCTATGAACCTACGTTAACAACCAATTTTGAAACTACTCTTGTAAATGAGGAAGAGGAAACATGCTCAAAAAAGAAAAAGAAAAAAAATAAACATAAGAATATTGATCTGTTAGAAAACGAAGAAAGTATTAATAGTTTACCTAGTAAAAAGAAAAATAATAAATCAAAACTTTCCGAAAATATTTTTCCTGAGAGTAATGCAGAAGTAAATAGCAATATGCTCTCAGAATATCAAAATAATAGTAATATTAAAGAAGATGATACCAGTAACTCAATTAGGAAAAAAAGTAAAAAGAAAAAGAAGAAACGTCAAAACGAAGACAGAGATTTTGAAAATAGTATTACAGGTATTAATTAGTTTTTTACTAATTGTCATTGACATTTGAACTGTAATCTTCAGTAAATCAATTTCTCTGTGATATTTAAAATTTTAAAAATATTTGTTATTTATTTCTTTGAACACCCCCATTTCACCTAAATACCTAGCTGAGTAACTTTGTGGGACTTTTTTTACATAACGCACTTAGTATTTTTGAACTATGACTGTTTTACAATTATTCCAAACTGTTACTAAGCTGAATAAGAACATATATTTAATTTTTCTGAGAAAGTTTTTTTTTTTTTCTCAATGAGCCGTGAGATGAGAAAATTCCTGCCGCCAGTTGGACTCGAACCCACTTTCTCCCACATGAGAAACTAAGACCACGGGAGACCCGTTAGCAAGTTTAAACTTTAACGCCCATTTATAATTGACACCAAATTTTAGGAAAGATTATCTATAGGTCAGCTCAGTGGTAGAGCATTTGACTAATATGTTGCATTTAAAACTCGGGCACGCACTAAAGATTTTATCTTCTAGTGTCATCGTTCTGAGGGTTAGGGTCAGGGTCCATCCTGTTCCTAGGCCCACCCAGACTGTAACATGCTAGCTGAAGTACAGTCCCCGAAGTCTGATGCTGACATTCCCGCCGAGTCGGGCGCCCTTTAAGCCAAAAAATGTGTTTTGGACCCTGCACTAACATGTTAATTAATTTATTAATGGGGACCGACAAAGGGAAAAATCAGGCAGCCGGAGCTTAGTACTAACCATCCTATCTCTCTAGTGTGCCGTATGGTCATGAATCAGATACCCCTACAGTATCTGCTACTTGTAGTGAATTGCGAGACTGATTATTTTTAATCTATAGATTACCTCCCTTTTCTGCCCAGGGAGGACTAATACCTTTTTTCCCCAAAGAAAAGCCACCGCCCCTAATGGGAATCAAACCCACGGCCTTATGCATGGATTGCACTTATCCCCAGCCACCGGGCCTCCAAAAACAGTGTATTTATTGATAATGAATAATTATATGCATAGAAAATTAAAATATAAGAAAAAAATCCTTGGATGGCGGTGCTAATGGCCCAGAAGTTAATGTGCCATAAATATATACATATATGTATATATATATATATATATATATATATATACACATACATACATACATATATATACATACATACTCATGCACATACATATATACATACATATCAGGCTGTCCCGTATGAAATGTCAGTTTTAGACTTGCCGATTTCCTTCAAATGTCTTGAAACTGTCGTGGCTCCTACTCCAAGTTCTTTGGCATATTCCCTAGTGCTTTTTGAGGGACAAGCTTCAACCCTTTCTTTCAGGTGGTCATTGTCAAGCTTGGTTTCTGGCCTTCCTCGCTCCTCGTTGTCAAGGTCAAAATTTCCACTTCGAAACCTGGAAAACTACCGGTAAACAGTTCGTTCATTCACCGTTCCCTCCCCAAACGCTGTGTTAATGTTCATACAGGCCTCAGCAGTGCTATGACCGAGCTTAAATTCATAACAAAAAATAATACGGATTTCCGTTGAAGTCAGTTTTATTTTTTTCTCAGAGGATTGTTCTCACAACACAGTACCCAAGTTACTGATTAAATAATAGGAATAAAAGAGCTTTAATTCTATATGAATAACAATGATGTTTGTAAATAATGAAATAAAAAAGGGAAAGGATTAAATCGCAAAATAAACAAAACTGACATTTCATACGGTACAGCATGATACATACATACAAATCAGAACCATCATTATTTTGCGATTTAAGGTTTCTGAAACATAGATTTTTCGAGGTGGCTCTTCCAGAATGCAATATCGGGTTGGCATCATAAGCAGGTTTTGTCCCTATGGAGAGAGAGAAACTAAAAATCAGTCAACCCTAGGCATAAGTCTGATGCACTTAACCATTCAGCAATCGTGAGATTGAAGAGAGTTAAAAATCCCAATGCAGTTTATCTTTAATTATTTGAATGTACTTCTAATATAGAAACACAATAATCTAATATATTGTGTGGTCAGGCAAGTCACTTGTGATTTTGAATTTTTTTTTTCTTTATTGTTCCAAATCTTAATACAAAGGATATAATCCTTTACTCCAGTTCATACAGTGAGGATTAAATTTATTTAAACAAAAATAGCCTTTTCATTCATTTTAAGTTTGAATGAATTAAGATAAATCTTATTTTTAAAACCTCTTCGGACATTCCAGACAACCATATAGTTTATACTTAAACCATGCAATGCAAAAACCATCCATGGTCTTTTTTTTTTTTAAATTGAGTTTTTGATTAAAATGGATTCACACATGATTAACACATTGGTGCCGGACAGTTTATCTATAATCCGGGAGAAAGGACATTCCCTAAACGTGTCCAGAGGCCTTGCATATACTAACCCGCATTACATGACATTTTTGTCATATACATGTTTATACTGAAATGGTTTGATCATGTTTGTCTTATTATTAATAGATAAATAGGGGTGTAGATTTCTTTAAATAAAATTTAATCATTGCTAAGTGCTATAGCCATGGTTCAGAGCTATACGGGCAAGTAGAATTGCATATATAACTAAGGTGCGGCTCTATTTGTATTTATACTACGTGTATTATTTTCTCTTGCTATAAAATGGTAGTTTTAAATTTACATTACCTTCTCTGAGTATAATTTATAACACGAAAAAAAAAGTATGTGTTTTATTAAAGATCATGCATTTTAAAAAGGTGAGGTAAAATAATCTAATAAAAAATGCCTTATATTAGATGTAAATGTTTTATATGATTATTAATTGAAATAAAGGGTTATTTACAATAGATTAATATATAATGTACAAAGCCCATTCCTCTACTGTTATCAGTAGTTCTCCGAATTAAAAATAATTCGGAAAACTGGCATTCCTCTATTTATTTATTTTGTCCTCACTTGCAATCCTTTCATCCACCGAAGATATAATCCAGATCTTCAGAGGACTCAAACTTGCTATCTGGCATTTCTTCCATCAATTAAGAAGATACCTCTGCTGCAGTCAAGCTTGACGTAGCATCTGCCTCTAAATACGTCCGATACTGAGGGAAAACTACGTGCAGTAGAACGTAGTCGCTCACCGGGGTCTACAGGGGTAATCGTTTGAGCATCACTTGGTCCCAATGACCCAACCTACTCAAAACTAGTGTTTTGTATGTTAAAACTGAGCTAGTCCCACTAGAACCTAAAATAGGTTCTAATAAGTAAAAAATAAGTAACGCACGGAATTGCAAATATTATTCACTCCTTTAAAAATTATAACCACTTACTTGGATGTGCCGGTGTGGATAACTTTTGTTTTTTTGGGTCCCATTGTAATTTAAAAAAAAAACATAAACTGATTAAAAACACAACAACCTTATTTAAATATTATCTTTGGACTGGAGAAAAAAAAAAACAACTTAAAACAGTTAACGTAAATATCTAAAGAATATTTAGTAAATATCTAAAGAACTACAAATGGTAGGTGAGTGCGACAAAACCAGGTAGAATCGTAATCCTTCAATACACAGGGCGTACTAACAGAATAACAGGTAGAAAGAAAGCCGAGGCTGCAAAATAGCACATTTTAGAAATTTAGAAGATATAGTTCTCAGAACGTTGTCCGGCCCAGGGGATAGCCTAGCAACACGTTCCCGGAGCGTGCTCCGGCACCAATGTGTTAAACATAATCTATCAAGCATTTCTAGTACGGGAGATATTGAAGGTCAAACATTTTGCACAGTGCAAGAACCATACATCCCTGGCACATGAACGGTTCTTGCACTGCATTTTCCCAGTATAATCCTCAGTGGGGGGGGGAGTGTTGTTTTCATTGCTGGCATGATCTTTTTGTTTTCTAATTAGTATTATTTCAGGATTTTCATGTGTTTTTTGGTACCTACCAACAAAAAGTATTTATTAATAACTATTTGTTAGCTTATATTCAGTTTAATAATTAATCATATTAAAATTTATTTGGGAAAGTTGTAAGTCGAACAGTTCAAAAACCATCTATCTCCAAAAAATTTTAACTGCCCTAACTCCCCAAGATAATTTTCTGTTTTTTTTTTTATTCTAAACCAGCTAGGAGCTAGAATAGAAAATCCGTTCTTGTAATAAACTAGAGAAATAATAATTATTATTTCTCTAGCCTTGACACTGCTTGAAAAAATTATAATTTTTTCAAGCAGTGTCAAGGCACAAAAAGTATGTTTCAATCGATTATTCCTTTATACCATTAGCATAAATTAACAATTTCTTGTACATATAGATAAAAATAGTATTATAGGATCGTTTAAATGGCATAATAATAATCTATAGAAAATGTAATAACGTTTCATTTTATTTTTAAATGTACATTATATACAATGTTACTGTATTGTTCGTACACATAATTATGCAATATTGTCGTACACTCCAACTATATCAGGATGATCGTCAAGTTTGTCCATTAATTTACTCATTGTTTCCAGATCATCATCAGATAGCTGCACTCTGGTAATAGGAATAAAGTTGAAATCTGCTGACTTAATTGTATACTTATGTACTTGCAATTTCGATGTAACAATATTCAATTGTTGTAAATCACAAATGAACTGAAAATAATAAAATTAAATTATGAATGGGTATTGTTTGATACTTTCCAATTTAGGCCAGACACTATCAAAGATTATATAACTGATAATATTAAGAAAGGTTCCTCGGCTGCATCTAGTTTTTGTTCAATTTTAACTCGTCTCAAAACATACACGCATTTACTTTGAAAAGCTGCGTGATAATACTACTTATTTTTTTGAACTAACATTGATACCATAAGTTATTGTTTTAAGAAATTTCATAAATAAATTAATTTTAATTGTAAAGGGGTAGCCATTCAAGAAGGATTTAAACTCGAAAAAAGACATTGCTAAGACGTTGCTTTGTCTTGAGTCAGGTATGAAGGGTTATGCGCATGCACAGGTATGTAAACTTGGGACATAAAGAACTCTAATTTGAAATGTTGATAAATTATTTATTGAAAAATAATTGTAAATTTTAAGGGCCTCCTCACTCATTGAAACCTGTCGCATTATGGGCATATGTGTTAAACGTTTCTGCTCGCTCAAGAAGGTATCTAAAAAAAAAAAAATCAGTCTCGTAACAGGCCACAAGGGCCCAGAGGGGCAGATACTGTAGAGGTATCTGATTCTTGACCATACGGCACACTAGGGAGATAGTGTGGTCAACACTATGCTGCTGCCGCCTGATTTTCCCCATGGCTGCTTCGACTGCTAGAGTCATTAGCACCCAAGGTACCCATTATTAATTAAAGGCTGGGTGAGCCTAGGGACGATCTGGGACCCCAAATCCAACCCTCGAACGGCACCACTAGAAGAAAAAATCTTTAGTGCGCGATCGGGTTTTGAACCTGGGTCCTCCAGTTCATTAGTCGAGTGCTCTACCACTGAGCTAACCTCGTCCCCCAAGAAGGTATCTAGTCAACCCAATAAGTTGCACGAATTTTTAGCAATTATTCACAAGAAAGAATTATTAAATTTTTTAAATTTAATTATTAAATTTTTTAATCGAAAATAAGCTTCTAACCAATTCCATTGACTGTGGAAAATGTGGTGAGCAGAGTTAAATAGAAATAATCTTTGATTTCCAAAATATTAAAAAAAGAAAGATGTCTAGGAGATAGGCTAAAAAAGAATTAAGTATTTCTATTTTTGTTGTAAGTATTTATATTTATTTCGCGTTATGAGCATACGTGCTATGCGTTTCCGCTCGCTCAAGAAGATATCAAAATTCTATTCAATCTAACACGCTAAAATTAATAGAATTTTATTAATTTTAGCAAGTTGGATTGACTGGAGTTTAGATATCTTCTTGAGAGAGTAGAAATGCACAGCACGTATGCCCATAAGTGACAGATTACGATGGGTGCGGAGGCCCCTAAAAATTTATAATTATTTTTCAATAAATAATTTATCAACATTTCAAATTAGAGTTCTTTATTTCCCAAGTTTACATTGCTGTGCATGGGCATGTTTACAAATATCTCTGTTTACGCTACCTTTCCTCACCTGCATAACAGTGAACTTTAGTGCTTAATAACTTTTTCCTAGTTAAGAGCGACATTTTTTTTTAACGGATTCCTGTTTAGTGCATCAAAATACCTTATAGAACAACATGTCAAAAAAATCGGTGAGGAGGCCCTTACACTTCACAATTACCATAAATATATCATATCATATTAAAACGATTATTATAGAATTATTAGAACCATAGAATGCAATTGGTAATTTAATGGCTATTTTAAAAATATTTTGATTTAATCAGACATTAATACCAATTGAAAATAATTCACCTAGTGGTTATTTTTTTAGGATTTATGCAAAAAAATAATACCTTAAAACTACCATCTTCATTTTCATGAGGACTAACTTCTTCAGCGCCACACTCTATCGCATGCTCAATAGTCAAATCAAGTATATTTTCTGCATTAGCATTAGAAGAGTCTGGAACAGCGACTATTTCGCCTTTTTGTTCGAATAAATGCCGACAAGCCCGTTCAACAAATGAACACCTGAAAAAATTTATTATTTTATTATAGATATTTCATTTAATTTGTAGAGGCCCAGTGGCTACATATGTTAGCACTCTGTTTATACCACCTAAAGACTGAGTGTTCTCTCTTGCTTTATTTCCTTATAATAAAAAATGAATCCTTCTGGCCTTCTTTTGTATATATAAGTTAGCATCGCTGAAGGTTGTTTGTATTCTTATTTTAGAAGACACTGAACATTGTTAACAGTTAGATTAATATATTGTAACATAATTCAATAATAATTTTATATTTCTTTAAATGCAACATCAATATATAATAAGGAACAAACCCAATACAATACGATAAATTAATTTATTCTTTATAGACTATATAATGTGGTATTAGTACATTTTCTTCAGTTCTTACCAAGTCATCATCCCTTAATCTTAAAAAAAATCCACTTTTCTGATATATGTGATGTGCAGACCAGATACAGTTCTTGTGGCCCTTAAAGTGTTTCAATTAAGGCTACAAAATGTTACTGGCCATGCTGGAAATATATGGGATTCAATCAGATGCTTTACAAAGAAATAAGTACGAGTCCAACAGTGTGGGGAGTTAATGGTTCTAGAGGAGCCACAACTTTAAATTAAACATTACTATGGAACCAGGGATTAATTTAATTAAACCATTCCAAAGTAGCTTACGTTACTAAAGACTAAATATTAGATCACTGTATAATTGCCAACGACAATAGCCATTGATCACTGAAGTTAAGCAACATCAGGCATGGCCAGTACCTGAATGGGTGAATGACCACGTGTTGTTGGCATTATAAAAGGGTGGCAACCTATAGATAGCCCAAGTGTTGATATGCCGTTTATGCACAAAAAAAAAACTATATAATTATTTTTATGGTGTAACACACATTATAGAATTTAATGTAATATTGGTTTTACATAGGCCGTCAAGACATTCAAGCACACATTGCATTAACTGTTTTAGATTCACAACCTGGAAAGTCTAAATTTGTAAAATATAGGAATTAAAATTAAATTAATTACATTACAATTATATAGATAAAAATGTATATATGCACCGAACATGACATATACCAAAATTGGGCAATTATGTTTTCGAAATAAGAAAGATATACTCACTTATGTTTCCGTAATATAGGAGCAATTGAATCCCGTGTTTTTTTGTTATTATCAGTAAAGACCAAAGCAATCATAAAGCACCCATTAGGTCCTTTAATTTCATACCACATACTTTTTGATCCAGACTTTTCAGCCTGGAAAGAAATATGAAGTATATTAGTACATGGAAGAAAATATATAATTTTTTTTTTTTTAAGGGAATAGGTAACTCACAGATGCAGTTTTTATACAATTTTGAATAGATGACATTGGCATACTTTGTTTCTTTGCTATCTCTATTGCTTGTTCTAACTGGAGATTGGTTCTTGGATTTGGACCACCTCCTTCTATTGAAGACCCAATAAAACTTTATGTTCACTATTTTTATTTTATTCGTCTATAAACAAATTTAAAATAATATAACAAATTACCCTGGATTGCAACTTTCATTCTCTGACATAAGCGAGTAAAAAGTAATGCCCTTTTTGAGTCATTCAATGCTTTAATGTGTTTTATGTTTGCCCATTTACTATGACCAGCAAATCTTTTAGTGCAAAGTAGTAGACTTGGCTTACAAATGGAACCAAACATTCTTACTTATAAAATTACTTCACACAAAATAAAAAAAATATTCTATTAATATTAATCCACGCACAATCTATTAATCCACTAAATTCAAATGATTGTGTCTGGGACACTGTTATCTCTAACATGCCTGTAACCTACCAGAAGGTGATAGCCTATATAATTCAAAGAGCTTCTTTAAAATATCGATCAGCCATATTTTGACTAAATAATCTTCAAAACCATCGATTACGTACGTATTACGAAGCTGGGTTTTTGGAGTTACGTGAAAACTATGGTGTTTCCTTAGAATAGGATTTTTATTAGTTGGAAGTATTTGAACGTAGATAAGTTTATCTTTTCTCTAAAAATTAGTGACAGGGCCGCCACATCTCAGAGCCGGGCCCTGGACCAAATCACGGACCCCCACTTCTCAGAGCCAGACTGAAAAATCTACTACTTTGCTATAGGATTTTGGACATTTTAAAATTATTTTCATCTTGGGCGAAATGAGAATAAAAGCTGACAATCGGTGCAGCAAAGGTCACTTTCGGTACTTGTAGTGTTATTACGACTCCTAATGAAATACACTAGTCTGGGACTGCACTTGTTTTGTCGTTGATGTACATTGAAAAAAATATAGATCCCATTGCAATAAATATAGGCTATGCCCGTCTATATTTCTAAACCCCATTCTTTTTACAAGCTCATAACCTATACATTTTTTTCCAATCAGCGAAGCTCGGGACAACTGTACCCGGTAGTCCCCCCCATGTGGCGGCCCTGCAAACGGACGATATACCCGTCTGATACTTACTTTTCAAATCTTCATTTTTAAAACTAAATAACTCAGCGGCCAGGATTTGAACTCAGAATCTCCCGTTTTACAGATGGGCAAACAAAATATATTTCTATGTACTTATTTTTGTCGCAGCTCTGAAGGTAGCTGAAAGCGCGAAAATAAAAATTTGTTGTGAAGGAATAAAAAAAAATATCGCAAACATATTAACTCGAAAACGTAAGCGTTGCGGTTTCTTTCGCGCGAATTTCAGTCTTAAAACCATGTTCCCGTGGACGAATTCTGCTGGTTAACGAACTAGGACTTTCAAATCAGATGAAAGATTTTTGTAGTGTAGATGGAGATAGTTAGCCGCTGCAGAGATACGAAGACAGGTATAGTTGGGATTCGGCTAGGAGAAAAACGTCAGACTTTCAAAAAGAAATCTGTATTTGGACGTTTCGACTGCACAATGGCAGCCTTCTTCAGCTAAAAAATATATACAACTTATAAGTAAAACAATATATGTACAACTAGTAAGTAAAAGACAGGCAGAAATGAGCGGAGTATATATATCAATACAATAAATTTTAACCAATCTTATTTTTAAAACAATGAAAATACGGTAGTTGGAAAGTAAACAGCATGTAGAAAGTGTTAGTAAAACAGTACAAAAAAAATTAAACAGTAAAAACAACGAACATTTTTTATGTAGTGAAAAACAAAAACTATTTTATAAGTGAATACAATTTATAACAATTAATATATAGATACATACCACTAGAGAATGCCTAGGGGGGGAGGGGGAGGGAGGAAGACCTCGAGGACAACTTAGGTAACCATGGTTGGAAGTATGAGGGACAGCTTTTTTTTTTTTTTTTTTTTTTTTTTTTCCTGACCCATGAAAAACTAGAAGTGAATAACAAAAAATAAAATAAAAGAAGAGACGAAAGAAAAACTGCGCGAGTGCAGCTGGAAGCTAAGCACTGCAGGGTCAAGTAGTTGGAAAGTGACTGCCTTATACTGTGCTGAAGCACATTTGAAGGCTTGTAGGATGAGGGACAGCAACTACACAGGGGGTCTTTATAGTTATGAAAAGGGGTGGGGATGAGGCGGTAAGTCGGTGAAGATGAAAGAGGTACAATTGCTGGGTTGTAAAAGCGGGTTGTAAAGGGTTTTTTTTTTTCTTCAGTTTATTCAAAAAGCTTAAAAGAAATATTTATTTTTATAAATATTCACTGTTTTAGGATTATTTTTTTTATTTTCGTGAAAGCAATTTTTTTATTATTTTAAGTAAATATTTACTTAATATTTAAGTAAATATTTATAAAAATAAATATTTCTTTTAAGCTTTTTGAATAAACTGAAGAGAAAAAAAATCATTTTCTTTTCACAGATCCATGTTTATTCTTAAACTTTTGTTCCTAAATTGTTCACATACTTCAATAACACAGTATTGTAATACATGAATGGAAAGCTGGTTAAATGAGACAGATGAAACAGTAAAACGACGTGTTCTCCCTTATGTGTGAGAATTCGGAAAATCGTCATAGAACATTTTTCTGAAACCCGGAAATCTCAGATCCTGCCCATTGCGGAGTAACGCTGGTAAGAAATATCCAGAAAATGTGAGGAAATTTAGAATAGCCTTCTTTTGGTAAGATAGACATACTTACATTCATTCATTTTTACGTATACTATCAACTAAGTAGAACTATCTGGGCCGGAGCTTCAACGATTATTCTTCTAAAAACCACGTTTGTCTCGATAAAACAGTAAAACGACGTTTTCTCCCTTATGTGTGAGAATTCGGAAAATCGTCATAGAACATTTTTTGTTCCCCTAAAAGTCCTCTATCACCTCCCACAATATGACTAGACTTTTACGGGACACCCTGTACATAATATATAGGTATAGGGAGGCCCGATGGCCGTGAGAGTTAAGGCGTGAGCACTTAACAGTTCGTGCCAAAGGGTCGTGGGTTCGATTCCCTCTAGAGGTGGTGGCTTTTCTTTAGAAAAAAGAAAAGGCATCAGCCGAGGATAGGCTATAAAAGGGTGGTAACCTGTAGATAACCCGTCCTAAAATTCGTAGTTAATAATAAATGGACGTTAAAATTTAATAATAATTATATATGTATGATATATGTATATATATATATATATATATATATATATATATATATATATATATATGTATATATGTATATATATATATATATATATATATATATATATATATATATTTATATTTATATATTTATTTATATATCCACAACCTTATCAACCAACATTATACTATCCACTACTTTCTAAGATTTCTCTTCAGGGCGGTGATGACCGAGACGTTTTCTGCCCTTTAACTCCTAATCCAGTCAAATCCACTCTATGGGGGGAAGGAGGAACCGCGCTAAAGACATTTTTAGAGAAAACAAATAAAGATAGAAGACAACCTGATAAGGCGCTTACCTGATATGTTGAGAAACATAATCTATCGGCATTCACATTGCTTAAATTTTGAAAAAGATAGAGCAACTTGGTTTACATATATCCATCCATGCTAAGACGTGTATTTGTAAATTTTGATACTTTAAAAAACAATATTGAAGAGGTTTATAATAAACTTTATTTAAAAAAACTCAAAGTAAGTTTATTTAAATTACTAGTGGTAGAGCAAAATATAAGGGCTTTTCTTTATTTTATGGTTGCCCCTGCTTAAAAAACAAAAAAAAAATACCTAAATGACCAGCGGAATTTCCGTTTACAATCGGCTACTGTCAACGTTCACTCCAAAAATATCCAATGGTACTTTTCACTCTAAATTATGAAAATGGCAGTAAATACGTAAAGTACCTCCAGGAACAAAATGAATATTTTAGCTTTCCAGCAAAACAATATGTTTCTTGTCATGGCGTATATAAGGGTGGGGGGGCTGCAGCCCCCCCCCGAAATTTAGATTTGATCGGTAAAAATTTCAGAAAACCCTTAAAAATAAATTTAATAAGCTCATTTAGTTCATAAAACATATTATATTTTGGGTGTAGTAGCGTTTATGGGGGTGTCCCGTGGTCTAGTGGCTAGCGTTAGATTCATAAGCGGGAGATGGTGGGTTCGATCCCCACCGGCGGTAGGAATTTTCTCATCTCAGGGCTCGCTGAGAAAATTCCTGGCTGCACCCTGGATGTCGGCGCTAATGGCCAAGATTTGTCGATGCGCCAAAAAAAAAAAAATAAATAAATAAAATAAAAAATAAAAATAAATAAAAAAAAATAAAAAAAATAGCGTTTATGTTGGCTAAAACTAAAAAAAAAAATAGCGTTTATGTTGGCTAAAACTCTTCCAAGATCTAAATTGTTAGTATTCCATACACCGGAAATGGTCTCAGCCCCCCCCCCTCCTGAAATTTTCCCAGCCCCCTCCGAAATTATTTTCTATATGCGCCCATGTTTCTTGTATCCGGTTTTAAATGGCCCCATGGTGAAAAAAATGTTTTAGAAACGCAGAATGATACCGCAATTCATATGGCCCATAATGTTTTGCTAGAAGCGAGTATTTTTACAAGTTTGTTTTTTTTTAATGACTAATGAATTGAAGATTCCTCTCTAGACAGGTTTTGAAGGGTGGGGCATGCCATTTATGGGTGTCATGTTTGATTAGCTTTTTTTGTACATTTGAAGATACAAATATTTAAATACTACAACATATCAAATTAAATGGAATAGGTTTCAGAGATAATAGGAATCTATATAACATCCATCTGCGGAATTAATGGCTTATAGAACAATTATTACACCCCCCCCCCTTCCATAGGTTCTTTTTAATCTACCGAGGATGATCCCTTCAAAAGATATAAATAATCTTTGGAAACGAAAGATACTTTGAATATTTGGAAACCTGCAATTATAATTTCACTTATATACTTTTTTCAATTAATTTTGATTAACCAATATTAGTAATTGAAGTCAGCAATTTTAGTTATTACTGTACTAGTGTACATGGAAAATATTTTTCTTTCTTCACATAGTTGTATTTAATCTTAGATTTTAGTTTACTAGACTTTATAATAAAAGAAACAAAATTTGAAATTGGTTTACACAATTAACAGTTCATGTTGCTTAAGTTGGCATTTCATTGCAAGTCAATGAACATCTGTAAACATTTGTATGAGGTTGCTGTCATTGAAGTTAATTTCCAATAACCCATGAGTGTAATTTTTATTAGAAGTATCCTCTCATTGTGATTATGCCGAACGGAGTCTGAGAATAATTGTGCTTTTCTTTTCAACAATCTCATTAATTTAAAATGGTTTTAAAGTGATTATAGGCTTTTTTCGTGGTGTTTGGTAACAACATATTCCAGAATGAATAACAACAGAAGAAGACCTGGGCCACGTTTGGCCCGTTTCCCAGGCACTTTTATTAGTCCTTGTGTGAAATATATGATTTTCATGTTAAATTTTCTATCATGGGTAAGTTATGAATTCCTTTGCAAGTTGAACTCGGGTATTAAATATTTATGATTTTTATTTAACTTTTTAATCCCATTGTTTTTAGTTATTTGGAGGCCTTTTGATTGGAATTGGTCTTTATGCATTCCATGACAAATGGAGAGGAACTGGTTTGATTCGTGTCAGTACTATTTATGACATTTTACTCGATATATCCCTAGTCCTAATTATTTTTGGGGGAGTTGTGTTTATTGTTAGTTTTGCTGGCTGTGTAGGTGCTTTACGAGAAAATACATGCCTTTTAAAATTTGTAAGTATGAATTTTAATTCAACCTGAACACTTGTGATACCTTTATCATCTAATTCTATAAAATGTTTTTTTTTCTCTTTAGTACTCGTACTGTTTGTTGGTTTTCTTTCTTCTTGAAATGTTTATTGCTATTGTGCTGTTTGCTTTTCCTCAACCTGTTCTCTCCTACGTGGAAGACTCATTCACTGATAAAATTATTCATAAGTACAGAGAAAATGATGACCTTCGGAATTTCATAGATTTTGCACAAAAAGAGGTAAAATTTACTAATTTTATATTGAAATAAATTTTTGGTTTGCATGGCTTTTCATATTGTTCCAGATTTAGTAATTATAATTTTATTTCATGGTATATAAATACTCTAGTAATTTACTGAAAAATATAAGTTTAAACCATTTGATATTCTCTTTTCTTCCCAATAAATTACGTAGAGCTACAATAACAAGAAATGTCATCCCATTCTATTTCTATTAGCAATTAGCGATTGTAGATAAGGATTTCCCAAAAAAGTTAGTGAAACTGATGGTGATGTTAATTAGTAAATTAGTCCTGAAAACAAACTGATCCTTTACAAATAACTGCTGCAAGCCATTTGGACGTACGCATCAGAGTTCTAGAGAACTGCGAAAACATCGAACATCAGACGCATAAAAATATTCCAATTCAATGTCCAAAGAAGCATAGTCAATGCTCCATTACGTTTCAAACTTGAAATGATGAAATTGTTTCCAGCTTTATATCCTCCTATATCCTGGCATATGTCAACAGCAGTTCCTAACTTTTCAGGATAGCAATAAAACTGTAATGATCTGTAACTTGGAAAAATGCAATTCACCAAAGATGCAATGCATAAAACCAATAATAATCATAATAACTTGCAAACTTATGAGGATTTCCGACTTACGGTATATTTTTGGAAACATTTTAACGAAAAACCTTGTCTGAATGGGCTAAAATAGATGTGAGAGATACACGGTTATGCTCGATCGTTTGAAATCAGTTTGTTTTACGCGGAATTAATAGTCAATTTTAGCGTGTTCTACTGTTTTTTGTTTTTTTTTTAAATCTATTACCATCATGTCCGGGAGATCATAAGAATTCTAAAGATACCAATAACTCAATTTCGCTCAAAAATTGACTTAAGGGGTTGTGAAATTTGAGCGACGATATAGTACAAAGTCATTATGAAATTATGACACTTGTCTATTTTTCAGTTTCATTGCTGCGGACTGAGCTCTGAAGGTTATATGGATTGGGCGATGAATGAATATTTCAATTGCAGTTCTCCTAGCAGAGAGCGATGCGGAGTGCCATATTCGTGTTGTATCAATGCCACTGATATCTCAGTAAGTAATGTCTTGCTACTTAATATATTTTACAGTAATCTATACTAGAGATTTATGACACTAAGCCTTCTATTGAAGCAAGAATGATTGGTGCAGACCCAATGGCTGTGAGTGCTAAGTTGTGAGCATTCTGTGCCGGAGTTTGTTGGCTTTTCTTAAAAAAAAATAAAAGGCGTTAGATCTATCCTGGCTAGAAGAGGGTGGTAACCTGTAGATAAACCTTTCATATGATTTCTGGCGTCATAGATTTTAATTATTTACTAACCGAACTAGTGGGCTCAAGATGACTCATGAGTTATCATTTTCCTCAAGATAGAAATGGCAGAAATCATCAATCAGACAATTTATTTACACTAAGAAATATTCAAATCACTGCGTGGAGAACTAATTAAAAAAAAATAATAATAATACTAACGATTTTTAACTAAACTCTTGATTGTGTACACTCTCCATCATTTTGCCAAACGATTTTATGTCTCTTAGATCTGTCTATTACCTAAATTCTTCTGAGTGTGAAATCTGATTCTCTCACTGAGTGTGGTGTTATTGTCTTGATACCTTTGAAGCTTTTATGTTATTTTTCTCTTTCAAGTAGCTTTAATTATAAAGGTAGTCTTTGGTACTCTTAACAACCAAATTTAATTTATAAAACATTTCTTGGTCAACTGATAAACATTTAAAGAAAAATTGACGAAAAATAATTCTGCTTGTATTTTATCATATCAATTCAAAGTTGCATTTACAATGAAAAGTTTAAAAATATTTCATTGTTTTATTTTTAGGGCGGCTTGATTAACATTATGTGCGGTTATGGAGTCCAGAGGTTATCTGTAAGTATTTGGCATTTTTCTTGTTCACCCTTCTTTTTGATATTTTTTTCCTTCAGATCAAATCCCTTCTTATCCTCTTAAAATAATTTTTGGGCCTAAAGTAATCTTACTTCCATGTATATATTTTTTATCCTTGACAAGGAAATAAACAATATTTGTGCTTGGAAATACACAATGAATTCACTGATCACAAGCAGTTGACACTTTTAGCGCGGTTCCTCCCTCCCCCATAGGGAGGAACCCCGCTTATAAGGTTGATACAATGAAACAATCCGGAAGTGCCGACTAGAAAATTTTGCGTTTCAGAACCCCTAGAGACCGAATATGATGGTGGTTCAAATTTGTATATATATATATATATATATATATATATATATATATATATATATATATATTTGTCTGTTCGCTCTCTAGGTAGGAGACGAAAGGTCCGATTTTGATGAAATTTGGTACAAAAATCCGTCGTCCAATTTGAAAGGTCAAGTTCGTTAACCAGCAAAATCCGTCCACTGGAAGATGGCGTTTGGGGCGAAATTCGCGCAAAAAAAAATCGTAACGCTTACGTTTTTGAGTTGATAAGCTTGTAAGTACTCGTTTTATAGGCTTCTTGGGCTAGGAAAACGAATGAAACCATTTTCAAGGCGATAGCTTTAACCGTTTTCGAGAAAATTGGAAAAATAGTTTTTGAATACCGTTTTTGGTTTGGGTACTTAGAATCATGGGATTCAGTTGAAACATTTTCTGCATGTTCTACTTTCATTAAAACTAATATGTTGAAATTTGTGTTTCGTTTGGAGTTAAGGAAGGGTTAGAATAAAATATTTTATTAACAGACAAAAAGTTTTGGTAACTTTATATACTTTCCTTAATATCTCGAAAAAGGTTGAGAATCTTGGTAAGCGGAAGAATACCATTAGAAAGCTTACTAAATGCTCTACAAAAAAGGTTCTGATGAAAGTTTTGATTAGACGATGTGAATTGGAGAAATAAGTGCTTAAAACTTTAAAGTAATTGACTTCGCTTATTCGAACTGTTCTTTTTGTCTGTTTTTATTCCTTGTTATTTTTTAACTGCTTATAGTTGGATAATGTATTTGATAATAAATCAGGTTAAGAAAAATAAGAAAAACAATTTAATCTTAGAGTTATGGATTTGCAAGATATAGCTTTTCAAATGCCTAGCGGGGTATTTCCTAGGGCGGGGACCCATCCAGGTAAGATCGTAAATAAGACCTTTCTTGAAAGTAAAGATGGAACTGTCAACTTTGGTCCTCCTCTGGCTCCCGGCACTTTCAATGCTGACGAAGGCTACCAATGAGTAGCCGAAACGTCCTAAATATAGATTTTTTAACAAAAATCGTATTGAGGTTTCTTTAGCCGAATCCCAAACATTCCATCTTTACTTATCACCTCGACGGCTAACTATCTAATCTTCATGCTTTCTAGAAATGTGGACCCAAAATAATAACAGCTTCTATTTTAATCATTTTAAATGAGTCTAGAGATAAGAATGGAACCACGCTAAGATGATGCAGTTCCTGCGAGTCGGACCATTTTATATAATCGGAGCACTTTTTCAAAGGCAAGGCTCCATCATCAATGTGTCTGTCCTCGTTTCGGGCGATAGAACCTTGCCTCTCAAAGATCATTCTAATCTAATTACAAAATTATGTTCCATATTAGTAATGCAATCACTAAAAAAAAAAAAAATAAAATAAAATTATGCCTCTGCTAGATCTCCTACACCATTTGTGTGTATTCCATAGAATACACAAAAACAATTCTCATGACACCGATCGTACTCATACTCATAAATACTGAAAATATAGTTTCTCTTGTACAATTGATGAATAACAGCGTCCATGATCCATTACATCAATCTAACATACATATATACGTACAATGTGTTAAGACGCCTGTAGGCTTAGAGGGGAATGAGTTGGGTGGCCTGCTTATTTAGGGTGAAAACATAGTGGAGCGGCGAGGGTAGAGGGTAGCCAAGAGGGTTCACTCTACAGTCTGCAGTATGTCATCAGGCAGTGTTGACGATTTCTTATACGACATTAGTTCACTGACAATGATTACTGTTTTAGGCGGTATTAGAACTTGTTTCACAGTTGCAGAAATATCTGGATCGCTTTTTCCAATAAACTGGGATGGATATTACAGTACTTTTGAATACATATTGAACCTAATCACTCCTCAAATAGAGGTGAAATTTACTAATTTTGTAAAACAGCCTATTGAATGTGACGATAAGCTACTTATCAAACCGATTATGATGTTCAGGTAACTGCTGATCCCAAATAGGACGGCGTTCACGAACTGTCAATATAAAATTTTCAGTGTCTATGGCTGTTCTTCATGTGTTCTCTGTTCAACCGGCTAGGCTCGACTGAACCCTCTAGGTAAAGAAATCGGGTATGAATTCCCGAGCGGAGAGGGTGGAGGGCCGAACAGGGTACCAGTGCTGTTACCTGCTCCACTATGTTTTGGCAAGTGTAAATACATGCATTATTTTCAACCCTCTCGGCTACCCTCTACCCTCGCCGCTCCACTATGTTTTCACCCTTAATCAGATGCATCTGATCAGCAATTGAAGGGTTTACTGAAAAAAGGAGGGAGCTCCATCCTTGCTGTTTGAAGTTATAAATACTACAGTGAAACCTCCTGTAACGGACACCTCCAAATAGCGGACACCTCTATGAATGGACAGAATATCCATGGTCCCGGTGAAAACCCCTTTAAATCAATGCATTAGCACCTCTCAATAGCGGACCCTCTACTTACGGACACCTAAAATCGGACCCATATAGCGATTTCGACTCCCAATAGCCGACAGCAGGGTAAAATATTTAATTGGATTCTCAGAATCTCAAGAAAAAGCACAACCTAGGGGCATTTCTAGTAAAATTCATAAAAAATGTCAAGAGTAAACCGTATCCTACTGTTCCAGGAACCACATCTTGTTTTGTTACACCACTTTGCAGCAGGTTTTATTCAGTTTGTATCTAGTCATGAACTCGGAAAAGAACGCATGTAACTCTAAAAATAAAGTGGAAGTTTTAAAAGTGTATGATAGTTTATAGCTTTGTGTTAGAGATCTGGGAGCCAAGTTTGACGTCGGCAAAATGCAGACGTCAAACTTTGTGTAGTGTTTAGATCGATATGTGTTGAAAGTGCATCAGTTAATGTTGATTTAGTTCAAGATCATAAATAGGTTTACATTTGCCATGACTATGAGGCTAAAAATATATTTAATTTTGATGAAACGGCTTTATTTTTTCGGGCGTCGCCAAACAAGACAATGATTCTAAAAGAGAAAACGTGCACAGAAGACAAACAAAGCAAAGATCGTTTAACTGTTATGTTGTGCGTAAATATCGAAGGCGATTTTGAACAGCCGTTAATAATCAGTAAATCATTAAAACCACTTTTTTTAAGAACATTAACGTTAATACTTCAAGAATATCTTGGCAAGCTAACAAAAAAGCATGGATGACAACGCCTATAATGAGTAATGGCTAAAAACTTTCGATCAGAGAATGCGACATCGAAAATGGCATGTCATTTTGTTTATGGACAACACGACATGCCACCCACAGATGCATCTAATAAATGTTAAAATTCATTTTTTCCACCGAATATGACATTTTGCTGCCAGCCCCTCGATCTCGGCATTATTAAGAATTTCAAAACACATTACAGAAAACGATTTCTTCGGGAAGCCATTACGAAAATGGACTCAAGCGATTATGTTACTAATATACTGGACGCGGTATTATGGATAATGACAGCTGTAAAAGAAATAAAAAAGGAAACTGTTGTGCACTGCTTTTTAAAAGGTGGATTTCATTAACCACCCAATAAAAGACACCTCCCAATAACGGACATTTTTTTACGGACCCAAAAGAGGTTTCACTGTATCTTGTCCTGAAAAAAAATCTTTTTTGTTTAGTACAAAAAATACTGCAGTTCCTTATCATGTGTGAACACCATAATTGAAATTAAATAATGAATTATTTAACGTTTTTTTTTTTTTTTTTTTGTTTCCCAAAAACTAGAAAATTGGAGCTATCTGAAAGGTATCTCTTCTTTAAGCATTTGATGCATTAGCTACAATAAGATACGTCTTCTAAACCTAAAATTAATACTGAAGGACAATTGCACAGAATTTTGGCAAATAAGATAGGACAAATTCACAAAAAGCCGACATTAGTACATCTCCATAACAAAAATCAGTAAATTGAGGGGACTAACAAATCACCCATGACACAGCTAAATAAATTCATACTTCCACCGGTTTAAAATCAGAGACTGAGCCGCATGTCCTTGTGACCACTACACAAAAATTACACACATATGTGTATGATGTATGCCTCATATATGACTACCCACTGACCGAGGAGTACAGACAAGAGCTGGAACGCTTGGCCGGCGAGTCCTGATCTGTTGTATAAGGCTTCAAAAGAACTTTTGAATACTTTCTGCATCAGGATTACGGAAGATCAAACTCTTTAACAATAAAAAAGTAATTTCATAGTGAATCCAAATTGGTTTTTACGTTTATTGTTCTTTTTTATATGGTTTACATTTAAATTATTATTTATTTTTGTTTATTTTAATTATTAGTTAATTTTAAATTGGAAAATAATATTTATAATATTTTATTTTTAAATATTGTTAAAAAAAATACATTAGAATATCTGATGCCTGAAGCATGTAGTAATAAATGGCGACACCTCAGGGTTACTGAGGTATGGAAATAAATAATATGAAAAAAAGGTAGAACTCCAATATCAAGTTAATTTTTCAGTTCTTCCCTGATTATCAAACTAGTATATTTGAATACTAGACTCCTTAATTCAATTCTCTCATGGCTAAGCATTACAAATATTTAGCGAATCAAAAATATTACTCGTCAGTCAATGAAATGCATAATATTGTAATCAAATATAATTAGGGCTTAAAAAAATGTTTCTTAATAATTTGTATACTATAAATTTATTATAAAATGTATCTTTAATTGATATTCAAATTTAAAGCCATTTATGATTTATTTTTGAGGTTGCTGAAGCAAGCAAGAAAGTCTGGACAAGTGGCTGCATAGAAATAGTCCGTGGATATGCCGAGAGGAACATTTATGTAATTGCTGTGGTTGCACTCTCTGCTGCTTTTACACAGGTAATTACTCGAGCATATATTAGAGCACATAGTAATTAGTGCACATAAATAATTGTATTATCAGCAGTCAATTCTTGCTTGATTAAAAAGTGAAATAAATAACTAACTGGGGGCTCCCGTGGTCTTGTGGCTAGCGCCTTAGATTCATAAGCGGGAGATGGTGGGTTCGATCCCCACCTCCCGCAGGAATTTTCTCATCCCACGGCTCGTTGGGAAAATTCCTCGTTGCACCCTGGATGTTGGCGCTAATGGCCTAGATGTTGAAGCGGCGTAAAAAAAAAAAAAAAAAAATAACTAGCTTTGTATCTTTCTTCTGTCCCTCCATATTTTAATATTTTCTTTTATTTCCTGCCATGAGGTCAATAAAAAAGTGAGATGCAATATGAGTTTTCAACCACTTTATTTAACACTTTCAGGACTGATGGCTCCGAACAAAATTTCTATCAGGGTCCAAGTCTTCCATTTGTATAGTTATTTCGGCAAACATATAAAAAATAAATAAATAAATAAGTAAAGAAACTTTTAAAATGATGTTCTTTTAGTGGATTAATTACAATTTAGTAAAATGTCAAATATGCCACGACAGCAGGCCCGCTGAAGGAATTTTTCGGGCGGGTTCAGTATTATACGATACCAGACCCGCAAACCTACAGTTACTGGGTGAGTAGACCTGGCCCGCTCTTCCCACCTGTGAAGATCCTCGTCCCACATGGCAGTTATAAGGTTAATAAAGTGATTTAAAAAGTCATATTTTAACCACTTTTTAATATGTAAAATTCTAATTATAGTGCCATAAAAAAATCAGGATAGGAAGTAATGATAGAAGTTACTTATCAGGGAGGTCACATTTCCATGATAAGGGTGATTTTTATCTATTCAAAACAAAAACAAGCTGTCTCTTTATTTATGGATTACTAAGGACGCTCTGTTATCATCCGTGAAGCCATTTCAATAACTTTGTCTTCTTTTAGTAAAGTAAACCAATCACACACAAAAAAACAAAAACAAATCTACAAATCTTATATAGATAAATAGAAAAGTAAAATATAATAATTTGTTAAAAAGCTATTAAATTAAACTTATTGGAATTATATGTTAATTTTAGATATTGTTTAATTTATATTTAATGTAAAAAGAATAACCATGTGGCATTAGCCTGTGAATAATGTTATAGTACTCCAAGTATAACAAAAGATATTTGATGTTATAACATAATTCCAATATAGTATTTCATAAGTTCAATATATTTAACATGAAATTATTTTTTGAGACACACAAACAACAAACAATTTGAAAAAATTGTTTTCAGAACAGCATGGTAATGGGGACTCTGGTGGATATTGGTAAAAAAATTTTGCTTTAGTCAGTTTTTAATAAACTTTTCTTTTTTTTTTTTTTTCAAAGGAATGCATATCAAAGATTCAATTTTGTTTATAAATTCATTTCAAATTTAATTTTTATTTTTCTCACAACCAATAAAATTTTCTAAACCTAGATGACCTAGAGAGATTGAGTTCTCTTCATTCTGTCTTTACTTGGAATTCCATTTCTATAATTCACGTTCATTCACACGATTCGGTAAACTTCTTGAGCACCACGCTAAGAGTTGTTTTAGCTCTCAAATTCTTGTAGCAAGCCTTAGCCTGTACACGAGCAGGCCTATCAGCATTAAAACTACTGATAAAAAATATTACAATGAAATGTAATGATACAGACATTTATCGGCAAGATGCTTGCATTTGATAATTGCTATAAACGTAACAAATTTAGAAATGTAAATTTTTTTTCCTTGCTTACATTTTAAATAAATAAAAAAAAAATTAAATAAATAAAGGTTTAGGCAATTATGATTTAAGAGATGAATAAATAATGATCTTCCTTGGATCGTCTTTGAATATAATTTGAGTTATCTAGTTAGAACAATAAAAATTAATCTGAAAACATCTACTATGCTCATGAAAATTGATTATAACCCACAACTGGTCAAGGAAAGTACTGAAGCAGCTCAGGAAACCTGAGAATCTTTTTTCTATATACAAATACAATTTTTGTTGTTATTTTTTTAATCAATCTTGCTAATTTTTCAGCTTTTTGTGATCTACCTTGAGAAAACATTGGAAGGACAAATAGGTATGCAGAAAGCACGATGGACATCCTGAGAAATTGACGCCTACCATTTTCCGAGATGAGTGGTAGGCTTTCTTGTCTATCGTGCCTGCAGTGACAAAGAGGACTAAATGAGAAAAAATGGACTCTATGCTGATAAGAAGACTAATTTACGAAATAACCTCTTTCATGAATACAAAAATAAAACAAAGTAATGTACAAATTAATTTTAATACGTCTTTTCTCTTTATTTTATTATAAATTTGTATTTTGCCAAGATTCTAATAATAATTAGACAATACTCTCTCCATACCTATTTTAAAAACAGTGTTTAAAGATTATTATAAATTTGTAGGGGGGAAAAATTGTTTGTTTTCCCAATAGACTGCAATTTAGATCGATGTAATTTATATTAGATTTATGTTAAACAATAAATTGAAATATCAGGTCATGCTTATTCAAACTTTTAAACTCAGAAATTTAGAAAATTGATTCCTTAATGCTCTTTTGTTTTTCCTCAGTAAATAAGTTTTTATCCTGGGGATTCTGAATGGAACAATGAAACAAAATCAGGTGAACTCAAAAAGTATTTTATAAAAATGTGTGTTTGTTCATATGGAGTCAACTTTTCAGAAATTAATGCCATTTCTTTTTTAAAACAACTCTTCCCTCAGCATTTTTTTCTATTAATTAGTCCATTGATTATTGCACTGGGCTGGAGTCAACTGTTGTTCCATCATGTTAACACCTTCTTTTAAGCACTTGAATCTTTTATATATTAATTAATTTTCCTCATTTAAAATAGACTAACCAAAAAGACTTCTGTGTTCAAGATCTTCCTCACTCAGAATTGTAGATGCTCATTGCTTTTACCAGTTAACCTTTTCGATGCGACGTGGGCAAGCTGCCTATTCCCTCCACGGGCGGACCAAACTCTCTCTCCTAGGGCGGCCGTACGCACCCGTATTTTTCTTCTTGTTTTTACTTAGGCGCTTGTTACTAATCATCATTTTCATGTTTATCTTACGTGAACGACGACGTGTATTACTTCAAACGATTTATTTACTACCATTTAGGTATGCAGCAAACCTACAATAACCATTTAAAACAAATTTTACTTACTTTTGTTCCCTATATTTCTCTTTCTCCTTCATTCCGAAACCACTGCTGGTTTTTAGACATGATTTTTAAATGTAGCAATGAAATTTTTTTTATTTATTATTATAATAAGCTACTCCTTTATTATTTACAGTTTCACTAAACAAATGTCCTAAGAACATTTTTACCGTGTGCACGCCTCACAGACGTATTTATATAACGTTCAAAATTTGTATGTTACCAGTTAAGGGTTAAACCAGCAATTATCCCCCATTCCTGCTAGAGCACTGAGCACTCTGTACACGCAGCGACTAAAGGCTAAGGAGGGCTCACAATCAAGAGATACAGCTGTGGCGAGAATACTCGGGCGACGCCTCAGAGGAACATCTTTCTCCGGCAAGTATTCTAGGGCGTCACATCGAATGGGTTAAGAGAGATAGATATAAAAAGAGTGAAACGAGAGCTCCTTGTGCAAAGCAAATTTTTTATTTAGCCCTTAGTAATCTTGGTTTTCCTACTTTTCAAGAAATTAATCTTGTCAAGAGTATTTTATAGAATTAAAGTACTTTGTCGCCTCGTACTCCTCGGCATAATTCACCAGAATTTCCGTTTTCCAAACCTAAATTTCTCCAACTTCCTCAGGTGGTATATTACGCTTATTCATTAAATCAAGGCGAAATATTAAATTACTTTTAACAAATATACTTGGTATAATTTATATAAGCATGGTAATAGATTTTAATTAATTACCATTTGCATTGCCTATGTTACAACATATTAATCAAAGTAATGAATACATTCTCTTTTAAATTCCGTCGCTGCGTGATTTCATCTCCTATATTCCGGCATATATCACCAGTGGTACGGTGATTTACGCCAGAATGTTGAAGGAAATGAATATATTGTGTAGTTTTGACGAGGGGTCAAATAAAATACACTCTATTTTCTTATCAATCTCCTTTATTCGTCGAGCATGTTTCATGCATTCTCTTGCAGCCTTTCGGGATCTTATCTTCTGGGGTGTTCTCAGCAATCACAGTAGCATACTAACAGTTAGTGAAACACTTTGTGATATTATTTATAAAAAAAGTAATTATTGACACATTTCTTTGTCTGTTTGAGTATAAACATTGAATCCGAACTAGATATTAAAATGGCAAAATTAGGTAATTTGTAAATGTTGTTCATTTTGATTTTTTAATTACTTTAGACCAGCTCCCAGTTTGAAATATTTTTCTATTAACCCTTATATGAATTAAATGTTTATTCCTGACTTGTGGCACCAAAATAAATAAATAAAAATAAACTCGATCTACAAATTAATTGAAACAAAATTTGGTTTCAAGAACTTACAGTTTTTTAGTTCCTTAAGTTTTTTGGCATATAAATATTTCCTCAAAGCCTATAAATTTATTTATGTAAATGCATACTTCTAACATTAAATAAACATTGTATTTTAGATAATTTTTTTCCTTCTTCTAATAAAGCTGTAAAGTTCAAAAATTCCACTTAACCATAATTTGTCTGGAAGGATATCCAAAGAATACGTTACAAAAAGACAATATGTATTAAGAAATTAGACTGATCTATTTAATTGGTTACAAAAAATTCTCATAATTCCTTCAAAATAAATATCGACTCATCAAATCTCAGGGTCTGTGAAAAACCATCAGTGGAATTACAAAAATACAGTGGAAGTATGCATGGTAAAAAGAAGAATATTGAGGGAGAAAAGGAGGATGTCTGAAATAAACAAAAATGCCTAGATCAGACTAATTAAAAATTCGAAGGAATGATGGTATCCATTTTCTACAATTATTGAATTATTATTCTAATTAATTTTAAGGGGCTGTCATTGTGGACTGTTTTCAAGTTCTTCCAAGAATGTACTTGTGTTTTTTAATATGCTTCCATGCGTCTCAAAACATATAGCTTTAACAAGAAAGCCCCCCCCCCCCCTCTTAAATTTGTTTTTTTTCCCTTGAGGCGAGTCGTCAATTTAAGGAATTCCCTCTCCTTTTTTTCTTCTTCTTTTATAATATATTAACTGTTTGTTCAGAACTTTTGGCTGAAATCAGATAACTAAAATTGTCCATTTAGTGTTATTAGTAGTTTAACAAAGATTTAATTATTATTGTAGCAACATTTTAAAATCAGTATGGAGATATAAGTAACTTTAGTTCACAGAGAAGCAACAACCTAAGAAATCTATTGGTCCACCAACATAAAATATTTAATGTTTATTTAAAACAACACCAAAACATAAATCCTTTGCAACAATAAAAACTTTTATATCCCTAAAACCCTATGAAAGAAATTTTTATCTGGGCCATATTTATTTTATTTATTATTATATCTAATTATTAAAATTAGAGAACAATGTACCTTTCAATAATTAGATATATGTACGTTTATCTTAACTTTCCTCTCGTTAAGATTCCAATGTTATAACATATACACTCTACTGTTTTATGCAGTAAACATGTTTCACTATAATTATTTTGTATGCATGATTTCCTAATATAATTTTTGACTGTTAATTATGTAATACAATAACCAATAATTGCTTTCACATTTCTAATTTAAGGCTAATTTAATCACACAAATTTGTAAATGTATATACATACACACAGATATATATATACTGGTTATAATGAAATTGAAAAGACTCAGTACCGAGCACTACACTGGACAGGTAGAAGTCTTTCAGTGCTTTCATCGGTGCCCTGGTGACCTTTTTTATTTTTTAACTGTCTGTAACCTATATATATTCACTCATTGCATCATTTCATTTAGGTAATTAATTAATGTAATACTTTTGTGAAATAAATCTTACTTATTAGAATCTTCCATGACGAATAGATCTGATGATGATGAGGTTTGACTGAAGGTTAGTTATATTTTCATTGAATGATCCCATCCATTTTTCATATAATATTTCTAGTATTAATGTTGCTCGTAGTTTATTGAAATTCAATCTAATGAAACTATTCAATGTTTACACGTTATTGTAACAATGAATACTGAATTCTGCATGATAGCTGATGATGTTACCGTTAACGGAAAGTGCTCTGTATTAGTGGGACTGCATAGAATTGTGAATTAGAGCAAATATTTTTATATGGCAGATTTTTTGAGAGCAACAAGAAATGAGAGCCGGTGGTTATGCTATTTTTATGGACTAATTTCTTTCAATGATGGTCCTGGATGCTTTTGGGGGGGGGGGGAATAATACTGAATTGAATAGTGACTATTTGTCAACTCTTTATTTTCCATCTTTGAAAAAAGAAAGGATATTGTAGAAATCTTATGATTGGTATTTAAACAATAATCTTCTGACTTATAACTCTTATATTAGGTTGTATTATTTTAGAAACAAAAAAAAAAAAAAAAAAAAAAAAAAAACTGTATTTGTAACCATTTAAGCCTGATTCATAAACTTGTATCTTGTCTGTAAACGCACATAACTCATAAATTTGTATCTGTTCTTTTATAAATATATTTTTTCAAGATCTTATTAGGTATTTAATAGAAGCAAATTTTTTTTCACAACAGATTAGAATTTTCAAATCAAAATAATGAATCCATGCTCCTCAGATGGTTGTGATGGTAGAAAAAAAGATGAAGAAATTATTATGACTTTTCTACGGTTATAAAATGTAAAAATTATAAGTGAAGAATAAAAGAATCTCTTAAAAGAGGCACTCTTAAATTCATTTTTTGACCAAAATTGAAGTGTTTAGTGTACATTTGTGATATTCTTTCCCTACCATTTATAAAGTGCCAATTTAATCTAGGCTGTTCTATATAGTCCAAATTGCTAAAACATATATTTTGAGGCAAGTATGAAAGAAGTATTTTTGTTCCGTCCAAATTTTGTTTTCATTTTCTTCTGAAAAAGAACAATAGTTATCCCAGCAATACTTTGGGGGCTTGTTTTCCTTCGATATTAAAGCAGATTAGCTTTTTTGATTAAAATTTTTCCATTTTGAAATACATTAACGTCCATGGTATTTAAAATTGTTTCCGAGAGGTAACATTTTTCGAGCTTATAACTGTTTACAGCCCAGAGTACCCGATGAAATATTAATATATAGGTACACAGACACTTCATTTAATAAACATTCTTAATTTATTTGGATGTTCATTGCTTTATATCTTAGAATTGGACAAAAATAAGAACTGTAAGCTCAAAATATTGTAGTTGTAGAAATCTGAAACTTGATTGTATTAATTAGCAATATAAAAAATTGTTGTATAGTGTTTTGTTATATTTTAATCCAATATTATTTCGTAACTGATCTATGTACGTGTTGTGAGTATGCATATTGTGAAAGAAGGAGATATGTACTAATCTATCCTGTATCTTTCTTGAATTTCAGTGTTATGTATATATTACTAGAGTCATAACTAATTTAATATTGTCTTATGTTATTTAATATTGTGTATATTACTTAATAATTAATAATAATAAACAATATAGACATTTGAATTCTGATATATTTTATGTTGTTGCTTATTTTATTTATTTATTTTTTTTTATAATGGGAATATTATCATTTTAATTAGAGATATTTTATTTTTCCTTATACGTTATTCGTCGTTTTGAAGTGAATAAGTTATTATTTTAGAGCTTTTATAAAGATTTAATGTATAAATAATTTTTTTCTGTAATTTTACTTTTATGTGAATAATAAATTTCATATGTGTCATCTGTTTTTGTTTTGTATGATAGGCGGTTTTTTTTCTTCAAGTTTTCAACATTTAGTATTTTTTTCATCATCACATTTTAACCCTTAAATAATATTAGTCTATTATCTATATTTTTTTTAAATTGAATTTTAACTGAAAAAAGATACAACTCTTCTCAAATGAGTGAGTAGTAGGTTTTAAAAGGATTAAATATGATTTTAATTTTAAAATTTTCATTGTACTTCTTTTACCAAAATACCATTACAATCAATTTCGGATGGTGTAGAAAACAGGTTATCGGGGTAGACCTGATTGTAAAGGAAGGGAGTTCCTATTGGAAAATTGTGGTTTCCATTTTGAAAAATAAACATTTTATCTTCTAAAAAAAATCTCTTAATTGTTCCAAGTTATGGCTGATTACAGCCACTTATTTGCAATATGAACCCCTCCCAAAGTTTCTTGGGACCTGATCACCGCTGCTCCAGCTTTGTTACGGCTAGCAGACAATCAAACCACTCTACTTCTGAACTTTCTCATAAAACTGAATTCGTGTGCTACCTTGCGGCTTTTTCTTGTACTTCTATCTCATCACTAGATAGCACATGGTATGTGATTTGCTCCTGGCTACTGTATGAGAACTAAGCTCACAAATGAGTTTGTGTAGTGTGCAGTAAAAATAAAACATGTTTTGTGTATATTTTGAGATGTATCACACAAAAGTAAAATATTAGCATATATTTAAATTAAAAAAGAAAAATAACATGCCAGGAGTAAAGGAACAAAAATAATTAAGAAATGAGCTCTGTGTGGGGCGTTCGCGTATAAACATTCATCCACATTTATACAATTTAATATATATCTCCATATGGTTAGTAGTTTTTAAACCCTACATTTTTCTTAAATAGGCAGAAGGTCAAATGATAAACTAATAACTCTTTTATAACACTATTAATTTTTATTCAAATTACCCTACTGGTAGGAAAGTGAAGCTGGTAAGGTAATTTTAATAAAAATTACTATTTTTCAATTTAAAATATTAGAATATTAAAGTTTTTTTTTTTTACTTTATCATTTGATCTTCCGCCTATTTTATATAAATCATTGAAAATTTAGGATTATTTTTGAGAATCGCTATAAAAAATGAATATTTTTTTATAGTTATATGTAATAGTTCTTATGGATGGAAAACGATGGAGGCAAGTATAGTATAGTTATATGTTTAAAATAGTATATTAATAGAAAACTCAAGGAAAGGAGAATTTGATTACAGGAGGAAGTTAAGTGAGATGTGTGGGAACTAAATAATAACACAGCCATACAATAAAAAGAATGTTCAGACCGAGAGAGCAGACCATGTTTATTATATGTTTCTGGGGTCACTGAATCGGAATCAGGGGTCAGGAAAGCCCCAGCACCCCTTGGTGTAAGGCTAACCCCCCAAAACTCATAATTTAGGATATTTTACACTATAATAGTTTTATTCAAGTCGTTCACCAAAATAAATGACTATTTCCTGTATACTGCCTTTCACTGCTCAAATATATATATATATATATATATATATATATATATATATATATATATATATATATATATATATATTTTGAGACTTCAATGAACTCGATTGGTCAGTATGGAGCCAAGTTACAGCCCTTTGAATTTATGACTTTCCTCAAAGTTTTTCATTTTTGCTTATATTTCAGTATTTAATATGTTTTCTGATACAAACAATCTGTTTAAGGACTTTTGCAATCCTTAAAATCCCAAAATACAACCCTTAAAAAATCGTCTCTTGTTAGATGCGAGCAATGGATGAACCTTGGCACTTTGGCGTGCCTTAGCCCAGTTGATGACGTCAGTGTTCATATTCGGCCAAAAATATTGCTGGGCGATAAGCTTCCTTGAGCCTCTTATGTCGGGGTAACTTAGTTTGTGTAGCCAGTCGAAGGATGAACACCTCTTCTCTGTACATATGGTCATGCGGTCGCGCTGGTGTTCTCGCAGAGTAATTTTGTGTTCGTCCCTGTCTGGTATTGATAGTAGCATAAACTGGAGAGATGTGTTCTTCTTAAGATCATGAACACTTGGATCTCTTTTCTCCGCTTCTCAGAGAGCTTCCAAATCGTTGGGTATGACAACTTCTTCGGCGCGTGAGAGGGTGTCAGTGACAACGTTTTTGCTTCCTGGCTGGTAAATCACAAATGGTGTATGCAACGTGGTGAAGCTGCCTCCGACCGCTGGACAAAAGCATCTGAGAGAGGCTTGGGGTCCTTAACTATGAAAAAGGTGATACCTTCTGTAAGAGGACGGAAATGTTTAACTGCTTCATAGATTTCCAAACGGTCGCGGTCGCAAGTCGCATCATTTATCTGTGTTTGGGAAATGGTTTTGGAGAAAAATCCCAATGGTTGCCATGCACCGTCTTTGCGCTGCTGTGGAGCTGCACCAATATTTCTGTCCGGCACATCACAGACGAGAGATAAGTCACCGGAAGCTGCAGGATGCATAAGTTTCACCGCTTCTGCTAGGCTAGGCTTACACTTCTTGAAGGCTTCAGTTGTCTCGTAATGGGCGTATTGTCTCACTTCTTCGAGTTGTTTAGAAGTTGGTTGAGCCGCATGAGGCAAATACTTTCTGTAGAAAATTATCATTTACAGGAATCGCCGTAGTTGGAAGATTGCCTCGAGCCGAGGGAAGTCTTGAATTGCCTGTATCATAGCAGGTTGAAGACGAATGCCTCTGGCGCCTACTCTGAATCTACATCTCTTCAGCGATCGGGATATGATGGTAGGCCCTTTTAGTATCTAGGGTGGTAAAAATAGTGTTCCCGTTGAGTTGTGAAATTCATTAGATTCGGCGCCTCGTACATGTCCGGGACGGTAATCTCGTTCAATCGATGATAGTTACCGCAGACTCGTATACCGCCATCCTTCTTGCTGACTACATAGAGAGGGCTGGACCAATTTCATTTGGATGATCGGCAGATGCCTTCGTTGATCATCCTTTGAAATTCCTCCTTCACGGTGGAATATTTCTCGGGAGGTAGTTGCCTGGCCTTGCTGTATACGGATGACCCTTGGTTTCAATTTTGATGTTCTTGAAGGTCCACGGAGATGTGAGGGACGAGCGATGTTCGGAAATTCCCTAAGTATGTGAGCATAAGGACAGTTTTTTTTTCATCCCTTCTGTATATAAATTAGTATTAACTCTGTCCTCCTCGTTGAAGGCCTGAATTTCAAACCGAAACGTTGGCGAAAAATAAAACACATTTTCTTATAAAAAAAAATGTAGTTTTATTAAGATACAACGGCCGAACTCTGACTAAATCTACCTTCGCGTTTACACAAAGTAAAACTTCTATGAGTAGCCCTCATTGAGCCTATTAGTTTTTATGTTCGGTCAATATTCTTAATACACCAAGTTTTAGAATCATTAAAATTAACATATATTTAATAAAAATAAAATGTCTCTGAACGAGTTTTGCATTTGACGGGCCCAACAACGCTACCAAGTGACAGTGGTTGCTTGCCTGGAAATTAGTAAGTCCCGATTATTTGTACCTCGATGTACTCCTCTCTCTTACTCTATGCGTTATTTTGGGAATCAGTATCTTATTGTGATCCAAGTAAAGAGTTATAGCCTGAAAGTGGTCGCTCCTGAAATATCAGATATCAGTTTTAGTCCTTCGTGATTATCTCTCGATTATAGTTTTAAAGTACTGGAGCAGAGCAACTTTACAGATTGTGAGTAAAAAACATCATAATTTCTTATCACTACAATTCAACTTATAACCGTAGATATAACCCTGCTTAAGGGAATCGATTCTCTCTATTATGACTTATCTTCTTTGTTATGCCATTTTCACTTGTATTAGTTCAGCTATCTCGCTGTAAATCAAATAAAAGTTTCGTTTAATTCGTATGAAAATTGTAGGGCCAATTATGGTCTGAAGTAGTCTAGTTTCTTTAATACGCAAATATATTTGGCAATATCCCTGTTTCCTTATCCTGCATTAATTTTTTTTTTTTTTTTTTTTTTTTTTTTTTTTTTTTTTTTTTTTTTTTTTTTTTTTTTTTTAAGGCAGTTCAACCACTTGGGTCATGGATGCCTATGTATATGTGTGCAATTGATAATTAATCAATCATATATTTTGTCAATGAATATATTTTTATTTAGTAGTTTTTAATAGTCAGAATAAAATAAGATAATAAAGGGACAAAAATACTTAAAAATGTACATACATAGAGTGACACACACAGACACACCCACACACACACACACACACACACACACACACACGTGCAATTATATTTTTTAGTTCTACTTCTCCTTATAGGTTTAATTGTTATTTATATTTTTGTGAACAGATCTGTAGCTCTGAGGAATCTCAATGTTCTCTGACACAATTCATGGTCGTCTCCAAGTATGTCAAAGAGAGTACCATGAATTTCCAGTTGGTTTCGAATCTCCTCGTAGGCTCTACAGTCCGTGAAAATATGTTTAATTGTTAGATCTTCACCACATACTGTACATTCAGACCTTGGTTGAATAAGTAAGAATGAGTGAGATTAGTATGGCCAATTCGCACTCTCGACAGAACCACCTCATCCCGCCTACTGTCTTGAGATGAGGTTTTCCATGCTGAGGTAGTGGATTTTATCTCTCTTAATTTGTTGACTCTTTTTCTATTCCATTCATTTATGTGTGAGCAAGGAATGCCATCTTTAATTGCTTTTTTTGCTGCTAAATCCGCTTTATCGCTGCCGCTTATATTATTGTGGCTTGGAATCCAGCAGAGAGTGACGTGTCGATTTGTTTTGTAATGAAAATCTATTCCTTCAATAAGGTCTGAAATGATCGCATTGCGAGAATAGAAGTTTTGTATTGAAAGGAGAGAAGACAGAGAGTCTGTGTATATCACTGGGTTATTAGTATTTTCATTTAAACTATTTACTGCTTTGCTTAATGCAAGCAGCTCTGCTGTGTAAATAGAACTTAGATTTGGTAGGGATAACATTTGTATTCTGGCATTATCCACTACTGCACATCCTACGCCATCATGAGTTTTGGAACCATCTGTGTATATTCCTGTTGCTCCATGATACTTCAATGGAGCAACAGAAATATACACAGATGGTTCCAAAACTCATGATGGTGTAGGATGTGCAGTAGTGGATAATGCCAGAATACAAATGTTATCCCTACCAAATCTAAGTTCTATTTACATATCCTGCATTAATATTTACATATGTTTTTATCAGTTTCAATGTAGAGGCATTGGTCAGACTTTCCTTTTCAATTTTTTTATAAGGATATTTTAATTACATTATATATATTTTTTAATTTTGTAATTCACTTTAAAAAGTGAACTATTTATGAGAGATGAATAGGATTAATATATTTTCTGCTTAGTACCAAAAAATTTGTTACCCTCCACAGAGTGTCTAATATGCCTGATCAGGTTTGCATGTCACCCATACTCTTCATGTATACCTGTCAAGTTTGTTAGTTTTCAACATGGATCCTCCAGGAGAAGATGTGCTTTTTATACTGTAATTTTTGTGACACTTAAAAAAAAACAGAAAAAACGCAGACATTGTTGTAAGGAATGGTTGCAGAGGAGAAATTAATTTAACCATATCAAACTCCTGAATGAATTAAGAGATGAACCATCTGATTATCACAATTTGGATTTATTTCCTTCAATTTGTCCACTGATTTCCAGTATGCAGCATCTCTATTGTTATAGTCATAATCTTTAGCTTTCCACAAGACTGGTTCTGTTTTATAAATTTCAATAAAGTCACCAACAACTACATTATTTCATTGCAAAATTTGTCACTATAACCGGATTGTTCTATTTCCTAAAATATAAAAATAAAAAGACACAAGGGTAAAACAAATCAAAATTGAAAACACACTAAAAGATTGTTGAAAACCAGCACTCACACATCAAGTATCCTCGCCTGTCAGGCAGAACTGACTGAATTTTCATCAGGCATCAGGTTACAGCAATAAATGCATTAATAAATCATTGACATATGTGTACAAAAACTGTGTGTATATCGTATTCCTTAATAATTTCGTCCAACAAGGAATTCATAACCATGCCATTGATCTATACATACAGATATATGGTTATGCCAATTTTGTTTTTTTTGTTTAAGGCGCATCGACATAATTCTTGGCCATTAGCGCCGAATTTTGATTTTTGTTTTTTCTGTTATAAAGAAAATTGGAAGATTTGAGTAAAGGGCCAGTTTAGTAGAAATAACAACTAAAATCAAGAGAGAGTCTCCCCGTGGTCTAGTGGCTAACGCGTTAGTTTCTCATGCGGGAGATGGTGGATTCCACCGGTGCACAGTGGGCCCAAACGAAATTTTGTGTTTGAAAAAAGGCTACAGCTTTTAAATCTTAACCGATTTCAATGCACTTTTTAAATTGAAAGCTAATAAAATTTAAAACAACTTTGTCTCGTCAGATTTTTGATTTTTGTTTTCTCTATTTATGAAATTATGTGTAAATAATTCGCACACTTTTACAATTGAACATAAAGTTATATTTTATTTTTTATCTAAATTAATATGATAATAATTTATTACTTATATTGTTGAAATTAAACAATCAGATCCTGATTAGAGCTGGAAAAAAATCAGACTGACATCTTCTAAACGTAAATTTATCTTAATTTAACAATGAGATTAATTGAAATAATGATTTGAAAATAGATTTTGATTTTTTCAAGTCTTATCAGGATTTGAATGTTTAATTTCAACGATATCAGTGCTGATATTAAGTTAGATGAAAAATAAAATATTATTTTATGTTCACTTGTAAAAGTTCTTGAATTATTTGCACTTAATTTCATAAACAGGGTGGAAAAAAATGTTATTAACTTTCATTAAAAAAAAAAAAAAAAAAAAAAAAAAAAAAAAAAAAAAAAAAAAAAAAAATACATTGAAATCGGTTGAAATTTAGAGGCTGTAGTATTTTTTGAAACACGAAATGTCGTTTGCTGCGGGAGGAATTTTCTCATCTCACGGCTTATTGAGAAAATCCCTCGCTGCACCAGGATGTCGGCGCTAATGGCTAATGTCGATGCACCTAAAAAAAAATAATAATAAAAAAATCAAGAATTATTTTTTTAATGAGGGGTGGGCCCTGATGAGCTATGCTTCTTTAAAAAAATCCGGGGTTTTTCTAACCCTGATATGCATATGTATAAGTGTATTTTTATTTTTACATACATACATAAAATTACAAACTTGAATAATAATTAGGAATTTATAATGACTAAGATTAACACCCTCACTACAGAGCTTCACAAGGCTACTCACATATTTTATGAAGATTTTATTATGAAGATATTTTATGGACAAGTCTAGAGAGTAGCTATGGCCGCCCCAATTAATTCATTCCCTAACCATCCCTAATCGCTAAATGTGTTGGTAAGCGCAAATCTCGAGAACAACTGAACTGATTTCGCTAATTCTTTTTTTTAAATATTCCTTGAAGTACGAGGATGGTTCTTATGGAGAGAAAAATTTAAAAATTGCCTAAAAAAGTCCGACTCGCAGGAACTGCATCATCTTAGCGCGGTTCCATTCATATCCCTAGTGTCATTTTGTATACTTAGAATAGAAACAGTTATTACTTTGTTTAGATCATTCTTAATGTAAGCACATATTCCAAAGAAAAGCAAGATTGTCGGCAAGGCACAAGAAACTATTCTAAGCGAAAATTACTCTTTCCGCCGACCCAAGTTTCTTTCTACGAAGACTCTACTACGAATTTCTTTCTAATTGACTTAACTTGCTTTACTAACATATCCATTTTAGTGTTAAATGCAATTAAAAACACTAAACTGCTCATTTTAATGTTAAATGCAATTAAACAAAATAAAATTGTACAAGAAAATGGGAAAGTATTATTATGTTATTTTTTAATGTATTACGCCACATACAACCACAAAATATAATTATATTTCTACTATAGCATTTGGCTTTATGACTTCCTACAGGTACAATATCTGTCATCTCTCCTAGGATGCATCTTGATTTATGAAGTGCAATAAAACCTACCTGAAGCCTGCCTAGTAGCTCCACCCGGGCAAATGTCTGACCCTACAGAGTCTAAACATTCTCTTTCTGCAGGAACTGCTTCATTTTAAGACGTATCCATTCTCATCCATATTGTCATTTCGAAAGTTTAAAATAGAACTAATCTTTTTTTTTTTTTTTATTATTATTTCATGAAAACTGTTAACACCCACAGGTTAGAAGCAGAAATTCCTCAATCTAAAGCAAGACTCAAAGTCAATTCAAAATACAAACACGCTTCTCAATTACTTGTCATGTTTTATTGAAAAAAAATGCAATCACAATAACAGCTAGATATTAAAAACTAAGGCAAACCGAGAAAAAAACAAAAAAAAAAACAATTAAGAACAAAGGTAAACAGAGATAAAAAAAATCTCTTTCTCTTGGCAAGCTATATTTCTAACAATGAATTGTTTTTCTTCTTTTACTTAATCTGTTTTATTGTCAAATACATTATCCAACTATAAGCAATTAAAAAAACAAAACAAGGAATAAAAACAGGCAAAAAGAACCGTTCGAATAAACGAAATTTTGTTGAGCATTTAGTGAGCTTTCTAATGGTCATCTTCCGTTTCCCAAGATTCTCAACCTTTTTTGAGATATTAAGGAAAGTATACAAAGTTACCAAAACTTTTTATGTCTGTTAATAAAATATTTTATTCTAACCCTTCCTAAACTCCAAACGTAACAAAAATTTCAACATATTAGTTTTAATGAAAGTAGAACATGCAGAAAATGTTTCAACTGAATCCCAAAAACTATTTTTCCAATTTTCTCGAAATCGGTTAAAGCTATCGCCTTGAAAATGGTTTCATTCGTTTTCCTAGCCCAAGAAGCCTATAAGACGAGCACTTACAAGCTTATGAACTCAAAAACGTAAGCGTTACCATTTTTTTTGCGCGAATTTCGCCCCAAACGCCATCTTCCAGTGGGCGGATTCTGCTGGTTAACGTAACTTGACCTTTTAAATTGGACGACGGATTTTTGTACCAAATTTAATCACAATCGGGCCATTAGGGAAGCCAGAAATGAGCGAACAGACAACAAATATATATATATATATATATATATATATATACATATATATATATATATATATATATATATATATACACACATATATATATATATACACACATATATACATACTATACAAATTTGAACCACCGTTATTTTCGGTCTCTAGGGGTTCTGAAACGCGAAATTTTCTAGTCGGCACTTCCGGATTGTTTCATTGTATCAACCTTATAAGCAGGGTTCCTCCCTCTGGGGGGGGGGGAGGAACCGCGCTAAAAACGACACTTTTCGGGTCTTTTTCACTTCCTTAACGCAGATTCATTTTTAAATGAAAACATATGTTCTCAGTTATAATATTTTTAACAGTTAACGTATTAGGTTATTTGTGTAACAGCAAAAATTCACTCTTTGTTTATATTGCTTTAAAATAAATACGTTTTTATTTATGTTTATACCTATAACAGTAATAACAAGAACATATGGAGGCCGGGTGGCCGTGAGTGTTAAGGCTTGCCAAGCGTCGTGGGTTCAATTCTCACTAGGGGTGGTGGCTTTTCTTTAGAAAAAAGAAAAGGCATCAGAAATTTAGGCAGAAGAACCCGTAATGCAACGCATCAAATTAATTATCAATCTAATCCTACTGCCCAGGAACGTGAAGATCGCAATGAACGTGAATGAATTCGGTTAAGACTGACCCGTGAAGCGCGAAATCCCAGAAACGTGAAGATCGCAATGAACGTGAATGAATTCGGTTAAGACAGACCTGTGAAGCGCGAAATCCCAGGAACGTGAAGATCGCAATGAACGTGAATGAATTCGGTTAAGACAGACCCGTGAAGCGCGAAATCCCAGAAACGTGAAGATCGCAATGAACGTGAATGAATTCGGTTAAGACAGACCTGTGAAGCGCGAAATCCCAGGAACGTGAAGATCGCAATGAACGTGAATGAATTCGGTTAAGACAGACCTGTGAAGCGCGAAATCCCAGGAACGTGAAGATCGCAATGAACGTGAATGAATTCGGTTAAGACAGACCTGTGAAGCGCGAAATCCCAGGAACGTGAAGATCGCAATGAACGTGAATGAATTCGGATAAGACTGACCCATGAAGCGCGAAATCCCAGAAACGTGAAGATCGCAATGAACGTGAATGAATTCGGTTAAGACAGACCTGTGAAGCGCGACATTCGACTAATAATGGTGCTACAACTGTGTTGCTATTGGACCTATGAACTCAGTTTGACTATAAACAAATCCAAGGGGCAGTCATTAAGTGTTTGTGGCATTAATCTAAAAAACCCATGTTTCTCGCCAGGTAATCAAACAAAAAATATCGTGTACCATAAAGTAATACAATAAAAATGAAAATTAATTTAGAATAAGTAAAATTAAAATGAATAATATTAAGTAGATATCATAATAAGAAATCTGAAATTGTAATTTTCATGGTGATTTTTTAGTGACTATTCAAATAATTTTAAGTGTTTTATAATTTTTATTTTTTGACATAATGTAATTGTTGACTTATTAACTTTTATTTTTCTTCTTTCTTTTTGTCTTACTAGCTGACCCGGTGTCCCGATTAGCAGAATAAGTATTAAACAAAAAACATTAAAGAATCGGCTGTTAGGCGGTACGAAGTCGCCGGGTAAATTTAAAACAAATTATACTAAAATCTACCAAACCTTAGCTATAAATCAAGGAACTCTCCTGAATGCCCAGGGTCAGTAACCGAGGAATCAATTTTTTTTTTTTTTTTTTTTTTTTTTTTTTTTTTTTTTTTTTTTACGGCGCATCAACTATTTGGCTATTAGCGCCGGGCTATCTACAGGTTGCCACCCTTTCGAAATTATTAGGAATATTGATGATAAACCTTGATTTTGAATCTGGGCTTTAGAATAACCAAAAAAACTACTTAGAAGGCCATAAAATGATTTTCAAGGGAAATTTTGATTTTTAAGAGCAAATAGTATATGACAAAAAAATGTGTTGGGGTTGCTGTTTTTTATTGTATTCAGAAATTTATCTTAAAATGGTTTTGTACCTGTCAAGGCGTTGATCATAAGACGTGAATTCTAGTCAACACAAGTTTTATATTCTAAACTGAAGAAATGACATTTTTTTTATTTACTGAGAAAATTTACTTTCAGAGATTCTGGATTGGCTTAGCTCTTCTGATCCAACTACAGAAATGAAGAAATCATTACTTCTTGACCAAATAAATGGAGACCCCAACTGCATGTACAATGTAATAAACCGGGTTGGAAAAGGTTCTTTTGGAACAGTTTTCAAGGCAGAAGTGTGGCCAAAGGATGAAAAAGTATGTACTCTCTTTCCAATAAATACATAACTTATTAAAAATGAATATATGTATGTGTATGCTTTGAGGGATATATAATGGTACTTGCTTATAGAGAAAACATATTTTTTTCTACTTTTTGTGACTATTAATGTTTGCATACATACAGGTTTTTAGTTACAAATTTTTGTGAGATGAATCAAAGCTAATTTTCTTTTTATAAAATACCAACAAGAAATTAAGATGCTATACTATTAAATGTAAAAAAAAAATACAATAATAATAACTGAATCCTAAATAATGAAAAACTAAAAAAAAATAAATAAAAAAAGTAAATCATTCAATCTCTCACCTACTTTATGTTGTGGGGTGCTTGATATTTTATGGGAGTTTATACTTAACAACTCTGTTAAGGGTTTACAGTTGGGTAATATATATATATATATATATATATATATATATATATATATATATATATATATATATATATATTATATATAGTTTTGTTTTATTTTTTTTTATTCTAATTCCTTCCTTTTTTTTTCTTTTATTTTGTTTCATTTTTTCTCCTTTATGTTCTACATTTAGAATGTAATCATAAAGAATAGAAATATTAATATGTAATCAATTACATGCTATGTACATTTGTCATGTACGGCACATGTAGAAAATAAAAATAAACTCCCTTCCTTCCTTAAGGGGGAAAGAAATAAATAATAATAATATATATATAAATATATATATATATATATTCATTCATTCTACCCTTCTATTCATTATAACAAATTTCAATTTACAGGGAAACAAGAAAAGAAAATATGGTGATATGATGCCTCAAGCGGTGAGTATTAAGACAGTTTATTTTAGTTTACTTACTAGATTTTCTTTTATTTCCTTCAAGATAATTTTTTTTCTTCTTGAAATACAGCACTATATATATATATATATATATATATATATATATATATATATATATATATATAAATAAATAAATAAATAAATAAACAATCTCATTGATAACAGAACTAAATTATTAAATAAACTTACTAACACTATACAGGGTGTCCCACATTGAGGTGTCATAATTTTAAGGGTTTATTCTGCACCTCATTTGTAGTTCAGGGACGCAGAAATGAGCGTCCTATCTCAACATGTAGCAGAGCTATTCAAACTTTTGTCTATTTTCAAAACTATTGGGTTTTCATATGAAAAACAGTGTTTTACGGATTTCTAGTCTAATCGTAAATGACGACCACATTTTTAGGATCTACATTAAATTTACAATAATAAACACCCATTATTGAAATGTTGTCATGTAAATTAGGAGCTAAACTAAGAGCCATATAGATGTGAACTATTGTTTTTAGGGTTTTCTTAACTCCTTCAATATTTTCTTAATCAGCTATTTGTTGACTGAGCGGTTTGCCTCCGCCTCAAAAGTTGCCTTATTTAATAAGCTCTAAAATGGTACCCTGTTGTTTAAAAAAAAAAAATTATTTAAGTCTATTTTTTTCTGATTTCTAAGTCAAAACCAATATATTTGCTGCAGCTTGACGAAGCCAATCTGAACACATTACTTAATTTCACGCAAATATGTTGATGTCCCATCCTTCCAACGTTAGGTATACACACTTTTTGCTCAGATTAAGGATTAGGGGACACTTTGGAAAGAGTGAAAGATGACAGAAGAACATATTTGAAATAATCACAATTATTGTTATTATTTTAACATAATAAATAGAGATCTTATATTTTTATACTTTGAGGATCTTGTTTTATTAAATTTCTATTTTTAGTTCTATTCTATTTAATAAAATTAGACACTACAATTTCTGCTTATAAGTTATTGCTTATAAGTAACTGGGTTATTCATTATAAATTGTATTGAAAAAAGTCTCTCCTGCAAATATAAAGCGAAAAAAATAGATTTAAATGAAAAGACTATTATACTACTCTTAAAAATAGAAATTTCATAAAACAAGACACTGAAATCATAAAAATATAACATCTGTATTTATTATGTTAACAATAATTGTGATTATTTCCAAAATGTTCTTCTGTCATATTTCACTCTTTCCAAAGTGTCCCCTAATCCTTAATCAGAGCAAAAAGTGTGTATACCTAATGTTGGAAGGATGGGACATCACCATATTCGTGTGAAATTAAATAATGTTTTCGTAATGGCTTCTTCACGCTAAAGCAAATGTATTGGTTTTGACTTAGAAATCAGAAAAAATATACTTAAATAATTTTTGTTTTTAAAACAACAGGGTACCATTTTAAAGCTTATTAAATAAGGCAACTTTTGAGGCGGAGGCAAACCGCTAAGTCTACAAATTGCTGATTAAGAAAATATTGAAGGAGTTAAGAAAACCCTAAAAACAATAGTTCACATCTATATGGCTCTTAGTTTAGCTCCTAATTTACATGACAACATTTCAATAATGGGTGTTTATTATTGTAAATTTAATGTAGATTCTAAAAATGTGGTCGTCATTTACGATTAGACTAGAAATCCGTAAAACACTGTTTTTATAAGAAAACTGAATACTTTTGAAAACAGACAAAATTTTGAATAGCTCTGCTACATGTTGAGATAGGACGCTCATTTCTGCGTTCCTGAACTACAAATGAAGTGCAGAATAAACCCTTAAAATTATGACATCTCAATGTGGGACACCCTGTATAATAAGAATTATTTGTTTTATTATGATTGAGCTTAGAAGATAAGTCTTCATCTATGAGTGGAATGAAACTTGTTGCAAGTTTTTATATCTGTAACTGTTTTTGAGAGAAGTGGATAAATTTAGTTTTCCTAACATATTTTGGGACCCGACATGGTCTATTTTGGGACCATGTCGGGTAGAAAACATATTTTTTTCTACTTTTTGTGACTATTAATATTTGATATATTAATATATTAAATATCAAAGGGCTGTAATTTAGCTCCAACTGGACCAATTGAGTTTGTTGGGGTCTCAAAAAGTTTGTAATTTTGAGCACTGAAAGAGCACACAAGAATAAGTAATTTATTTTGGTTAACGACTTGAATAACAAGATTATCGTTTCAAGTAGCCTAAATTATGAGTTTTGGGGGTTGAGCCTTAACCTTGAGGTGCTGGGTTTTTTCTGATACCGGATTTGGATTCAGCAACCCCAAAAACATAGAAAAAATGTTTGGTCTCCCCGTGGTTCAGTGGCGAACGCCTTTGATTCTGGGTGAGAGATGGTGGATTCGAGTCTCACCGGTGGCAGGAATTTTCTCAACTCACGGCTCGCAGAAAAATCCCTGCACCAGGATGTCGGCACTAATGGGCCAGATGTCGATGCGACGAAAAAAAAAATGTTCTGCTCTCTGTGTCCGAACTTTTGTGTGTGGCTGTGTTATAAATATGCCTTAGCACTCGAAATTGTTATATTGCAAGAAACTTGGTGTATGTACTGCTCATCTAAAGATGGATATGTCGAAAAAACAGACACTAAATAGGTCCATTAGAAATGTGAGCTTACACCGGAACCAAATTATTTATTTGCCCGGGTATATTATTGGCCGTTATTTTTAATCTCCGGTTTGCACTCTATCAAACTCAAAAATTGTCCAATTTTGATGTAATTAGATAGAAAAATACTTTATCTTATCTGGTATGCGTCCCAAAGAACATTGTTTTTAGTCAATATACGCGCTAAAAAAATTGCAGCAGTTATGTTTTTGCGTTAACACTTTCGCTGCGGCTGTCATTGTTTGGGAATATCTCAGTACCGGGTACATTTTTTATTTGAATTTTTCATATAGACATTTCTTTTCACTGAAAAAAATCTTCCAGTCATCCGATTTGAAAACGGAAAACACTGTTGGAAAGCCCAAACATTACTGGAGGCAACTGTCTTTACCTGGAGCTGTAAAAGTGAATCCCCCCCATTTACACCGTTTGAATCTAAGGGGAAAAGTAATGGAGAAGTGTCCTTCCGAAGGGACACTCGTAAGCAGGTAGGATCGCTAGTGTCCTTCCGTAATGACACCCACAGCGAAAATGTTAAGAGGCTTGCAGGCACACTTTTTGTAGTTTCTCTAACTTTGTTTCTTTTTCTCTGTTTTTATTGCATGTCGTTTTTGTAATTTATTTCTAGCGGTAGAATGAATTTTCCATTAAAGCAAGATCCGTAAAATGAAAAACGCTTTTTTCTGTTTGTAATTGAGCTTTTGTGCGGAAGTCGAAGAGGTCTTGTGAGTAATTTCCGCTACTGTTAATTTTCTGTTCTTAATAGGACCTACAAGATTTCATTGGAGTCATGGGCATATATAATGGGGGGTCTGCAGCCCACCCCCCGAAATTTTGATTCCATCGGCAAAATGTGTTGTAAACCCCTTAAAAATAAATTAAATAAGATCACTTAGTTCAGAAAAAAAATCTTTTTGTTGGTGTAAATAGTGTTTTAGTTGGTTAACTATTCTAAGTTCTAGATTGTTAGTATTTCATACCCCGGAAATGCTTCCCCCTCCCAAATTATTTCCTATATACGCCCATGATTCCAGTAGGTCTTTAAATTCTTCTTATAACGTTAACTATGCCTATTCAAGGCTTTCCAAGTGACACTGCTGATAAGAACGTTATGGAAACGCCACCAAGGTGACGTAGTTCTCGCTAGTCGGACTTAATAAAACTATATTTGTTTCTCCTAAGATGCTATATTACGTATTACTATTCTAGCCTTAGAGCAAGGAAGTCTACTAAGATGGACTATTATATCGCTGAAACCTTCCAGCCAGTTAATTAACTAACACTATATAAGTAACTCTTAATTATGTTTTATTTGTTTACAATAATTTTTTTAATTATTGTAGCGTTCAACGTAGTTAGCGTGAAAAGAAATCGTACTTTTCATATACCTGCTTGGGAAAAAAAGCAATAGATTTAAAATCGATTGTAGCCTGACCTACTTGGAGGTTACCATTGTTTTGTTTAATTAACAAATCCAATTAGCATTCTCTTGTAAAACGATTTTTTGTGGGTTGTGTTTATGTCTTTCATTAGAAGAAATAGTAAATTTTTCATCGGAAAATGGCAACTTTATCGTCTACGCAAAGAGATTTTATTGAAGATTTAATTGTTGGTGGACGTTATAAGTTTATTAAGAAAATTGGAAGTGGTTCTTTTGGGATTATTTATCTTGGCTCTACAATTGATAATGGAGAGGTGAGATATTACAAATTTCTTGATTCTATTTTAAGTTGGAAGCTGTGACCTTTTTGCCATATATTTTGTTTATATAACTTGTATTCTAATTGATGGTCTAGAAGTACTTGATAGTACTAGTGTCATTTTAGTTGCTTGTTGGCATGTTAATTGTCACATAACCTAATATTTGTCAACTTTTTTTTTGCCTCCTTCAAAACCTTTTTTGAGTCTTCAAAATAAATTTTGGGTAGAAACTCTGAGGGATATTTGTCCTTTATTTTAGTATTGTGTTCGAATCAATTGTATGTGTTCTTTATCATATATATAATAATCTTGAAGATCCATTAATCATTTCCTATAGTTTATCTAAATAGGTTAGCTTCTCTTGTCTTGGTAAAATGTTTTATATGAAAACATTTTTTTACTGGGAACCTTCTCAGTGTTTCATACTGTTTATTTTGATTTATTAAAAAGCATGGATTATATTACAAGAATGATAAAACCTTATAAGGAAATTGCAGTTGTTTGTAAATATACGATTTTAAGTTCATTTATTATTTGGTTTCTGTTTAAAAAAAATCAGATGTACACTCCTAAGCTCTCATATATCTTGATGAACAAATAAATTAAGAATTTAGTTATTTCTTATCTAATATGTTGTATTTGTGGATGACTTGTAATTGTTCTTAGGAATTACTTCAAAATGGTTGTTACAATATGGCAGTTGAATTGCTTGTCTCCCTTATGTCCTATATTCAGCAGAGGATAATTATTGTTTTTGATAAATGTTTGTTATTTTTCTAAAAGCTTTTGCAGAACTTTTTTTCAAATCTAATATCAGGAATTACCTGGGTGTATGGTGCAAAATCAATGAAAATTTAGGCCACAGGCCATCCATTCAATGCCATCTTGAATAGATTTTAGCAGATCAAGCTCAAGTTAGCCATAGTTTCTGCCTGTTATCAAATATTTCTTATTTTGGACATTCAATATGTCATCAAAACTAAAACGTTTAGGTCATTATGTTATTTTTAAAAGGTCCCAAAACATTTTAAATTCTTAAAAAAACACACACATATAATGTTTTTATATAGATATAATTTGCTATTAATTCGCGTTTTATCATTCTTTAAATGTTTCTTCATGGTATTCATTTTAAAATCATTTATTTTTTCCTTATAGGAAGTGGCAATCAAATTGGAATCAGTTCGGACCCAACATCCCCAGCTACAATTTGAAAGCAAATTATACAAGTACTTGCAGGGACACTCTGGTATTCCAAATGTTAGGTGAGTAGTTTTTTGTTATTTAATTATTATATTATATTGTATCTAAGATATCATAAAGCTTATAGTCTGCGTTGCGGAGCTCCTTAAATAAATAAATAAATATTATTACTTCTTAATAAAACTACATTTTACAGTGAAAATGGTTTTATTGTTGCCGACGTTTCTTAAAGTCAGATGTCATAAAGTCGAAATGTCGGCAACAATAAAACCATTTTCACTGTAAAATGTAGTTTTATTAAGAAGTAATGACCGAACCCCGACAATTCCTACCTTCGCATCATCAACGGTCGACGATCTCCTCTCAATAAATAAATATTATAGTTATTTGAATGAAGGAATATTGTAACAGAAGTGTTTTTCAAGTTGGTAATTGATACATTGGATCTAGTTTTTCATTAATACCTTTGGTTTTGGTTTTTAATAATATCTTAAATTTTTTAATATCTTTGGTCTAGTTTCTTATTAATTAATATCTTCGATTTATTGATATATTTGGTTTCTTTTGTTATTAATATATTTTATCAGGTTTCTTATGAATGTTTTTTATTTTGTTGTTTATTAATATCTTCAATTTATTAATATTTTCAATCTTTTTTTCAATTTTATAATTTGTTTGATCTGATTATTTATTAATATCTTTGTTTAACACATTCGGGCCCGGCGTCGTGGCATGTGCGTCAGCAGATAGCTTGGCTTTATTTCTATCCCCACTACTCCAGGCCTTGTCTTATACCATTCGTATTTGGTTTGGGACCTCATTCCGTCATTCTCGGTCATGTTTGCGGGTCGGGTATAATATGATACTGAATCTGCCATAAAAATTCCTTCAGGTATATTTTACACTTAACTAAATTGTAATTAATCCACTAAAAGTACATCATTTCAGCTTTTTCTTCACTTATTTGTTGTAATATTGTAAAATTGAAAATAAAGTTTAAAAAAAAAACCTTTATTTTCAATTTTATAATATTTTTAGATTCACTACTTCATTACTAAAAATAGTTTATTCATATACAAAAACTGATAGAATGCATTTTTACAAAATTGAAGGAGACAGCGAAAGAAAACTAAAAACATATATTGTAGAAAACACATCTTTATTTTTTTATTACAAAGTGGGATGGATATATTTTTCAGAGGCAATGCAAATTATAAATATGTAACTATCAATTTTCCATCCGCTTTTTCTGATGCAGGGCTTTGGACCGCCACCAGCCTAGTTAGAAACTTCTATTTATTTAACTTTTTTTTTGTAATTTTAAAATTTCATGCATTTTTTTAAATGGGTTTTACCATTGTAAGGGGGCGAGGTTAGTTCAGTGGTAGAGCACTAGACTAATAAGCTGGAGGCCTGAGTTCAAATCCCGAGCAAGCACTAAAGATTTTTTCTTCTAGTGTCTTCGTTCATGGGTTGAATTCGGCCTCCCTGACTGTCCCTAGGCCGACCCAGCCTTTAATAATTTAATAATGGGTACCTTGGGTGCTAATGACTCTAGCAGTCAAAGCGGCCAAGGGGAAAATCAGGCGGCCTGAGCATAGTACTGACCACACTATCTTCCTAGTGTGCCATATGGTCATGAATCAGATACCTCTATAATATCTGCTCCTCAGGGCCCTCGTGGCCTGTTACGGGACTGATTTTTTCTTCTTTTTTTTTACCATTTTAAATACTGAAGCATGGCACTATGAAGATATATGAATAACACAAAAAAAAAAAAAAATGGGTACTTTTGGAAGTTGATTCGTCCAGAGGTTTCTGAAAACTGGTTCCTGAGGACGAGCTAACTCGTCTGGTGGCTGTAGAGTACGGGTACTCGAGGACAAGTTAAATTGTATTTTAATAATACAGAATAATCTGAAGTCCCTAAAGGGTTAACCTCTTTGATTTGTTAATACCTTTATCTAGTTTTTTATCAATATTTTTGATTTGTTAATAACTTCGATCTAGTTTGTTATTTATAATTTTGATTTGTTTTAGGTGGTATGGAACTGAGAGGGATTACAATGTTCTAGTTATGGATCTCCTAGGTCCTTCTTTGGAGGACCTTTTTAACTTTTGTAAACGCAGATTTTCTCTCAAAACTGTCTTGCTCCTTGCTGACCAGATGATAAAGCTGATTCAATATATTCATTCAAAATCTTTTATACACAGGGATATCAAACCTGATAATTTTCTAATGGGAATAGGGAAGCAGTGCGATAAACTTTTCTTGATTGACTTTGGTCTCGCGAAGAAGTACCGAAGTTCAAGGAGTTACGTCCATATTAAGTATCGTGAAAAGACAAGCTTGACTGGAACTGCACGGTATGCTTCGGTTAATGCTCATCTAGGGATTGAACAGAGGTAGGCATTTACAAATATATGCATGTTTTAGTTTATAAAGGTTTACATTGCCATTTTCTTAGTTCTTGTAAAACATCTCTTAGTCAGAGTCTCCCCTTGGTAGGCTGGTTAGCGTATCTAATCCCTAAGTAATCAGGTTCGAGCCACACTTGTAGAAGGTTAAGTTTTATGACGAGATATACAGACCCACTTCAAACCTCTATTGAATTGTTGTAATGCTCCATTTACTAGTAAACATTTACTCTTAATATGCAGGAGGAAACAGTATTTTATCCAAAGTTAATGACAGCTTGACTGACCCTCTCTGAAATGAGGGCCAATTTATAGAAATAATACTGGAATTCTTATTGACAAATAAACATTTTGACTCTATTTAAAAAGGCAATCAACTACACAATTTTAATTTTTATGTAAAGTAGTTGTATACATACTCCTTTGAATAGATAAACAGTCTCCTGTGAATCACAGCTTTAACAAACTCTCACCTGAAATCTCTTTACAATATTTAACATTTATATATATATATATATATATATATATATATATATATATATATATATATGTGTGTGTGTGTGTGTGTGTGTGTGTGTGTGGGTGTGTGTGTGTATATCGCTTCATCTTCTTGTTGTGAAAAATAAAAAATAAATATATATATTTAGCTATTGAAATTAATAAATTTGTATGATTATTATCAAAGCTTCTAAGAAGTCTTTCTTTCAGCCGGCGAGATGATTTGGAGTCTCTTGGATACGTCTTGATTTATTTCAATAAAGGAAGTCTTCCTTGGCAAGGCCTCAAAGTAAGTTATTTATTTTGTTTTTATTAAATTTCATTATATTCGTTTCACAAAGGTAAACATTGCACCATTTTGTTCATCCCTTATAAGCTGAGTGTTTTTGTCACATACCTATCAGCAACATCATCATCATTATAACAGCTCAGTAGCTAAAAATACAAATCATGCTATTCAATATAAATCAATGCACAAAGAGTATAAAGCTGCGTACCTCCAAATACTGACATAAGGATGCAAAAACTGGGTCATGCTAGATTGATAAGTTAGTGGAATCACAGGGCTAAAATGAAATATATTATGCAAATTTGTCTGAAAAATAAGGGTGAATAAGAAATTAGAGAATAAGGACCACTTACTGGTGTCTGAACTCAAGAACTCTCTTCAAAATCCACCAGCTCAGATGGTTCAGTCCTGTATATCGTATGGATGAGGAGAGGAAACCTAGAAAGTTGTTTGAGCCCTGCCTGATCGGTAGGAGGCCGGGAAGCATAGAAAGACCCTTGTCCTGAAAAGGATATGTTGACTGGTGCTGTTAGACTGTGGGTTCTCTTTATTAGAAATGACATAAAGAGGTTGAAAACGAAGAAGCACAAATATTATATTTCAGAAATATTATGTAAGTGAAATGAGCATAGTTTTTCTGAAACTAACTAGAAATCTTTCATTAAATCTATTCAAGAACACTAAAATAGTAAAATGAAATCTGTGTACACATAAACATCTACACATCATGAAAAATTATAAATTCCTAATCTTAAAATAAGATTAGATCCTAGACTTAAATTAAGATTAGATCCTCCAGTTGGCAAACAACCTATTTATGTTTTTTTTTTATAATCTTCCAGAAAAAAAATTATATTTTACGGTCCAGCTCTTTGTTTCTAACTTTTCTTCTTGATTGCTTAATTGTTGTCAGCCATTTTGTGTTATATTTATTCCTATTTGTATACAACTGTTGGTTTATTTATTTTTCAGAGGTTTCTCAGATTAATTATGTGCAACATAATCACATGACTGACGGAAAATGTGAAAGTTCTTTTTATCAGACATTGTGAATGAGTTTCATTGCAATCTGTTCATCAAGGAAATGTCCTATAGATGAGAAGATTGGATATGGCTATATTTCAGTATATATGGCTGTGGTAATGATCTTTGCCATCATTCAATATAGTAGATGAGCAAATATCACTCTCTAAATGGTTGTCAAAATAAAATATTTTGACAACCATTTATTATTGAATATTTAGTGGTTTTAGTTCAGCTCATTGAGATTGTGTAGGACAATTGTGAATGCATTTTTTTTTCTTCTTAATTCCCTGTTATAAATACTTCTGAGAATATAATAAATACCAAGTCTTCTCTAGTTAATATAAAAGAAGAGTAGTTAAAATGAAAACAGTTCCTCCTCTGAGTGGAAGAAATCTGCAATATGATGTCAAGGGTGGCAACCTGTAGATAACCCAGTGTTAATAGCCCAATAGTTGATACACTGTTAAACACGAAACACCACGCTGTTAAACAAGTATAACCACTATACAAAAAGGAAAAGAAGCTGTTGCAAGATATGCTTTTAGTATTTATAATAATAATAAATAAAAAAAAGTCATTTCAGCTAAAATACTCATTTCCTTTTTAAATAGTGGGCTCTGGGGATTGATGGATATTACTTACCATGCGGGTATTAGGTTACTAACTTGTTCATAAATATACAAATGGAATAAATAAATAAACTTCTGTATACAAAGAACACATCAATATACAAGCAGATACCTCGAAACAGGTTAATCTTCCTTGAGATAAATAATAGCACAAGATTGCCTGGTGCTTGCAATGGCCCAAAGTTGTTAATTGAGCTCAATTTGAAATTTATAGATCCCAGGATAGGTTATATTCGCAGTACTTTTGGGGTAAACTTTTGTCACTTTAGATATCCTTGTCTTCCAAGGTGCCAATTCATTTAAATTACTAACATCTTGGTCATTTGTACTGAACTCAATAAAAAAAGTAACAGAAAATCATATTTTCTTCTTTTTCATTGCTAGGAATCTACTAAGGATGAGTGAAACATATTTCATGGCCTTCTTTTCCATATTTTACTTATAGTTAAATTTTTTGGTAGAAAAAGTTTTTGAAACATTTTGCAATTCATTGACATGATGTTTCAAATGGACCGACCGCATCATGATTAGCTAGCACCATCCGTAAATTCATCAAACTGAAAGACTTGCTTATATAATTTTTTAAACTTCAATTTCTTAGATCTATGGCATACATAATGAAAAATGTGGGATAAATTTCAGAATTAATAATTTTATTAATTATTAAATTATTATTATTAAACGACTATTTTCTCGTTGATCAGGACTATTCATTATCACAATTTATGAATTTTGCAGAAACAATTTACAGCCTATTTTTAAGTCAGTCCGCTGCAAGTTTTGTGAACACCCACTTTTGTTCATTTATCAATTGAAAACTCATAAGTAACTGCAGGCTGCTTCATATTTGCCAATGAACATGTCATCAGTGACTTTCAATAATACAATGCCGCAGGTTCACATGGGTAGTCTGCATAGCCTGCTTTCTGTTTGAGCCTTTAATTCTTTCAGCAATGGGGGTGGAAATTTATGCGAAGTACTGACCAGCCTTGGAACCGACTTTCCAGCAAGGCCGACCAAACACACCTAGCCCTCCTGTTTTCTCTTATACACGTTTATCTCTTAATTTGGTGAATGCTCTTTCTCTGTTTTGGCTCAAATAGGGGTAAAAGATTGTTTATCATACATGATTTAGAAATGGCTACTTTATTATTTTAAATATGAGTAGACAATGTTTTTAAGTGCAGAAATATTACATGATTTGATTCCTGAAAGCTTGATTTCTCTCTGCAAATTTTAAAAAGAAACATTTTGAGGGCAATCAGTACATAATAATAGTTCACCAACAACAATAACATTAGTTTTGAATCAGTCTAATTGTCCTTTCTGTTTTCAGGCTACAAATAAAAAACAAAAATATGAAAAAATAAGTGAAAAGAAGATGTCAACACCAGTGGAAAATTTGTGCAAGGTTGGTATGATGTTTTTAAACTTGATTAATCACAGTAGTAGTAGGTTGACTGCAGAACAAGTCGAGAGAGGCGGTGCCCTGAGTGAAAATGACTTCTCCTCAAGTCGGAGAGAGCCATGCCCCTTGTGCTGTTGACTTGTACAGCAGTTCTCTCTGCATTATGAGTTAAAGCCTTAAATGCGAATGACTTGTAGAGAAGTTTTGTTCTTGGTTCTCTGTAGAGGATTTTAGAGGAACTAATAGTTCTATGTTTTGCTGCTATAATTCATTTAGGTGTCCATTTAGCACATTTCCTCCCTCTCTCCATAGGGAAGAAACCCGCTTATTTACAACATCTGGCTGAAAGACAAGCATTACTCTTCATCTATTGGGCTGTTCCGACTCTTTGGTTCTTTTAAGCTTTCCTTCCCTTTATTTCCTAGAATGCCTTCAAAATATCGTTCAATTAAAGCAACTTAACATTTTACTCATTTCCCTTCTTTAAAAAGTACCACATACTCCCTAATAAATATTAATTTAAAACTAATGCACAAAAAAGTCTATACATCAAAACTGTTTTGGAACTGATATCAATTTTTAAATGATATAAATATGTGAATATAGTAGTAAATTTGTAAATATGTTTAACTCCACTACTGCGAATCAACAGCCTGCATCAAAAAGGAGGATGGGAAAATAAATATACTACGTTGAGAAAAGAATGTCGCTCCCGGAACAAGTATTGTGGTATGGGTTAGTGCATGGAAGGATCGGCAAGCCAAGCTAACTCGTAGCACTCGTATAGTTTATGATAATAATTTAATTGGTAGAATGCTATTAATATATTCAATTATAATTCCTGTATTATATTACAGAAGCTATTACTTGTTAGACTGAGAATCAGTCCCACCTTTTAGGACATTCTGAAGGAATGTTTCTATTAAGATTTGGAAGAATTTTTGAAAAGTGTCTTCATTGATCCTACCTATTACCAAAACTGACCTCCTGACAAACACATACATACATACCCGACCCATTTCATGTATAAAAATATAATGTATTCTAGGAACGACAGAAGTCAGCATTATTTTGCTTGATTATTTAATAATTAACAACTAATAAAGGTTTATTCTTTTATGTTTTAAAAGTTGATAATGTTAAAGCCCCATTAAGCGTGTTAATAGCCATGAGCGTTAAAGCGCCAACACTCCGAGCCTAGGGTTGTAGGTTTGATTCCCACTAGGAATGGTGGCTTTTCTTAGAAGTAAGTGCATCATCTCTATTATGAGTGGACCAGGATAACCTACAGCCTGCCCCAAAAAATATAAAAGTTAAAAAATGATTAAAATAAATAACAAATTGAAAAATAAACCACAGGTGTTGGGAGTTGGTTGGTGAAGGTTCACCATCATGTAGGAAATTGAATAGGCCAACTTTCACTGGTTAGAAAAGTTTATTTTCTGAGCACTTTCGAGATCAAGTCTCATCATCAGTACCTATAGATTGTGTCTGTGCACACTTTTGGCTCTCGCAGCAGACTTTTCTAACCAGTGAAGGTTTGCCTATTCATTTCCGTACATGAGAAATAAAATTCTTTACACATATTGTATGAGCTAAAGAGATTCCTTCATATTGTTTGTACGTGGTATTAATGTCTTATATCTCTATTTTCAGAGTTTGCCAGCCGAGTTTGTTATGTATTTAACTTACTGCCGATACTTACGTTTTGATGAAATACCAGATTATATCTACTTACGCCAGTTATTCTCAGGATTGTTCAGGAAATTAAACTACCAGGATTCTGCATTTGATTGGTCCAACCTAGGTCTTAAGACTGAGCGTGACAAAGGAGGGGGCGATTCTGGATTCATTGAATCGGGCACAGGAGAAGCAAAATATTTAAATAAAGAAGGTAATTCTTCTCACTTTCTCTGTTTTCAACATACAAACAACAATACTTTGTAATCAATGGGGTATGTTAACTTTGCAAGCTACATTTTTGTATGTAGTGTGGACTTCTACTGAGAATGGATTTTTTACAAATTGTTCCTCATGGGGGGGGGGGGGTCCACTATATCAAAATGTTAGAAATATCAATTTTTTTTTCTTTTGGCAAAATAAATTGCTTATACTTTTAAGAAAAGTTTAAACGTATTATCTCAAAACTTCTTTAACCTATTAAACTCAAAACAACAAACTGGCGTACATGATATATACAAGAACTACTGAACCCATTTTTTTTAGAAAATTATTATTCATATTCGTAATGATATTATCTAAGACGTGATATAAGAGTTTATAGTTTCTTAAATATTTCTTAAACGGTTCAGTAATTGAGGTGACCACTCAAAAGCCTAATAAAATTCCTTCAAAAAAAGATATGTTTTGATAGGACCACCTTAGTCGGGGAAAGAATAGTGTTTGAAGTTTTGGAAGTGCTGGTTTCATTCCATAGAAGCCAAAATATTAAGTGTCACAATTCTGAACTCTCGAAATCACATCAGGGATAAGCATTATGTAAAACACGCAGGATGACACAGTTTCTGTGAGTCAGACATTATTTTTTTTTTAATTCAGAAAATTGTAATATCAACAAATTTCATAATGATTTGTTCTTAGATATTATCAAATGTTAGCTTGTAATAGATTGAACTTATTTTCAGTTTCTCTGCAGAATGGTTGAACTAATTTTTTAGTTGTCTCTTCAGCGACAACATCTTCCAGCATTCTTCTTGCTCATGACTTTTGTATACTTGCGAAGAAATCTTTTACTAAATGTATTTATTTGTAAACAAAAAAAATGTTTATTTTCTTTACTGTATAAATGTAAATAGATATATATTACTGTACATAAATACGTGCATGTTTTGAATATGTGTTATTGTTGTAACATAGGGATTTAAAGTTTATTTTTCTTCTAATGATTTTTGAACTTTAATACAATAACTTGTTCACAAGGTTTATTTTATTTAATTGAGGATTAATTGAGATACTAATATTTTTAACACTTTGACTGCAGGAATCAATATTTTCTTTCCCATCCTCTTTCTAGGGATTGTTCAAAAAGTTCTTGTTGTACTCATTTGAAAAATATATTATAAAAACTTTCTTATTTTTTTAATGGTTTATCGTGCTTGAATTGCTTTGGTGAATAACACTAGTGCTATAAGTGAAACCTGTCTTTGTTTTCATGCTGATGGCTTATTCAACCATTGATCACTATGCTTCTGATCGGTAGCAAGTAGTGTCAGGCTAAGATAATACCAGAGCAATAGAGCAATAAATAATCTGGCTGGGGCTAAATAGCACATTTAAAAAAGAAATGAGCTGCTTTCATTTTCTTAAAGTGTGCCAGATTTGCTGGCTCTTGTTCACGCTTGGCTGAAAGTAAAAACATAGACAACTATTTGACATCTCCCCGCAGTCAGAGTGTCCATTATTACTCTCTATTTTCACAGCTAAACTCTGCATTTTTTAAAAAAATATTGAGGGGACCCTATGTGTTATGCCTCTTACATTTTTTTTAATATGAAAATTAACATTTTTTTTTGTTTTAGTTTCATAAAAAAAAAGAAGAAAAATAATCCTTTCCTTAGCAGTTTAGTGTAGATTTTCATATATTTAACTCGATTAATAAAATTGATTTACAGTCTTAGATTTTGATTTTGAAAACTAATAACTTTGACTCATTAAAAGTCTGATTTTGAAGAATTATGACACTTTAGTTTCTGAGTTTATGTTTTTATTCGTTTTCTAGATGAAAAGCTCCAACTGTTGTTATTGTTACAATCCCAAACCAGTTTCCTGCAGTTAGTCTTTCCTTGACTTCAGTGATAATATTTTTATCCTTATTAAATACAGATTCTAAGCTTTGTCTGAGATTTTGTTTTGGGGATTTCGAAATCCCATTGGAAAATGCACCTAGTCCGAATTTGATTTTACAAAGCATTTTTGAGATTCGATGACATTGATTTTTGCTAATAGAAATTTGCACATGTTTGATGATTCACTTCAGACGTGGTTAAATTGTTTTCAAGTTGAGAGAAAATATACTTGTAATTGTTTGTTGATTTTTATAATTTATTTATTTGTTTAAAGTATTCTCATATTAAGAGTATGTAGCAAAATTCATAATTAAGCTTAGGAGAAGGTTATCCTGATATAAACGGAATAATTGGATTTGCACTTGTAAACAAAATTCATTTAAATGCACAAATGACAATTTAGAAGCCCAAAATATCCAGATCGTAGTTACCACACAATTAGTTCACAGAATTAGAAGCTATAATAATTTTAGTTATGTAGTTTTAAAAGCGTCAAATTAAATTAACTATGCAACATTAAAATATATGGAGAATATGTTAATATCCTGGAAAAAATAATTCGGCTGTTTTAATAAGGCCTAAGTCTTGTGCAGCCCCATGTGTGATGAAATACATACAATCATACAGTTATGGGTGAAATATATGTATGTAATGACATGTAGGCTTCTAAAGGACTCATGCATGCATGAATGTTGGTATACAGATTAATCCTTTCCTTACTAAAGACTTCTGTAGAAGTAAAGAGCTGCCGTGCCCCTGGAACAAAGGACTTGTACAGCAGTCCGACCCTCCTCTCTCCTTTGCCGGCTCTCTACGGCTGTCTTTTCTAGGAGTTAGACCTTGGGACTATTAAGGAAGGACTGAAGGAAGCTTTACATATTTCTTTCACCACTAGTTGTCGGGAGAATTAACTCTTTGTGATGAGGGACCTAGAGATTATGGATACCTGGTCCAACTCGAAAAAATTAACATCCCAGTGTTAGATCCAACTCAATCCAAATCGAAAAGGAGGATGGATTTTTATTTGTTTTAATAAAATAGAGGCTATTTATTTATTTAGCTTCATTGATCAGTACCTATATCATTAAAAAAAAACTTAAATAAATAATAATATAAAGTTTCCCAACAATTAGTAATTTTAAGGGAGGAAATTATATGAAGGTTTTCACACACATAGAGAGGAGGGCTAGAATAGCTTCGTAACCAGGGCCCGGCCTGGTAGAGATATTGCCATACTAAAGTGCTGGCCAGCCCGCACTACAGCCATTAGCTAAGGGCCAGCAAACACAAGCTTGTTGTGTTTCTTATAAACTTGAAAACCATCGTAGCATTAAGGCTACTACAAAAAAGAGCGTTATTATTTATTTTTCAAATACATTAAACTTGATTGATGAAATACATTTTATTCTAATTTAACATTTAATCAAATGATGCCCTTATTAAGAAATTGTTTGATTAGGAATTTCTTAACTTTATTGTTTCGCATTATTTTTTTAAATGTTACAAGGGTGTACTCAGAAAGATAAAGGGGAACTTTACTTCTGTATAAGAAAAAATTATGCAAATAAGAAAATTTTGCTCATAAATTGTGAAATAAAAAGGCTGACATTCAGTGAACAAGTGCTTATAGTGACTCATATAAACAATTTTAATGTTTAGGTTTAGTTATTTAGCGTTAAAAACTGAAAGAGGAACTGTCTGCCAAAAAGCTCTGTTTTACTTGCGAGTCCTAACGGTTGTAAATCCTTCTTTAGATGCGTGTTTCTATAGAAAACCCATCTAGTATTACAGGTGTTAATCAACCAGGACTTGCACTCGCCTGAAAATCCTTTGCGTCACTATCAAAAATATTCGTTAATGCAGCTGTTCTCTTCTTTTGATTAGTGAAAGCAGTTTCCAAAAACTTGAGGACCTTATATTCTTCATATCTAAAGCATCGACTGCCCCTCAACGATTAGTTTAGATCCTGAGTACACCTTTGTCTGTAAATATGAATACACAAATACACATAGTTATTTTAAATTATTGGTGACTGGTTGTGGTGTAATATATATTTTTATAATTAATTATTTTTATTTTTACGTATAATTAGAAAAAATCCCTCCATTATCCTTTTCATTGTTACAGACTTGGTGAACAGGATGAAAATAACCCTCCACATCTAACTATCATTCTTAAGTCAAGGACCTTGCTGGTAACCCACTATATGTTTTGTTAAGAAATGTGATGTACTCAGTCAAAAATTTTATTTAAAAATTGAGAAATGAATTAAGGTTTTATTATTTTTTTCATTAGACATTGACTGATATTATAGGTTGTATAGTCAACAAATTGATCCTCATGATAATAAATAATTAAAATTGGTTCTGACTGATAATTTTTTTTAGAGAATTTTATATCTAAATGTTACTCGTGCATGAACTCTGTATATATGAGGTAATTGTGATAGAAATAATGGACTATTAAGTATTTTATTTAGCCCATTTCTTAATATTATTTATAATAGTTTAAGAAAACACCCAGAGTTATTATTTTCAAACATTATTTATAAGTAATTGTGATATTCAACTTTAGTTAAGCTATGGTAATTTAATTGAGATATAAGAGGCATAACTGAATGAAATATATTAGTATTTAAGGGGGTCCCCCAAGTATTTACGACAAATATTTTTTGATAAAATATTTGTTCATGTTATTTTTTAAGTAGGTAGCATTTCTTTGTGTGATTGTGCAGAGTCAGGTTCCGCGTACTCTTTTTGAAGTCTTATTATTCCTAAGACATAATATTTTCTAATTTTGGTTTAAATAAAAATCTGTAGGAAGGATTTTCAATTTGTCCACATCAAATGATGAAAACAAACAAAATATATTAATTCTGAAGAGTTAGCTTACCAGGCTGGGTAATAAAAATATTTTCTACTTGGAATTCATTTTGTCCCTGATCTTTGTGTGATTTTTTTAACTGCATACTTATTACTCTTGTAGGTCCTTACCCTCAAACTAGACGCTTAAGTGTCATATATGTTTGAATTTTAAGTATATTATATGTTCAGGCTGTTTTAGAGAGGCCAATTTACAATAACGTTAAATCAAAGCCCAGATTGAATCAAATGTGATTCAATTCCCAACATGACAAGATAAATATCTCTAAATTGCACCACTGTAAACTGTATTGAAAATACACCTATTCTGTCATGACTCATTTGGGAAATGAGTTCTTTACTTTCCAATATTTTGGGGTACCTTATAAGCATTCTTAGGGCTCCTAAAACTTAGACCATTTTTCACCCGTCTAACAATACTGAATAAAAACTAATTAATAGTAAATATACAGTACATATAAAATACTAAAACAGGTTTCAGCAAAAATTGAATAAGACAATGCTATTTTGTTAAGCAACTAAAGTTAATTATCAAGATGAAACTAATGTCATCAATTTAAAAGAAAAAGAAAGAAAAGCTTTATTTAAAAACAAACAAAGAGAGCTGCCCAAATCTATTGGGTCGCTCTACACACAGCCAGTAATCATTCTTTCGAACATTTATTTAATTAATTTTGGGAATGTCAGTTAATTTATTTTAGAGGGAAAGAAACAGATAAATGAATTTATTTTTAAATAGTAAATATTTTTGATTGTTTAGTTCTCAGTGACTGCACTAATTCAAAATTTTAATATTTCAATTGTTGTTTAACTGTACGACTTAAAAAAAAATAAGCATTTTCTTAAATTATAGGGTCAATCCATTAGAAATCACCCAAATTGCATAACATTTGTTGCTCGATATTTTTGATTTTCCTACTTTTTTTACCAGTTATTCCCCTATACTAGGTGGGTTCAAACCTGCAGTAAAACATTTTTCTGGGTCATAGTTTTTTTTTTTTGCCAGCCATATTAAGTTGGCATTTTAACTACTTTTTGTCCGAAAACAAGTTTTACATAAACGTATCTAACTCTCTTAATTTCATAGATATAATAAAGACTAAAATGATCAGAGCGATATGCTCTTGATTTTTGTTCCTGCGTTGTGTTTTCTAAATAGTATAGAAATTGAAGAAAAAAAAAATCACGAAAATTGATAGAAATTTAACTTAAAATGGGATTTTTAGTGCTGCAAAATTATTAGAAGGAAGAAAGACGCATCTTAAATTTTTTCTTCTTGCATAGATTTATTATAGAACTACTTCCTGCACAAGTTTCAAGCTTGAGAAATTTTTCCTTTTTTTTATATAATTTTTCAAGCTTTGCCATAATCGTATTTTTCGCAATATTTGAAGTACAGTATCTCAAAAGGGCCTTAGTCGAAAATTATGAAATTTATACAGATAACACCTCTTTATGACGTAACCAAATGATATCAATTTGGGGACTGAGGCTCAACTGGTGCCAGAGTTATAGTGCATCAAAGGTGGGCTAAAATTAATTTAAATACTAGGTAAATCCATTTATACTATGAATTGTCATTAAATGTTGTGTGCGTATAACATAATTTTAGCCCAACTTTGATGCACTATAACTCTGGAACCAGTTGAGTCTCAGTTCCCAAATTGATATCATTTGGTTTCGTCATAAAGAGGTGTTATCTGTATAAATTTCATAATTTTCGACTAAGGCCCTACTATAACCAGAAAACTATAACCCAGAAAAATGTTTTACTGCAGGTTCGAACTCACGTTGTATAGGGGAATAACTGGTAAACAAATTAGGAAAATCAAAAATATCGAGCAACATGGTCTGGGTGATTTCTAATGGATTGACCCTACATTTGTTGCAGTTTGTTTTAGCATAGCATTTTTCTTTTTTTTTATTTAATTATATTATATTTACTATTGCTAAGGACAGAAATGATGTATTATTATGGCCCTAATGAAGGTATTTAATGAGGGTCAAGAGGTCAGCATATAGAGCATAAGAGTAATACTCTAAGCACTTTTCCGCAGCATAGGTTATTACAATTTTTGTTTCGGTTTTTTTAGACTATAGTGCAAGTATTACGGTATAACAATTGATCGATTTAACCCTTAGCGGTCCTTTACCGACCTGGGGCCGGCATAAACAAGTTGTGATTATAGTCTTGTTGATTTATCCATTTTCTTTCCTACTGGTAATCTAACGAGCTTCGGCCAGCAAGCATATTTAACGCTAGAGATCCTATGTCGGTATACCACCAATGTTGAATTTCTGTCCCTCCAGTTCTTTGTATTGTGCTTCTAGGTATATTTTTAATATGGCCCACTATTCTAGACAATCAGCTGATCATTTTAATTCCAAAGAAAAAGGAATTGTCTCAAAAAGAGATAGGTGCCGTGTGAATCACAGATTCTAGAAGGGGCTTCAAGTTGTTTGTGCTTGTTATCGCAGAAATTTCTGATTTAGTTTTCCCTCAGCATTCCTATTCTTCTACCTTTTTAATGTACAGATTTTTAATTAGTATATTTTGAAACAGAGGGAAAAGAGAGAAAGATTTTGTAAGAATTGTGCAAAAACGAATCCACCTCTTTACATTCGGGAATGTTTTGAGAAGTATCATTGCTTCAAAAGTGATCGATAACTTTTTACATATTTATAAAAATTACTTTTTCTTGTTAATAAATATCTAATTTTGAACAAAAATATTATTTTTCTTATTTTTATTACCACTGAAACAAAATGTGCAATTCTGTATGGACCACTAGAGCTTGCGGTAAACCAAATGACATGGGGGGGGGTTGTTTATGCCGGTCCTCACTCGGCACAGGACTGTATGGACAATTCATGAAATAAAGAGTGGGACCGCAAAGGGTTAAGGTTGTTGGAGTTTTATATTGTTAGCAGTCACAAACTGTGCATTTTTTTGTTTTTATTTTATTTTTTATATGTATAAAACATTTCTACTTGTTTTTGAGTATTTATTTGAAAATCCTTTATTTTGAACAACTTACAAACATTTTGTGTGCCTTCGAGGCAAAACATATTACGTTTAATTAACATTGTTAAAAATATAAGATTTATTTTTTTAATTTCTCTTGAAGTTTCTTTTGATAGAGACTAATATAGAAGTTGAAAGAGTTTGAAGGGACCAATACTACTTGAGGATCTTCTGAATAAGAATTATTTTTTATATTTCACAGCCTTTGGAGGTTCCGTATTATTTCAGTAAAAGACATAGAATATGGCTGGTAGGAACTTATTAAGGGATGAATATAGTCCTTTATTAAAATAGTAAAACCTCCTCAGGAGTTCTTATTTATTAAGGCACCTTCTAAAACATAACAAAAAACTACAAGATAACTAGAAATGAACATTTCTTAAAGTCAATTTTTTTATGAGTTTACTTTAATTTAATACTCATTTAATTATTATATATTAGGTTATCTATTGTTTATAATTCTTTGCTAGCCACAATAGAGGTTATACCTTTCCAATCAAAATCACAACCCTAAGTAAAGTATGTAAGTCCTCGAGAAGCAAGCTTTCCATAGAACTCAATGAGCAGCAAAAAAAAATATGTGGGACCTGAGTCATATAACTTTTTCTGAAGCATTTCCTTTTATCAAATAAGGACTTCAAATCTTTTAGGATATGGTCTAAAATAGTCAATTCTTTTCAAAAGTCATGCATGTTTGCCATAAATGTGTCCCTGGAGAGAGCAGTTTGTGGCACCAAGCTCTTACTGGTTCTGGTTTTCTCAGGGGTCCTTCACATTCTCAATCTTTTAAGTTGCCTTGCAATCTGAAAAGGGTTATTTGCAAAGTAAACTTTTCAGCAGGAAAAAACTTTATTTTTTCATGGCTTCATAAAAGAAGAGATGCACAGAGGATAACCTTTTATTTGTAGTGTTTCTTTACTATTTGGTCAGTATTTATCACTCAGCTTGCATAATATAACTAAGAAAAGAATAACTTAACAGTATTTCCTTACATTTTTCTATTTCTTTTTTTTTTTTTCTGAGTTCATTTTTTTAAATATACATATTTTATGAACAATGTTTTGTAGTATATAGGCAATTATTAAAAACGTTATCACTAGTTAAAGATACCATTAAGACTGCTCAACTTCAACATCAACTGTTACCTCTACAGGAGCACAAAAGCTACTTAACACATTACCTGTCCCATGAACCCAATGAAAAAACATGTAACTCACGGAGTAATTTCAGTTTCTATTAAAATATATTCACTGTAAGTGCTGGATCATGCACAGTTTTAAGCTTGGACTTAATAGGACAGTCATAAAGTTTAGAAAAACAGCGGAAACAGGGGGTTAATATGGTTTTGTGATACCCAAGAGAACCCTTTTTTTTTACATAAATTTATTTGGACTTACTGGGTTGTTTTCATGTTTCATAGAGGGTACAGGGAACGTGTTAAACTAGTTGTTCAACAACCTAACTGTAGGAAGCTGAACCCTTCTGATAAAAGTACCTAATCAAGACATGGCTCATCCAGCTGAATGTTCTTCCAACATTTATATTTTAGAACTGGGATTTTAATTAGTTTTTGTGCTTCTGGTAAGGCATCAGCTGATATGAAAGTAGTTGAGCATTTATTAATAAAAACTAGTTAAAACATTTTTAACAATTGACCATCTGTATGTCTAATACAAAAAATCATTGACACATTGGTGGCCTTTAAAAATCATCATTTTATGGACATTCTTAAAATGAGTTTTAAGCCGATCATAAAAGTTAAAAAGCTCATATAAATAATAAATACTTTTTTTACATTCAACTGACTAAATGAATACACCTTTTTGTTACACATTATTATACATCTAAGAAACGAATGTTAGTTTTTCACATCATGAAAATCATTTTATTGTGTTCGAATTTTAATATATTAATGATAAAGTCAAACATTTTTACAACCCATTCATTTAATTAGTCAATTTATTTTAGTTTCTCAACTCAAATGCACCTTATTCAGACTCTTAACCCGAAAAATGTTTTATTCTGACCAAAACAGCTCATACATTTTTCATATATTCGGAGTACGTACTCCTGGAAGTAATCAAGGACATACAAAATGTTTACATTATTTTTGAGTAATAATTACCACAATATATTTTTTTATCTTCATAAATTTTGGAACGTATTCCATCTGCAAACGAATTATTTTATATTCATATACATACTTTAGAACGTTTATCAAACTACTTTTACAAAAAATCAATGTGAAATGAAATTCATCCCCTGTAATTGAAAAAAATATATATATATTTAAATAAATTGAAATATAAGTACAAATCAAAGCATTAAAAAAAAATATATCCTTATCCTTTGATTGGGAAGTCTTTTATCAATTAAATTCTTTAAATAGAAAGAAAATTGATAATGGTCAAAAAATATTTGGTTACAAATTCAGTATAATAGTAAAAATTCTTCTTCTTCTTTATCGACATTATAAATGTCTATACAATATTAAGAATTATTGTGTTGACATTTAATTTAATTTGTTAGTCACACACTAGAAGATTGTGGAAATGGGGCTGTGTTAAAATTTGATCAGTGGTTTGGAATAGCTGATGGCTCTCCTCTTAGCCTAGCATCATAATTGCTTTGTTTTAGATGAATTGAAGGGGTCGGGGCAAAATAGTGCTAAGCAACGTTTTTAACAAACCTTTTTTTTTTTTACTGCGCTTTAACATCTAGGCCATTAGCGCCGACATCCAGGGTGCAGCGAGAAATTTTACCAATGAGCCGTGGGATGAATCTAAGGCGCTAGCCACAGGTGAGTAATCTTGTTACTCATAACCATTTCAACTGATAGTCCTACATAATATCCAACATATAGCAGCTACAGTTAAGTTTTGTTAAAAATGTTGCTTGGCACTATTTTGCCCCGACCCCTTCAATTAATCTACATTGGTATCATTAGGACATGCAACTTGCTTAACTTAATAACTGAAGTAATTGAGTCACAGTGATGTAAACATTTTTTGATCTTACTCCTACCCCTTAAAATATTTGTGCAGCAAAAAAAAAAAAAAAAAAAAAAAAAAAAAAAAAAAAAAAAAAAAAAAAAAAAAAAAAACGCTGTTTTATAATTAGAAGAGAATTATATTTAGAATGTATCTCTCTCTCTCTCTCTCTCTCTCTCTCTCTCTATGAAGAAAGTAGCTGTACCCATTGTGTACATGATTCTAAATGGCATTTAATTATTTATATGTGATTTTAACAATATTTTTCTATTAATTTTTTAGAGAGAAAATATGTATTCATTATAAAACCGTAAGAATATTTTAAACATAGTGAGTAACTAAATTCTTAAGAAAACGTTACCTGCCAGATAGTTTTGGAAAATATTGGTTATTTAATTAGATTGGATTTGTATAATTACATCTTTGCTGTTGTATTATTTATTTTTTTATAGCGACTGTTATCTACCTTTTTAGTTTACAGATCAATTATTTTTAAAGCCATTTTTTTTAACACATTAAAAACTGCATGCCCACCGGCGGGTCACTCCGCAACAACATTACTGGCCCGCATGCTCATGGGTGGGCACACAACATGTCTTACTTGGGGACTGCTTGTACACCAGTGGGCATAATTTAAAAACAATTTATGCACAATAGTCGATTCACTGGTAATTAACAATAAAAAAAATGCCGGTCCATATGTGAGAAAAGCGATTTTACAATGCGGTCTTCAACTTGTTAATTAAAATTGTGATAATTGACTTCTACAGACTTGGTGCATAAATCTTCTTTTTCAATAAGTTGCTAGGTTTCGATGTGCATTTTTTTGGTCTTTTTTATGTGTTTTACTATTACTCCATTGGTGAATATTTGCAATAATCATGGACAGATTATGTAGGCTTGGCAGTATTTTGATTAATTGGATTTTTAGGACCAACAAATGCTGGCCTATAAATGCCTGAGATTGTAATGTTTTTCATTCAGTTTACAGACATTTTCTTCTTGTCACATAATGCTTTTTGTGAATTTTCTAGCCAATGCTAGTAATTCATAACAATACAATAATACAGACAAATTTTAACAATGCAGATAATGTTTACTTCATATTAAACGAAAAGAAAGAAATCAGTGCTTTGATAGCCCAAAGATGGGCAGAAAAGAGATATTGCACTATGCTCCAACCACCTGAATTTAGCATAATTGTCCTGCGCTGATAATGGAATACCAATTGCTAATGTTTTAAAAGCTTTAGTGTGCCCCCCGGAATTGAATTGAAGTCCTCTAGCAAATGAGCAGAGTACTGATCAACTGTGCTAAACCATCCACACGTTTCAGGTAATTTAGGTAAAATACAGTGTTGTTTTGTTCACATCCCTTATACCCAGAACCAAACAAGATACAAAGATATCTACTTTTCTCTCTATCTTGCTCTTTTTTCATCACCATCAAACCTATTTGCTGACTACCTTTGACAGAATGTCGATAGAACTTTAGCACAGTGAAAAAGAAAATGTATGTCGAACGAGTTATAATTTAAGGCCTAATGTTTTTTTCAAAAAAAAGGTTTGATTTTGATGATAATTAAAATTTACATTCATATTTCAGCACTTGGATATTTGAGTGAACTTTTTTTTCTCTAGAGAAAATTGTATAGTTTCTTTTCAAGTTTATAAGTCTTTTTGATTTTTGAAAAGATGTTAGGTTTTCTGATTTACAAATTATGTTCAATTTGTGTACAAATATTTACAAGTATACCTTTCCATCCAATATTTCTTTTCATTCCTGGATTGGAGATGGCTCCATAACTGATTAGGACGGAAATATGAAATACTAGTATTATTATTATTTTATTTACTAAAAGCCTGGCAATTTATATCCATGAGTAAAAAAATGCACTATTCAATTTGCAATCAAAGGTAGAAATGCCACCTGAACCAACATGTTTTATTTGTTCCAGAATATGGTACCACGTACGCTTATGATTATATATAAACAATGATGTACAAACTACTTTGAAATTAAGAATTTAACTATTTTTTTATTTTAATGGGAAATTGTTTAGAGAATTGGTATTATGACTTTACTATGTATATGTGTATTTTGTCTTTCTTTAATAAATGTTTACACTTATTCCCTGTTTTGGTTTTATTCAGAAGAGATTGTTGACCATTGAGATTGTCGGAGTTCGATCATGAGAGTTAATAAAACATTATTTCTATAAAAATGTTTTATCTTTTCCGTTTTGAGTTGAGTTTCAAGACTTTTTAAAGGCTGAGGAGAGAAAGATATGATCCGTAGGAAAATTACTTCATCCCTGGAGAGGTATAGCAACTTCTATATGGACCAGTTCTCCCTCTTCTCATAGCCCTGATAAATCGTTGACAAATATAACTAATTTTATATGAAAAATGTGGTTTTATTAACTCTTGTGGCCGAACCTCGACACTGTTTTGGTTAAGTTCTGGCTCATATAGTTTATGTTTGACTTTCACAGTCTGCCTAAGTATGACCGAGAAATTTTGGCACCAAGCACGGTCATCAGTAGCATCCTGTTAGCATTCAACAAAAACGATTAAATATGATGATTGGTTTTATATGTGTATTATCTCTTCATATAATACATTATGATTATGATAACTCTGATATTTATGATACAATGCTCAAGAATGACAGAAATCAAAACTTTATTATAACATACTTAAAAATTGTATGACATGTTTCATATACTAAAAATGATCTATTAAAATATCTCAAATAGGCAATGATAACATAATAGACAATGTCAGAATGAAATAACAGGCGAGAAAAACTCAGTCTATTGATGTTAGTGTTTCACTCATTGGCCTTGATTTCCTGACTGAAGAGACAATGAACAAAAAGTTGCAACGCTCACTCCTGAATTATTTTTCACCCCACTTCCATTCTATATTTATATTTTCAATGAGATGTAGGTAGTTACCTATTTAATATTTTGTGGGGCGTTCAAAAGTTTTCTGAAATTTTAGAACATGTTTGCGGACCTGTCAATATTTTAGTAGCATGTCCTCATTCGTGCATAAAAGGCTTGCCATATGTCCCGGTGTCCCACCGGTTTTGTCATTTTTTTTTTTTTTTTTTTTTTTTAAGGTTTAACGGCGTATCAACATTTGGGCTATTAACACCTTTTTTTCAATGTCCCGGTAAGATTTAAAAAGTAATGAATTTATGTTTTTAAGAATCTTTGATGAATCGGTTACTTTTTGACATCCGCACACAGTTTCAAAGAAATGAGAAGTATTCTAACTGTAATCTGAGCAAACGTCACGTTTCTGAATCAGAGGGCAAACTATACTCAACAGTTGCTCAAATACCTCTTCATTGATCCTCAGGAAATTTTGAAAAAGTGTTTCAAAGTGTTTTTTGAAAGTTCAGTTCATAAAGTAGGTTAAGATGACCCTGGGTCGGTCGCTTCTTCAAATTAATTCCTGACGTACAATCTTATTTTTATTATTTAAAGACTCTTTCAACGCTGCACACAAGAAAACTACGCTACTTTCAAGCTCCGGGTTCGCACTGGGCAAAACATATGCGGCTTCGGTTAAGTACAACGCGATGCGCCTTGCTTCCATCATGAATGTTTAGTCCACACTGAAATGTTGTGCAGCGTGAGGGGTCCACGACCATTCAAAATTTTGTACAAAAATAATCTCAAAATTTTTGCCAGTATGAGGGCCTCTTTAACCAAAACATGTTTTCTGAACTACGTGATCTTTAATTTATTTTAGCACTTTCCTCCGAAGGAAAGTAGCTATTGAGGTTGCACTCATGACGGCATTTTTGAAGAATTTCTTCGAATCTTTATAGATCCTACCCGGGTATTTATTCTTAAGGGTAAATACCCAGAGTAAATACCCAATTTCATAAATACCTGGGTATTTAACTAAACCGCGACTTCGTAATCGAATATTGTAAAATGTCATGGACCTTGCCAGTTTAGAGCTATTGCAACACCGAGAAACTATTAAAACAAAAATAAATTATTAAATAGGATCACTGAGAGGTTAATAAATTATTACCTGAAAATTTGGCATGGACCTTCCGACTACCAATAAAACAAGTTGTTTGCCTAAATTTGATACTACTGTATTGCATTCACAAAAATGTAGCCTCAGCTAAAACTTTGGACTAGGATTATCCCAATTTCTCAAAACACAAATTAAGTTACCTACTCATTGATCAAAACACATGTACCTTTCAAGTCTCTCCACCATAACATGGGACTTATTTTATTATTTTCTTTGTCATTGTCTTCAAGACCTTCCCAAACAAAGGATCTTTGCCATAATCCCTCTTGGTCCCTATAGTCAGCTATGTCTTTCCGAAGATCAACTCATTTCAATCCCATGCTTCTGCCTAACTTACACACAAAACAAATGAAAGAGTTCAACAAGTCTGCAGCAAGATGAGCGTTTCCAACACCAAACTGAATGCGTTTCTCCTATTTAGTTAACACAAGTTTTTCCTCCGTTTTTTTGATGAGAAGATTCTGGGTTTCTTGTTGAAGAGTGTTCAGTAATTCTTAAATCTCTTATGAACTGTGTGGATCAAAGGGGCATTTAACTGAATCATTCAGTCTGAATGGCAGTGATAAGTTCAACAATTGGATCAAGGATGTTAACTATTTTCCCAAACCGGACCCAAATCACTCTGTCGTCAAGAAGCTACCTTTTCATTTCTGGTGAGATTTCCGCTTACTGTAATGTTGTTGCTACTGTATGAGCATAATTTTAAATAATATTAACAAGGATCACAGCCCACTTAAAATGGTTTTAAACTTTTATAATAAACATTAAAATTTTTTTTGACCCTTTTCTTAAATTTAAATAAGGCCTTAATAATTGAATAGGCTTCATTAAAACCATTTTAAAATTAATTAACCTTCCCCACTGTAAAAGTAATCATCATGAAAATTCATAGATGTACATTAAGTTGTAAATACCCATAAATACGCGGACCAACATTTAACTTTCTTTAAAATATTACTAGGTAACTATTACTGTTTATTAAGTTTTTGTGGTCAATTGGTTAAGTTTCAGTCCTTGTTTGCACCAAAAAATATTCAAAGACGTTCTATCAAGCTGAAAAACTGAAAATACCCACTTTTTGGGTATTTACCTTCCCTATGGGTAAATACCCGGGTAAATCCTACCTGTAGACACCGAAAATGACCCCAGTTAATATATATATATATGCCTATACAGGGTGTCCCACATTGAGTTCAGCCATTCCGTCACCACTCGTCCATTATCAGCTGGGCAACCATCCATTTGAAAACAAAGAGAGTTAATATTTGATAGATGGGCTTGTTTAATAAACATCATGTAGTGTGGGAAGGATGGAACATCCCCATCATCATGTAAAATTAAAGAATGGCTCGTTCACGCTAAAGCAGATTTATTGGTTTTGACTTAGAAATCAGAAAAAAATAGATTTTTATCCAAAGCTACGAGGTACCATTTCGAAGCTTATTAAATAATGCCACTTTTGAGGTGGAGGCAAACCTCCAAGTCTGAAAATAGCCGGTTAAGAAATATTGAATAATTTAATAAAAGACTAATATTAAACATTCTCACCTATAATGCTTTTAATATAGCTCTTAATTTACGTGGTAATTTTTCAATAACCAGTGTATCTTATTGGAAATTTAATGTAGATTCTAAAAATATGGTCTTTATTTACGATACATTGATCACAAATTCCGTAAACTCAGTTTTCTTTAAAAAAGCCGGTAGTTTTTTAAAAAGACAAAAGTTTGCGTAGCTCCTCTAAATTTTCAGATAGAACGCTCATTTTTGCTCCTCTGAACTACAAATTATATGCAGAATAAACCCCTAGAGTTATAACATCTCAATGTGGGACCCTGTATAGTTATATATGTGTCCGTTAACAAGATACAGGCCAGAGTTTTTGTTTTTTCGCTACGAAACTTGGTATGTAGTATTCCCCCATCAAACGATTGAACGAGTTCGTTAACCAACAAAATCGGTCCATCCGGAGAGGGGGTTTACTCCGGAGCCAAAGTAGTTATTTGCAGAGATGGGCATAATTTTATTTGTAAATAAAAATACGAATTTATTCGTACTTTATACATTTGTGAATACGAATAAAAATAAATTCGTACTTCATATATTTGTGAATACGAATATAAATAAATTCGTATTCATAAGTGTGAATACGAATTTATTTTTATTCACATATATTAAATAAAAAAATATAAATAAAATTTTATTCGCAAATTTTTCTGCGAATAAAAATAAATTCACAGAAAAAATTGTAAATAATCACAAAAAATGTGAATATTTACAAAAAATCAAGTGATTACAAAAAAAAATCACATTAAAATATACGAATAAAAATTTATTCACATTATAATTTGTAAATAAAAATTTATTCAGAATAAAATTCGCAAATAAATCATAAATTTATTCGTATTAAGATGATATTAAGAATGTTATTGAAGGTGATTTTTTTTTTTTTTTTTTTTTTTTTTTTTTTTTTTTTTTTTTTTTTTTTTTTTAAGGCATTTAACGTCTATGTTATTAGCGCCTAGATTTTTTGTTCCAGCGAGTCCGCCGCGGGACCACCAGCCATGCCGCAGGGACACAGTTTGTCATCTGAACCTCCATAAAAAAAAAAAAAAAAAAAAATCACCTTCAATAACATTCGTAATATCATCTTAATACGAATAAATTCATGATTTATTTGCGAATTTTATTCTGAATAAATTTTTATTCACAAATTATAATGTGAATAAATTTTTATTCGTATATTTTAATGTGATTTTTTTTGTAATCACTTGATTTTTTGTAAATATTCACATTTTTTGTGATTATTTACAATTTTTTCTGTGAATTTATTTTTATTCGCAGAAAAATTTGCGAATAAAATTTTATTTATATTTTTTTATTTAATATATGTGAATAAAAATAAATTCGTATTCACACTTATGAATAAGAATTTATTTATATTCGTATTCACAAATATATGAAGTACGAATTTATTTTTATTCGTATTCACAAATGTATAAAGTACGAATAAATTCGTATTTTTATTTACAAATAAAATTATGCCCATCTCTGGTTATTTGTCAATACCAGTCATAATTTTTGTTATATTCCAACGAAACTCGGTATTTGTTGTGGTCAACTGAAGAGAAAAATGTGTTCTAAAAATAAACTAAATCGGTTGACTAGAAGGGAGGGTTTACTCCGGACAGAAATTACTAATTTCCTCATACCGGTCTTAATTTCTTTTGTATTGTTATGAAAGTCTTTATACGTCCTGGCTATCTAATAAGAAAGAATTGTTGTGAAAATGAACTAAATCGGTCTATTGGAAGGGGGGGGGGGTTACTTTGTACTATGTTTGAATTGAATTGTCCCGCCAAACCAGGAGAATTCTGGTAACAAAGGTTCGCGCACAATAATTGATATAAAAAAAAAAAAAAAAAAAAAAAAAAAAAAAAGGTTCGCGAAACTCATAAAGATCAATAGATGAATTTGTGAAGCTTTGTGTATTTATTACGTAGTATAGTATCATGCATACACAAAACTCTGGCAGGAAATAAATTACAAAATTAATATTGAAACAGCTGCTCATAAAAGCAAAAGAGCAGAATTTTATTTATTTAGGTTATTATAAGCAAATTATTCAGGAATGCACTCGACCCTACCCAATTCTGAGGAAAGTGCTTAGTTATGCAGCTCCTGTGTGATGGACTTTTTATGGTTTTTATGACTAATTTTACCTATTAAGCGGTATATTGGGGTATGGTTTCCTCATCAACTTCAGACTTTTTCTCAGAGATTCTTCTCTACAGAGAAGAATCATCACTTGCATTTTAACGTACACGTTAAAATGCAAGTGTGCCTCTGACCATGGAACAAATGACACTGTCTCACTATTCTTGATTGCTTTTGTCCATGTTTCCCAATATTAATTTTTACTCACAGCTCATGTACACAACAAAGGACTTATCACTGCGACTATAATTAAGGTTTGCCTATAACATTTTTTTTCTGTTTTAACCTTCTTTTTTTAATTCATGGATGCCTAAATAAAACTAGATATACAAGGATAGCAGAGTAGTGCACACTAGAGACCTGCACGAGTAAGTATGGCATCGCGTAATCACGAGTAGGTATACTCATGGGACGAGTACCTCGATTACTTTATGTGTACTCATACTCATTCCGAACACCGGCATCGGCATCGCCGAGTAAAATAATATTTGGCATCGGCATCGCCGAGTACAGAGGGGTTTGGCATCGGCATCGTGGAGTATTGCAGGTTTGGTATCGGTATCGCCGTGAATAACTACGTTATATACTGGTTCGCCTCGCCATGTTTAATGAAGTCCACTGTATTACTTACAACTCAACGAAACTACAGTGACTATACAATTGTAACGTAAACAAAAACAATGTAATACAGTCTATATTAAAATCCAGAGGAATCAGTAATAAAGGTAATATAAGAAATGAACATTTTTTTAAGGTGATAAAAGAAAAAAAACATAAATAAAGGCAGATATAACCGTTAATCCTGTCCTGCCGAATGTAAAAAGACGTTCTTGGTAACTTTTTTTTTTTTTTATTTTGTCATTCACATTCACGCGCGTTTTTTCCTGTTTCTAATATCAGCATTTAAGATGTAGAGTTTTCCAGCTCTACTCTAATCCACATAATATGTGGAAACACTGTTGTTTTAAAAATATATTATGTTTCCTTGAAATACGTGGACTAGCACCGTATACAAAATATGTTAACATTTACTACACATTACAAATGGTAGCTCGTACATCATTTTAAAAGTTTTTCACTTATTTATTTGTTTTATATGTTTGCCGAAATAACAATACAAAAGGAAGACATAGGCCCTGATTGAAATTCTTTTCGAAGCTAACAGTCCTGAAAGAGTTAAGGTAGTAGGCCAACTACCTAGGTAGGTGGGGACTTGTCCAAAAATATTAGGTTCATCTGCGTCTGCTTTAATGTGTGGTAGATCTAGAGTGATTTTGGCTGATATATATTTCTCTGTTAAGGTGTAACATGCCTCCGAGAAATGGCAGAAATAATTCATAAGTCCAAATCATATGATGCCCTTTACCGAAGGATTGTACTAGAGTATGGATGGAATTTTAGAGAATGATTTAGATAAATAAAATTAGTTATCAGATTTCATAAAAAAATTATTTAGGTAAATGAAGAAAGGTTGATAGATGAGGCTTGAGCAATATTATTCATCCTGATTAAGCAATGAAATTATTCTTGATGAGGCAAATAAAAGGATACTTTCTGCAACTAGTTCAGGAATAAGTGACAGGTCTAGAACAGCGTTGAATGAAACCAAAGAACGAACCAAGAAGGGAATCATCCACTCCATTGAGAAAAAAGGGAAATAGAGCGAGTTCAGCTTGTCTAGTGCTTTTCGCAAGTACATCTCCTGAATCGTCATTATATAATAAAATGAAAAAAAGGGGAAAGATATTGAAATATTAGTGATTGCCGTAATATAATAATAATAAAAATGATGATTGGTAGTTAATAAGTAAAGACTTTTTTTTTATTTATTCTTTTTTTTTTTAGGACGCTTAGACACCTAGGTCATTAATAAATATCATTAGTATTAAACGCATCCCCCAAAAAACATAAATGTGAAATAGAGGCCAAGTTCCCCCCAAAAATATTTGCCAATACAAGAGATGATACAAGAAAGAAATGTCCAAGTTCATTACTTAGAAGACCTATTAGTTACTTACTAAGTACAGTAAAGACACTTCAACTGACCTTTAAAAACAACGATAAAAATACTTTTATCCAGGTACTAAAATATAAATTTCCTCAACCAGGTATATTATTGAACTTGGCAATGTTTTATTTGTCCCGAAATTATCTTTAGAGAGAAAAGTAAACATTGCCAAGTTTAAGAATATACCTGGTTGAAGAAATTTATATTTTAGTAACTGGATAAAAGTATTTTTATTGTTATTTTTAAAGGCAGTTGTGTCTTTATTGTTCTTAGTAAGTAATTAATAGGTCTTTCTAAGTAATGAACTTGGACATATCTTTCTTGTATCATCTTCTTGTATTGCCAATATTTTTTTTGGGGGGGGGACTTGGCCTCTATTTCACATTTATGTTTTTTTTTGGGATCTCATTACTATTTTCTAAGTATCAATTAAAATTTAGTTGCCGCATACCTACTGGCTTTTGTACTTCATATAAGACCAGGGTCTTTGGAGTCTGCATAAAGTTCTTCTTAATGCTTGATATTTGACAGATGAAAGACCTTTTTGACCTTAGTCAAGTGCATTCCCCGGACCAAGACCTACCTGTGTGCCAAGTTTGGTCAAAATCGGTAAAATGGTGTGAATTAGTGTAAGAACAAACATGCCGACAGACAGCTGATAGACGATTTTGACGTAGCCTATGACACTCCCCGGATAATAAACTACCTATATACCATGTTTGATCAAAATCGGTCAAATCGTGTGGATTTGTATAAGGAATAAACAGTTAAGCAAACAGCTGATAGACTATTTTGAACTACCCTATGACACTCCCCGGATCAAGACCGACCTGTGTGTCAAATTTTGTCAAAATCGGTCAAACTGTGTGGATTTGTATAATAAACAAACAGACAGATAGACAGCTGATTAATGATTTTGACATAGTCTATGCCAATCCCAGGATCAAGACCTACTGATTTGCCAAGTTTTGTTAGAATCGGTCAAACGGTGTGTATTTGTATAAGGAACAAACAGACGGACAGACAGCTGATGGACAATTTAACCTAGCCTATGATTCCCCCATATCAAGACCCGCCTGTGTCCCAAGTTTAGTCAAAATTGGTCAAACGGTTCAGATTTGTATAAGGAACAAACCTACAGACAGACAGCTGGTATAAGATTTTGACCAAGCCTATATGCTTCTAAATGTTTCTTAAAACATCAAATATAGGTTCTTCATACCGAGACGATTCATTTGACACCCCACATCATGGGTTTCGGACGGAATGACGGGTTTCCCAAGGAAGTAACAAAACTGGCACGACACCGCTCCAGAAGCGGCGTCAAACACACCTTTTCAGGATTTTTCTATTTTTTCCTTTAATAACACCTTCATATCTATCATCCTGCAAAATTTCAAGTCTTTAGCATCATGGGAAATGCCTCCTATGAGTCAGTGAGTCCTATAAATCCCGATTTTCGATCGCTTATATCTCAGAAACTATTTTCAGAAAGAAAAAAAAATACTCTATAATCCCCTTATTTACTACCTAATTCATCTGTTGCTTATCTTGCCTCCTGTATCGACATGTCGAGAAGTTGACAGTTATTTACGATGATTACGATGCAGTACTCACGAGTATTACTCGTAATCGTAATGTAAAGTAATCGACGATGCCAATTCCGGACGATGCCGAGTATGTACTCGTATCGTCCAGTTTATACACGGCGATGCCAATTCGAAACGATGCCGAGTATGTACTCGCATCGTCCGTTTTATACTCGGCGATTACACAGGTCTACAAAAATAATCTTTCTGAAATTTGATTTGATGATTTTGGTCAATCTCTATGCTCCTTGGCGTGCTGAAGCCGAACATGAGGTCAGTCCCTCTCTATCACGTAAGGAAATTGTTCAATCTCAAGTAAGGGCAGAGATACTACCATTAAAAGAAAACAGAATTGGCGAATAAGAGTTTTCATTTATTTCCATGATCTTTTAGTTATTTCAATGTTGTTTACTGTACAAAATACATAAATGTGTAGAAATAACAGCTTCAGAATTAACAGTGGCATATTTAGTTATTATTTTTATGAAAACGTATTTTTTTCTCTTGAAAATTTCTCCGTGTTCGTTTCCGGCTGTAGGACTCTTCAGATGATTCACGCTGCAGCATCCAACAATAGTCAGCCATCATGTTTACGTTCCATTTGCCCTGATACCTACGTTCCATTTCCTGGATGTCCTGATGGAACCTTTCCCCTTGTTCTTCACTTACTTCCCCTAAGTTTTCCGGAAAATAGTCCACATGCGAATGTAAGAAGTGAACCTTCAAACTCATGTTGCAACCTTGTAATTGAAATGCCTTCAACATGCGTTCCACGATACTTATGTAGTTGGGATCCTTCACGTTACCAAGGAACTTCTCAACAACATCTTTAAAAGAATTCCAAGCTTCCTTCTCCTTCTCATTCATGGTCTGAGTGAAATGTGGATCTGTAAAAAGTTGGAGCATAAGTACTTAAAACATTCACCTTCTTTATTGAGAGACTTTACGAATTGTTTTATCAGCCCTAGCTTTATGTGTAGAGGAGGTAGCAGGATTTTGTCAGAAGGAACCAAACTTCTCCTAATTACATTTTTTTGGCCTGGCGACAGAGCTCCTCGTGATGGCCAGTCTTTGTTGTTCCAATGGGAATTTCTGTCTCGGCAATCCCATAAACATAAAAAACAAGGGAACTTGGTGTACCCTGATTGCTGACCTAAGAGCATAGTAAGTACTTTCAAGTCTCCACATATCAACCAGTTATGCTCATTATAATGAATTCGTTCGAGAACTAATGACAAATTTTCGTATGTTTCTTTTAAATGTACCGAATGGCCAACTGGAACTGAAGAATAAGTATTGCCATTGTGCAACAAAACAGCCTTTAGACTTCGCTTTGATGAGTCTATGAATAGACGCCAATGAATCGGGTCATATTGTATACCAAATTGACCCATCAGACCAAGAATGTCTTTGCAATAAATAAGATTCTCATCCAGAGCAAAGTAAGGAACAAAAACTGCTTCACGGTGTCGATACCATGAAAAAGAAGTGCCTGGCTGTAATACGTTTTTGTTTTTAAGACGGGAGCCAAGTAACTGAGCTGCATCTTTTGGAAGTCCAAGATCTCTCACTAAGTTGTTCAACTCCTGTTGAGAAATAAGCTGAGGTTCATCTTCTGAACTGCTTGCTTTGAACTCACTGTGTACTTCATCGCTCTCCGACATACAGTCTTCTCTATTAGCTTCCCTATCTATACTGCCCAAGTCACGAGGGGGCTGAGGAACTGTCAATCCAGGACCGTGTGGTACCGGACGACTAGCAGATTCCACATTAGGGTAGTTAATGAGCTTATGATTTTTGGAATTATAGCCTTGAACATGACAATTACAAAAGTAACAGTCATTATCGTGGTTTTTTTGCTCCCTCCACATCATTGGGATAGCAAATCCGAAAGATTTTAACTCTCCTTTGTACCATAAGCGAAGTTTTTCTACGCAGCTATGGCATACTTTGTGAGGAGCCCACACTTTATCTTGATCTCCTATTCTCAAGCCAAAATATGCATAATATACATTTTTGACAAAACCTGTTATATTTCGTTGGTATTTCTTAACTGTGTACTCACCACAGATAAAACAGAAGTAGTCTGGACTGGTAACACAACGACGATGAGACATTTTGTCTAAATGCACTTTCAAACCTTAAAATACGTTCTTAATCACTTTGACACAACTAAGAGACCTCGGTGAATGTGTTCACTTCAGTTGATACTACTGAACTGAGAGAATGAACAGAAATTTAGCTCCAAGTTCCTGATACAACAGGTTCAATCTCATTTAGCTTCAGACGGTGACATCTGAGACCAAACAAGTACGTTCCTGTCTGAACGGGTCGTGCCTAGACACCCTCAGGCCTACAACATCTACTGAGGGAGTCATTGCCTACACCACCTAGTGAAAGATGTCTGTTTATAAAAAGAGAAATCGTTTGGAAAAAAAAAAAAAAAAAAAAAACCAACTTCTTACCAAATTTATGTGTATAGCAGGTATATTATGTTCTATGGATTTGAAAAAAATCTGTACGTGATAGAGAAAAACGGACTTCATTCTCGGCCTCAGCACACCGAGAAACACAGAGATTAGCCAAAATCATCAAATCAAATTTTTGGTTGTAGACCTGTGTTATTTATCCGATTACTTTTTACTTATCCGTGCAGTTCTCTAGTGCACACATCACCTACATGATTGACAAATAGGTTATGACTAACAAAGCCAGTGGCGGCTAAGGGGGGGACTTAACCCCCCCCCCCAGAATGAAAGTTCGCAACCTTTTTCGGTTAAGTTAGAAAAAGATACTGTTTAGATAAATTAATAGTAATAAGTTCTAATTCATGTATGTTCTTAGTTTATCAAATACCTTCTTAATGATTTCCAGGTGCCTGGTTACAAAAATTTGATTCTACACCCCCAGGCATGGCGGTAAGCCCCTCCCCAGAAATGTTTGTCTAGAGCCGCCTATGAACATTGCTAATCATGGGATAAAATAGTATCAGGATTAGTCATGATTAAAGTATTCTCGTCGTCACAAATCAAGTTAATCATTAGTCAATCTATCTATTAGCCTTCAATCATTGTTGGACTGTAATGATTGACATGACTGACGATGTAAATACTTTTGGTATTAGGCTAATACCTGTGTACTTGTTTGCACATATACATTGGGATTTAGACTTCCTTCAAGAAGCAGTTCTTCAAACTGTTTGAGAGATTAAACAGTAAACGTGAAAAATCTGGGGTCTTGTTTTTTTTACAAAATTTGTGATTACAGGTGTAATAATTTATACTTGATTTACTAATTATTCCTAAATTTTATGAAGTCAATACCCAGGCTTTTGTTTTGGTCTTTAATAAGTTAGTCTGTTAAGTTTAGTCATTAGTGAAATCATGTTTTAATCATATTCTAGAAACAGTTAGTCGTTAGTCATTAATCAAGGGGAAAAGGATTAATCAATCGATAGTCACATTCCGAATACTCATTTAATCCTTAGTCATCTATATATTTAAAAATCACGTGTCTGTCTGTTTGTTTGTTTGTTCCTTATACAAATCCACACACTTCTTCCGATTTTGACCAAACTTGGCACACTGGTAGGTCGTGATACGGGGAGTGTCATAGGCTAGGTCAAAAATGTCTACCAGCTGTCTGTCAGTATGTTTATTCCTTATGCAAATCCACACCGTTTGACCGATTTTGACCAAACGTACCACACAGGTAGGTCTTGACACGGGTAGAGTCATAGGCTGGGTTAAAATCGTCTATGGCTCACAGTTCGGAGATCACGAGTTCGAAACAATGAACTCAAATTGTTACAGATTTTAATATTAATTATTTGGTTTCTAATTTATTTTTGCTTTTATAGATGCAGAAAGTAGGTGTAGCGTAGCACGCCGGGTAACAGCTAGTTAGTTATAAAATTAATCACAGCTTACCGTAATTTTGAAGGATAGCAGACCTCTTTTTACCCTTGTTTTATCGCTTTATTTTGTGTGGACTCAGAACCCATGTGCTCATGAAGAATACAGATTCTTACTGCGTGTTAAAATGGTCTCGAGCTATTTTCAAGTCATTTGTGTTGTACTCACTACAAGAAATCGGAGCCGGACTCCGTTTTTTTCCGCCTTGTTCTCCAGTTGAAGTTTATTAAATTTTATACTTTATCATAAATTATTTTGTAATAATACAATTTCTAGTTGTTTTTAATTTTTTATTCTAACTTAAATAGTAATTTTGCCTGAGGGATACGAAAGTCTTATTTTCCTTAAGGAAGTAACAAAATACATTTTTATATATGATGGGTACATTAAATCAAAAAAAAAAAAAAAAAAAAAAAAAAAAAAAGAAAAAAAAAAAAAGCGAAAAGGTTTTTAGAAAATCGAGAAAAGGGGCTTAACTCTGTGACCTAATTTATTTTTACCTGATATCTCACGGTTGACAGCAGCAGAGCAACGGATCCATATTACTATTTAATAGAATAAAATAGAGTTTACCTTAAACACCGACCCAAATCTCGAAAGAACCTTATACTATTTCAATAAAAGTGTTAAAGTATTATTTAGGTAGAAATTTCTCATTTTTGAGTTTTCTTATGGGGATAAGGCATGATATATCGCTACAATCGATACATGAACAAATGTTGAACTTATAATTCCTTAAATTTTAAAACTGAATATCAAAAGATAGAAATGATAAAAGTGTTGCATCAAACATAATTAAAACAAGATTTTTTTTCGGTTGTGTAATCTCAAAAGACAATTCTGATATTTATTCATAAATGTAATATTATGAATCGATTGTTGCTTATGTGAGGGTTCATTTGATTGGTTGAAATATATTGTAGAATGACGTAGACCCTTCCTTCTCTCCTGTACTTGAAGATCCAGTTAGTTGTGGGTTTTGCCAATGAAAATGTCGGGCAGTTGGTGGTGGTGAGATTTACTTCTTTATTCCATAGTGCTGCCCACTTCCAAGAGCTGTAATCGGGTTGAGAAACTGCTTTTGTTTTGTTTTGTGAACAATGGCCGCTTCGACGTCCTCAAGAAAATTAGATTTCGTCGTTGGTGGAAGATATAAATTAGTTAAGAAAATAGGAAGTGGTTCTTTTGGTGATATATATTTGGGGATCAACATATTAAATGGCGAGGTAAGACACCTTTCGAATTTGTCATATAAGTACCTTATGTTTATGATAGAAAGGTTAAGATTTCATTGACTGTATGTACATGAAAGGTTCAAAATGGCTGAAAGGTATTGATGCAACAGCCATATTATTGTTCTTATACAACATGATAACAAAGCAAAATAGTACTCATGTCAAAGAGAGATCTTTGTTTAGTATAATTTTCATTAAATATTAAACAAGTTTCTGAGGGTTCTGATCCTTATTTTCGGAGTAACAGTTGTTACTTAAATTTTCATTTCAAACAGTAACTTTTGTAACACTAAAGTTTTATTCACCCCCTCCCTTTTGTACTTATATAATTATGCATTTAATATAATCCATTTGTTATTAATAACCTTTGACTCTTTAATTTGTAGATGTTCGTTATTTGTTGTTACTTCTCGGATATTTTGAAGTATATGTTTATAAACAGTAGCATGTGAAAACTATAAATTAACTATCTTGTATTTTCTGCATTTGTGTCATGCTGGGGCCTAATTGTTAACATTCAATTCTTTATTTGTTGAGTTGAACAGGTATCGGGCAGTAATTAGTGATGAACATATGATATAACTATAAGCAATGTTTAATCTAAACTCCAAAAAATATGTGCTGAACATTAATGAACTCTTTTTTTTTATCTATGACATATAGTAATGTACTGCCCCTGTCGCCTCATGGCTTCATGGTTTCTTTTTGTCTCATGTTGAGTTTGAAGTTCTTTTATTTAATATTTGATCTACTAATGGATTCCTTACTGTGTTTTAATCCCTTTTTTCTGTAAGCCACTTGCAGTAAAATATTTGAACAAGAAATACATTGTATTGTTTTGTTTAACCACATTTTGCATTATTTTCAGTTATTGGGTTCTACCATGCCTAGTTATCTAGTTTATATCTGCATTAAACTTTAATAGTTTTTATTTAATGTCAAAAGTTTTGTTCTGAAATGTCAAACTTTGTTGTACTTTCTGAAGTGAACTATTTCAATAAATCAGCTCATCAGATAGTGTAACGCGTATGTTTACAAACAACATCTTGCCATAGTTGTGCTATTCAGTTCGAAGTATTTATTAATTGGACATTTTCACCTTTTTTATTGTTTATATTGTGTTAAGGTTTTTTGTTTTGTTTTGATTCTTTTCATGGAGATCAAAAACATATCTGAATATCATGACAGATCATGTCAAAATTAATCTACTTCCAGTTAAATGTTTAATGTGTATTATAAATTACACAATAATTAATGAGTATTATAAATTTACACTTCCTTCGTAAATTTATAATTAATGTGTATTATAAATTTACACTTCCTTCGTCATGAGCTCATCACTAAAATTGCAAAGGTCAAAATAAAATAAATAAATAAATTATAAATTACACAGCCTTTTTTTTTGGAGCATGTGTCTTCTGTGTTTATTTATTTTCCCTTTTCTTTTCTTTTTTATATCTGCTTTATCCTCTATTGATTATCTATTATAGCCAGGTTAAACAAATTGCAATAGGAGCGTAGTCTTATTCTCATTATTTAATATCAAAGTTATGTATATAATACAAATTTGCTGATATTTGTCCCATAACTATTTATTCTTAAATTGAAGGTAATTTTAGCCACTTTTTAAATATTGATAAGGTTATAGTCAAATATATTCCAGAAAGAAAAGAAACTTTCTTTGCAGGACACAAACTACAAATAAGTTTAATTCTATTTGTTCCTAAAATTTGAACTTGGTTTCTCTCTTTTGTGTTTTGATTGTAGTTCTCCATTTTCTTTAGTAAACTGGCTGTAGTTTTTCACTTTGTGTTATTTAACTTTTTTGTTATCTTATAGGAAAATATTTAAAGCTTTACTTGAACATTCCCTGTCTAAGTAACAAACATAAATATTTTGCTTAGAATTTCCACTGGCTATTTTATAATTCCTTGTCATGATACAATTCATGATCTCTGAGAACTAAGTTAGATTCTAATAATTGTGAGTTCTTAGTTAATAATAAATGGACGTTAACAATTAAAATAATAATTGTGAATTGTTAAAGCTGCCGGGAGTCAAAAAAGTGCCCTTTTTAGTTATTTTCGAACGAACATAGATATTGAGGTTTCACTCACAAAAGCATTTCTTCAAAATTTCTCCAAATCTTCATGTATTCTACCTACAAGATAATACCCCCCCCCCCCAAACACTTATTTGTATTTTTCTTTCATTTACCTTAAAAAAAAAACCACAATTGTTAGTTTACGGCTATTTTCAGCTTTAGAATACTCCAATACATTCAATATCCTTGTAATAGATAGGCATAATTATAGAAATATGAATATGGTGTGCATTTTTCAGATTTAGTTTTTTTTCTTATAAGTTAGCTTGACAAAGAACATTTTTAGTAACTACTGTTTCAGGAAATTTTGGAGATAATAGTTTTAGAACATTACTGATCAATATTGATATAGAACAATATCAGTGAATATTACTTTAAAATAATATAGCTAACAGTGCTTAAGAATTAGGAAATTGTGGCAATAGGTTTTCTGGTTTGAAGGAAATAATTAAAACCCTATGTTCACATTGATAATTTTAACTCTTTTTGAGTTATCTATTAAAACTTATCTTTTACCAATTTATGATCATGAAGTATTGTGGGTGCTCCATTCCAGAAAGTGAGGACACTATTCTTTTTACAGTACTTCCATTCTTTTAAGCACAAGACCTTTCAACACGCATTTGACTTACATGAAGAATGATATATATATATATATATATATATATATATATATATATATATATATATAGTATATTACATGTTTTTAGCATAAATATGCTTTAGCGATGACTAAACTGAAAAAAAAAAGTGTCATAAAACATTGTTCGCTGGCCATGTAAAAAAAAGAAGACTGCATGTTATAGAGTACATTACATAGGTTTGTCGGTTGGAGCTAAAGCATATTTATGTTCCTGAATTTGAGCGGAAGGCTCTAAACGAAATATATTTTCTCTTAATAATAAGATTACAAACAATAATTCTTCTCCCTTAATAAAACTCCTCACATGTAGGTATGATAATGAAACATTTTATCATAAAAATGTACAAAAAGAGTCCTTTTTATTAATACTCACTAAATAACGAGACAATATAAGCGACCATTATTCACAATGTTAGGTGCAACAAATATTTTGCTGGCTCTCATTATTTGAAATTTGGCCTTTTTTTAAAGACATTTTTACCTTGCCTGCTTTGCTTTTGAAAGGGGGACTCGGGTTTTGAGGGGTTACCCAACCTTGAACTTTTCAAAATAATTTATTTTGTATACTTCAATTTTAAACATTTTTAAATTATATTCTAAAACTTTTAAAATTATATTGTAAGTACTTTTAAATTCAACCAATTTAGTTAACATTTATTAAATATATTCTCTATAATATTATCCAAGCCATTCATAAAAATCTTACATTATTCCTTTGAGAATCTGAAGAATAAGTGTTGGCATGTTTACAAATACGTTGTTTACGCTAGCTTTCATAACCGCCATTACAGTGATTTTTAGTGCTTAATAACTTCCTTCCTAGTTGAGAGCGAGTTTTTTTGTTTTCAACGGATTCGTGTTTAGTGCATCAAAATACGTTATAGTGCAACATCTAAAAATAATCGGTGCCTAGGAGCCTCGTCTTCACATTTACCCAAAATAATAATTGAGTTTTGGCTAAACCCTACACTACTAAGGGGCCGATTTGGCTTATTTTTAAAATGCATTTTTTTTTTTCATTAGTTATATGCGATGTCTACAGAATTTTGTTTCTTGGAAGCCGAAATTACGAGTGTTATAGGCACATTAATATTTTTTAGGACCTTCTTCGCTTGAAGATTAAGTAAAGGGTTAGCTGAATAATAATCAATAGTTTTGTTATTGAGTTACCCCCCACCTCTCCCCATTACTTAAGGACCAATTTTTTTAGAAATATTATTCCTTGTTTTTACTGACTGTGAATATTATATAGCGAGTTTTGTCACAAGGAAACAAAAATTCTCTAAAATAAGTTGGCCTAGACTTGTGTGCTTCAGTTAAACCTCTACTTTTAAAGCACTGATTTTGCTGGTTTACAAACTCTACCAACCATTTATTCTGGATATGTTTTTTGCCGAATTTTGAAACGAAAAAAGAAACAAAAAAAACAACAAAATTTTAGCAGTTGTCCTGCTCACAGATAACCCTGCGGAAAATATTTTGATGATGCATATCTACAATCATTGTGAAAATATAGATAAAATAGACTGTAAATAGAACTTTTTGAACATATCTGTCTCTACAGTTATGACCCTTTATATACTAGAATGTATTTGGAGCCCCAAAAAAATCAATAAATAAAAACTTCAGAACAATAATATCAAATGAACCACACTATCTAAATAATTGTTATTTGTATAACGTGATGTGATGGACAGAGATTTAATTGAGAGTTCTAATAAAAAGGGATACTATTATGTTACTAAGCAAACTATATTCTAGTCTATCATCAGTGAAGAATAACAACAATTTCCCCATGTTATATTGAAAAAGTTGTTTAATAATGAGAATTCTACATACAAAGTACAATTTTTTAAGGCCATTGGATCAGAATCGTAAGATTAGTCATAAAAGTTGATACACCTTAAAAAGAACAAAAAAAATAGGAATTACAAACACAAAAAGGCTGCCATGCAGAAGCTATATAACTAAGCTTCCATAAAAATAGGAGCTATTTAAGAAATTCCTCTGATAGGTGGTTAGTTTATGCAGCATTCATAAGTAAAGAGCTTAAATCGACCCATATAAATATTAAATAAACATAAAGTTTTGCTTGTTTTTATTCGCAATGAAAAGTTAGCTCAATTTTTATTTTTTATTTAAATTTTGTTCTTGAGTAAACCCTAATGCAGCCATGCCGTTTAAAGACTTTTTGGGGCCCAATTGAAGTTTCTAACTGCCTAGACTATAGACGGTTGAAACAAAAAAGTGTGTCGACTAAATTATTATTTATTATTTATATTTAAAAAATCTCAAGTAAAATACAAAAGCAAGTATCACATTATTTGTAAGGTTATAAAATACGTTGAATGATGTACAATTATAAAATATATTGAATAATTCGTTGTTTTATTTTGATATGTACGGCCCTTCCCAGTTTACTAAATTATTACTTGTCTCATCAACCAATTTGGGCTGGGCAATCCTGCCCTAATGTAACAATATAATTTTTTATTATACAAAACACATTGCTCGTTAGTTATGCATGATACTTACTGAGTTTAATTGCAAGGAGTAAAAATAACAGCCAACACAGGCACATTGATAATTCGGTTCTGGAGTAAACCCCCATTCATAATGGACCGATTGATTATATTCTTATAATATATCTTCCTCTCTAGATGAGCACGAGCTTATGCTGGGGTTTGTTGCATTAATAATTCCAACCTTAAGGGACTATTTAATGATAAGAATCCTCTCAATATTAAAAAGATTTAACCCCCCCACCTCAAATTTTCTTGAGATGAGCCAATTTTCCTGGTTAACAAATTCATCCAATCATTGCTTTGGGAATGCTAAATAACAGTTTTGTGGGGGTCTCCCATGGTCTAGTGGCTAGCACCTAAGATTCATAGGAGATGGTGGGTTCGATCCCCTCCAGCAGCAGGAATTTTCTCATCCCATGGCTCGTTGGGAAAATTCCTTGCTGCTCCCTGGACGTCGGCACTAATGGCCTAGTTGTCGAAGAGCCGTAAAAAAAATAAAAAAAAATGTTTGTGGCAGGCGGGTGAAAAAATGTGGTCACTATTGTGTTAACAGACACAAATACATACATATACTCACACACACACATATAGACATATATTCTGTTGAGAGTTTTCTTTGTTAGGAGAATGATTGTGGAATCGATAAAGATTTGAAGACATTCCTTTAGAAAGTGTTAAAAATATATCGATATATACCTTCAATGAAACAAAACCAACACTGCAAACATTCAAGCACTATTTTCTGTAATTGATAACTTTACCCCAAACGAAATGTAGGACCTTTATTATGCTTTCAAAAGATGTCCTTACACTTAATCCGATTTCGCAACTGCTTTAGAGATATTAAACAAAATAAACAAAAAATTAAAGACTTTTCAATAACAAAATGTATAGGGGTCTCCCGTGGTCTAGTGGCTAGCGCACTAGATTCATTAGCGGGAGATGGTGGGTTCGATCCCCACCAGCGACAGGAATTTTCTCATCTCAGGGCTCGTTGAGAAAATTCCTGGTTGCACCCTGGACGTCGGCGCTAATGGCCACGATTTGTCGATGCGCCGTAACAAAAAAAAAAATGTATAAAACTTAGTTTAGATGAATGAAAATTTAGAGAAATTTTCAAATGAGCCTGTTATTTTTGTATCCGAAAATCTATTTTTCTTAAAAAGAATTAAAGATATTACATCAAGAGGGGGCTGATTCCATTCGCCATGTCAAGTCACCAAAAAAAAGCGATGATTCGGGAGTCCAAACTATTGTCATTTTTAGTACATTTTGCCCAAAAAATCCATTTTTGACAATGTATTTGTTAATAAAATTTAATCAATTTATACTCATTATGCAAAATGCGCCTACTGATGGCATGTGTCAGTACAGCAATATGCGCCTACATTGCTAATGATGGCGTATGCCAGGGCAGCAATATGCCCTACCTTTATAATGATGGCATATCCAGGCATAACAATATGTGCCTACCTTGCTAATGATGGCATATATAGGTGAAGCAATATGCACATTACCTAGCTAATGATGGCATATACCAGCACAGCAATATACGCCTATCTTGCTAATGATGGTATACGCTGGCACACCAATTTATGCCTACCTTGTTAATGATGGCATATGTTGGCACAGGAATATAGGCCTACCTAATGATGGTATATGCCCGTGCCGCAATATGCGCCTACCTTGCTAATGATTGCATATGTCGGTGCAGCAATATGCCTACTTTGCTAATGAAAGCATACGCCGACGGGTAGTTACTCTGTGTATTTACTAATGCCGAGTATAGCTTGCTTGAGGATGTCTAAATCTACCGGTTGCTTTCATTACTGAAGCTCATTGCTTAGATCTACAGATCTTGTGGGGATATATTTATGGAGGTTTTCTTGAGGAATTGTCGAAATCTTAGTTTTTTGTAGGCGCATATTGCTGTACTGACACATGCCATCAGTAGGCGCATTTTGCATAATGAGTATAAATTGATTAAATTTTATTAACAAATACATTGTCAAAAATGGATTTTTTGGGCAAAATGTACTAAAAATGACAATAGTTTGGACTCCCGAATCATCGCTTTTTTTTGGTGACTTGACATGGCGAATGGAATCAGCCCCCTCTTGATGTAATATCTTTAATTCTTTTTAAGAAAAATAGATTTTCGGATACAAAAATAACAGGCTCATTTGAAAATTTCTCTAAATTTTCATTCATCTAAACTAAGTTTTATACATTTTTTTTTTTGTTACGGCGCATCGACAAATCGTGGCCATTAGCGCCGACGTCCAGGGTGCAACCAGGAATTTTCTCAACGAGCCCTGAGATGAGAAAATTCCTGTCGCCGGTGGGGATCGAACCCACCATCTCCCGCTAATGAATCTAGTGCGCTAGCCACTAGACCACGGGAGACCCCTATACATTTTGTTATTGAAAAGTCTTTAATTTTTTGTTTATTTTGTTTAATATCTCTAAAGCAGTTGCGAAATCGGATTAAGTGTAAGGACATCTTTTGAAAGCATAATAAAGGTCCTACATTTCGTTTGGGGTAAAGTTATCAATTACAGAAAATAGTGCTTGAATGTTTGCAGTGTTGGTTTTGTTTCATTGAAGGTATATATCGATATATTTTTAACACTTTCTAAAGGAATGTCTTCAAATCTTTATCGATTCCACAATCATTCTCCTAACAAAGAAAACTCTCAACAGAATATATGTCTATATGTGTGTGTGTGAGTATATGTATGTATTTGTGTCTGTTAACACAATAGTGACCACATTTTTTCACCCGCCTGCCACAAACATTTTTTTTTATTTTTTTTACGGCTCTTCGACAACTAGGCCATTAGTGCCGACGTCCAGGGAGCAGCAAGGAATTTTCCCAACGAGCCATGGGATGAGAAAATTCCTGCTGCTGGAGGGGATCGAACCCACCATCTCCTATGAATCTTAGGTGCTAGCCACTAGACCATGGGAGACCCCCACAAAACTGTTATTTAGCATTCCCAAAGCAATGATTGGATGAATTTGTTAACCAGGAAAATTGGCTCATCTCAAGAAAATTTGAGGTGGGGGGGTTAAATCTTTTTAATATTGAGAGGATTCTTATCATTAAATAGTCCCTTAAGGTTGGAATTATTAATGCAACAAACCCCAGCATAAGCTCGTGCTCATCTAGAGAGGAAGATATATTATAAGAATATAATCAATCGGTCCATTATGAATGGGGGTTTACTCCAGAACCGAATTATCAATGTGCCTGTGTTGGCTGTTATTTTTACTCCTTGCAATTAAACTCAGTAAGTATCATGCATAACTAACGAGCAATGTGTTTTGTATAATAAAAAATTATATTGTTACATTAGGGCAGGATTGCCCAGCCCAAATTGGTTGATGAGACAAGTAATAATTTAGTAAACTGGGAAGGGCCGTACATATCAAAATAAAACAACGAATTATTCAATATATTTTATAATTGTACATCATTCAACGTATTTTATAACCTTACAAATAATGTGATACTTGCTTTTGTATTTTACTTGAGATTTTTTAAATATAAATAATAAATAATAATTTAGTCGACACACTTTTTTGTTTCAACCGTCTATAGTCTAGGCAGTTAGAAACTTCAATTGGGCCCCAAAAAGTCTTTAAACGGCATGGCTGCATTAGGGTTTACTCAAGAACAAAATTTAAATAAAAAATAAAAATTGAGCTAACTTTTCATTGCGAATAAAAACAAGCAAAACTTTATGTTTATTTAATATTTATATGGGTCGATTTAAGCTCTTTACTTATGAATGCTGCATAAACTAACCACCTATCAGAGGAATTTCTTAAATAGCTCCTATTTTTATGGAAGCTTAGTTATATAGCTTCTGCATGGCAGCCTTTTTGTGTTTGTAATTCCTATTTTTTTTGTTCTTTTTAAGGTGTATCAACTTTTATGACTAATCTTACGATTCTGATCCAATGGCCTTAAAAAATTGTACTTTGTATGTAGAATTCTCATTATTAAACAACTTTTTCAATATAACATGGGGAAATTGTTGTTATTCTTCACTGATGATAGACTAGAATATAGTTTGCTTAGTAACATAATAGTATCCCTTTTTATTAGAACTCTCAATTAAATCTCTGTCCATCACATCACGTTATACAAATAACAATTATTTAGATAGTGTGGTTCATTTGATATTATTGTTCTGAAGTTTTTATTTATTGATTTTTTTGGGGCTCCAAATACATTCTAGTATATAAAGGGTCATAACTGTAGAGACAGATATGTTCAAAAAGTTCTATTTACAGTCTATTTTATCTATATTTTCACAATGATTGTAGATATGCATCATCAAAATATTTTCCGCAGGGTTGTAGAGACCAAGGAGCCCATATGAAATGGATTCCTGACCTTTAATTTTAACTATTTGTAATGGGTATGAAATAATTATAATATGTTGCCAATGAATAGAGGTTTAATATTAATACAGAAGAAACATTAATTTAATAAAATTGATAAAAGCTGTCCTAAGATTTCATGTCCAATAACTTCTTTAAATTGTGGGCTGTAGTGTCTCATACAATTTTTAATTGATGTATCCCTGTAAGAAAAAATTACAGTTTGAGGTTTCCAGAAATATTTCATGAACAAGAGTCATTACAACTTCTGCTTTATGACTAGTGGCTCCATCCTGTTGTACTCAAATGTTCTGAGTTTCCCATGCATTTTCCTCTTAGTAGGGAATACAAAACTCTAGAAGCTAGCTATGTAGCACTTTTAATTCAACTTTTCTACTTTCCCTCTCTTTTAAAAACTTATTATCTTAATTTTTCACCGTGTTACTTTGTGGCTGTCTTGAGTTGCGGGTTGGCCAATATCAGCTATTTTCCTTGTTACATAGCCATCCAGGTGTCCTTTGTCCGATGTGATGATGAATGCCATTTCGTCTTTAGTAACATCTTATATCCGTCCATTGAATTGCAGATATAAAATTTTGTCAATCAGAAGGAGCTTCTGGATGACAATTACCTTCTTTTTCACTTTTCAGGTAGAAGGTCATCAAATAAAATACGTGAATTAAAAAAAAATATTTAGGAATTCCTGCTCGACAGGTTTCGCACCTTTGGAGCCTCATAAGAAGCTTAAATTTAGAATAATTATAGCCACAGTAAGCAAGAAAACGTTCCACTATCCGGGCCATGTCGTAACTACTTGCACTGACCAGCCAGCTGATTTTAATTGAGACCATTCACCAAACATCGACAGTCAAAATAATAAAATAAAAACCTCTTTATCGATTAAATTAATAAGTATTCTGTTAAAATGTTTTATTTCTGTTGTTTTCTACTTTCTCCCTATTATATGCATATTTTCTTTAATCCTAGTGTTTAACCATATTACTCTCTTTATCTATTATCCGAACTCTCGCAAAATCAAATTTTTGCTTATATATACTTGAATATTGCTTTTTACTCTTCTTCTGTAACTCCAAGGGCTCTCCAATGTGACATCTTGTAGAAATGAAGTTTTTAATATGTTTTCATAAGTGTTTGAAGGTTCCAATACAAAAATAGAAATGTTTCATCAGAATGTCTAGTTGAACGTCTTAGGTTTCCCTGAGCAGAAACTAGGACATGATAATTTACATTCTTGCATTTCTTTTAGTTTGCCACACATTTCATTGTGCAGCTAGAATTTCATTCAGTGAGCCCATTGCTGTAAATACTACAAACGACAAGCAGGCTCAAACTATGCTATGTAAAGAACCTACCAAAAGCAGGACTCAAACTTGTGTCTCCTTGCCTTATCCGACTCGCTAGCCCCCCCCCCAAGTGGAGATCTCCGTGGTTAGTTATTAACATGTTCTTTGCCTAGCATGATTTGTTTCAGTTTCTCAGGAGGCCAAAATCCAGCTGTCCGTGTACTATTTATTAACAAAAATTAAATTGCTTTAAAAATCCTAAAATTCCTATCCTAAATTTTTCAAATCCTATAAATTAAAAAAAAAAAAAAATATATGTATATTCGGTCTCCACAGAAATTTACTGATCTCCCAAATATATGGGGTCTCCCGTGGTCTAATGGCTAGCGCCTTGGATTCATGAGCGGGAGATGGTGGGTTCGATTCCCAACCTCCGGCAGGAATTTTATCATCCTACGGCTCGCTGGTAAAATTCCAGGGTGCAGCGAGGAATTTTACCAGCGAGCCGTGGGATGATAAAATTCCTCGCTGCACCCTGGATGTCGGCGCTAATGACCTAGATGTAGATGCGCCGTAAAAAAAAAAAAAAAAAAAAAAAAAAAAAAAAAACCAAATATGGGTGATGTGCTGATAAACATGTTTAAATGAAAAACAGCATTTGTTATTTTTTTTTTATTCTGATAAGCCATGTTATGAAATGAAAAATTTTATTCTTATTCCGGGACAGAAGTCCCATAGGAATAATTTTGAAATTACAAAATAATTTTGAATTTTACGTATAAACTTAAAAACTTATAAATGCTATCAGTATCAAAATAGAGTGAACAGCATCAATATAGACTAGGGATTGGGTAAAACTTGGAGGGATAGAAGGTGGTGGAAGAGTCAGGATTTAAAGGTTTCTAGGTTGGTAGAATGGCGGACAAACGAAGGCAAGGAATTCCATAGAGAGGTGGCACGGGTGACGAATGATTTTTCGAATATTGCTGTTCGGTGGGAAGGAATATAAAGATCGGAATGACGAGATCGGGTGTTACGGGAGTGAACCGAGGATTTAAATTTAAGAAGTTGAAAAATATAAGAAGGTCTACGGGATTGAATTACTTGGTAAAGGACTGAGCCGAGGAAGTACTGACGACGATAAAGAGGGAATAGCCAAATTAGCTCCTGGTAGAAATGTGATATGTGGGAGTCTCTGGGGATCCCGAGGATAAAACGAATGAAACAGTTCATGAGGCGTTTGAGTTTTGCCTCGAGATCGCCAGAAAGTCCACCGTACACCAAACAACCATAGTCAAACTGGGGGAATAATAGGGAAGTTACAAGGAGTTGACGGGTCTTTGTTGGCAGGAGATGGCGGGAGAGGTTGAGCTGTCTCAGGATAAATATGGACCGACGGGAAATTTGGGAAATATGATTTTTCCAGGAAAGGTTCTGATCAAATATGATCCCAAGATTTTTAACTGATTTACAATATTTTATAGGGATGCTGTTAAGGTAAAGGGCTGGAAAAGGGGAAGTAGAACTTATGAGGGATTGGGAGCCTATAACAATGGCTTTGGATTTGTCTGGATTCAGGGAAAGCTTATTAGCTGCGGCCCAAGCATTGATGTTATTAAGATCTACTTGCAGCTTGTCTACAGCATCTCGTAGCAAAGAGGGCTTAAAGGATAGGTAGATTTGGGTATCGTCAGCGTAAAGATGGAACTTGGAATGAACTATGGAAAGAGGAAGATCATTGATGTTATGGAATAATTAATAAAACAAAATCTTGAAGTTATTATGGATTTCGACATGAGCCTCAATGCTCATGCCAGGTGGTTTAATTAAAATTGTCTATATTATTAAGAAACTGGTTTCGTGAAACGTGAAGCTCAAGTTGTTTGCAACTCATAGATAGAAAACCATAGGTTGGTGCACACAGTTTCACGAGACTTCAGTTTCACTGATTTCATGAAACCTAGCTTCATGAAATTCGTTAGTTCAATTTCCTATTGCTTCCGTTTGACGTTTCATCATTGGATCTACTAGCTCTAATAAGCGATCAAAAACTAACTTCGACATGCTAAAAAAATCCTTAAATTTATCAGGATCTCTGTTTTAGTTTGCGAGCTACAACATAACAGCTGTGTTGCCGATCCCTTATCATCGGGTAAACCTCGTACTTGCTCTTTTTTTTTCTTATTTTCAGCCACCACTACAACGCAAGCGCATTGTCATCCTAATCTTTCTTCTGTGTGCACGCTTCTATGAAACCGGTCTGATTACATGAAACAAGTTTCGTTAGTGTGCACCGGGCCTAAGACTTCAAATTTTGGTGGAGAATGCTAAATAATAATTAGTTTTTACTCCTTTCCAACATCTCCACCTTAATTCAGTCCTTTTTTTTTAACCACACACTTAAGCATTCATAAATATTTTGATTTTACTTTTCTTTTTTTTTTTCAGGAAGTTGCAGTTAAGTTAGAACCAGTACAAGCTCGGCATCCTCAACTACTCTATGAGAGTAAATTATACAAAGTTCTTCAAGGAGGTGTTGGAATTCCTCACATAAGGTAGATTTATTTTTAAGTTTTGTATTTAAATTAATTATATATTAGTTTACTTCTCAGAAATTAAACATTCTCCATGATGCCTCTGTGTAGCAGACGTGTAGTTCTTTTAAAACACAAACCAATTATTATGATATAAGAAATTTTGTTTGTTATTATATTAGAAGAAACCATGGACGACATAACATCAAGATAAAAATAAATTTATAAAATATTTTTACATTTACAATCAAAATTAGCTTAATCACCAATAGTACATTCTCTTTGAAAGAGACGTTAGCTGTTATTTATTATATCAATAGCTTACCATCTCCATCTTGCACTGGGAGATTTTATTTTTATTTTTTCAGAGATTACTTCCTAGAACTTTACTTAAATTCAAGACTTGACAAATTCGGAAAAAAATCAGTTATTTTAACCTATGCTTTGACAACCTCCGAATGGAGTATGTCGCTCTGTGCTAAAAATATTAGCATCAGAATAAATGTAGATTGGAATAGCCGAACCCAATTCCCAACCATTTTTCTAATTAAAATTTAATCCAAAACTAATAAATTCATCATTTTTTTCATTGTTACTTTTTTCCTGACTATGGGATATTTATATAAATTCAGTTAGTTTTCTAATATCAATGAAAAAATAAAAACTTATTGAAGCTTATTCATGAGAATTTCACTGTTGTACCAATTAGTGAAAATGTTACAATTCTGGATGTATTTCTTTTGTTGGAAGTATCTTCCTTTGTGATGCTAATGACAATTGCTTGTAAATGCAGTAAATATTATATATGTAAATTCTATGAGAATTAAAAATATCTCGGCATGCTTATTTCCTAAATAAATCATGAGTGATTAATGATCTACTAAATTTTCTCTAAAGTTTAGATAACTTTTATACTAAACTTTTGTTTTTTGCTTTTTTTAAATTTGTCTTATTATATTATTTTTAATATATATTGAATAACAATTTTATCTTAAAAGTAGATCTTCATTATGAATGAAGTTTTAAATATGCAGGTCTCAGTGAGTCTGGTAATTATTTTATTTTTTCATTAAAAAATTGTTACCCGGGCAATGATAGCCACGTTGTTCTTTGCCCTAAAAAACAAATAAGCAAGCAAATAAACAAAAATTGTTACCTTACTTTTTTTTTGCTTTACACATATTTTCCTGAAGATAATTTAATATTAATCGTTACAAAGAAATTGTTATTTAAAAATGTCAGTATAAGTGAAATAAATGCTACGCTAATTTTGGAATTAGGCTGAGTATTTATATGCATTACGTTATTGTTAAAGGCTGTACTATTTTAGTCTATTAGGCTTGTCAATCTGGTTAAGGTGAGTTCATGGTCATAAAATTCAGCTAATAATTGAAGAAAGAAGCCAATATCTCTTTGGAACGTATTTTAGCGTTTATTATTTTCATATTTTAATATAGTACTTTCTACTAACTATTATCTGTGGTGAAATATAATCTATGTGTATATAATTTGTTATAGTAGAAAAAGTTTAATGTGCTGATATCCTAAGAGTCCTTTTTCCTTATATGGACATTAATTAGTTAAATTTAATTTAGTTTTGGGGGAGATCCGAAGGCTGTGAGTGTTAATGGTTAAGTACTCGGTGCCTAAAGTTGTGGGTCGGATTCATACTAAGGGTCATGCCTTTTCTTTTGAAAAAAGAAAAGGCATTAGCTCGTTCTTGGCTAGAAAAGGGCGGTACCCTATAGATCGTTGATACAAATGGAAAATATTGAATGTGACAAAACGCATTTTTCATTTTCAATCTATTCTGATTGCTGTTGGACTGATGTTTGTTGTGGGAAACTCTCGTCAATTAAAGAAAAATAATTAAGTTTAAGGCATTAAGTCTAATTAAAATATATAAAAAGATTAAATTTATATAGAGTCATCTAAAAGGTACCAAACCACTTTTCACATTCGATACTTTGCATTTGTATCATCGATATAAGTAGATGTTAAAATTTAAATAAAGGTATGGACAAGCGCTCTGCATGTTTTATTTCAGCAATGAACAGATAAACTAAGTGTCCGAGACAGTTGGGCTCATTATTTCTCCCATTAATCCATATTAGTGTTTTTACAATTTTTCACTTAGTAGTTTTTTATTTATGTATTTATTTTTTTTTTTTTTTTTTTTTTTTTTTTTTTTTTTTTTTTTTAGAGGCACAATTCATTCAGATTCTCCTCTCCAGTTGTTTGAGACTTTTCCAAGAGTAAGTCTGCTGAGTATTAGACTTACCTCATTGTAGCACCTACACTGCCTCTGAAAATTACGAAATATGACCTCTGTGCCCACTACCTCAAATTTAAGCAATGGAGGTTTGGACACGCCAGGCATATCAGGCGCACCATGGCGATTCTGAGGAATTCCATGATGGACACGCCTGGTGAGTCAAGGGCACTGAATGTCGTAATTCCAGTTTTTATTGACTTATAAGGAAACAATATGGGACACTCTCCCATTTCTCTTCATCTTGAAGTGAATAGCGCCTTAGCATAACCCATTGAAAACTAAGAACCAGTGTTGAACTAAAGAATATTTTTATCGCGCGCTGAAGATTTTTATCTTCTAGTGTCGTCATTCATGGATTGGATTCGGGATCCCATACCCTGGCCCACCCAGTCTTTAATTTATTAAGGGTACCTGCAAAGGGAAAAATCAGGCGCCCAGACCAGTATATGCCCTTCTGTGGCCTGTTATGGGACTGATTTTTTTAAATGGAGAAAATGTTAAAATTAGAGAAAGATATTGATAGAAAGAACAGAATAAGTAAATACAATAGTAAATAAAATAGAGAACATAATGACTTATAAGGTTAAATGATATTAAAGGGAGGAGTGAAAACTACCCAGTGGTAAGGTTATAAAAGGGAATTTTTCCCCGGGATATGGTGTTCCACCCTATTTTATCAATGTCCCAGAAATGGCTGTAAGATGTAAAAAGTAATGATTTTTTTTTTTTGTTTTTTAAGAATTGTTTATGAACCGGTTACTTTTCTACAATCAACATTTCTGACTACCGTACACAGTGTCTAAGTGAGAAGTATTCTAACTGTAATCTGTGAGGAAACGCTGGAATTACTTGCACACCGCTGCCAATGGCCAGCCCCTCTACCATTTGGCTGGGCGATTTTTCTAAGTAAATTAAGTAGCAAAAATTCCTTTATTATTATTTTTAAAAAGTTGGTAGACTAACAATTTAGGGTTCCTGTATCCCTACTCCCGTTACTTGCGGGGATTGAAAAAAGGCTTAAAACTCACCATTTTTCTTCTAATTTGTACCAATTTTATTCCAAGCCCCCCCCCCTTCCGGGTATGCCCATATCATATTAATGTGTCCCGGTTTCGCATACCAAAAATATTGCAAACCTATTTATAGGGGTTGTTGGGCATCTGGATCATTTATAAATTCCCATCAATTACCTAATTAGGGTTATGGCCTGCTAATTTTCAGCAATACATAATAATCAAGATTAAAGTTTTATTAGTAAGTCAATCTACAGAATAGCATTTGGCAATAAGAGCTGCATCTTTATTAGCCATTTTGCTGTTTTAGAATGGGCAAAAGTAAAAATAGGAATTCTAAGAGTAGGGAGGTCTCTTGATGTTAAACTTGCACAAGTTTAGTAATGACTAATATTTGGAAGAACTACCCAGGAGAGGTGTGACAAAAATGTCGGTCCATAGATTTATGTCTGTAAAAATAAGGACGTTCGTTCCATAACTCAGATAAAATATAAGGTTTAAGTAAAGGTGCGTCCTGTGAAAGTGTATTTGGCCTATAGGTGTAGGTTGAAGGTTATTTTGTTGACCGATAAAGAAGGTAATATATTGTAGGAGAGTAGGTATATGTTGGTTGAGAAGGACAGGAAGTACAACTTGCTGGAGTAGGAGGAGGCTCCTGAACTAACGGTCTCCTACCTCTCGCCAGCCTGCCCAGTCTCTATCTCTCTTCCTATCTCTACCAACAAAACATAATCCTCACACATTATGGGTCCTAAACCATAACACAATTAATACTACCTTTCAACTGTTTACTTTTTTATAATATTCCACTTTCGGCATCGGACTCACTGCATCTTTCCTGGAACCGAACACGGAAAAATATATTAGAAATTAACCCTGTATAACATCCGTGCCGTTAGGCACACATTTTGCAACCTGTTCGTCGTTTCGAAGGACAGAGTTGTAAAATCTTATTATTTAGCACGCAAATTTAATTTGCATGCGGCGGAATTTTGTCAGTTGGGCATCATTGAGGCCATAGTGTCGCGACACTAGACTGAGGATACTGATGTTTTTATCGTGAAAACGAAGGCAATATACAAGAAATGTGAGCCTGGGACGTGATCTAACTGCTATATATGCATCCAATAAAAGATAACACGCAAACCATTATCTTTGAGTCCATTGACATTGCAGGTATCCCCAATAATGCGTTTAGTTATTTCATGATAATGTCGAAGTTAAAATATTTTTTCTTTGATTATTTGGCTCTTTGACGACCTATTTTCCAGTTGGTATTTTTCCCACTTTCCTCTGTAGTCAACTCTTCCGGCTCTTCATCAAAATAAGAAAACAGATCAGCCATGTATTTTGCTCTTTGTAACTCCAACTAAATACTTTCTTCCGACATTATTCTTTTTTCGTAGTAGGAATCGGTAATTGTAGAAAGTCAAATGCATACACCATTTCAAGCTTTAAAACTAAAAAAAAAAGACCAGTATGTACAGCATTTCAATCTATTAGCCGATATTACGAAGATATTACTACTGTATCAACAACTTAACTTCTTCGTCAAATGGACAGATATTTTATCTACAGCCACTAACGTATATAGAAAATAATTTCGAGGAAGGGCTGAGAGCATTTAGGGGGTATGGAATACTAACAATCTAGAAATTGGAATAGCTGACCAATTAAAACGCTATTGCACCCCCAAAAAGTTATTTTTTCTGAACTTATTAATCTTATTTAATTTATTTTAAAGGTTTTATGACATTTTTACCGATTTTGGGCTGCCCCCCCCTCCTTATATACGTCGATGTCTACAGTTAAAACCTATTAGTCGATGCGACGAGGGTACTTTTATGATGAGAAGGTTACTTCACTTTTTGAAGCACGAGGCGATCTCCTCCTCCCGGCTGCTCGTAGACAATAGAGTGGTGGTAGAATAGCTGGCCAGGTAGCCACAAAGTGTGCGCCATTATGTAGGAAAGTTGTGTTGGAATCGCAAATAGGGAAAAAGATGGGATTGTTAGACTTCTCTCGAGTGAATCCAAAACAGTCTTATAGTTTGTTTTCGCATTGTCCTTAGAATTAATCATACATTTATATAAATAATCTAACGTTATTTCAGTTAGCTTCCTTGTAGATAGAGCTTATCTTTTTATAAAATAAATGAAAACGTTTTGCGATAAGGGGATTTCTTTCTCGGTAATGAGTTTAAAACCATCTAATTAATTACTGTTTGTTTGGAGTTTTTATCAACGCGATTTGTTTTTATTTTTGTAAATTATAATTGCATTTATAGTTGGCCCATTTCTAGGGACTAATTGTAATTATCTCAGAATAGGGATTAATGTTTTAGAAAAAAGACTATAGATCAACAAAATAGTCTATATTCCTAGCGGATGTAGTGTGAGAGGCTGATATCGTCTATTCAAATGCAAACTAACGAATGTAAAAATCACCACTTTCAAGAGTGAAAATACTTTTATTCATTACTTTGCTTTTGGGCAGTAAAATAGTCTGCAGATTCTACCTTTTGACAGTGGTTACATCCTCCTTTCACTGTGTGAACTTAGATTCGAGAGTTTACCATCCATCAGTCCAACAGCAATCAGTAAAGATTTAAAATGAAAAAGTCCGACTCGCAGGAACTGCGTCATCTTAGCGCGGTTACGTACATCTCGAAGAAATGGAATAAATTAGCATCACAGATCACAGGAAACTGGCAGTAGCCAACTTACACAGAAGTGGATTATTCTTAATTTGTATAAGTCAATACAATTATGCACTGAAAACGTACTTACTCTTTGACTACTGCTGAGAAGGCTCTTCTTAACAACCAAAAATTCGTTTCATTTTAAGTATCTTGTTTTACTAGCAAATTCGTCTTACTGTTATAATCAACTGTAAATATGTGATTCATGGCGAATAAAATTTCATTCTGTCATGGGTTAAATCTTTCTATAAAATAAGAAATAACGATTGGAGGCAATGAAGGTTATATAGACAGCAGAATTCAAAACACACTACGTCATCATGATTAGCCACAGCCATCTTGTTTACCACAGCCACTCCAAACTTATTATTACCAATACCTTTCACCGTTTCTTAGCTTATTTTACTACTATAATAATTTTGCTGATAAATGCAATTTAAAACAAGAAAAAAAAACAATTAAAAAGTGAGATAAACGAAGAGAAAAACCCCTTTCAAAACAACAAAACAAACATTTTTTAAGTTTTAAGCGCTTATATCTCTGATTGACGTTGCCCCATCCAATATTGCTTCAGAACCTTTTTTGTAGAGAATTTAGTAAGCATTCGAATGGTCACCTTCCACTTAGCACGATTTCCCAACCGTTATCGAGATATTTACGATAAATGTATGAAGATCCGAAAACTTTTCATGTCTATTAATAAAATATTTTTTTCCGCATACTTCCTTAACTCCAAATATAACCAAAATTTAAAAATCTTAGTTGGGATTAATTTTCAAGTTTTAGAAAATATTTCAATTGAATCCCGCGATTCTAAGTACTCACAAAAATATAATGACTTACAAAAACATTGATTCCACTTTTCTCAGGAACGGTTGCAGATATCGCCTTATAAATGGTTTCATTCGTTTTATTATGTTAAGAAACCTATAAAACAAGTACCTGCAAGCATGTAAACACAAAAACGTAAGCGTTACGATTTTTTTTGCGTGAATTTCGCCCCAAACACTATCTTCTAGTGGGCGGATTCTGCTGGTTAACGAACTTGACCTTTCAAATTAGACGACAGATTTTTGTACCAAATTTCGTTAAAATCGGACCATTTTTGAGCTTGCTAGAGCGCGAACAGACAAGCATATACATATATATATATATATATATATATATATATATATATATATATATATATATATATATACAAATTTGGGCCACCTATATTTTCGTGATCTATAGGGCCTGAAACGTGAAAGTTTCTACTAGGAACTTCCGGATTGCGTCATGAGGTCAACCTCATAAGCGGGTTCTCCCTATGGAGATATGGAGTAACCGCGCTAAAATGCGTTTTTTCACATGCGATACTTAGCATTTGTATCGACGATATGTACCCCTTTGTTGGAAATACACCAGATCCTGGAACATGCTGCTGGGTAGTTGTTTGAATACTATGGATTACTCCAACCCAACCCAGCTATACCTATCTAAGCTCCGCCTTTCCTCATAGCTATTGTTTCCAACTACTCTGTGTAATATATCATCTATGTCTAAAAAATACTTTATAACTAATGTATAATATGAATATTCGTTTTGATCTTAGGAGGCATGGGGTCGTTAAAGCAGTCATCTTGTCTTCATACTACTATTTATTAAGCCAGACTCCAGAGGGAGTACAGTAGAACTTGGATAATTCGAACCCATAGGGACCGATAAAAAAGTTCGAAATATCCAAAATTCGAATTACAAAAGTTTTTGAAAATAAAGGGATAAAAAATCGAATTTAATATTTTCACATTTTTTAATTAAAAAAAAATACATACATTTTATTTAGGCAATAACAAATATTTCATAAATTGATGATTACGTACATAAGTAATAAATAATTTATCAAAAAAGTAAAAATAAAAGTCTATTGTTTTGAAAAAAAGTCATTTTCATGGGCAAGAACCTTATTCTTTATTTTTCAGGTAAGTTGATAAAGTGTTAGGACGAATTCTTTGGCATTTTCAGATTTTTTCTTTATTCCTTTTTCAACTTCTTTAATCGCAGCTATTTGCTCTGACAACGTTAAAGTTTTATAACTTCTAGGCTTCGACATCTTAAAGCAACAACTCCACTGTACACCAGAAATTCAAGGTGTGCAGCACCTAGATCTGTTGTATTGCACAAACAATACAACAGATCTAGGCGCTGACTGACATAACTGAGTAAGAAATGCAGATGGGAGCGGTGGTTGGAGGGAATTCAAGGATAAAACAGATGTAACTATAACCCTTGCGAGGGAGGAAGCGCGACCAACCACTTCGCAGAACTCCTAGAGTCGAAGAACTAGACTAAGAGACCGCCGCGCTTCTTGTGCAGGAACCACTCCATCCGCATCTTACAATCCTTCTTACCCGAGGGGAGAATATTTTCACAAGATTTAAGATCGACCGCTTCCCATTGGAGGTAAAGACTCGTAAAAAATTCGAATTATCCAAAATTTTATTCGAATTAACCACGATTTTTTTTACATTGTTTATGTCCTAAATTCTAGGGACCGAGAGAAATATTCGAATTAACCACGATTTCGAATTATCGAAGTTCGAATTATCCATGTTCCACTGTACATGGTGACGAGAGGACTTCCTAGCAAGAAGTGCCCCTGAAGAGGTGCGGAAATATGCACGAAACATGTCGGGCCTATTAAATAAAGTAGTGGGCCATTCCATGTCAATTCAACCAATGAAAGTACTGTTTACAACCTGACCCTCTTAGATTTTTTTGAAATTTTGAATCCTAATAGCCCTAACAACTCCTTGAATGGTACAATTTTTTTAAAAAATTTATCTGTTTCCGTTTTTTTAGTATTAATTTTCAAAGTATTGAAAAACCGCCTTTTTTTGGTCAACTGGAAAATGTTAATTCCTTGGTAGATTGAGTTCTATTCTAGCTAGAACAGTCATCACAGTCTCATTGTTTAGCTTATTAAATGGACTTTAATTTGATATACAACAAGCCCAACTTATTACAAATTTTACTTTTCAAAAAAATGTTCGTAAACTTGTACGTAACGGTTTTCGAAAAACTGTACTTTTAAAATTCTGAAAAAAATATATTTGAATCTTCACTTCATTGACTACATATGCTGTTAGTTTCATTATGGGATGGGAACGGGATCATTTAATAACATAATTTTGACTTTATAATTGACACTGCGTAATTGGTAAAAATATGGTGAGTGATGGATATTTGTATTGTAAATTCAGCAATAAGCATCCCTGATCAGAATTTGAATTTTTTTCAGACAGAACTAAAATTAAAGGGGAGATTTGAAAAAAAAAAAAAAAAAAAAAAAAAAAAAATACTGGAACCCAGAAATTGCACCCTTTCATTCCTTTAACTAAGAAAAAAATTTAGACTCAACTTTACTCGAACTTAATTAAAAGTGAAATTGAACTGGTAGGTAACTGATTTAGACACAGATACATTAGCCTTTAATGAAAAAATATGTGGTAATTTTATTGCCTGTGAATATGACGACCAGTGGTAGCTGGCATTTGTACTCAACAAAAATGAGGAGATGGATGAAATAAAATTTAATATCCAACATGTCTCAATTATTAATAATTTCATTTTTCAAAACATGTTTTGAAAATTTGTACAAAAATATTTTTGAAAAACTGTACTTTTAAAATTCTGAGTATATTTCAATCTTCAGTTCATTGACTATTTATGCTGTTAGTTTCATTATGGGAACACTTTACAACATAATTTTAACAGATTTAGACTCTGATCCAGTAGCCTTCAATGAAAAAATATGTGGTGGTTTTATTGCCTGTGAAAATGACAACCAGTGATAGCTGGCATGTGTACTCAACAAATTACACAGTTTAAATGTATTATCACAATAGCACAAAAATGGATATGACCGTTTATTAAATGTTATAAATGGTCTCCCCCCCCCCATTGTCATCCCATAATAACACCAGCATCATTTGTAGTCTAAAATTATGTAAAACATTTTTTGAAAAATGAAATTTGTAATAATTGAGACATGTTGGATATTAAATTTTATTTCATCCATCTTCTCATTTTTGTTGAGGCAATAAAACTACCACATATTTCTTCATTAAAGGCTACTGTATCTGTGTCTAAATCAGTTACCAGTTCAACTTCACTTTTATTGAAGTTCGAGTAAAGTTGAGTCTTAATTTTTTTCTTAGTTAAAGGAATGAATTTTTTTTTTTTTTTTTTTTTTTCAAATCTCCCCTTTAATTTTAGTTCTGTCTGAAAAAAATTCAAATTTTGATCAGGGATGCTTATTGCTGAATTTACAATACAAATATCCATCACTCACCATATTTTTACCAACTACGCAGTGTCAATTATAAAGTCAAAATTATGTTATAAAATGATCCCGTTCCCATCCCATAATGAAACTAACAGCATATGTAGTCAATGAAGTGAAGATTCAAATATATTTTTTTTCAGAATTTTAAAAATACAGTTTTTCGAAAACCGTTACGTACAAGTTTTCAACATTTTTTTTGAAAAGTAAAATTTGTAATAAGTTGGGCTTGTTGTATATCAAATTAAAGTCCATTTAATAAGCTAAACAATGAGACTGTGATGACTGTCCTAGCTAGAATAGAACTCAATCTACCAAGGAATTAACATTTTCCAGTTGACCAAAAAAAGGCGGTTTTTCAATACTTTGAAAATTAATACCAAAAAAACGGAAACAGATGAAACATTTTAAAAAAATTATTTTTGGTTATTTTTTGTTAGAGTAACCAACCTACCAAATTTGATTAAAATCCAAGAAGGTCGGGTTGTGACCCTTGTTGATTTGACATGGAATGACCCTTGTATGAAGACAGGACGACTGCTTTAACGACCCCATGCCTCCTAAGTTCAAGAATAATTTAGATATGTTGGGTTATCTACAAGAATAAATAATATAAATTATATATTGTATATATTATGCATATCGAAATTGAAAACAACAGTGAACACTCTCCATTGGACGGGGAAACAGAACTATTTTATCTCCCGTATAAACAATCTTGTTTTTCCCTCATTATAGCACCAATGAGTGTAGTGATCTGTAGGTGCACTATTTAATATGTATTTTAATCTGTTAATATTTTTTCAATAAAAAAAAAAAAAAAAATACTTCCACGCAAACGACTACATTGGTTCTTTTAGATGAGCAAACCGGAAACTAATAAATAGCTTTTGTAACTTTCTGATCCTAAATTACGATTTTATAAAAATGATGGCGAGGACGTGGTGGCCCTTGTTAGCGAACAAAAGGGAATAAGATGTACAATTCCCAAAATCACGTGGAAGAACTGGGATCATTTCAGGGAACCTATGCCCTGCTGAGGTTATAATAATTATGCATAATAAGATATGATATTCATGGAAACTTGATGTCACCATTCCTCTATTTTTATCTTCGTCCTGTTATAGTCCACCTTGTTTCCTTCCTCTCGTACGTTCAATTATTTGCAACCTTCAAGATTTTTGTCAAGATTAAATAGTGGACCACGATAAACCAGCAAGAAAATATCATGAATGTTTAGCATGTTACGTACCCTTGTATAGTTAAATAGCCCACTTCATCTCATCCCTTCATTCAGACCAATAAAATTATTTTACGTCATCATAATAATGTATTATTCTTGTAAATCTAAAGTAAATGATTATAGACACGTAGTCTTGAGGCCATCTTTGCTTTCTACCTACTACCTTTGTTTTGTTTAACTTTGAATTTTGGAAATCTACATTTCTACTTCAATCCTCTTGAGAAATGAACGCTTGAATTGAAAGCCTGCTCAATCTCTTGGCCTAATTCTCTTAACTTATTTATTTTTATTCAATTATTCATTTTTGTCATTTATTCCTAGGAAATAAAAACAGTTATCACATTAGTATTCTGCGCCGGTATTATTATTTTTTTTTTGCATATACACACACGGCTCAACTATTAGCAATTATATAACATTTAAACTACTCATGAGAGAAATAATTTAACTAATTCATTTTCTCAATTTTTGCTTCAGATTTTATTATGACAGTCGGCATGGATTGCTGTCATTTATTAATAATTTCTGGTATATTTTTGTATCTTCAAAACACAATCACAATTGTTCACTTTAAGTAAACATAATAAAATAAATGTCCTTGCCTTAAAACCAACAAACCTGCCGTTTTTTTACTATAAGAAATGTACAAAAAAAAAAAAAAAGAAAAAAAAATTCTCTTTGATGTCTTATACTTTGGTTCTGGTATACTATAAAATATACATAATTAGAGCGTTCTGCTCAAATTCAGGAATATAAATATGCTTTAGGTCCACCCGACAAACCTATATAATGTACTGTATAACATACAGTCTTCTTTTTCGTACATGGCTACCGCGCATGCGCGAACGCCAGCGGACACTTTTTTGTAACTTTTTGTCAGTTTAGTCATCGCTAAAGCATATTTATGCTAAAAAAAGATATGTGCGTTGACCATTGTGAATCACTCACGAGGTATTGAAATTGAATCATCCGGACCACAGGTACCAAGTAAACGCAGAATATTCCTCATCATTGCGACGGCTACAATAGCATAAAGCATTTTTCTTATTTTATTTTTCATAAGAGCTGACTCAAATTTACATTTTAAAAATCAGTTTCCAGGCATAAATTACGGCAGCTGTATAAATACTCTTAATTACGGCTGCTTTGTGAACATTAATATGTAGGTCTGTAGTGGTAGATTCAGATAAACCACACTCTTACAGCCATAAATTATATAATAATGCAGGCATTTGTTATTGCCTTATAGGTAGGATCGATATTGAATCGAAGAATGATTTTAAAGAAATGAATGAGTGAATTATAAATAGTAAGAAGGCGACCTTGAGTCACTCGTTAACAGATCGCCCTGTTATTGCCTCGCTCCAATGAAAAAATTGTTGACCGAGGACCTATAAAGGAACGTCATTTCTTGTCTTTATATAAGCAGGCTCTCTTCTCTCAACAATATTTCCTATCTTATTAATTACCTTGACGTTATTAATGTCTTTGGTACATGTGCTGCTTTGAAAGCCTCAACATTTACGCTCTACATAAGGAAATTTTCGATGTCCACAACCATGTGCACATATTGTAGGGCCAACCGTAGCTGGACGCTGGTTGAAAAGAAGACAGGTAGAGCCGAGGAGGGTTTTTGTATGAGTCATCCAGGTCAGGAGCCAGTCCTTCCTCCTCACGTACCTTCATCAACGGCATCGCGTCCACAGAAATATTCCGGTACTTACGTATTAGCATCAAAGCAGGTTAACTCAACCTGATACGTTAAAATATATTATGTACGTTAAAATATATTATGTATTTGCATTAAGGTATGATGAAAAAATATATCATTTATTTGTATAAAATACATAGCACATAAAAAATTTTCGCCTGTGAATGCGTGAAAATCAGGCAACGCTCGGCACAGTGTTTCGCCTAGTGTTAAAAAACAACTTATTATTATCAAAATAGCTTGGTTTGTTCAAGTTCCCATATTCATCCAAATTTTAACATCTTATAATAATATGAATAAAATGTACACATGTAAATGGTTTGATGGCAAACAATTACCTCCAGTAGTTGAAATGATTGTTCGAGATCAGTAATTCACTGAAGATATTAAAATTATTCATTTTCTTTGCTTTACTAATGTTTCATCATTTTTTCAATACCAATAATTAGTATTTTCACATGAGAGACAGCAGGATGACCTCACAAACACTACAAATATCGAAAGTAATGATTCTGAAGGTGAAGAGTCAGACTTTCTTTTTATTAAAAAGTTTTATTAGGTAACTATTATTATAAATAAATTATATAATAATTTTTCCAGTATTTTATACAAATAAATAATATATTTTTTCATCATACCTTAATACAAATCTATACAAATACAATTCTAACGGATCGCTGTTTGTATCTGGAAGATGGGGAAAAATACTATTGGGGACCTTTATCAATGCAATAGTACCCAAAACAATGATTTTTAAAAATTTTGCCTGCTTGTCTGTTTATCTGTTTGTCTGTGCTCGCTAATCTCAGAAACGGCTTATCCGATTTAGTTGCAGTATTCAATAATATATTGTGGTACGTTTCACTTAACATTTAGTGTTTGTTTCATGCGAATCGGTACATAAATAAAAAAGTTATGCCAATGTAGAGAATCACGTCCAACATTTCATGAACTATCGTTAATACGATACACACCAGAGGTTTTTTTCGTCACGAAACTTTGTATATAGTATTCCCTTAGCAAATGATTTAACGAGTTCTTTAACCAGCAAAATTGGTTCATCTGGAGGAGGGGTTTACTCTGAACCCAAAGTCGCTCGGACGAAACTCGATTTTCGTTTGTGGAAATATTAATAGAAAAATATGTTGTAAAAATAAAGTAAATCGGTTTATTAGGAGGGGGGTTTATTCTGGACCCGATTTACCAACTTACCACTACTAGCCGTAATCGATCTTCACATATAATAAAATACTAACGGATCGCTGTGTGTATATGCAAGATATATGAGTAAAAATACTTTTGGGGGCCTTTATCAAAGCAATTGTACCCAAAACAATGATTTATAGAATTGTTGTCTGTTTGTCTGTATGTCTGCTGTGTCAGACACTCTAAACACACTACAGTTAAACAATCCTTAAGGGGTCTAGAGCTTCGTCACGTTTTAGCAATCCTAGCAGCCTATATGCTTGATCCCCGATGGCTATACGCCTAATATCGAGTAGGTATAAATCTACTGTAAAGTAGATTGAAAAAATAATACCTATACGACGATGTTTAAAATCTAAAATAAACAAACAAGAACCTTCAAGTTTAACTCCTCTGGATTACGGATGGGATATTGAAGATAATATAAAAAACATGTAAATGGTTTGACGGCGAACAATTCCGTCGAGTAGTTGATATGATTGTTCGAGATCAGCAATTCACTGAAGATATTAAAACTATTTATTTTCTATGCTTTATTAATGTTTAACCATTTTATCAATAACAATAATTAGTATTTTCAGCTGAAAGACACCAAGAACAGGATGACCGCACAATTACTGCGGGGGGGGGGGTTGATGATTCTGAAGGTGCAGAGTCAGAATCAGAAAATGATTGACTTTCTTTTTATTACTAAGTGTTATTAGTATACTATTAGTATTATGATTAATTGTATAATACTTTTTTATTACCAATACAGTATTTTATACAAATAAATGACATATTTTTTCATCATACCTTAATGCAAATACATAATATATTTTAACGTTGATAATAAAAATATTCATTTACAATCAATATATTCAGAAGTTGTAATCAATATAAGCATGCTTTCGCTATTAAGTAGTCAAAAACTATATTAAGATTCCTGAAATTTTGTTAGTAGGTAGTATTCGTAATAAGATTGACGAAACAAATTGTCAGCTGCTTATATGTGGGTGGAAAAGTTGTCAGCTGGCGGTATAAAGCGGAGCGCGCGCCATGCGTTCAGCGTTTATACCCCCCCCCCCAGCTGACAAGTTTGCCACCAAGATATGAGCAGCTGACAATGTTTTTCGTTAATCTCACTACAAATACTAGTAACCACCAAAATTTCAGCAATCTTAAAATGGTTTCAGAATTTCGTATTTTTGCCAAGTTTAGGCCCCCAGCTGACAAGCAGTCCACCGCTGGCCGGCCAGCTGACAAGTGCCAATGATTATTGTATAATGAAAGGTGTTTCTCCAAAAAATTTCATGAATCTTAAAATCGTTTCACATTTTCATATTTTTCCGAAGTTTGCAACGCCCCGCAGCCAAACCCACCACTACCTAGCCAGCTGACAAGTGGCACTGTTCTAGTTAAGACTTGTACAATCAATAGTGAAAAAATGAAGAATCTTAAAAATCGTTGCATGAAATGTACACGGGCCGACGGACTATTACTATTTGGAATGCGCTGAAGGCTGATCTATATTGGTACTCGTCAGCCTAACGTGTCCAGAAGCGAAGCCTCTGTCTTGTCCAGGAATAGAATACTTCCAAATAAACATAATACTTTTAGTAAACGAAAAACCTGTTAAGTCCATTATTTGGACAAAATAGGTCCTATTTTTGTTCATCTCGACTTTAGTTCAAAAGAACAAGTTCGTTAACCAGTAGGATTTTCTCTTCGCAGTTACACGATTTATAAGGACTTTTAAGATAGAATCTCGACTAAAACCACGGCATCACCTTACACCGTTTTCCAGAAAATTGGGCAAATTAAAATTTTTCGCTTTGGATACTTATAACGGCGGGAACTTAGAAAACATTTCCGGATATACTAAATTCTTGTCGGTGCAATGTTAATTACGCCTCTAATTGTGAAAATATTGAATTTTTGTCGAGCAGTTAAAGACTCTTCTTATATTTTGTTGAATATCTCGGGGATATTTCAAATTACTTAAAGGAGCTCACTCAAAAACTTTATTCATTTTCTACCAATTGGTTCCAAATTATTTATAAATTTATTTAGCAAGTACATTCCCGCGGAAAACATTACCATAAATTGTTTTTATAGTTTTATCTCACTGTATCATTATAATTCAATAAGTTTTAAGTCGTGGCGGTATTTTAGCTTCATCGAACATTGCATTTATATATATATATATTACCAAGCGAGGAATGTCATGTCTCCTATTATAGGATATTGACTTGCCCCAAAGCGTGCATCTGTTACAAAGAATTATTACCAACTGAATTTGTGGCTGTGTTCTTTGGCTTTCTCAGTCCTATTTCATTTAGAGACTGTCATACGCTTTGGGTACGATTGTAACGTGGCATATAGCGTTCAATTAGCAAACGATTGAACGAGTTCGTTATCCACCAAAATCGGTCCGCCGGGAGGGGGGGTTAACCCCGGACCCAAAACACTAATTTGACCATGCCAGCCGTTGTTTTTGTTATATTTTATCGAAACTCGTTATGTTGATCTAAAGAGAGAAATACGTTGTAAAAATAAACTAAATCGGTTCATTAGGTGGTGGGGGGGGGGGGTTACTCCGGACCCACATTGCCAATTTGCCACTACCAGCCGTAATGTTTGTTACATTTCAACGAAACTTGGTATTCGTGGTGGTAATCAACAGAGAAAAATGGGTTGTAAAAATAAACTAAATCGGGTTATTTGGAGGGGGGGGGGGGTTACTCCGGACCTAAAGTACTAATATATTCATACCGGTCGTAATTTCTGCAGTATTGTAGCGAAACGCGGTATACGTCGTGGGTCTCATGAGAAAGAAGTGTAAAAATGAAGTAAATCGGTCAATTGGAAAGGAGGGTTTACTTTAAACTCTGTTTCATTAGAATTAGCCGGCCAGACCTAGGTTCCCAAAGGCGCCGCGAGGAGCGCTATCTCCCACTAGGGGGACTGTATCCTGTTCCTGCGTCAGATCAAAAGACGGAAAATGAAGTTTTTGTGTATGTATTAAGTAGTACAGTACTAACTTTAAGTAGTATTAACATAACTTTGGAAGCAAATTATTTACAAAATTAATAATTGAACAGTTCTCATAAGAAATGTAAATGAGCAGAACTATTCACGTTTTTATTTTATTTATATAGGTCATTTACAGCAAATTATTCAGTAATGTAGTCTAAACTATAAATATTCTGAGGAAAGTGCTTAGTTATGCAGCTCCTGTGTGACGGACTTTAATATTGCTTATTTGGTCTCTGTTTTATGTTTCCACAACCGTAAAAATGAAATGAGCTGCTTTCGAAAAACAATACTGTTAGTTTAAATGCAGAAAGCCAAAGAACGCAGCCACAAATTCAGTTGGTAATAATTCTTTGTAACAGATGCACGCTTTGGGGCAAGTCAATATCCTATAATAGGAGACATATTAATCAATCGTTTGCTAATTGAACGCTATATACCACGTTTCGTGAAGAAAAAACAAAAACTAGGGCCGCTATCGTGTTAACAGACTGGCTAAATTTTATATATATATGTGTGTGTGTATATATATGGGTATATATATATATATGGATATATATATATGGATATATATATATATATATATATATATATATATATATATATATATATATATGTATATAGAATGATCAATTCCGAGATGTGAAAGTATTCTTACCGACATGCCGTTTACCCATTATTAAGGTACATGAAATGAATTCCTTTTGATGAAGGTAGGCTATTTTATCGTGTTTCCATAATGTCCGTGTCCTCGGGGGGTTCTGAGGACCGATATTTCTATCACTACAGCTGCTTTGGCTTATGATAGTTGTAAAGACCGGAACACGGATTGACCCTCTGTTCGACATCGTAAACAGGTTTTCCAGACGGCCGAAAACACGATCCTCGGCTCTTATTCTAACGGGAATTGTGAATTGAAAGTCGTGCCCATCTGTCTATTAGCAATTTAAATAAATAACAAATTATATATTCCTTGTAGTTACTATATTTTTTACAGAGAACATTGGATTTAGGTATTAGACGGTTGAATATGAATTTTTTCTTTGTTTTTCAGAAGCGAAGGGATCGAAGAGGTTTATCGAGATTTTCATCTCCGAAAGTTAAGTCCTTTTTAATTACAAATAAAAAAATAATTAACTCATTCCCCTGAAGAAAGTATTTAATTACAAAGAACATTTAATGGAAGAAGGACTTCATTACTTAGTCCATACCCTTCTTCCTTTTAGCCTATTGTCCGAAAAATCGCTAATCTTGATAAAATGTTAAGTAAGAAAACTCTGCTTTGTAATATCAAATAATTAGAGAACCTTGTTTCATTTGTAAATTTTTTCTTGCTTAATTAAAAAAAAAAAAACGAACAATAGTCTTGAGATATTTTTTTTAAAATATCTCAAGACTTTTGTGCCTCCCATTTGTTTTGCGAATGTTATCGTTTTCTGAACTTTCTACAGGTCTCATTTAAATACAACTCGAATTTCTTCACATGCCAGTCACACGTTTAAAAAAAATAGTACAAAACCAAGGTTTTGTCGTGGATTTAAATTTACCAACCTTCATATAACTCAAAGAAACGTTATGAATTAACGCTTAAGGGGCCGTTTTAAATATAAAAGGGTGTACAAACTTACAGATAAAGAGTAGTTTTTGCACTGACGAGATAAGAGTAGAAAGTGGAAAATGTAAACTTATGTTATAGTTACCCTTCTCTCTTATACATTGGGATAAGACTCGAGATTTATCAGTATTTACCTCTTAGGATGTTCATAGTATTTTATATTCTGGGAATTATACAATTTTGTTATCCTTTCGGAGCACTTATATTTTTTACAACCCACTGGTTTGTTACCAGGGCGCAAAAACTAGAATGAACTCGAATATGCGGTCAGAATAAAGGTTCCAAAATTCACTAAAACACGATTATTTATTCTATAATTTTAATGCATTGGCAATTCACTACAATAATTTATAATGAAATGAAGGTAGTTAGCTAAAATCAAGGAATGGTTGGGATTAGGTTAAGAGAAAACTTCAGATTATCAGAAAACATCTATATTTCGAACGTTTTGGGATGCCTTCTTCGACATAAAATGAAATCCCCTAAAAAAACATAAATGTGAAATAGAGGCCAAGTTCCTCCCCCCAAAGAAACACTCTCCTCTCCAAAAAGCGAGCAATATACCCTCCAAAAACCCCCCAAAACGCCTTACCATCCTACACTCCAAAAAAGTTGTATGAGTTGGTGTATTAAGTGTACCATATTTTCAACCAAAAATATTTGCCAATACAGGAGATGATACAAGAACGAAATGTCCAAGTTCATTACTTAGAAGACCTCATAGTTACTTACTTAGAACAGTAAAGACACTTCAACTGACCTTTAAAAACAACAATAAAAATACTTATATCCAGTTACTAAAATATAACTTTCCTCAACCAGAAATATTCTTAAACTTGGCAATGTTTTATTTGTGCCGAAATTATCTTTAGAGAGAAAACTAAACATTGACAAGTTTAAGAATATACCTGTTTGAGGAAAGTGATATTTTAGTAACTGGATATAAGTATTTTTATTGTTATTTTTAAAAGTCAGTTGAAGTGTATTTACTGTTCTTAGTAAGTAACTAATAGGTCTTCATTTGATATCCCACATGATGGGTTTCAGAAGGAATGATGGCTTTCCGATGGAACAAAAAGTACAAAACGTCATAGGTAACATGACACTCCCGTATCAAGACCTACCTGTGTGCCAAGTTTGGTGAAAATCGGACAAACGGTGTGAATTTATGTAAGACAGACAGCTGATAGACGATTTTGACCTAGCCTATGACACTCCCCGGATAAAGACCTAACTGTGTACCATTTTTTGGTCAAAATCGGTCAAATCGTGTGTATTTGTATAAGGAATAAACAGTTAGGCATGCAGCCAGACAGCTGATGGACGATTTTGACCTAGCCTATGACACTCCCTGGATCAAGACCGACCTGTGTGTCAAGTTTTGTCAAAATCGGTCAAACGTTGTGGATTACCTGAAGGAAATAGTCTGGCAAAACTGGCAATCTACTTGGCAAATAATAGAAAACAACAAATTAAGAGAAATAAAATCGACAGTTAAAGCATGGAAGACCCCACCCAGCATCAATAGAAAACATGAAGTTGCCTTAAGTCGATTGCGGATTGGGCATACAAGATTAACTCATTCATTCCTTTTTTCTAAAGAACAACCCCCAATCTGTGAATCATGCAACGTTCAAATATCAGTGAAACATTTACTTACAGAATGCCGAATATATCAGTCAATTAGAGAAGAGCTAATGTTATCAGACATTATGGATGAAATACTAGGAGATGATGCTGATAATGTTAGAAAGGTATTAAACTTCATAGACAAAACAGAATTAATAAATAAAATCTAAAGACATAAGATTAATTAAATAAGCAGGATAGTGTGTGTGTTTGTGTGTGTGTGCGTGCGTGCGTATGTGTGTGTGTGTGTGTGTGTGTACTGTCTGTGTTAGAGAATATGTGAGTGAGGTTGCATGGATATGGGTTGGTATATGTGTATGGGTGAGTGCATATGTCTGTGTGTGTTCCCGCTTGTGTGTGACTGCGTTTATTTACATTTGTTCTGTGTACAGAAACGAAAATAAATATTGCATGGAAAATATACTGTAAGTAATATAAGTAAGGAAAAAAATGCCAGGATCAATGATAAATAATGACAATGATAAGTAATTCAATAAAAACCAAAAGCTGACTCAATAAATTATTAAATTCAAAAGAAATGAGGGAAAAATTTCACCTCCACATATAATGAAAGTTTCATTCGATGGCGTTCATGACCCTAAGGTTGACACGCCTTAAAAAAAAAAAAAAAAAAAAAAAAAAAAAAACGGTGTGGATTTGTATAATGAAGAAACAGACAGACAGACAGCTGACTGACGATTTTGACCTAGTCTATGCCACTTCCCGGGTCAAGACCTTCCTGCTTGCCAAGTATTGTCAAAATCGGCCAAACGGTGTGTATTTGTGTAAGGAACAAACAGACGGACAGCTGATTGACAATTTAACCTAGCCTATAATTCTCCCCGTATCAAGTGTCATAACCCACCTGTGTCCCAAGTTTAGTCAAAATCGGTCAAACGGTTCGGATTTGTATAAGGAACAAACATACAGAGAGACAGCTAGTATAAGATTTTGAGATGCGTCTAAACGTTTCTTAAAACATCAAATATAGGTTCTTCATACCGAGACGATTCATTTGATACCCCACATCATGGGGTTCGGACGGAATGATGGCTTTCCGAAGGAAGTACAAAACTGGCACCCCCCCCCCCCACCCCGGAAGCGGAGTCAAACACAACTTTTCAGGAGTTTTCGATTTTAGCACTTTCCTCCGAAGGAAAGTAGCTATTGAGGTTGCACTCATGACGGAATTTTTGAAAAATTTCTTCAAATCTTTATCGATCCTACCTAGTAGACACCGATAATGACCCCCGTTAAAATATATATATATATATATATATGTGTGTGTGTGTGTGTGTGTGTGTGTGTGTCCGTGTCCGTTAACACGATAGCGGCCAGAGTTTTTGTTTTTTCGTCACGAAACTTGGTATATAGCATTCAATTAGCAAACGATTGAACGAGTTCGTTAACCACCAAAGTCGGTCCACCGGAAGGGGGGGTTTACCCCGAACCCAAAACACTAATTTGACCATGTCAGCCGTAAAATTTGTTATATTTCAACGAAACTTGGTATTCGTAGTGGTAATATAGAGAGAAAAGTGAGATATAAAAATGAACTAAATCGGTTCATTAGAAGGGGGGGTTTAGTCCGGGCCCACAATACCAATTCGCCACTACCAGCCGTGATTTTTGGTATATTTCGACGAAACTCGGTATTCGTAGTGGTAATCCACAGGTAAATATGTGTTGTAAAAATAAACTAAATCGGTTCATTAGGAGGGGGGGGGGTTTACTCCGGACCCAAATTCCTAATATACTCATACCGGTCGTAATTTCTGCTGTATTGTAACGAAACACGGTATACGTCGTGGGTAACTCATGAGAAAGAAGTGTTGTAGAAATGAGCTGTATCGGTCAATCGGAAAGCGGGGGTTTAATTTGTAATATATTTCAATAGAAAAGCCTGCCCGGCGCTAATAGCCAAACAGTTGATGCGCCGTTAAAAACGAAAAAAAAAAAAAAAGAAAAAAAAAAGAAGCCTGCCAGACGTAGGTTTACAAAGCCGCCGCAAGGAGCGCTTTCTACCACTAGTGTGACTGTATCCTGTTCCTGCGTTAGATCAAAATACGATAATATGAGGTTTTTTTTTTGTATTTATTACGTAGTGTAATAGGTACCATGTGTAAACATAACTCTGGAAGCAAATTAATAATCGATCAGTTACTCATTACAAATTTAAAAGAGAACTATTCATGTTTTTATTTTATTTATGTAGGATATTTTAAGCAAATTGTTCTGGAAAGCAGTCTACACTACCCAAATTCTGAGGAAAGTGGTTAGTTATGCAGCTCCTGTGTGACGGACTTTTTAGTACATTCGCCAATATCCCCTGTTTAATGGTTCGCCAAAACAGAAAGAAAATGGTTTTGAAGACCACAAATAATTGGGACGCCAGAAAATTAGACGTTAAGGATCTATTACGAAAGTATAGGATTTCTTGTTCTTTTCTTTGTTTACTAGCGCTTGATTTTAAATTTACTCCGTTTATTCTCCCACTTATCCACCAAAGTTAATTGCGCCCTACGCCCCTACTATCTATAGAATATAAGTTCCGTATGTTCAGTTAACAGAATTTCGACACAGCTATCTAAACAGAAAAATCTATCTAAACAGAACTTCAAGTGACTTGTCTACAAAATCCATGTATTAGTAGAGGCCAATGATAGCATCCATTTTGCTTCAGCAGCCGTGTTTATTTCTTTCGATGAAAAGTCTATTTAAAAGAAAATAAACTATATAAAATAAAAGAAAGTATAAATGTGCCCCTTGCGGCTAAAGATTTGCTTCATATCTACAGAGCTTGGTAAGTAACATTCCAAAATAATGATAAAAGTGTATTCAGACAATTGATCAATTATGGGCCAATTTTTGGATGGTCGGTTGTTCGTATAATAGTGGCTCTTATCGTGTCTTGTGTTTTTGGTTGCTATGATTGCATTCAGGACAATTTATCAAGATGTTTTGAACAATACTTTTTGTGTCTTTGGGTAGGTAGGGGGTAAATGCGGATCAGTACTGTCAGTCCAGGCAACGAATGCTTGAAAACAGCTATGGTGGAAATTTATGGAATATCACGATGAACACTAAAACTGTTTTCACAGTTGAAGGAAAATACTTAAAATAGTATTGTAATATATATTATTGAAGCGAATGCAATGCTCTACAACCCTATAGCCTACATTTATTTTTTGGGTGCATCGTTGAAGAGATATGCGGTCGAGAATAGAAAAAAGTGTGTTTTTTCCCAAAATGACAAACTTTTAAGAGCGGATATTTTGAAAACTAAAGATATCTCGAAAAACTTCATTGAATAGAACTTGTAGGAAATTTAATAAGCTTTCATTTGTTATAGAATGGTCATGTCGCTAGGACGCAGGGTTTCCGAGATATAAGTGAAAACCCGAAAATTGGAACCTTCTAAACCCCCCTCCCCCCGGCTCAAAGGCAACGGGTGAGGACTTTTGATATGTTGACCACCTAACTAGCCGAAACGAAGTTATGAAGTTGAAAATTGTGTTCCAAACATTTCCACCTATAACCCTTAGTTTCCTGGGCTGTTAGTCGCTACATTTCAGATTTCACGATGAACACTGAAATTATTTTTACGTTTGAAGGAAAATTCATAAAATAGCAAAGTAATATATATTATTGAAGGGAATGCAATACTCTACAACCCTATAACCGCTATTTATTTTTTTGGTACATCGTTGAAGAGTTATCCGGTCAAAACGGGGAAAACGTATGCGGCAAAAGTGTTTTTCCCCAAAAAGACAGACTTTCAAGAGCGGATATTTCGAAAACTAAAAATATCTCGAAAAACTTTATTGAATAGAACTTGTAGGAAATTTAATCAGCTTTCATTTGTTATTGAATATTCATGTCGCTAGGACGCAGGGTTTCCGAGATATAAGTGAAAACCCGATAAATGGGACCTTCTAAACCCCCCCCTCCCCCCGGCTTAAAGGCTAGGGCGAGGACTTTTGATATGTTCACCTCCTATCCAGCCTTAACAACGTTACGAAGTCAAAAATTGTGTTCCAAAAATTTCCATCTATAACTGTTCTTTGACTGGACTGTGTGTCCTATTCCTAGTCTTGATCATACATTCTCTTCTCGCAACAGAAGCCCCAGCAATCAGCAAAATGTCTTTTAAATATTCCTTCTGAATATTACTAATATAATATTGAAAAACTATAAGAAATCTGGAAACGTGAAGAAACTTGAAATGCGAGATAATAACCACTAACAAAATAATTTAAGTAAGAAGAATATTAAGAGAATATAAGCCATAATTATACTTGAATTAATAATTACAATTTTCTGCAATGGAATGTGTACTCAAGTCACATTCCACGGAAGTATCGGTTTAGAATATTATTTAGATCTCTAGAATTTTGGTTTCTGCTTGTTTTGTCGTTTCGCATCGCTGGTTTTCGGTGCTTTTGATGTTCTCCTCTTCACTCTCTGGGCTCTTGTTCTTCCTCGCCTCATCTTCAATGGAGAGTTTCTTTCCAGACGAAAGAGATGATTTCCAGATATTTTAGTTCTTATTGGGGGCGAGGTTATTTGAGTGGTAGAGCACTCTACTAATGAACTGGGGGACCCAGGTTCAAAGTCCGAGCACGCACTAATGATTTTTATCTTCTAGTTTCGTCGTTCGAGGGTTAGATTTGGGGTCCCAGATCGTCCCTAGGGTCACCCAGCCTCTAGTTAATTAAATAATGGGTACCTGCAAAGTGGAAAATCAGGCGGCCGGAGCATAGAACTGACCACACTATCTCCCTAGTGTGTCAAGAATCAGTTACTATAGTATCTGCTCCTCTGGTCTTTTAGTGGCCTGTTACGGGACTGATTTTTTATTTTTAATTAGGATATTCAATTATTTTTAAGTCTGCGTATGTGGATTCATGTGATGTTCCATTGTCAAATGCATTTTTAAGTTTTATACCGAGGCGACTTTAACGGTACTAACGAGTAGATCGCCCTCTATTCGGGCTATATTTTCATTTTCTGCGTGTGTACTAAGAAAGATTCTGCAATTTGATGGTACTCACCTCCCATTTTGCTCCCTAACGGATTTTATTTTTCCTAACATCCTTTCTTAGGTTGAGTTGTAATTACATAGATTGATAAATATTTTACAAAATTGACTTTATGAGTTCATCGTTAATACTTATTCACATTTCTTCGAAATGTGCTACAAAAACAAAATTAAATTGTTTAATTTTTCAAGACTATGTTGCGCGTCCTCATGTTGCACACTTGGTCTAATATTTACATTATTTCTGTAAACGTGCAATCCCTTTCCCTCCCAGTTGGGGTTTAAATTATTACTGCCGTCTTAATCACCTTAACATTGTTTTCTCCAGAAGAGGACAAACTTAAAATATTCTCCTAAACAGCATATGTATGTATATTTCCTACAAAAATCTTAATTTTTTTTTTGTTTTTTGTTTTTCAGGATATAAATGTTTTCCCCAAAGCTGCCCATAGGAAATATTCAAATGGTTGAGGTGTTCCTTTTCACCTTCTCTCTTTCCAGTCGACAGACCCTGAACTCGTTCTTTTTCACCGCTACTTGTGGTTTGGTTTCGGAGCCTTTTATGGCTCACTCCTCTCTATCTTGTCTTATACATCCAGTATTTCTGGTCTTTATACTACATTTATAAATATCTCAAGCCTCTAATTATATTTTTCATAATTTCTTATATTTATTCGCTCTATTTATAATCTATTGATACTACCGCTGTTGATATTGATGGAAATAAAATTTCTTCACATTACTACGATCGAATAAGTATATGTATTAAATTTGACTCGCGAAAGAATTTTTTAAAAATATCCTCAAATCTTCACTGATCACAAAATCTAATGCATGTGTGTGTGTTTTTTTACGATAAAGAGGGCATTCAAATTTTTTATAATAAGTAAGTGAGCTGTTTACAATTAATATATTTTTGTTCTCGTTCAACGAAACACTCCGTATATTTTTGTGTATAAGAAGAAAAGATTGATATTCACCTGAAAACCTTGATTTTTATTTTTTTTTTAGTCTCTTTTTTAGTCTGTCAGTTGGTTTAATTTCTTTTTTTTTTTTTTTTTTTTTTTTTTTTTTTTTTTTTTTTTTTTTTTTTTTTTTTTATAATTTTTACGTCCATTTATTATTAACTACGAATTGGTTTAAATTTAAAAAATAAATAGAAGAGCTAAACATTTAATATTTGAGGAGCTTAGTATCAAAGTTGGACAACTCCACTTTTGCTTTTTTTTACAGGAGAGCAAAAAACCATATCTACTATATTGATGTCAGTATCATGGTGATTTTTTTAGATGTTATTCTTATAGGCCTCAGAAACATTATTTCAAAGGCACTACAAAATTATATAAGTATTAAGGCCGTAATTACACTTTAAATAGTGGAGTTATCCATGTTTGAAACCAAGTCATGGAGTTGTCTGTTTTTGAAACTAAAGGGAGCCATTTGAAAATTGAACCTATCCTCTTTTGAAACTAAACAAATATGAATTTGGTATGCTCGAGGGTGTTTTAATATAATGTAATTATGTCTAATGTATTAAATCAAAATTATATAGTTAAAAATTACATGAAAAATGTTATTTAAATACAGTTTGACAAAACTGAAATGAAACTAAATTATCCTTATTTTATTAAGTTTAGAAAAAAAGTGGTACTTAGCTATCCTCTTCGCACAGTTTTACCTATAACTACATTTATTGAAGTGGCTGTGCTATAATTTTTATCGCCGTACGCAGCCATACCTGTGCACAGCTAATAAAATAAGGTTATCAATTAGCGATGCGATTATTTTATGAAAAACGAGTTAACCATTATTATTTTCTGCAGAGAGTTGTTGAAAAGTTTTTAATAGCAAATAACTGAACATTAACGATGAGATCTATTTAATATCTAGTGGGAAACTGTCAATATTTATTTGTTATACGCGAAAATTTAAATAAAGAGGAATATGTCGAGAACAGTTACCAGTACCACCATTAGCTGTTAATTAATTCACCTGAAGTCTTGAATTTTTTTTTTCTTTTTTACGGCGCATCTACATCTAGGTCATTAGCGCCGACATCCAGGGTGCAGCGAGGAATTTTACCAGCGAGCCGTGGGATGATAAAATTCCCGCTGGAGGTTGGGAATCGAACCCACCATCTCCCGCTTATGAATCCAAGGCGCTAGCTATTAGACCACGGGAGACCCCCAAGTCTTGAAAATATATTTGGAAGGATACATAGCTCTACCACTTGAGTAAAGTATGAATATTTTAAATTAAATACCGGCCGTTTTTCACGGTTGTTGTTATATAAAGCCCGTTTATTAATAAAATAATTATTCTATAGAATTGGTGGTGGTCTCATTCGACTCGGCACAAAAGAAATTCTTCAAAGATCATACCTAAATCAGAAAGATTCAAGTACCTAGAGGTTTTGTCCCAAAATCCGGCATTCGGAACCACAGTGTGCCGGATAACAGCTAGTTATTAATAAGAATTACCGCCAAATGCACTTATTACAAGTAACTATAAACATTCAGCCATGATGGATTTGCAGTGCATGTTGGGAGCAGATTGCATGAATGCAAGCTTCTCATTGGCTACTGATGGAGTTGTCTTTTTTGAAACCAAACTATGTTGGAATTGTCCATATTTTGATTCTGAACGGTTGAAATAAACGCTATTTTACCTATTTTCTGTCCGTTTTTAATGAAAAACAGTTGTAAAATCGAATGCAGCGTAAAAATCCACTTAAGAATCGACAAAAATCTCAAAACTGAAAAAAATGGAGTTGTCCAACTTTGATACTAAGCTCCTCATTTATTCTTTTCAGTGTGTTTCAGCACATTTCTTTGCAATGTTACAAAAACGATCCACCATTGTGGATTGTGCTTAGTGATGCAGCTACTGCACGTCAGTACTTTTTCTTATTTAAAATGATTAATCCTAATTATGTATAATAATAATGAGAGAAAACTTACAAATACCTCATTACTTACTTGACTTATTATCACTAGATAGCTCTTACATCTACACTATATTTCAAAATTTAAAGCTAATCAACTTATTCTCTAAAGATTAATAAAACCTCTATAATTTAAATATAGTTGCGTCTTAATTAAATTCGTATAAAACAATCAAGCTTTAAATTTACATTTGTCCAGAACAAAAGTAAATACGAAGTAAAAGTATATTCTTAGTTAATAATAATGGACGTTAAAATGTAAATAAATAAATAGAGTAAAGTGTTTATATTAATTATTTGGTACTTATTTTATTTTTATCTTACTTATTATTATTTTGTTTCATTTTTTCCGTGCTGGGCTGATTTTTAAAGTTTTATAGCTGTTAAAAGAGAACATCTCCAAAGTTTCGTTATTTTGAATAAAACAACAACAAATAAATAAATAATAATTTCAACAATTTATGATCTGGTTTGTTGAATTACTGAATGTTAATACAAAAACAGACTACTACTCCTACTACTAAGTACAGGCTTCAAGGTCTATTTACTGGGAAAGATAAAGCATTGCCACGTGACTATCCAGGTATTCTACATAGTTTGCTTCTATACCTCTTAGTAAAAAGATGCTTGGGGAAATATACATTTTTATGTATTATATTTGCAGGCAATTTCAGTCTTTTTATAAATTGTTGATGGGTAAGCCGCCTGATATATCCTAACATGCAAAAATCTGTTTTTATGCCATTACGCCAAATGAGGTTCTACCAGTTAAATACTCATGTCTATGGCCTCAAACGTTTTATGATGTTTGTTTACTTGTTTTTAAGGGCAAAAAACTGCAAGATCATCATTGCCAGAACGTTTTATGCGCTTGTGTTTTAACGAACTAATTTTGATGAAATCTCTAGTCCGTCACAGCAGAATAGAGCTACAACATGCTGCTGTGCTGTTATTAGAAATTATTTATTTAAATTTATTATTTATTTAAATTTTAACGTCCATTTATTATTAACTACGAATTTTAGGACTTATAAACATCGACATGTGGATTATTAGATCGGGATGTCGATTATTAGAAATTAATACTGATAAGATATTCGAATTGAACTCTTCAACACCTATAATTGTTTTTTTGTCCCCAAATTCGATGGAACGAATATAAAGTTGTACTTCGTTATTCAGACAGAGTAGGTATATAAAAACAAATCAATTTAAAACACCGACTCCTGTTCACTTTTAAAATATTTTGAAAATGCCTAATAAACTGGTTTAAATGTGGATTTAAAGGACCATAAACGTCCTAAATATACATAAAAATAAATAAAAGTAAATATAAATTTAGACACGACCTCCACTGTCGATGTTTCCAGGGTACCTACAAAGCAAAAAATGGTGACTTGTTTTTTGTTGATACTTGACACTTTAAACCGGTCCCGGGATAGTGCGGTCCGATAGGTCTTACATAAAAGCAGTCTTATTTTTGAAGATAAGCTAAATTAAATCTTATATGCTTTTCACTATTACATCATCGGCGCTTTTCGATAGACTCTCGGGCCTTGGTTTCCGTATTTTGGGAAATTTTTAGAAAACTGTTATATAAAGAGGTAGAACTTGAAATTATTATTCTTAGCCTCCCAGCGTTGAGTGCTAGGGCGTGTATAGTGTCGTGGGTTCCCACTAGGCGTGATGGCTTTTCTTTTGAAAAATCTGCCATATCCTAGCTAAACAAAAAGGCAATGTTGTCATTTAAAGGTGGACGTTAAAATAAAAATATTAGTATTCTTAGTCGGAGAAAAAAGAATCTTAAATTTTTACTTGCACGTGTTTGTTTTATTTATTTATTTTTTATCTCTCACTTTAATGACAGTAAAATATTCCGAGGGTTTAGAGCTTTTCTTGCTTCCCAACAAAGAGAAAACTCTTTTGGCCTAAGACCTCTTGTTATTTACTATGTGGTGTGCCCTAAAGTGTCCACATGTCACGAATAAATTATAGATACAACTTCAAGGCATTTTATTTCCTTTAAATTTAATTTAGCAAAATAGTCCCGTCGCAATTATTTTTTATTTTTACCTTGTAGTTTTTTGCCCTTAAACACAAACAAACAACAAACTTTTTATTTTACTTTCCAATTAAGCCGTTTCATAGTTCCTGAGCACTTTTTATAGGCATCGTATGAACTAGCCGCACTAAACATTTAAGAGGCTCCGATGATGGACCATGGTCTCTGTAAGCGCGCTCTATCTGTAAATAAAATTATTTTTTATAGGAGTATTCTTATTTGTGAGGTGTGACGGCAGTACTTGTTCAATAATGCGAAATGTGGAAAGGCTGGAAATGGGGACGTTAATTATTGAAAAATCCTTTCTCTCTTTGTTATATTGAGACAGAAGAAATAATGACCCCTTCAAGTCCAAGGATGTTGTAACATCATTGAATATTGAAGGTTATTAATCATTACCCACATGATAAACCTACAAGGTCATTGTGAAGCTGCTATATTTCTGGGACTCGCACTATACTCAGCAGAACAGGGCTCGACTCTTAACAAGCTGAATATATAATACTAATATAAATGATGGGTCCATAAATACAATTACAAGTTTATAAGCGCCTGGGTAACATGGGCCTATATGGGCTGGAGCCCCCCTCCAAATTTTAGTTTGATAAGAACATTTTATGAACAAATAGCCTATAACAACTAAAATGTCTTCTACATTTACCCTGGTCTACTAGGTGTCTAGAGGACCTTAAAACTCACCATTTTCCACTAAAATATTTAAAAAATGTCCCTACACCAAATGCCTAGGTGCTACCACGGCATTTTAATGTATTTGCAATCCATCATTATTTGTTTTGTTTAAATGCTCATGGGCCTTGGAATTGGATCGGCAGGAGTTAAGTTAGATAGGTACCGTAATGTCCCGATGCTGGTGAGTATTTATCACTTTGGTGATGTGTACGGGAGGGTGCTTGTTAAAGGTTGGCAGTGAAAGTAGCGGGCCGCGTGTCTCTAAACGTGATGGCGTCCATGATTTTCGTTTTTTCATTATTCAATCTCCCTCTCTCTATACATATATCACTCTATAAGGTTAAATACTAAAATATAGGATTTGTTATAAAACCCCGGCGAGACAGGACCATTTTAAGTGGGAATTGACCTCACATTATTAAATTTAGTTGTCAACTTTAAACGAACAAACTGACGCACTTTTTTTACTTACCACATTATATTTCTTACAACATTGTATAACTGGTCATGCTGAGGAAGTTTAATAGTTTAAGCTCTTGGTGGGAGGGCAATTTTTTAAATATTAATACATTTTAGCTAATTTCTGTTTGTCCAAAGCTGCAACCTTTTTATTATAACTTCAAAAGTTTTCGTTTTACTCAGAAAGTAGTAAAAGTTTTTGTCTACTTGGAACATGTATATTAAAAGCCATCTTTATTTTTAACATTTACTTATTCAAGCTCACGCACAATCACACATATTACGTGCCATACCATAGTAAAGGAATAAATAAATTACAACCCAATTTAATTGGGCAATTCAAATTTCTTTATATATATATATATATATATATATATATATATATATAAGTATATTCGTCTAATTTGAATGGTTTTTGGAGCGAATGTCGCGCGAAAAAAATCGTTCCGCTTACTTCATATGCTTGCATGTACTCGTTTTATAGGCCTAGGAAAACGAATGAAACCATTTTGAAGGCGATAGCTTTAACCTTTTTCGAGAAAATTGGAAAAATAGTTGTTGAATAACGTTTTTTGTTTGGGCACTTAGAATCGTGGGATGAAATGAAAAGTTTTGGTAACTTTGTATACTTTCCTGATTATCTCGAAAACGGTTGAGAATCTTGGTAAACGGAAGATTACCATTAGAAAGCTTACTAAATGCTCTACAAAAAAGGCTCTGAAGAAAGTTTTGACTAGGCGATGTCAATCGGAGAAATAAGTGCTTAAAACTTTAAAGGTATTGATTTCGCTTATTCGAACTGTTCTTTTTGTCTGTTTTTATTCCTTGTTATTTTTTAATTGCTTATAGTTGGATAATGTATTTGGAAATAAAACAGGCTAAGTAAAATATGAAAACAATTTAATGTTAGAAATATGGATTTCCAAGAAATAGCTTTTCAACTGCCTACCGGGGGCCTTTCTGGGGTTGGCCGACCCATCCAGGTAAGATCATAAATCAAGACCTTTCAAGAAATGTGGAACCAAAATAATAACTGTTTCTATTTTAATCAAATGAGACTAGGGATAAGAACGGAACCGCGCTAAGATGATGCAGTTCCTGCGAGTCGGACTTCTTATTTTCAAATAAAATTGTTCTCTCATTCTCTCTATAGCAGGTTTGCTTAAACTTAAGTATCTGCCGATCTTCCTCTAAATTGTTAGACCACGCTCGATCGACTCTGAGATGCTGCTAGTATGTGTGATGTAGGATTGTCTATGTAGGGTGTGTCGTGGCATAGATATTAGTTTTCCTCACAATACCCATTCTTTAGTCATAGTAAGTGCAAATCTTCTCTAAAATGTCAATGAAAAAAAGACTCAGAACTTCCAGTTTATTGGTTCTTACCAATCAAACGAGTTCCAGTGTCTAAATATACCTAAAGGTTAACTTTGGGCATTGAAGCGTGGCACTGTATTGCCTCAGTATACTTTTCATAAGATGGTACGCCAGAGGGCACTTGTGTCACTCTTCCTGTCTTAATGCTATTCCCTCTACACAGGCAAGAGTGACACATTTATAGTTGAGTTGTTTTTTTTAGTTGTTTCCCTTTAGTAATACTAGTGCGATATGTGGAATCACTGAGGCTTAGAGTTAAGAATTACATTCAAGTCAATGGTTAATATAAGTAGTAGGAGAACCCCCAAAAATAACTGAAAAAAATAATTTCCTTCAGTTTTAAGTAATAAACGATAGATTGTCCGGTTAATTGTCGGATACAGTTGATTATGAAGTCTCGGTAATTAAATCACTTTCCAGAAGAATAAAAAACTTTCTTTTCATTAATGAATTGAAAAAATGAAGATAAATTGAGTTTTGAGAGTTTGTAGAGAGATAAGATTGGCATAGGTCCAGTGGCGGACGACACAACTGGAGCTTCGAATGAGGTTTCTGGGGCCCCACTCTCTCTCAGTCCACCGGCTTCACTCTCACTTAGCTCTCCCTCATGTCCTCCACTAATATATCCTCTCTTATTAACCTATACTCCTTTCACTAGTAGTCGGAAATATAACCTCTCTCATAATCATATTTACCTTTGTTTGGCACCCAGCGCTAATTTATTCCGCTACTCTCATACTTAACTCTAGTAAGTATTGAACTTAGGTTTGAGAGATTAAAACTTTCCCTTAAGCATATTTTATTCACTCCCAATTTGTCACCACTATTTAATATCATTTCAATTTCTAAAACGTATATACATTGTTTTTAACAGATTCCATAACAGACCCAAGAACTTACTGTAGCCTGTTCAGATAATAGTCCATTGTAATACAACTAAAATCCTTGCCCCAGTGTGACCAAGGTAACTTCTTTGTATAGACCAAAAAAATACTGTTTGTCCAAATGACGAAATTACTGGTAGCATCTCTCCCCGGAGGGCCATAATATTGATACCATCCGGCTTGAAGGACCAAAACACTCTTTGATCTATCCACTATTTTTGGTAATATAATTAAATTAAAATAGACTGCTTATTAGGGGGAGGGGATCTAAATCAGTGACATAATGATAGTATATTAGCAATGTTGAAAATATGTATTGTGCATGCAGCAGGCATAATTTTGTTTGATCATAAATAATAATATTATTCAACGTCATGCAGGTGAATTACATTGACGCATGGAACTCCATTTGAAATACAAGATGTACTCGAAAGACGAGAATGGTTGTGCTTTTCGTTGCACTCATGAATTGTTGCTGGTCTTCTCCATCCCTGCTTCCCTTTCTCCGGGCTGGTGACTCCGGGGTTTTGCTCCTCCATGATCTTCATTATGCCTTACTGGGGAATAAATATTGGCCTGTACGTCGTTCGTAAACTAGGATACGACTATGCCTGTTCAAGTCGTTTTTAGGCAGTAAGTAAATATTTAAGTTGTTGCATTGCCTAGCAAGGGATGCAGCACCATCCAAAGCCACACCTGCTGGCGACGATACTCGTAGCGATTCGCATTTGACGTGAACAAGAATTTAAAGTAGACTTTTATCGAATTATTGAAACGTTAATGCTTTGACATATGTACATCTTCTCTTCGAATAATAATAATTCTCTTCGAATATAATAGGCTTCGCCTTGATTGACTTTGATGGTGGTTTGTCTTACTTTTAGGCAGTCAAATAAGTTATGAGCGACTTAATGCTATTTCAGCGGCCTAAAGACTTGATGCTATTTCAAAAAACTGTGCAACTAATTGAAACGTATTATTTGTTGACCATGTGCTTACATAATACTAAATTGAGACTTACTTTAGTTATTTATCTGATGTTGCTGATTTTTATCACGTTGAAAGTCTTGGTGCTGAATATGAAATCATTGTGGGAAACGTTATCAGCTTCGACATGAGTACTATTGCATGAGGAAACGGTCTCATGCAATAGTACTCATTTCTACCGATCCGATTTCGTTTGATCGACAACGGCCGACAGCGGCCGACGAGAGTGCCTACATTGGTCTCGATCCGTCGACAGCTCGACAGTAATGACCTCGTAGTGAAGTGGAAATGAGTGATTAATTTAAGAATAACCCCCTAATAGGCACAGAAACCTTCGATTAGGTTGGAGGTAGGAGAAGTATTGGTATTCATATTTTAAAATTATTTATAAGAAAGGTTACTAGAATGTTATAAGCATTGGAAGGTTATAGACGTTGGATGGTTATAAACATATTTCCCACAATTTAATAAACGAGGGAAACAAAAAACAAAAAGTCCGTCACGCAGGAGCTGCATAACTAAGCACTTTCCTCAGAATTTGGGTAGTGTAGACTGCTTTCCAGAACAGTCCCTCTAGCGCTCCTTGCGGCGCCTTTGTGAACCTATGTCTGGCTGGCTTTTCTATTGAAATATATTACAAAGTAAACCCCCCTTTCCGATTGACCGATTCAGCTCATTTTTACAAAACTTCTTTCTCATGAGTTACCCACGACGTATACCGCGTTTCGTTACAATACAGCAGAAATTACGACCAGTATGTGTATATTAGTAATTTAGGTCCGGAGTAAACCCCCCCTCCTAATGAACCGATTTAGTTTATTTTTACAACACATATTTACCTGTAGATTATCACTACGAATACCGAGTTTCGTCGAAATATACCAAAAATCACGGTTGGTAGTGGCGAATTGGTATTGTGGGTCTGGAGTAAACCCCCCCTCCTAATGAACCGATTTAGTTTATTTTTACAACACATATTTACCTGTAGATTACCACTATGAATACCGAGTTTCGTCGAAATATACCTAAAATCACGGCTGGTAGTGGCGAATTGGTATTGTCGGATTTTGTATTTATTACGTAGTGTAGTAGGTACCATGTGTAAACATAACTCTGGAAGCAAATTAATAATTGATCAGTTACTCATTACAAATTTAAAAGAGAACTATTCATGTTTTTATTTTATTTATGTAGGATATTTTAAGCAAATTGTTCTGGAAAGCAGTCTACACTACCCAAATTCTGAGGAAAGTGCTTAGTTATGCAGCTTCTGCGTGACGGACTTTTTCGTCACACATTGGACTCCTCTTTTGTACTGCTTTATGCAGCCTGAGGGAGAAGTCTATACACTCATCTCGGTATTCCATTAATTGCCTTCTTTTGTTCCATTCAAGTCCTATTTTCTGCAATGCCTTATTCACTTTGTGTATTCATTTATTTAGCAGTCTTTGCTTTCGTTCCTTTTTATCTGTCCGTTTTATCTGTTTTATTTTTACTCCTTTTCTTAAAGAGGAAATCCGCGTACAACGAAATTCAGAATTGCCGATTAAAAAATGTACACTATATATATATATATATATATATATATATATATATATATATATATATATATATATTTAGATGGAATGGCATTTTTCTCCAGCGGTGGTACTCCTCCTCACTTCTTCCCGGAATATTTCGATGGATTCATCTCCATCTTCTTCAGCCAGGTACTCGTTTCTTCCTCGGTGGTAGCCAAAGGAATGACATTTTTCTCGATCTGGGCTCCTTTTCTCCCCTCTAGCCACAGTATCGGCGGACGAATGGTGTTGAAGCTCCCTGGTGTAGTTGGGATTCTGTCCGTTGGCAGCGCTGATGGTATTGCGTCTTACCACCGCTGGAGAAAAATGCCGTTCCATCTAAAAATACTATCCCAGCGACGAAAATTAACATCAAACATGTAAAACCTTACGGCGAGGAAAATAGAAGCAGGAGGAAAAAAAAAAAAAGACGCAATACCATCAGCGCTGCCAATGGACAGAATCCCAACTACACCAGGGAGCTTCAACACCATTCGTCCGCCGATACTGTGGCTAGAGGGGAGAAAAGGAGCCCAAATCGAGAAAAATGTCATTCCCTTGGCTACCACCGAGGAAGAAACGAGTACCTGGCTGAAGAAGATGGAGATGAATCCATCGAAATATTCCGGGAAGAAGTGAGGAGTACCACCGCTGGAGAAAAATGCCGTTCCATCTAAAAATACTATCCCAGCGACGAAAATTAAGATCAAACATATATATATATATATATATATATATATATATATATATATATATATATATATATATATTCAACACACTATTATTGTGATTTTGGCACCTGACCTTCGTGGCTAGTAAAACATTCTCCAGTTAATAAACTGGACTATTTTTTGAGTTACTGTCTTATATAAAAGAAATGAAAATTTTTCTTGTCAGTTTTTTAAGCGCTGTTGATGTTCCTACTCTTTCTGCCTTTTTCAACATAAAACTTGTTCATAGGTATAAATTTTCTAATTATTTAAACAAATCTAAGTTACATTTTCTTAATATATTTCAATAATATTTTGATTATTAAACATTTAGAACCCAAGCATATTTTTCCTCAAACATCCAATTCATTATAAGCATTATGCACTAGAAAACCTTTATTGTATCATGGCGTAAAAAAATTATTGAATATATAATCGTGAAGAAAGTTGTATATGAGTTAAATGAAAGGATGATTTCGTTAATTAGTAAAATCGGCCCATCAAATGTGGTGGTTTGCTCTGGACCAAATTAAGGCTTGATGTAAGATTTGTTTCCTTTTAAATAAAATCCATCTATAATATCCAAATCCGTCACGCAGGAGCTGCATAACTCCTTCGAAGGTGGATAATTTACACTGATTGCCTGAATTATTTGCTGAAAATAATAATAAATAGAACACAAAAACATCACATTCTTGTTTATTGGTCTTAATAAATAATGAACTGTCCCCATAGAGAAAGAAAACAATCCATAAAAATCTTATCAACGCAGAGAACGGATACAGCTGGGCAGCGCCCCTAGTGGTAGCCTTTTCAACATACGTTTGGGGGCTTAATTCAATTTAAATATAGTTCAAAGTAAACTCCCAACTTCCGATGGACAGATTTAGTTTATTTTTACAACACATCTTACTATTTAGATAACCACGACGTATACCGAGTTTCATTACAATACAACAAAAATTGCGTGGCGTTTTCGTCAAAACGTTGAAAGTATAATGGCGAAAAAATAAATTATAGCAGAATTCAGTCTTATTCTGGCTCTGTTTCTATCAAATCATCATGGTCAGTGTAGCTATTTTAATGATTTATAGTACGGCAGAAGATAAGGATAATTTTTGAATCCATGATAATGTTGTGACCTCAAAATCACCAAAAATGGAGCTGCCACCTTATTGCTCCACGCCCCTCACTTGTTGTAATTGTGAACGTGAGTTAATGGCTATCCTTTTTCGCTTCTTTTTTATTTGGAACTTACACCTTTCTAGATGTTTTGTGTACTACTAAACACTGGCAGATTAAATTAATCAATCAGACAACTGATTGTTTCTCGATCAATAGACGACTTACCCGTTAACGCCACCATTGTTAGTTTCTGCCTTTTGAAAATTCCCTTGAATTACTTGTGCACCTTGAGTCTGATGATAGTAAAGGGCTGTGTGGGTATTGGTAGCGTCCTTGGTATTGGTGTGGGGAAAGCCTGCCTACACAATAACCTCTTTGTCTCCCCACCTCCCAGGTATCCTTGTCTTGCTTCTCTCTTGTCTGCCTCTTGTCTGTAGGGACGTTCCGATACTAGTAAATACGAGTAGCTACTCGATACTTTTCATTTGACGTCAAGTATTAATATCATCGAATCAATCTTGCGATACTTTCCCGGTACTTGGTATAACAAAAGTATTTGGTATCGAATTGAATCAGACTAACCTTACAACTTAGTAGCCCAAGTGTCAGAAGATGATCCCTCATCTACTGCACTATTTAAATATGATTGTTGGAAACGGATTTAGTACACGGACACAAGAAAAAAAAAATCTCATCAAGACGTTGAAGTTTCTCTATATTTATCAAATCCAGTAGTTTCCTTTAAAAGCCACCCATTTGCAGAATGGAATGATATGAAATATTGATTTCCTTGTCTGCACAAATTTGCTCAACAATATTTAATTGTAGTCTCAACATGGTTTCAAGCGAGTGCTTATTTTCAAAGCCGGAGCAACAATGTCGCAAAAAAGGAACAGATTGTCTCCAAAATACCTAGAGCAGTTACTGTTTTTGGGCAATCTTGATGCTAAAGAGTTTTTCTTTAATATGTATACTTAATAATAAAAGATTGTTGTTAATTAAATCAAAATTAGTTAATTAATTATTTTACTTTTAATTTTTGCCCTCACAATTTTATTGTCGTTTAACATTTGCTACGTTTGTTCCATTTTAAAAAATATAAGAGTACCGATATCAGTAAGCATCGATACATTTAGGACTATTCGTGTGAGTAGTATCGAAAAATGATTTGAGTACTACTCATATGATTAGGTATCAGTAATTTGATGGTATCGGAACATCCCTACTCTCTCTCTCGTCTGTTTTCCACGCTTACTTCCTTAGTTTTATCTTCTTCGCTATCTAACCATCTATGTATCATGCAAGCCTCATTAATTGCAGTCATTTCTATCATTGCTAGGGAATTGGTGTTTTCAGGAGCTACCTCCAAACACTCCTTTCCTGGTGTCTAGGCGTCTAGACTTCAAGAGGAACTCAATTTCCCCAAGTAAATACTTCATGGCTGGATTCCTTCTGGGGTCCAACAAGTATTCTTCGGGGAGACTTATTCTCCTATTACTACTAATACTACCTAAGGGTTCCTAGAAATATTGCGGGGTCGCCGATTTGTATGCACTCTTCACATTTCTGAGGAATGGAACTGTAAGAGAGTGAGAAACAATTTATTTTACAAAGAAAAAATATATCATGAGATGCTGATAGTTAGCCTCGAGGGGATAAGGAGTCAAAGAATAGTTGGGATTCGGGTAACAGAAAACGGCAGATTTTCAGACAAATCTGTATTTCGAAGTTTTCAGCGTGCTCTTTGACAGCCTTCTATGACAATAAATACCTAGGGGATGGGGGAAGACCATGATAATCTTTAGGTGACCATGGGTAAGATTTAGTAACTATCCCTCGACTACTTAAGAAAAAAGAAAGTTCGATTGACCTACTAAATTGGGTTGCTTATATATAATAAAAAAGTCCGTCACACAGGAGCTGCATAACTAAGCACTTTCCTCAGAATTGGGTAGCGTCGAGTGCATTCATGAATAATTTGTTTAAAATAACCTATATAGATAAATAAAATAAAAACATTCTTTGTTCTACTCTTTTGCATTTTTTATGAGCAGCTGTTTCAATTATTAATTTTGTAATTAATTTTCTTCCAAAGTTTTGTGTATGCGAGGTACTACACTACGTACTAAATACACAAAGCTTCACATTTTGATCTATTGATCTTGATGAGTTTCGCGAACCTACGTTTGGCGGAAGAATTAAATTCAAACACAGTACAAAGTAACACCCCCTCCCCCCTTTGTATAGACCGATTTAGTTCATTTTCATATCACTTCTTTCTTATTAGATACCCAGGATGTATGCAGAGTTTCGTAACAATACAACAGAAATTACGACTGGTATAAGGAAATTAGTAATTTCTGTCCGGAGTAAATCCTCCCCCCTTCTAGTCAACCGATTTAATTTATTTCTATTAAAAAAAAAATTCTCTTCAGTTGACCATAACGAATACAGAGTTTCGTTGAAATACAACATAAATTATGGCTGGTATTGGCAAATAACTACTTTGGCTCCGGAGTAAACTCCATCTCCGGATGGACCGATTTTGTTGGTAACGAACTCTTTCAATCGTTTGATTGGGGAATACTACATACCAAGTTTCGTGGGGAAGAAACAAAAACTCTGGCCGGTATCTTGTTAACGGAAACATATATATATATATATATATATATATATATATATATATATATATATATATATATATGGAGGAAAGTGCTAAAAAGCTTATTAATCAAGCCTTTTCTTAAAAAAAAAAAAAATAAATAAAAAAAAAATAAAAAATAAATAAATATTCAGCAAACCAAATTTTAAGTATTACAAGGGGAAAGATTTAAATTAACCATACAATTATAACATAATGTTCAAATTATTTTAACAGATATAATAATATAAAATTCTTCTGAATATGTATTGAAATAAATAAATATACCAAAAAGTTGAAGAATGAATAAATTAATACAATGAATTAATTCTTCAGCCATATATGTCGTTCAAAATTATGCCGAGTGAATCAACGGGAATCCATTCAGCTGTAATTCCTTTTTTGTCATCGCTTATTTCCATTTCATTAAAAAATGAAGCCGTCTCCCTGGGAATGGTGCCTCGGGAACCAAACCATTGTCCCTGTACTGTGTATTTACTGATATACATGGGTGGGTTATCTGTTTACATATACATTCAAATATATCGCACTAGTATTTATAAACTGACACAACTCAACTGAAAATGTGTCACTCATGTCTATGTAGGAGCCTTAGGATTAAGACTGGAAGAGTGACTCAAGTGCCCTCTGGTGCACAAGCTCTGAAGCTAGGTACATATAGTTTTGGTGGTTGATAAAGATATATTTACCATGTCTTTCACAGTCATAACTATGATGGTGTGAATAAAACCGATTTTTGACTTGTGTCACTTCAGAAATACTAGTTCTGATATATACAAAGTGTGTTTAAAAGGTATTTGGAATCGGAACTAATTTTTTATCTCTTTCAAGTCGTTTCCGAGATTGTGTATCAGTTTTTGAATTTGTTTAATTGTGCGGATAGAGTTTACTCTAAGGAGAAGTAATGAAGGATTAAGATACTTTAAATCAAACAATTTTTCCTTCAGATTTCGATGAGTATATCGATTTTATATTTCAAAAATTTATGTTAGGAAGGAACTATTCACACGTATATAATTATTTTTGTTGTTCCGTTACACTGTCTGAATTGCCGACTCTGTAACATGTAATATACAGATATATTGTAACATGTAATATACAGATATATATATATTGTAATATAACATGTCAGTGCGAGAATTAAACCCCCTAAGACATTACATAAAAAACTGTTTCTGTATATCGAAAAAAAAAAAATGCTATATATCGAACATTTTTCGATTTAGGTCACCTACGACGAAGAAATTAATAAAAAGCTCAAATTAATGAAAAGCTCGTAAGTAAGAACCTGTAAGACCATCAAATCACGAAGTATTGTCACCTTTTGATATGATTCGTCGCGGGTTGCATGGCCGTATATAAGAGGGAGGGGGCTGCAGCCCCTCCCCCCCACGAAAGTTTGATTTGATCGGTAAAAATTTCATAATACCCTTAAAAATAAATTAAATAACATCATTTAGTTCATAAAACATATTCTATTTTGGGTGTAATAGCGTTTAAGTTGGCTAAAACTCTTCCAAGATCCAAATTGTTAGTATTCCATACACCGGAAATGGTCTCTGCACCCCCAGAAATTTTCCCAGCCCCCTCCGAAATTATTTTCTATATACGCCCATGGCGGATTACAGTTCCAGATGACGTATTTTCCGGGCTTCATAAATGCGAACTCTTTTACGAGGAACAATCAAATTGTTTTGTAGAAACAGACATAAGATATTTTTTTAAGAATATGTAACTCTTGAAACTCATATAATGAAATTCATATTAAAGTATGTAACATTCTACTTAAACACTACATATATATATACATATACATATATATATATATATATATATATATATATTTTTTTTTCTTTTTTTTTACGAATAATTGCTTTACTCCAAATGTCCAAAATTTAAACATCTTAGTTTAGATGGATTAAAAATATTGTCGAAAATATTTCAATCAAATCCTACGATTCTCTAAGTAAGCAACCCGAAAATGAGTAACAAAAACCTTTTTTCCCACTTTTCTCAAAAACGGATACAGATATCACGTTAAAAATGGTTTCTTTTGTTTTCCTATGTTAAGAAATTTATAAAAAGATTACCCGCAAGCATATTAACTCGAAAACATAAACTTTATGATTTTTTTCGCGCAAAGTTCGCTCCAAAAACTATGTTATCATCAAAATTGCATAATTTTTGAGCCTGTGAGAGCGCGAACAGACATATATATATATATATATATATATATATATATATATATATATATATATATGTATATATATATATATATATATATATATATATATATATATATATATCAATAGAATATAAATATTACTATTTTCTTTCATTTATTCTATCAGATAACTCTAATGCAACTTTAACCGATCCAAATCTATAATAACTCATTTTTATGTTTAACATTTATTTTAAATAAAAACAAGTTATTCTACATTTGGGTCGGTTAAAATTGTATTAGAGTTATCTGATAGTATAAATGAAAGAAAAAAGTAATATTTAAGTTCGATCAAGCACATTTTAATAAAACAATTTATTTGAAAGGTCTCAATATTTATTTGAAAGGTCTTAATCAAAGATAAACCACATAATAAATTTATCTTTATAAGACATTTCATTTATCTCTGATAATTATGAATTATTAATTACTGGTTTTGGTTATCACCCTTATCTAGCCATGACAGGACTTATTCATTCTCTCTTTTTTTTTTAAAAGAAAACCAGCCACCTCTACTAAGAATCATACCCAGAACGTTAGACACAGAGTGTTAACACTCAAAGCCATTGGGAAATTTCTTTTTAATCTACAGTATGAGAACGCACAACACTATTGTGGGAGAAATGTATCATGATTATTTAAGTTCTGTCATTAGAATATTCTTCTCAAATCTAATGTGAATTTTATTATTTAGCAGATCAATAATCACTGTGTGTTTTATTTCTTTAATACAGAGAAAGCCCATTTTCTTAACAATTGTTTATTTTATTATTCAGCAGCTTTCCTTATACTAATAATAATTCCAGTTGTTGAATAAACCATTTTTTGTGTTACAGATGGTACGGCACAGAACGAGACTTCAACGTACTTGTAATGGAGCTCCTCGGCCCTTCTTTAGAAGATCTTTTCAACTTCTGTTCCCGCCGTTTTACTATAAAAACGGTACTTATGCTTGCAGATCAGATGATAAAACTCATAGAATATATTCATGAAAAGGCATTTATTCACAGAGATATTAAACCCGATAACTTTCTAATGGGCATCGGTCGCCATTGTAATAAATTATATCTGATTGATTTCGGCCTAGCCAAGAAATACCGTGACATTAGAACACGAATCCACATATCATATAGAGAAGATAAGAACCTCACGGGCACTGCGAGATACGCCTCGATAAATGCCCACCTTGGTATTGAACAGAGGTAAGATTTGTTGAAATTTTAATTTATTTATAATTTTATTTTCTGAATTTTTACCTTTTGAAGTTGAGAAAATTAATTATTAGACATAATCAAGTTGACCATATTTTTCAGTCAATTTATTAGTATGATGTACTACTTACACTGGAAAAGCTAACTCTTCTAAATTGCATAGTTTATGTAATTCTGTTAATCCTCTCCAAAATTGCAATTGGTGTTTCTCTTAGTGAGATATCCCAGTTACAGTTAGACTGATTTCCGTCTCAGTCTAAACAACAGCTCAAGATTATATAATTTGCCTCCCTCTAACAAGGAGAGTATTCAGTGGTGGGGTCACTGATTTGGCCCATTTTTTTCTGGTGATTCTGCATGGAACATCAAACCAAATTTAGACAGTCGATAACGGCTCCAAAATTAACATTTTTGTTCAATCAGGGTATTTCTATTTGTTCTGGAATCAATGTTATTTACAAAAATGTTTTAATTTGATTTTTATTTTAAGAACCATTTCTTACTAGTATCATCTGAGATAATACAAGATTCATTTATATGGCTAGAAAAAGAAAGTCACTTCTTTTTAAAGAACCTAAGGACGTAATCATCGGATTACGTCAAACCAAGATATTGAATTTCAAAACATCACATAAATTTTTTGCTTACAAATTTTTTAGTCTCTTACAGAAGGAAAAATTATTATTTTTTGTTTTCGATGATATTTACCACATTAGGGTTTCTTGGGGTGCTGATTTTAAATCTTCTATTATTTTTGGTGTAAAAAAAATGTATAATGATTGATTACTTGAAAACGTAAGCATAAAAGCATTTGATAAAATATAAATTATTGTTTAACAATTGTATTTTTTCTTTAATCTACTCTCTAAGACAAATGAATTGGTGAAAGAACTCTATATCTAAAATAAAGCATTTTCAACCTATTTTATTTTATTTACGAGCGAAACGCTCGGACACGTGTCTATTATTTTTCGATGCAGATTCACCAGAAAAAATGGGCCAAATCAGTGAGCCCACCACAGTATACTCCCCTTGTCAGGGGGGTCTTCATGAGGCATGTTGGTGGTCTTCCTTCCAGCTCCTCCTCAAAAAATGCAATTGGTCTCTCAATGAGGTTCCCCTGTTACATGTACAACTTCTCTCTCTCTCACATTCTAACCCCTATGGGTTATGTAAATTGTTTCTTTTAGTGTGGTCTACAAGGGGTCTCCCACTCAATGGGGTCCTTGAATTGCTTGAAACATAGAACCTTTATTAGGAGAACAAAGTCAGTTCTAAGAGTTTTCATCAGAGCATTCCACCATCTTCAGGGTAAATATATCCACCTTCATAGCCAAGTAATGCAGGCTGTGTGGATTCTGTTTGGAAGAGCTGCTGTAGTCCTTGGTCAGTCTTAGTTTTCCCTTTCTCTATACTGTTCCATCAACAAGCTTATTTTTTTAACTAAAGTAAAGTGCAGATCAGCAACTGATCTTATTGAACACACAAAGTAGCTGTGACTTAAGTATGAATTACTGTTCCCTCAAAGTTGATATAATAACCTCTTTTTTCATAATAACATTATTGCTAATTTATAGATATTGTTCTTATTGCATGAATATATACACCTGATCAGTTTTTAATTTTTTTTTCCACAGTCGAAGAGATGACATGGAATCTTTAGGCTATGTCATGATGTACTTCAACCGAGGTAGCCTACCTTGGCAAGGTCTCAAAGTATGTACATTATTTTATTATTATGTGTATTAGCCCTCAATATTAATTCTTTTCAAATGAGTTCTATGCTTGAAATTTTTAAACATTATTAATAAATGTTTACAACTAGAAGTTGTAAGTTTTTTTTCATTTTAAGTTAAACCCCTTTTGTACAGTGACTTATTTAAAGAAGAAGGGATTTAAATTTCCAATGTTTTTGGTAAATTAATTTTCTTTATGCCTACATTTAATGCAGCTTAACCCTTACAAGACGGTTACTTCCCTGACCTAAGATGCCCATGGAACAGAGCCCGTTTCATCCTCCTGGTTTCACAGGACGGCATTAAAATAGCTGAGCCTCCACCGTCCATTTCTCCTATTACACCTTCGTTATTTATTTCCTTTAAAGGTTTCAGTGAATGGGTTATTAAATTAAAAAATTGTTGGAAAATATTTTGATAATTGTTACCACCATATAACCCCTCAAAATTAAATTTGTATTCCTCAATGTAAAACAAATAGTTTATTTGAGTGCTTTCTTCTTCAAGGAGAAACACTATCATGACAAAAAAAAAAATAAATCCAAATATGGAAACATATTGTGAATTATGATGCTAAAAAGAAAAAAGGAATTGTGAAAAGTAGTCTCTCAAATGTGTATTTTTGAATTTGAAAATGTTATGTCTGCTTTTCCTATAAATTTCAATAAATGTGAAAGGTTTTCACCTTTCACCAAAAAAAAAAAAAAAATTAATTATTAATATTATACAGTAAAGTTGTTAATATGCACAGAAGATAATCGAAAATCCGGTATTACAATCAATACAAAATTGAATTGATTGTAATATTATTTATTATCACAAAGAATGAATGTATTTACGTCAAACTAAAATGAAAAAAATAACTCTAAAATATAATTTTTTTAAGCCTTCTCCTAACTAAATCCGACTGTTCAGTATTTTATAAAGACAGTATTAGTTTTCCTTTGACAATTGGAAAGAAACATTAGCAATGTATTTTGATTTGCAAAATTGTTGTGCATGCTTGTATGAATGTGAATGAGGGAGGGGGGAGAATATATTAAAACAAATACAAATACCATATTTTGTTAATGAATATGAATTTCGATTTTATTGATTTAAAATTTAACTTTATATTTGTTTGTATTAGTGTTCTTTGTTATAGGCAGCTACAAAAAAACAGAAATATGAAAAAATTAGTGAAAAGAAGATGTCTACACCCGTTGATTCATTATGTAAGGTATGTAGAACAATTTCTTTTTCATCCTCAGTACTGTAGGAATACTTCTAACAAATATTTAAGTTTATCCGTTTCTTTCAAAAAATGTTTACTTAAAATATATGCTCTTCGATCACAATCTGTATATATATATATATATATATATATATATATATATATATATATATATATATATATATATACAGGGTGATTCAGGTCTAAGTAGCCAAACTCTAGGAGGTGATTGTAGACATAATTTCCAACAAAAAAGTTCATTTCAAGTATGGTCCGATTCCGAAAGGAAAAGGAGCTATGCCCAATTTTCTGTTTTTTTAACGTAGTCATGATTTTTAATGAATAAGAAAGGTTTTCTCAAGAACTATTCAAAATAATTAAATTCTAATTATGCCATCATAAAATAGACAAAATTTCCTTTTAAAATACATTACTTTAATTCACTAAAACCATTATTAAAAGATACTTTCTGGACGTCCAATAATGCACTTGTGTTTTTATCAATGAATCAGAGTATTTTTGCGATTTTTTCCCTCAGCCCTCTAACGGACTACAGATTCAAAACTTACAGGAGAACTTCTACATTTAATAAGCATTAAATCCATACGAATGAAGCGGATGTTTATTAGGGAATAAATTGAAAGATTGGCTCCCTTTTGTCAAAAAAATGTGGAATGTAGTTTGGTTACTTTCAAATACCTTGTGTGAAAAAAATTAAAAATTATTCATTTTTTAATGGTCAAACTGTGGGTATCCATTGTCCAGTTCAGAAGCAATAAATTTAACTGAATGAAATGATTGGAAAAGTTTTTCATTTGAGAGATCTGTTACATTTAATGTTTTTCTATTTTTCATGGATTTATGTCTTACATGATGTATTTGGCACCCAGTTTTGACTTTAAATTTTGAGCGGAGAATTCAAAAAGATTTCAAGGTAGTTGAATAATTGTAATCCAGAATTTAACCATAATTTGGCATGCTTTCAAATAAAATTTGAAATAAAACTAAATTTGTGCAAAACATTGAGGGAGGAAAAATGTGAATCCTCAGTTCGGCCGCAACAGTTTGTGGACATACAAGGCCACATTCACACGAAATGGAATATTTAACAACCCCTATTCGCATACTTGGTTTCATGTTAATCCTTATGCCCTGTGAAGATCATACAATCAGTATCAGCTCCAAGTTAACGTGTGGTGCAGAATTCAGTTCAAATATCTTCTTCAGCCAATCCTGATTCCCGACAGGTTCGATTCAACATATTTTTAAATCTTCACACGATTTAAATACGACCGACCTATTGTATTGGAAGACGTTCCGTTAGCACATAGATTCCTGGTTCCAGATGGATTGCTATCCTGCACATAGCAGGAGTGCTGTTAGGCAGTGGATGGATCCACTGCTCAAGTTCATAAAGGTCCAATGTCAAATTTAGCAAATTTTCAAATATATTAGCAAATATTTTAGTGCCAACAATATCATGTAAAAGATAAATCAATGAAAATTTGTTAAACACAAAATGTAACAGATCTCCCAAATGAAAAACTTTTCCAATCATTTCATTCAGTTACTTTTTATTGCTTCTGAACTGGACAATGGATACCCACAGTTTGACCATTAAAAATGAATAATTTTTAATTTTTTTCACACAAGGTATTTGAAAGTAACCAAACTACATTCCACATTTTTTTGACAAAAGGGAGCCAATCTTTCAATTTATCCCCAAATAAACCTCCACTTTATTTGCATGGATTTAATGCTTATTAAATGTAGAAGTTTTCGTGTAATTATTGAATCTGTAGTCCGTTAGGGGGCTGAGGAAAAAAATCGCGAAAAAACTCTGATTCATTGATAAAAACAGAAGTTTGTTATTGGACGTCCAGAAAGTATCTTTTAATAATGATTTTAGTTATTAAATTAAATTACTGTCTTTTTAAAGGAAATTTTGTCTATTTTATGATAGCATAATTAGAATTTAATTATCTTGAATAGTTTTTGAGAAATCCTTTCTTATTCATTAAAAAACATGACTATGTTAAAAAAAAAAAAAACAGAAAATTGGACATAGCTCATTTTCCTTTCGGAATCGGACCATACTTCAAATGAACTTTTTTGTTGGAAATTATGTCTACAATCACCTCCTAGAGTTTGGCTGGTCAAGGTTATTATATATATATATATATATACAGGGTGATATATATATATATATATATATATTATATATATATATATATATATATATATATACAGGGTGATATATATATATATATATATATATATATATATATATATATATATATATATTATATATATATACAGGGTGATATATATATATATATATATATATATATATATATATATATATATATATATGTGTGTGTGTGTGTGTATGTACGTATGTATGTTGCACATTGCTATTGGTGTTGATAGGTAATTGGAAATATTGATCATAGTTTAACAAAACCAAGCCCTCCCATGGTCTCTTTTACCTCTATTGAAAAATGACATGATTTTTATTTTTCACTCTCTTATCTTCGTTATTTATGGGTGTAGGACATAGTGCCCTACACCGTTATATGGTGTATATCGAAAAATCTGCATTAAGAACATGCTGTTAATTTAATATGTAATTTAATAAAAAATGGACATGGTGTCCTTTACCTCTGGGGTATATATTATATATATATATATATATATATATATATATATATATATATATATATATATATATATATTTATATATATTTATATGTATATGTATTAATCAAAAGTTATATTACAATAAAATGCCATTGAGTAACAAGATAAAGTTTATATAGAGAAGGGGCCAAAACAGCCGCTATTTTGTTTTGTACGTAATATTTACTGTCTTATGTTAAGCATTGCTTCCTTATTACTAGATGAAAATGTCTTCTCTTCAGATTTTTTTATGTATCAGTCAGTACAAATCAATTTTATGCTAAAACATAGTATATTAAAATTTACATTGTAAGTCTTGAAATTATTGGCATTTCATTATGAAGAAATGAACTTCATTTATGAATAAAATTCACTTAGATCAACGTTGCCTCAACAGGCCTCTAGTATTTATATTTTATATTTACTTTCATTTTTGTAGGGTTTCCCTGCTGAATTTGCTATGTACCTTAACTATTGCCGAGGACTGAAATTCGAAGAAGCACCAGACTACATGTACCTCCGACAGCTGTTCTCAATCCTGTTTAGGACATTAAACCACCAGTACGACTACACATTTGACTGGTCATTGCTGAAGCAAAAGGTCGCAGTCAGTGGGAGTGGGGGCTCAGGTCAAGGAGGCGGTGGCGGAGCTCGAGGTGGAAATCGCCAACAAGCACCTCAGCCATCGTTCCAGGCTACTCAGGGTGAGTCTTCTATGGTCAACAGCAAACTTCCAATTAGAAATAATACTAAGCAGGCGAATACAAAGATTAATTCATCCTTAAAGAAATAAATCATTATTTGCTCTCAACTTGTTTTATTTTTCGTTTTGAGATATCAACTGTCATATTGCTTTTGGATGTTTAAATTAAAATAAATCTTCTGAAAAATCAATCTTTTATTGTTTTTATTTAAATTATAAGACATCATAAATAACAGTTTTATTTGCTCTTAGACCAACTTATATCTTCAGTTAACCTTCATAACAAGCATGTAAGAGGAGGCTTTTATATTTGCATGTTCAATGGAGTAATTATTTTTAAAACTCTGGTTTGGGAATAGGAACTTTGTTTTTATTTTCACTTTGTCATCTTTTCTCATTGTTTACTTTTCAACATATTTATTGTTTGTTTTTTTCTGTTCTTTTTATCAGGTATGTAAAAGGTGATACCATCAGGAGCACTGGAGAATACTTTAAAAAGTAGAATCTTGTTTATATCTTTTATAAATATGTATTTATATATATAATTTTCAAGAAAACTGATCTTCCTTCTTCTGTGACTAATTTTATTGTGTTAAATTAAAAAAAAAAACGAAAGTTCAGTTTGAGATTTTGGACATCTTTCTTCAAAAGCCAGAGAGGGAAGTTTAACGATATTGTCTTTTCTGACAGACTTTGTAATTTAAAAAAAAATAAATAAATAAAAATACCTGTGAATAACATTTAATCAATTTACTTATTTTTGAAGTCATTAAAAGTGTATGTGAATGATATATTATTTAAAAATTGTGAACATCAATAGAAAAAAAAAATAGTTATCTTCTTTTAATTTTTTCTTTTTTTTTTTTCTTTTTTTTTGTAAATAGTATTAATGTTAAAATTTGATTAGTTATATTACACTACTGTCATTACATAATATCCAGTTGTACTATTAATTAGAATTTGATTGGAAATGCGGACGAGAGAAATGAATTTTTACTTTGTTGAGCGCTTGTAAAACTTCATTATTATAAATAAAATACCTTTTTATAATTTTTTTTTACTTTTATCATTTTTATTTCCATCCTTAAATGTTGTTTTCAAATAGTTTGCATTGAGAAGATAAATTGTATATTTCTAATCTTTAAGCTTGAAATTTCACTTTTATGCTCTTTTTTATTATTATTTCAGTTTTATTAATTATCTTCTATGAAATCTTAACACTAAAGGCTTATTTATGGTAAAAGGTCTCAATGTGCCATAAACATAAAAGCACTCAATTAAAAAAATCATAACTCTGGTCCTTATCTTTAGAGGACGTCCTATTAGACATAACTTTTATTAAATGGAATTTCTTCAGGGCTTAAATAATTGATGAGATAGTAAAAACAAATTTAGTCACACACCAACTAGGGCAGTTTTACTTTTCAATAAAAAAAAAAAGCTACTAAAATTACAAATCTTATAAAATGAGATGATAACCTGTCAAAATATTGTTTTAGGCTAATAATTGTCTGAAAATGTAACAAGATCGGTTGTAATTTGTTTTTATAGACTCATTGTCCAATACCAAAAATGGGGTTGGTTGGGAACTGAGGATGTGGATCTTAAAAAACACCCAGAGTTAAGGAGCTACTGGGTGGGGGTGCTGGATAGCCGACCTGGCAATCTGTCTACCTGCCGGGCCCTAGTTACAAAGCTATTCTCGCCCTCCTCTCTACGTGTGTGAGAATGTTCATATAAGTTCCCCCCTTAAAATTTCTAATTGTAGGAAAATTTTATTTTATTATTTATTTGTGTTTTTCTTTTAGCTCTAAATATTCAGGTTGAATTATATATTAGATGTTCCAATAAATTTTTTTTATAGTCTATATTTTTAGTACGAAAAATATTTTTTTTTATGATATAGGTACTAATCAATGAAGCTAAATAAATAGCATCTTTTTTATTAAAACAAAGAAAAATCCAGCCTCCTTTTCGATTTGGATCTAAAACTGGCAGTGTTAATTTTTTCGAACCCGACCTAGATATCCATAATCAGTAGCTCTCAACACAAATAGTTAATTCCTCCGAGAGCTAGTGGTGAAATAAATAGCTAAAGCTTCCCTCAGTCCTTGCTTAATAGCCCCAAGGTCTAACTCCTGGAAAAGTCAGCCGTAGAGAGCCGGTAAACGAGAGAGGAGGGTCGGACTGCTGTTCAAGTCCTTCTTTCCAGAGGCAAGGCACATCTCGACTGCTAGTCAAGTCCTTCGTTCCAGGGGCACAGCGTGCCTAGACTTCTTCAGATGTCTTTAGTTAGGAAAGGGTTGTATCACATATCGCTGTGTGACTAGCTTTCAAGGTTTAAGATCATGTGTCAAATCAATAGTTCTTTTGAAATTATCTCATACAAAATATACTTTCTTGCTGCAAACCAAGATAATCGAATAGAGCTATGATAATGACTTGAGAATTATTGACAATTATTTTGTTTTAACTTTTAAAGAAAAACGTCTTCCTACCTGTCTACCTACAGATACAAACTTTGACAAAAAATAAATAAATTAATTAAAGACAATGAAGTTGGAAGAGTGGAAAATATTTAGGAAATAAAACTAACATTATAAAAAGTATAGGTGACAATACTAATTAATGTCCTCATTACGTAAAAAAATCATTAATAAATAAGGTAAGTGATGGAAGGATATGCTTCTAAAGTTTTTTTCCCCATGTTTTTCTTACATGCTCATTCATTCACACACACTATACACTCATATAATATTATATTATTAGTATTTTGTGTTAATGTGAAATAGTTCTCAGGGATTTCTCTTGAAAGTCAAAACACCGTAAGTATTAAATGTTTTTATTTGGCATACGACACCATCCTCAGGTTTTCTCCGTGAAGTAGTGGCTTACTTTCGAGTCTCGTCTGGAGTAGGTTGAGTTCTTTCATCTATGAAACAGACAGGGGTCTGTTGGTATTCCCTGCTCCATCATGGATGTTTAGGAAGGGTGGCAACTTGTAGATAGTCCAGCGCTAATGGCCTTGATGAAGACGTGCTATTAAAAAAAAAAAAAAAAAACATTATCCTTAGTATAGTACAATAAAAATAAATATTTATTTAAGATTTAATGCCAACAATTTTTGGGGCGTATTTTCTACAGTTTATGGCCAGGATAGAGGGGTAGTTCCTTTCCTTTTTTTGAAAGATAAGCCAAAAGCTAGCGGGTATCAAACCCTCGACCTTAGGCACATAGTGTACACGCTTTAGCACTCAGGGCCACCAGGCCTCCCAAAAATAAAAGGAAAATAAAACAATTAAAAAATATATATAAGTATAAAAAAATTACCTTAATTAACTAATAAAACCTTAGAGGCAAATCAAACAAGGTGAAATATAAATAATTGACCAGTCAGGATTTAATAAATTAATTGGAGGCCCGGTGGGCATGAGTGTTGTGGCATCAGCACTTAATATTCCGTGCCAAGGGTCGTGGGTTCGTTTCCCATTAGGGGTGGTGGCTTTTCTTTGGAAAAAAGAAAAGACATCAGCCCTATCCTGGCTAGAAAAGGGTGGTGACCTATAGATAACCTGTTCTAAAATTCTGAGTTAATTATAATGAACATAAAAATTTAAATAAATAAATTTAAAAACTAACATAATAATAAATAAATTTAATATCTAACAAATAATAATAAATAAATTAAGAACTTCAACATACAATATTCATAGAGCCTACCAATAAATCAGGAACCTGCTCTCGGACCAGATAAGCTCCCGAAATTGCTCAATATTTTGAAAGCTCCAAATAAAGACTTATAACAGTGATGGCATTTTGACTTTAATTATAAATCCCCAAATGTGATGTGCTTTGATTTTTAAAAGAAAGTGAGCCATCAGCTGTCTAAGGTTTTGGGGGGCGGAGGGAGTTTTCATATGTTGTATAAGTGAGAATGTCGAATTTACTACAAAAGGCTAATCATCCACAAGATAGATTGTTTATCCTTCAATAATGGAGTAATGTTTTAAAGGGAAATTGTCTTCTTATATTTTTGAACAAGTGAGAGGATTAAAGTAAAACTGGAACCTGAGACTCCTAAATTATTTGTCTCTGTGAGAATTTAATCAACCAAAAATTACTTGTTTTAGAGAAAACTAGTTTTTACATTGCCACATAGACACAGATGGCCATTGTTTTAGAAAACTCAGCATAGTATTCCTATAATTATTATTAATATTTCTAGCCTCAATGTTTAGGCTGTGTAATACTCGTAAGGCTAGATAAATGCGGTGGTGCGGGATAGCCTAGCGCCTGGAGTGCCTCGTGTGCGGAATACTTTCGCCACACGATGTTTCTTTGGAAGATAATTCTCTTCTACTTTGCAATCCACTTTTTCCAGGTGTTTCTCCAATTGAAACATTTTGGGATACATTATCAGAACCCTCATCATCATCGGAAAAAAACTCCGCTTCACTTTCACTCACACCCGTCAAAACTTCTAACAATTTTTCTTCAGAATAAATTTTCTTAGAAATATTTACACACACAATTGTTCACTTGAAAAGCACAAAATATACTGGAGAAATATGCAGGGTAAATTCCAAGTAAACAGAAACAACTGCTATGGACAGTAAAAACATGGAGGGAGCACGTATACGTACAGGTAGGCTGAGTAGTTGGAAGCTAAAGTGAAGTCCTATGCCCCCTATCGGCTTTGAAGGACACTGTAGCTTCTATAAACTGCCTACAGATGGCAATAGAAGGACTGATGAAATAGCTCGTAGCAGCCAAGTGCAGAAGAAGCCGAACTGATATATCAGTCGGTAGCACTCAGGGCACTGCTCCCACCGGACTGCAATATCAGTCCGTAGCACTCCTGGCACAGGAACCACCGGACTGATAAATCAGTCTGTAGCAGAGTAATAATAAGGATTAGAAAAGGTAAAATTGTAATGATCTCAAAGTAGTAATTTCTACTTAGGGTTTTTCATTTTGAGACTACATTTATTACAAACTGTCTAATCCACAAGAAAATTTCAATAAATATAAAGTATATAAAACTAGCTGAATGCCCGTGCTTCATCACTGCAGATAATAAGTTTTTTTATTGTTTTAAATAATGTATCATCAAAATTAACGCTACTATATAATTTGTTTGCAGTTTATTATAGCATGGTTCCCGTCATACTATATGTTATTCATCAATTGATAAGTAATCAAAGTAGTATAATGTTCTTGACACTAGGGCGCTCGGGACCAGTTTCAACAGACAGATAATCTTGAGACAACCCGTTATCTATAGGTTACCAGTAACAGGATTTTCTTAGCAAGTGTTTACATCCCAAAGGGAGTCTCCATGCAAAATTTCAAATTTTTCCATCAAGTGGTTTGGGTGGGGCGATGATAATCAGTGAGTGGTATTTGACAAATATATAATATATATAAGTAAAGATGGAATGGTTGGGATTCGGCTAAATAAACCTCAATATGATTTTGTTTTAAAAAAATCTTTTTAAAAAAAGATTTTTTTAAAACAAAATCATATTGAGGTTTATTTAGCCGAATCCCAACCATTCCATCTTTACTTATCACCTCGACGGCTAACTATCTAATCATCATTATAATATATATATATATATATATATATATATATATATATAAGATATAAATGTTTGTCAAATATCAGATAAAATGAATGAATAATAGGCAGAGTAATGTTCCAGTAAAACCATAAATGATAATTGATTGATTTGTCTATTCTCTAAACTCAAGGAGATAACCATGATTCCTACCATTGTCATTGTATTTTCATACATATCCATAACTGTAACAGCCCTGAAGGTGGCTTGTAATTCAAGCCCAAATATGGGCAAATAAATATAACTCATTTTAGTTATAAAATGTAGTTTTATTTAATACCAGTCATCTGCACCTCATATCCAAATTTTAATGATCGGTTCTATTGTGATATTACCAATGTAATGTACTGCATAACATACAGTCTTCTTTTTGTTCAAGGCCACCCTGCCAGTGGACACTTTTTTGTAACGTTTTTTTTTTTCAGTTTAGTCATCGCTAAAGCATATTTATGCTAATAGTGTAAAACTATTTGGTGCTAATGACAGCAGTCGATGCACAAAAAAAACCTCACATACACAACATTCTGGAAGAAAATGAATAATTTATTCAGCTGTAAATTACAAATATAAAAGAGCAAAATCTTTCTTGATTTTTTAAAAATTTATTTAGGTTATTTTAAGCAAATTATTCAGGACTGCTACACTACTCACCTTCTGAGGAATGTGCTTATTTACGCAGCTCCTGTAACGGACATTTTTTTATCTTATGCTTTGTAAATCTGTTTCATACACTTAAATTGTATTAGTAGTAATAATTGAAGGAAGGTCAGTTGTTGTTTTTTTTGTTTTTTTTTTTTACTAATTTACTTATTTCTAAGCGTTCATACACTATAGTTAGCAGGCCTAGATTGAAATCAATATGTGTTTTATTTTTTATAGCTAACTATACATGATTAAATGAGTTATAAGAGACTAAAATTGTAGCATCATTCAAATCAAATGCTTGGTTGATGTTTATTTTTAGGCCTGGTACTATTTATTTTTTTAATAGAAAGAATTTTACAAAGAAAGTAAATGAGAGTAATATTTTAAAATTAAATACAAATTTACGCTGGTATACAATCACTTAGTTTTCTTCTTTTCTTTCTTTACCTTAACACGTTGACTGCGGGAGGGGTGAATCCCAAATCACCCAAACTATTGTAATTTTATTTCCCCATTTTATGATTTGATTTGTTTTGTTAATGTGAAAAAGTAACTAGCCCATTGGAAATTCTGGATAATTTCCTTCAGAAACATATTTTTTTACCATTACTCTGTGAGGTGAACAAACTTCTGCAAAATATTCACCGAAAGGTCTGAGACCGGAACGATTCCAGAATAAGGCACTCAAAACCCTTCCTGAGACGACATAGGAATAAATAAAGCAGCCTGGAGGTTTGTAGCTATCCCACAACGTTTTCTCCCACCTTGCCAGGTAGCCCCCATGACACACATACCGTGTCATGCTGCCACAGCGGGGTGGTTTGTGATGACGGCACATGCAGTGTCATGCTGCAGTCAAGGTGTTAATGGATTAGACTGCCTTGAGATTCTTAAAAAAAAAAAAAAAAAAAAAAAAAAAAAATTTCTAGATAACCTGCTTATGTTGTTAAATGTGGTTTCTCAAAACTTCTCTTTTTCAAACTTGTGTATGATATATCTCAAGATCTACTCAACCAATTTTAAAATAATTTTAACTTGTAAAGATAGTTTATAAGTTACATTTTAAAAAAAAAAAAATACATTACCCAGTCATGTTTTAGATTTATAATAATGGGGTGAGTAAAAAAAAAATGACCGTTTTACAGGTAATAATCAAAGTATATTTTTCTTCTACTTACAAGGTTTTTAATAATCAAAATATATACCATTTTGTTTTATGGTTTGTGGCCTTCTGGAAGCCAGCTGTTGAAATCCTTGCTGGTACCACTCTTTGGGTATAGAATCGAAGAACTCACGAGCACCATTTTCAACTTCATTCAAGTTGTTGAATGTTTTTCCTTGAAGGAAATGAGCCATTGATCTGAACAGGTGCTGGGTGAGGGAAAAGCTCGTTTCCATCCAAATCGGGTGGTTTTTGGCTTGTAAGGCGAGAGGTGTGGGGTTTGGCATTATCTTGACTGAGCCCGGATAGAGGGCATGCTGGTTACCAAATGATTCAGAAGGGATCAAACATGAACTTCTTATTTTGTTGGAGATTGCTGGATGGTGGAAATTGATGTCCCAAGGATGAAATAATGGTCAAAAATTCCCACAGGTGTTTTATTGGCAAAACGTTTTTAAGGACTAAGCCCCATTTCGACCATTATTTCATCCTTGGAACATCAATTTCCACCATCCAGCAATCTCTAGCAATGTTTGAAGCTCGTCGAGCTGTAGCTGGAAGAACTTCGTGGCACAATTTTTCACGGCATTGAAAATGGGGCTTAGTCCTTGAAAACGTTTTGCCAATAAAACACTTGTGGGAATTTTCGACCACTATTTCATCCTTGTGAACTTCTTATCACAATTCTTAGCTCCCAAATGTAAATAAGAGAGGAATTACGATGCAAAGTTCAAACACAAAGAAAACGGTAATTTTTTCTGACTCAACCCGTTATTACATAGGCTATGTTTTGTAAATTTTAACAAAATCGGTTGACTGGATCTTGAGATTTTTAGTACGCCAGTTTGAGAATAGTAGCTTCGAGAATATATTCGTATCCAAAAAAATATAAACAATTTGTCCATAAAAAAAATCTCTTTGCGGTTTAACTCCTCAATATATAAATAATTTTTTTTTTCTTAATAAATAATGGAGAAACTGGCAGGAGTTGCTCCACAAAATTGTTCTTAACTTATATTTGCGACATTTCAAACCTATTCAGGTTCATCATCAGGAATTTTATATTATTTCACGTTAAGGTCTATTGTAATTCTTAAATTTAATTTTAAAATATAAGATGCCTGATGATGAACCTCAACAGGTTCAAAACATCGCTAATGTAAGTTAATGTCGCTAAGTTAAGCTAAACAATTTTTGGGGAGCAACCCCCGCCAGTTTCTTCAAGAATCCTTTCATCCTTCCCCACCCTCACCTTTAACTTAATAAATAATATTTTAAAAAACGGTGTGAATGTACTAAATAAATTATTTCTAGTTCCACTAGATTTTGTCAAGGAAAAGGATTGTGAACTATTTATATTAAAAAGTTTGAAAATGTTTAGTGAACTTTCAGATGACTTTAGTAATTGAAGAAGAACTTCAATTTAAATTCATTTAATGTTTCTAACTTTATAGAAAGGTTTGTTGCAACTATGAAGAAAGGCAACGATTAGTGAGGATGTGATAATGAAATGTTGGGCCAATGATCAGTAGATATGTAGATTAAATAATGGCTTTTAGAGTTTTCCTGTAAGCATTTATTTAAAAGTTATGCTATTGTTACCTGTCACAATTTTCCTTGAATTTTCTTTTTTATGTCACATTTGCGTCTAGGCTATTACCATCGCTATGTATGGGTTGGCCAGCTTTCTTAAACATCCAGAGCAGGCAATTTTTTTTTTTTTTTAGAAGTCCATCGTTGAGAGAACCCAACTTGCTACCAACCAAGCCAAAACTACATCTTTAAGCCATACTCAAAACTACTTCTCCCTACACAATGCTACATCTATGTTAGGATGTAGCATGCTGATTACTCTACCACCATGAGACTTCTTCTTAACAGCTTTCGTGGTTTTATCATGCAATTTTCTCTTATGAATCATAAGGCATCTTTTACATAAAATAATAATTTTGTTTATGCAAAAGCAAGAACAAAACAAAGTAAATTTCAAGCTGTAGATTGATGACTTTATATAAGAAGCATGAGGATGCCTTATAACCAGGGTTCATGTGACATCCACTAATACTTCTTTTTTGTAGAAGTGTTAAATCATTTAGAAATATTTTTAGTCTTGTCATCTTTTGATGAACTTTGTTGTTGGAGAACACTTATAGCCTGTTAGAACAGAAATTATTGAGTGAGTTCATATGAAAAATTACTGTTTTTCTTCTGAATTTCACAATTCTCTTCTGGATGTGTCACTTAATCTGGTTGAACTGGGGTCCACAGGCGACTCAACAGGGGTCCATGTTGGCATGACAAAAATCAAGGTTCACAATTCTTAAGCGGGGGTCCAAAAAAATGTATCTGCTCTCGATAGTGAAGGACTAAAATATTGGCTTGACTTCACTTATCAATGTAGACAGATAATATTTTAAGAAGCTCAGTGACTGTACGTTTTAAAAACTTGAATATTCCATATTCAGTAAAACGTATCGAGACTTGCAAATTGCTGCCATCACCGTCCGCAATGCTTCTTCAGATGTGCAAAGGGACGAAATAAGGCTTGTGGTGCGTGTGCTTGCAATCTTGCATGAACTTGTTTGATTCTTCACCAATAAAAATACAAATGTCACCACTCTGGATGGGGAGTTTTCTAAATGAAATAAGTGAGAATTGATTGGTTCCTTATGCAGTGAGTTGATATCAAAAAAGTAAAGGCAGATGGAATCACTTTTTTGATTGGCCAACTTTACTTTTTTGACATCCACTGACAGCACAATCAATTAATTCTCACTTCTTTTTTTTTCAAAAACTATTAATTTGTGGTTGGAACTCAGCCGCTAAGCAAATTTCTATAGTTAGATCTAACCTTCACATTTTTTTGTTGAGTTTTGGGAATATGGTGAAAATGTAGCTGCAGGGGGACCATCGGAGCCAGCTAAATTTTGAAAGTTGTCTATGGGGAAAAAATTCTGAGGACCTCCACCTATACCATCCCACCTGCCTCTCTCAGAACTCAAGATTTCTCTTATACATTTTTCACTTGAGTTTGAACAAATATTACAGATATTATAAATACTTAAACATAAAGTTTAAGCAAATAAATAAGTGAAAAGTAAATACATATAATTCAAATAATTATTTATGTTTCAATTGTAATTGAAGAAAGCAAATCCAGTAGGTATATTTTAGGAGTTATCCACATACATGTATTAAAATTGCTCTAATTTCATGAGTATAATTATTAGTTCATGCAATCATTATTACACCAAAACTAATTAAAATAAATAAATGAAGCTCTATTCCAAATCTACTACATGTAAGTAGTGAAAAAAAGAGGCCAAGTTCCAGGCCCCTCCCAAAAACAGGTTGCCCATAAAAGTTATGAAATCTTAGTAATGGGCCAATTTTTAGGCCCTTAATACCTTGTCAAGAACGTAATAATACCCTCTTACTTATTTGTGCAATTCAAAATTGCACTATAACGATTGGATTTATTAAAAAATTCTGGCATTTCATGATTCAGGCCCTTAGGGTAACGATTCAGGATTATTATAAATTCTTCGGCGTTAATAGCCCAATTGTTGATTCGCCGTTAAACCTTAAAAAAAAAACTTGACCCTTAGGCAAACTGTTTTTGGGAGGGGCCTGGAACTTGGTCTCTTTTTTTTAACATTAGTTTTTTTGGGGGGATATCAATACTTTTTGTAAGTGAATTTTGAATTGGCAACGTCGATTTAGGCTTGAGGAGGATGAAGCGGGGCTGTGAAGTATGTTTTATTGTTCTATCTACTTTTTATTGTGACGGTATTTTATTTTTTATAACTTTATAATGCTTTCTTGTCTGATTATTATTTGGAAATGCCCTTGTGTCCATATCTGACACTTATTAATGTCAAGTAGGCAAATAATAGGCATGCAAATAAAAATGTTAAGATGCTAAATCTAAATGTTTCTTAAAACATCAAATATAGGTTCTCTTTACCGAGGCGATACATTTGATGTCCCACATGATGGGTTTCAGAAGGAACAACAAGTACAAAACGGGCAACCCCCCCCCCCCCCCCCCCCCCCCCCCGGGGAGTGGACTCAAACCCAACTTTTCAGGATTTTTTTATTTCCCCCCTTTAATAACACCCTAATGGGAAATAGGAAGTGCTAATAATTTTGATGGGTGAGTGAATCGTATAAATTCTGATTTTCCATCGCCTATATCTCAGAAACTATTCAATGGAACTTCATTCATGAAACTTTCCTATTTTGCTCACATCTATTAGTATAATACCTGTGTAAAATTTCATAAGTTTATCTTTAACTGGTTCAAAATTATGAGAGGGCTCTAGTACCTCGTGTAATATACACACTATGTGGGGAGGCTGGATCTTAGCCTGGCGCCTAGATAGTGAACCTCAACAGTATCCTCTGAGCCTTCCAGTACAATATATATTGTTATTCCAATTTATTAGGCCTAATAGATTAACTTATAAAAGGCATAGTATTCTTTAATAGTTTGTATTTCACTTAATATTTTTTAAATATAACTTTTTTTTGTCTTAGCTATTTTCTAGTTTCGGGGGTGAGGTTAGCTCAGTGGTAGAGCACTCGACTAATGAACTGGAGGACCAGGTTCAAAACCCGTATGTGCACTAAAAATTTTTTCTTCTAGTGCTGCCGTTCGAGGGTTGGATTTGGGGCCCAGATCGTCCCTAGGCTTACCCAGCCTTTAATTAATAATGGGTACCTTGGGTGCTAATGACTCTAGCAGTCGAAGCAGCCAAGGGGAAAATCAGGCGGCCGGAGCATAGTGTTTATCACACTATCTCCCTAGTGTGCCGTATGGTCAAGAATCAGACCTCTACAGTATCTGCCCCTCTGGGCCCTTGTGGCGTGTTACGGGACTGATTTTTTTTTTTTTTGTTTTATAGTTTCACTTTTTCTGATCTAGCCGAGTGGTTTGGGGCGTTATTTATTTAAATCTTGAATATGTAGGCATAATTTCTAAAATATTTATGATCCATTCTCCGAAGATGTCTCCATTCAGTTTTTCATGATAATCCACGTTTTTCATTACAAAAAAGTAATGAATAAGGGGTAAGTTGATTATCTGCTCAATGTGAACAAGACCAAGACTTGCCTTGTTGCCTTTGCTAACCCTAACCCATGTCTCATCAAGAAGAATTATCCTTGGGATCTAATGGGCTAGAAGCAGATGTGCCATCAAAAATTAAAAAAAATATCCTAGAAAAATTGTTGGTTTAAATTTTTCCTTAAGTTGCTTGATCAGATCTTTCTAGATGAAAATTGTGACCACAAAACCTTTTCCTCTGAACCCATAAATTGTAAATCTTATGAATTAATTTAATTCCTTTAAGAATAATCTTTCCACCTATAAGCTTGCTTTTAAGTGCTTCAAAGTTAAAAACTCTCTTCATTTTGTTTTTTGGTACATTGATATTTATTTATTTTATTTTAGAGCCTGCAACTGGGCAATTCCCTCTATAAACATGTGGGGTGCAAACGAAATAAAATATCTATAAAATCCAAATATTAAAACATTTAAATATACACCTACAAGTACAATTAATTAACTTATACTATACAATAGAGCAATAAATGCAATAGAAAGGAGAAAAGAAAAAAAAAAAAAAAACATACAAAATAAACAGTCAACTAAAAAATTAAAAACAAGAGGTTATAAATTTAATAAATTATTTTCAATAAACTAAACATTTGGTCTGTTCAGTCTATTTTGTACAAATAAAATTTAAAAAATGGTGAAACATATTAAAATATTTTGTTTTTCCTAATATATTGATATTTCAAACTAAAAACAAAAAAATACACCTGGTCCATTCACAATGTTTTTGATGCATGCTGTCCTCTTTCAATCCTTCTTTTGGTGCATGCTCAGAGAAGCAGAAAAAAATCTTAGAAACTCATTAGCAGTTAGAAAATATACAAGCACTATATCCATTTTATATGTATGTATGTATGTATGTATGTATGTATGTAATATATACATACATACATACCTCATATATCTGATAGTATAAATGAAAGAGTAATATTTATATTCTATCTATATATATATATATATATATATATATATATATATATATATATATATATATATTTATTTATTTATTTATTTATTTATTTATTTATTTATTTATTTATTTATTTATTTATTTATTTATTTATTTATTTATTTATTTATTTAGTAATAGCATTAGAAGAATGAAGAAGTAATGCTGTTTGTATTTGTTCAAAGGAAACATTGAGACGATGGGAGCTCTTTAAAGGAGATCATGCGGAATTGTTGTTCCAACGTTCATCAACAGTTCTCTTCAAGCCCAACTTCGTCTATACTTAATGATAAATGTTTCAAGTATTTAAAGAGAGTTATATTTTTTATTTCCTATTAATGATATAAACGATAGGAATAATGGTTTAAATATTTGATGGATATTCATCGGAATTTTCTCTTATTTTCCATGACTGTTGAAATATAGATATTTATATAAAAATTTAAGAAGTCTTAGCAGAGTCGGAGTTAAAATGAATCTAATAAATAACTTTAATTTTTTATTTAGCCACCAAACTCAAGGATTAATTATTTAAACTTCTTTGTACAAGTTTAGACCTTTTTCAACTAAGTTTGTTTGGTTTAGGATTTCTGTAGCTGGAAACTAGGTGGTATCAGAAACTATGTAATATTATGTTCTTTCATTTTACGGATTTGTATCAATTCCCTTTATTTTAATTTATAAGGGTTATTTATCTTAATTTCATGTTATTAATTATAAGTCTTCCTCGCGGTTTGAGATATATTAATATTTGTGAATGAAAGAGATCGAACACTTATTTATAAAGTGCATCATAATTTATGGTCAATTTTGATTGGGGTAGTGTAAATATTTGAGAGATTCTTTTTTTTTAATTTAGCTCAAATATTTAAAATAGAGGGATATTTTGTCCTCTATATGACCAAAATAATTTTAAAATTAAGAATTCTTCATAGAAATATGTTTGTTACATATTATGGATGTCCTTACGCAATGTAAAGGTGGTGTCAGGTCAGAATCTCCACTTTATTCCCTGCTTGGATTAGTTTTATTCCGTGAACAATTGGCGTCCAGAGATCTGACTTATGGGCCGCAGTGCTTTCATAATATAAGCATCTGCTACTATTAGTAAATGCCATTTAAGCTGTTATTTGTAATCATGTTTATTTATTTTTATAGAAATATGTTATATTTATGTAGTTTCTGATTAACTAAAAATTATATCATTTTCTTTGAATATACCTGTGTCGTACTTTTTTATTTTAAGTTATAAAAGTACAATAAAATGTAGTGGCTTCAAACAGAAATGTTACTAATTTTTGTAGATCTCTGGATAAAATGAAATTGAGTTCTTGATGTGATACTGTATTAATCACCAAGTGAGACGTGATACAAATTTCGAAAGTTGGTTTTAATTATGATTTTTATCTTCATTGAATGATATAATTTTGTTGGTACACCTGAGACCATCAGTTATATTTCAAATTAGTCTTATTTGGTGGTAAACCTGAAAACTTCAGAAATGAAAATTTCAATAAATGTATATGAAAAAAATATAAATTAAATTGATGTATATGTATAAACATAATCAAATAGGTATTAGTTTATAATTAATTTCTTTTTTCTATACAACTATTGTGATTATTATACAAAAAACATTTTCTAGTGTTTATCTTGAGTTATTTCAATAATTTGATGTTTCCCTGCTCTACTTTTCAAGTGAACATGTCCAAATCCTTATCGATGTAAATGATATGTTAGGGAGATATGCTATTATAAGTTAGGTGATCATTATATAGCCTAAAGTCTCAACAAATGGATGAATTTTATTGATATTTGTAAAATATGTTTAAGAAAATTTGGATTTTCAGGGGAAATCATGAACCAGCATAGCGCTTTTAGCTCTAAATATTTATATTTAGCTTAGAAAGTTTCATTATGCATTTTATTTCCATTTAAAAAAAAAAACTTTTGAACTCCCTGGCAAGCCTAAATTAATCCATTGTCGACACAAATAATAATAATTAAAAAAAGTAGTTCTAAGCCAGTGCATGTAACATGTAATTATTTATTGTAATAAATTAGTTATTTGCTGGTTTGAATGACATTTTTCACCCTTTGTTAGCCTTCAACTTTTTTAAATACTATTTAATCAGTGAAGAGGTGAGTTTGAGTTGAGTGGTACATCACTCGACTCATTGTGTTCTGGAAGCCCTTAGTTCGAAAATCGGGCCACATTGAAAGAGTGTACCTTCTAATGTCATTTGAGGATCGGATTTGAGTGTAATGACTGTCCCCAGGCCCACCCAGCCTTTAATGGATAGCTACAATGGGGCCGGAGTATAGTTCTACCACAATATCTCTGATATGTGGCTTGAGATCAAGAACCAGATGTACAGTATCTGGATGGGTCCTCGTGACTTGTTAGGGGACTTTTTTTGTAATTAGACTTTTGTAGAATATATTTCACGTTTTAGCTTCAAGTATTTTATATAGCCATAAGGAAATATCATTTATTTGGTGATTCCATCATCTCACCTATATCTATTTTCCAGAATATTCGTAATTTCAATTCCTGCTTCCTGATTTTCTTGTTCTGTCCATTACTGTATTAGACTTCTTCTTTGGTTATGTCACATGTTCAATTTACATTTCAATAATATTATGTTGGGATCTAACAGCAAACCCTTCAAGCGAGGTGTTGTCCTTAAATATGTTCAAGTCCTGAAGGAAGCCAGCTGTCAATGCTCACCATCAGCAAGAGGTTTGCCTCCTTGCAGCTGCTCCACCACGGAGGAACCTTACTCCCATGCAGAAGATTGTCCCATTACGGTGGTTTCGCCTCATTAGTTCCATATGAGTAAAGATCAAAACTTTGATTTAGTCAGTTATTCATGTAAATTGATTAAGAATTAATTCATTTATTTTCCTTCGATGTCCATTATGAATAATTGAACTGGTATAATTTAATGCTATTATGAATAATTTTAATGTGATGTGGTATTCTGTGTTTTGTTGTGCAGTTAATTTGTTAACACTTAACGTACATAATTAGATTACCAATTTAAAGAATATATTAACACTCCGTGCCAAGGGTCGTGTGTTCGATTCCCACTATGAGGTGGTGGCTTTTCTTTAGAATAAAGAAAAGGCATATTTTTTTAAATTATATTGTAAATCAAAATAACAAGAATATTTTTTTTTTTTGGATAAGCAAAACCATTTCTTGCCGTATTATTTAAGAAGACCAACAAAATATAAAAAAAAGTATTACACAGCATGAATTTTCAGAACAAGAAAGAACAAAAATATTTAAAGTTTATTCTCGGGCAAAGCAGGGCTGTTATATTCTAAATGTACATTGTACTTACATATGTGGGCCTCAGAAGTCAATGGGTCTAAGTGACATTTTTAAAAAATGTAGAGGACAAAGTTGTGAACATGGGCGTATATAAGGGGGGGGCTGAGGGGGCTGCAGCCCCCCCAAATTTTGATTTAATCGGTAAAAAATTCATAAAACCCTTAAAAATAAATTAAATAAGATCATTTAGTTCATAAAATGTGTTCTATTTTGGGTGTAATAGCGTTTAAGTTGGCTAAAACTCTTCCAAGATCTAAATTGTTAGTATTCCATACACCGGAAATGGTCTCAGCCCCCTCCGAAATTATTTTCTATATACGCCCATGGTTGTGAACACCATAATCTTGTGGGTGGTAATGAGATCCAAGTGATTTTCTTGACAGTTGCTGCTACCTAGCTAGTTTTCTCTTGAGTATTGTCACTTTTGTAATATCTACTTTTGTAAGTTCAGAAGGAAATTAAGGGGTCTATGTGCGAATTATCCAATTCATTTGCATATTAAATATAAACTGGATGATGTACCTATTATGTATCATCGATAATAAACACCTGAGGATTCGTCTAGTATGATCGGAACTGTAAAAATCTAGTTTTTGCTATTACCAAATATGTTCAACTTTGAATCCATTTCCCTCAAAACATTGAGTTTGATACTTACACCCTTTGACCTCTGGGGTCCTCATATATATGATAGTTTATAAAAAGAGCTCTGGTATCCCTCATGCTGACTCCCTAATTAGAAACCCTAATCCTAGAGCTACTCCTTAAGAAAATGCAATTTACTTGGCTCAAGAGAGAATTATGGATCCTGATTTGATACCCTTTTTCTTTAATGTGCTACACAGATGGTCAAAAGATTGTTAGGCTAGTTAGAACCCTTTCAACAAAAATACTTGGATTTGTTTTTATTTGTCTTTTATATGAGTATTGTGGGGCTTATGCATCATTGCTCCAGCAGTGCATTGTGTGCGAGTGCTTAGTTTTCACACACATATTCTCTGGAATAAATAGAATGAAGTCACTGGCCAGGAGCTACTTGTGGTGCTTGCTTATAGAACAAGACATTGAGATACTGGTAGCTGACTCCAGTATTTGCCACTTCTTCTGAAGCCAAACAGACGGTTCCTTTGTCCAGGTCCTTAGGCGTTGGAAAAGAGTATTTGTTGACTTTGCTCCGTTTCAATCAACACAATCTTACTTTATCAGCACTCAAAATGGCAATGTCCTGAACATCATTAAAGGAACTATAATAATAGAGACCTGCACCTCTTGGTTCTCTATTTAAGACAAGGAGTTTACTGGTAGAATTAGCTAGCCACAATAGTCTGCCTTTTTCTTCAGTATTGTTCGAAGAGTTTATATGCCTCAATGGGCTGATATACACAAGGGCACTAGTTCACCAGAGGTGAAACTAGACAAAAAATGTAGTACAACACCACCTACCACACATTTCTATCTCATTCTGTCCAGACATAAGCATTTCTAAAGGTTGTTTAGAGAAACGTGTTTTTTGTAGTACAACTCCAAGTTTCTCTGCTTGAACACATTTTTTTCAACGATTCATTAAATTTTTTAAATCAGCATTAAATTTGCTTTAACCCTGCATCGGGCGCAATGCTTTTATTGGGACGGGTGGGTGGTTTTTAAGGTACCTCCGTCCTGTCCGTCAGCACAAGGTGCTCCCCCCCCTACCTTCCTAGGCCGGTCCCATCTACACGGCATCTTCCTTTAATTGCTTGTCAGATCGCTAGGGAAGTGGATACATCGTCGCCGCACAGTGGGGCCAAACGACATTTCGTGTTTCAAAATTCATATGGGAATTTTTTAGAGCCAAAAAATGGCAGCTGTCCTATTAGGACGTTTGCGCCTGATTACGGTACTCCGGGATAGCGCCTGATCCAGGGTTAAGGGTAATGCACATTAAATGTTCACAGTTATCTCATTCAAACCGTAATATCAATTCCAAATGTCAGGGCCGCCACATCTCAGAGCCGGGCCCGGGACCAAATCACGGCCCCCCCCCCTTCTCAGAGCCGGGCCTCCACTTCTCAGAGCCAGACTGAAAATTACAATACTTTGCTATAGGACTTTGGACTCTAAAATTATTTTCATCTTGAGTTTTGAGCGAAATGAGAATAAAATCCGACAATCGCTGCAGTAAAGGTCACATTCGGTACTTGTAGTTTTATTATGACTCCTAATGAAATATACTATTCTGGGACCGCACTTGTTTTGTCGTTTATGTATATTAAAGAAAAATATAGATCCCATTCCAATAAATATAGGCTACGCCCGTCTATATTTCTAAACCCCATTCTTTTTACAAGCTCATAACCTATACATTTTTTCCACTTAGCGAGGCCCGGCCCGGGCCCCCAAGGCGCTGTACCCAGCTGCCCCCCCCCCCATGTGGCGGCTCTGCCAAATGTAGAAATTAATAAAAGCTTCTGGTTAGCGACAACGTTTCGAAAATCACTACTATTCCAAAAGAAATTCTGCGGACTGCCGAATCTAAAAAAAAGTTGTAAACTGGAATCAGCTTTCCAACGGTACACTCACAACAGAGATTATCTCTCAATTTCATAATGTAATTAGAATTCTAGAGTGAAAAAAAGTCAAATAAATAAAAGTAATATTATCGTGATATTATCAGAAATAAATGAAAATTATTCTAGATGGAATTGATATTTAAGCCATAATCAGTTTTTATTGTTCCACGGGCTTGTTAATATAAACGGCAATTTGGATATGGCGGATCCTTAGGGAGAAGGAAAAGGCCTATTTCTATCCATGAATTTTGTGCTTGTGCAAAAGAACTACTCGGTTTATCCGAACGGACTTTTGCACGAGGTAATAATTATCTATGGTGAAGTAGAAAGCTCTTTCAAATGAGCTCTTAGCTGAAAAAGGTCAATGTTGTAACCAAACAGTAATCGTGGGACTCAGTGTTACTTCTTATTTTGAACACACTACATGCGTTCACATCCAGCTTGTAATGGAGATAATTCATTTAATTATTGACTCTTAGGTCACTTGGTGGATGTTGGAATGTATTTTTGTGCTTGTTTAATAGATGTCGCATACTTCTTGAATGTGGAACTTCTATCCTGAAACCTCCTTCATATCGATTGTAATTCAATTCTGAAGAAGTTGACGTTTCCAATTTTCAAAATTCAAAGACAACACCGACTAGCATATAAATTGGCAATGGAACATTTTTAAATATGTTTCCTTCGATTTTGGGAAAATTTAGTACATTAGGCCACTAATTAATTAAGGTAAATTAGTTTTTAATATTTAGCTTAGGAGGAAAAGCTTTGAAAATAAATATTTGCACAATTATTAGTGATGTAAACAGTACTTCATAATTTGTGTCTATTGTATATAGTGGATTCATTCATTTAAGGTTTCAGAGTAATTTGATTAAATGAAAAATATGATGTAAATGAGTGGTATCTTCTTGGAGAAATCATTTTGTGATGGTCTTATCTTATAATTGGCATTTTCAATTTATTTGGAATTCCACATGTTGCACTGAAGTCGATTAATTTTTGTACTTGGTGTGTTTTACATTTATCAAATTTATGAAGTTTGTTATACCTATATGCATAAAAACAAAGTTTGAATGTATATAATATCATATTGTAGGGTCAAGTGAGTAGCATGTCAGATCCTGACTCTTAGAGACCTACATTTGATAAACTAACTCTTTTCTTCACCAAGGATATTTAGAAAGGTTTGCGAGCCAAGTAGAACAATTTTCTATGTAAACACAAAGATGCTCCTTGCTAACTCTTTTTGCAATTCATATGTTGATTTGTGTTAATTTTCTCAGCCAGGGAAAAATATTGTAATTGTTTCACATGGTCTGGGTACGAAGTATTATGAATTTAGCATATTTATAAATTATTAATAAATTAGTTTAAGAAAATACCAAAAAGTTGTGTGTCTTCTTCGCAAAACGATGTTCTTTATTCAGCAATTTCAGTTCGTACAGATTGTCCTCAGGGCTCAGTAGTAGCCTCCTTTAAGTCTCTTTAGGCCTCTGTTACTGATCTTTGAGGATGTTGTCCAAGTACCAACGAAAAATCTTGTGTGTTATTAACCCTTTCGATCATTTTGCTTTCAGCATTTATAATTGTTTTGTTTAGAACAATTAATTACGTTGATGATGTTGTCCAATGTGTAATCATTATGGTAATGTACTTACTGTTGATCACATTTTGGTTGAGTACTCCTAATAACAAAGATCTAAAAATAGGTTCGGAAATTTTGAACAAATCAGAATCATTTAAGAATATTATTGATTATCTTAAATTTATTGAAGTGTACATGTATATCTAAAAATTTAATTTCCCATTTACAAACAAAGAAAAACAGAGAGATTAATTAGCTTAAAACAGTATTAACATTAGTTATGATTTGATTTTTCAAATATTAAATTATCTGGTATGTTTTGGATGATATTAAAACAAAGGGGATAGTGTCCGTGGTCGAATAGTTAATGCCTAAATATAGGTTTAACAAAAATATTAAAAGATAAAAATGTATTATTTACTTGCCTTTTAGTACATATTGTTATAATTATACCTTTTATTCCAGCCGTGTTCATATAGTTTTACTTTTTCTCTATTATATTTGCCACTACTAAGGGGGTATCATATAAAACAATCAAACATTTACAAGAACAAAGAGGAAAAAAAATCAAAATCAATATTTGCCAAAAAAAAAGCCCGGCAATGATGATAACCTTCTAGTTTTTTGCCTTTAAACACAAGTAAATAAAACAAAAACAAACATTTATTTGTTGAAATAATTTTTAAAACTAGATCATTTAAAAAATATATGCTGATATGAAAATGTATTCACTTGTTCATTTTAGGAAATGGAGACTTACGTAATGAACAATATCATTCCTGCAGTCCTGTTCAGCATATTCCTCAGATGGAGCACTGCACTGTTCGATTATTCAGGGCAAGGTAAACCACCAATGTATGGAGATTATGAAGCACAAAGACATTGGATGGAAATTACGTACAACCTTCCGATTGACGAATGGTACTTCCAAACAGAGAAAAACGATCTACAATATTGGGGCTTGGACTATCCTCCTTTGACTGCGTATCATAGTCTTCTTATGGGCCATGCTGCAAATTATTTTAATCCTAAGTATGTTGCACTTAATGAATCTAGAGGTTTTGAATCAGCAGAACATAAACTCTTTATGAGGTTTACTGTTTTGCTCTCAGACCTTCCGACATTTATTCTCGCTGCTATAATATATTCGTTCAGCATTGCAAGGCCTTCAACAAGAGGTGCTCTGTCCATTTATCCTGAAGTCTATGTACTCCTCACTTATCCAGGGCTTATACTGATTGACTACGGTCATTTTCAGTATAATTGCGCCTCTCTTGGTCTCGCACTGATGTCCTACACTGCTGCGGGTTTAGGCTTCGATCTTATGTCTGCTGTTTTATTTTGTCTTTCAATATCTTATAAACAAATGCTTCTTTACTTTGCATTCCCCTTCTTTTTTTATCATTTAGGAAATTGTCGACAAGCTGGAAAAATTAATGGACTGATCAAACTTATTAAAATATCTGCAGTTGTGATATTAACATTCCTAATTACTTGGTACCCAGTTTCAAAAAATATTTCACAACTTCTTCAAGTAATTCACAGAATTTTTCCTATTTCACGAGGTGTTTTTGAGGATAAAGTTTCAAATATATGGTGCTTAATAAATGTATTTTTTAAATTTAGATTATATTTTTCCAATGAAAATATTGCTGGGTTTTGTGCAGCGTTAACACTCTTTGCAAGCTTACCTTCCTGCATAAATCTGTTTTATAAGCCTTCTAAATACAACTTAAATCTCTGTTTGATAATTTCTTCGCTCGCATTTTTTCTTTGTTCTTATCAAGTACACGAGAAGAGCATATTGATTGTAGCACTTCCTGTCATGCTGTTTTTCCGTAACGACAGTTTCCATTGCTTTTGGTTCCTTATTGTTTCGTCATGCAGCATGTTCCCATTAATTATTAAAGATGGTTTACTGATTGCATTTATTGGTCTTCACCTCATTTTTATCACAACTACAGATACATTTTTTAATGTAACAAATCATGAGACTCTTTCGAAGAATAATTACTACAAGAATTATATGTATTACGTATTTCGTATAACCCTCCTTCTCTGGGTGGTTCTCCTCATTTCTGCTAGATTTGTAAGCCCTCCTAGCCGGTATCCCGATTTGTTTCCGTTGCTTATCTCTTGTTATTCAGCTTTGCATTTCATATATTTCTTTCTTTATTTCAACTATTTACAATTATTTAAAAAAAATAAAAAATGTTCATAGTATATTTCAATGATAATGGGAAACTCTCCTAGAAAGCAGTAAGTGTTCAGAACAAAAATATTATTTATATGTATATATATATATATATATGTATATATATGTGTATATATATATATATATATATATATATATATATATATATATATATATATAGTCATCAAATAAGACCCCTATTAAAATGTGTGTGTATATATTGTCCCTACAATATCGACCTATCGCATATGAGAAATCAGAGCAAACTTGCGACATATTCGATACATTGACGAAGTAATATATTGAAAAATGGTCTTATTTAAGGCATTTCCAGCTATTCTAAAGGGATTAGAGTTGTGGCAATTTGTGACAAGCCGTATCGTCCACAATCCAAGAGCAAAGTATCGAATCTGAAAAACGAGATTTTCCATATTCGATAGTTCGACATGGTAGGGATGATGCCTCAGAATGATTAAAAACAGATTAAACAAAGAAATTAGATAGAAGGGGAAAAATGCAGGATATACTGTAAATGTAGATAGTTTGGATGCCATTATAGTGGTGTATATATAATATGTATATAAATAATTTATAAGTACATTCTAAGTAAGAATTTTGTATATGTATAAGTGTAAATGCTGTATATATGTACAAACAATTATTTAGAAAAAAAAATATACGTAAAACATAAAAATTTAGATATGAATACAAGTGTAATAAGAATACACATTTTTTATGAGTGAGAAATAAATTATAACTGAATTTTTAATTATTATAAGAGGATACCATAGCTCAGGAGTAGTTAATACAACAGCCCAATAACTCACAAGATGGGCACCGTAAACCTATTGAGTTGATATTTAGGTGATGGGTTTTAACCTGTACCCTAATCGGGCACACCTAAAAGTATGCCTTCATAGAAGCGAGGTCAGAGAGTGTTATTGTGGCTAGAAGAATGCTAAGAGAAGCTTGCTAGGGATCTAGGTTGCTGGAAAATACCAAGCATAATTAGGCGAGGAATCTAATCATCAAGTGACACTGGATGTGGAGCAAGTTCTGAAGAGAACAGGCATGGATGATTTGGACATCTTCTGCTTATGAGACTGGCTGAGATATGAGGATGATTGTTAATAATATATTCTTTATTATGTGTTAGCGATTCCGTGCCTAAGGTTGTGAGTTCGTTTCCCAATGGGGGTGGTGGCTTTTTTTTTCAAAAAAAGAAAAGGCATCACAAAGAACCTTCATCCTATGTATGAATCCTGCCAGGTTCCTCTCACTATCTGCCACATATTGGAGGATTGCTCAACGTTCGATGGATACTTAGGACGTCCTGATACGCGACAAACTGCAGCAGGACTCAAAACAAAGACAAGATAAACAAGTTGATAGAAATGCTAAATAGTACTAATCTGTTGGAGAAAATATAGTACACAAGATTAAATAAAATAAAAAGGAATTAATAAACAAAATAGCGGAGAAGCCAGAATAGCTCCACAATCGTATAATTGAAGTTCAACCACCTGAAAGAGCGAAATAAAAACCATCTATCTATATTTTATAATGAGAACAATAGTTTTTTTAAATAAGTGCTGTATAACAGGGAAGCCTCTTTGGCCAGTTCAAGTTTTTTATTTACTTCCCAATCATATTTATAAAAATATTTTGACAGTTTCTTAAAGAATTCAAAACAAACAAGAACTTTTAGAATTTACTTCTTGATAAGAAACAATTAATTAAGAAACAATTTAGCAACATATATTGCTAACAATTATAGTAAAAGGTGCTATTGAGCTACTAAGTTATTATTGTAGTTTACATTTTTTTAAATGTTTTTTTTTTTTTTTTTTTTTTCAAAACCAATAGGAACAGAGAGTTACTTAATATTTAAAAAAGTTATTCATAATTGTATATAAGTTTATGAGAACTCAATGTACTTTTTGTAGAGTAACAACTGGCTAAAACTACTTCAAAAAAATAAATTGATAGTGATGAGGTGGAGATAGGAATTCTGGTTTGTACATCTAGGAATGAATTGTCAAATAACTTAGTCAAGGATAATGACATGTAGATAATTTTTACAATTTATTTGTTTATGGAAATTAAATTGTTTATTTTTGTATTGGTTTAATAAAAAAGGAACTAAATAATTTGCTTTATTCTTTTATATGAAAAGAGAAGCCTAACTTCCATTTTATGAAAGGTGAATAGAAGAAAAAAATATATTTGATGTTGAGAATTCCTCTTTTGATTGATCTTTTAATCCTGGTACTCACAAACTAATAATCAAACTCAATTGATGGGTTGAGAAGCCAAGGTGTACAAGTGACGTTATAATCATTTTGAGATATTACTGTTTGAAGTTAAATCGTTTTTGTAAATTCCCTGATAAGTGTAAGTCTGTATAATGTTTAAATTATGTTTCTACTATGCATCAATTGAAATTTCAGTAATATATTTACACAAAACAAACTAATTGCTAATGCCTATTACTAATTTATAATTATAACTTGTACTCCTTGGCCTCCAAAACCAAACAATATTGACATTTATTGTCAGTATACTTTTTAAGTATAGCTCAATAAAATAGTATGGGATGGCAGACAATAAGTATATCGGGTCTCCCCATGGTCTAGTGGCTAACACCTTAGATTCTCATGCGGGAGATGAGGGTTCGAGTCCCACCGGCGGCAGGGATTTTTCTCATCTCAAGGCCCATTGAGAAGGTTCTCTGCCGCATAATGGATGTCGGTGCTAATGGCCCAATTGTCGGTGCGCCAAGAAAAAAAAAAGTATGTTGTACAATTAAAGCGGTTTTGCTCAAATTATTCAGTCCCTGTCCAAAATAAAGCCTCTTTCTTCTTCCAAAGTTTCATGGTGATAATCAAATGGCTCAGCCTCTGCAACTCTTCTGCGTGGCTGTTGTACTCCTTGATTAACACATAATGTATTGTAGAAACTATGGTTGTATGGAGGAGAAAATAGGAGCAACTCTTGCAAGTCCTTGTGTTTTCAACAATATACATCCAAAACTTAACAGTGTGCTGGCTTTGGTTTTGACCCCCTGCATTGTCACTGAACATGGTTAATTTTTTAACTGTCGCTGAAAGAGCATTGAACTTCAGCAACCAAGACAGTATCTTTTCACAACCTCTATTGGCCAAGCCATCATGCCACATGTACATAAAAGCATTGCCAGTCCCTAGGTTGTGTACAAAAGTTGTAAATCTGCAGGTATCATGAATAATAAACATTTGAGCAAGTCAAAACAGGTCATTATTGTTGGAAATTATAAAGATCAAATGTTAAAACTGTGTTCAAATACTTCTTTAAGCACGCGGCCACTTACCTAACAAAACAATTAAAATGGTGTTGCCCAAAACAGATTTAACTGGAAGTAACATTAAATGATGCAACAACATTCACAACTTGGAAGCCATAAAGTTTGGCTTCCCAACAAATCTGCTCATTTTTGAAGTAGTTGATTTTGTTTCCGCTATTTCTCAGCAAATACTAGACATTTACTTATATCCCTTTGCCACCAACATTTTGTATGTATTAACTATCCAGCACTGCACTTAACTCTATTTTTTTAAAAATGTCACTTGTACCCATTGGCTTCTCACCCCGTCAATTGTATACACATCTTTATTAAACTTCTGTTCAATACAGGGTAATACAACAATCGGATGCATTGACTATCACACACTATAGCGCTTCATATCACTGAATGCACATCCGCATAAATAAAATTCCATCATTGATTTTATATTCAGTATAAACAAAAGAAAAAGATTTTTTTTTTTTATGCAGTTCGAGCAATTTCTAAAAAGAAATTTCTCCAGAATTGGAATTATTGTTTCTCTGTCAGTCAGCCCTTTTGTTCAAAAGTCTGAACATATTTCATTAAGATATATTTTACATAGAATTTCTTCAACGTTAGAGCCATTCTCAAAAGTTGAAGAAAGAAACTGCATACTTTTACATCTTATTGAAACGTTGTGGGTTCGATTCCCACTAGGGGTGGTGGCTTTTCTTTAGTAAAAAGAAAAGGCATTCTAGCAAGAAAAAGGGTGTTAACCTATAGAGAACCCGTCCTAAAATTCTTTGTCAATGGACGTTAAAATTTAAATAAATATCTTACTCGTATTATATGCATAGTAATATCTACTATATACTATTTACAGAAACAGCAACAATCCTGGCTAGATATGTGTGATAACCTGTCCCAAAAGTCTGTGTATAAGTGGGTTAAGGCTGATCATCTGCCACTAATGGGGATTGGCGGCTGGTAGACAAATAATTGTAGCTTTTGACATTTTCCCCAACTCATTTATTGTCTGCTCAGATAAACCTAGGAGTTCAATTTCACATGCACGAACGTCTGGGCGGGAATTTCCCCTGCACTCTCCCATCTGTCCCGCCATTTACAAAGGCTTTTAATGATCAAACTTAACGTAAATCACTATAAAAACTGATTATGTCTCATTTAAGACTAGGGAACACTTTGAGAGGTTAGATAAGGGAGATAGAGTTTAATATTTATCAATACTTAGCCGAAGCTAAGGCTGAAAACGTTTTAAAATGCATACTCACCGGGAATATAGGACACACCCTTTTCCCTCCATTTAACCATCTATTCGAACAGGTAACATTTTAGTCTAAATTGTTTTCAGCCTTAGCTTTGGCTAAGTATTGATAAACATTAAACACTATCTCCCTTGCCCGACCTCTCATAGCCTTCCTAGCCCTAAACGAGACATAATCAGTTTTTACTTTGTTTCATGTAGCGTGTTGTTCATTGAATTAGTAACGCAAATGGCAGACCCATCAGGAATAAATACCGCAGAATTTCGCGCATGCGGAATTTAAACTATTCCATCTAACTGAACAAGCTATAGGAAAGAGGCAATTATATAATTGCACGCCTTGCATATCACATTCATGACGTTATAGAGTCCTTCTTTGAATGTCTAAACCTTACCACAGTCATTTTCAATATTCATTTCAATGACTTACCATTTCTTTATCCATAATTAGCTTCAAGAACTTTGCCAAAGCTAGTCTTGTTAATTTCACAATATGAGTTGCTTTAGGCATCACTCCCTAAATATGAACAACACCAAGATCTCGAGATATTTTTGACAGCGAGTGTATTTGCTTGTTTGTCTTTTAGTTGTTCAAGAGGTTTTTACCAAGTAATTTTTAATGATTTACTTCCTGCCAGTATAATATAACAATTATAAACTTAGTTTTGAAACATCTTGTATTTTCCAGGGAACAAATCTCATACAATAACAGGCTAAGCATAAGATAACCTACCACAAAGGAAAGAAATTTGGGATTATTACAAAACAAAAAATCTAATAATTTTGTATATTGAAAACAAATGTTACAAAAACTGCTCTGACAGAAATAACAAATTGCACAAAGTTTGTGATTGCAAAAAAAATAAACAAAAAAAAAGTATTGACTATGGAATTTTCAATTGCGGTACAACCATCTTATCATTGTAAATTAATACAACCTCAATCTACAATTTTGCCAGTCTTTTAAGGCACATTTAAATGTTTTATAACATTGTTCATATAAATTATGATTCGGCTTGATATCACTTATTAGAAATAAAGAAGTTTCAGCACTAAAAGTATGTATCCATTTGAATTCTTTACAAAAATCTTAATTCATATTAATATATAAGTATCTATAAGTCTATTATGTATACATCTATTTATAGGTATGTACAATGAAGCATTAAAACTGTACAACCCCATTAACCTAATCTAAAATGCTTACACCATTAATTACAGTAAATACAATTTCATTACATTAAAGTAAAATAAAAGAAAAAAATAATAATAATAGTCCTAATATCTAATTTCGTTAATTATACCTCCCGCCACCTGTAAAGCTCCAAGATGTGCAAGTCTTCTTAAACAAAATTTTAATTTTAACTATATTATATATACATAAAAGTATAATGGATGTTGGGAAGACAAAATATTTAGTTAGCAATTTCTTAATATGACACTGTCTAACCTATAATTAAGAAATGAGGCATTTTTTTTTTTCTCCAAGGGAAAAATTGACGAGTGCTGAAACTTCACAGGATGGTTAAGTATTCCACATTTTCAATTATTGTAACTAATCTGTGATTAACCACTACATTGAACTGCAGCTTTGAGAATATACAATTTAAAGCACTACTGTTTTAGTATTATCAATGGAAGAAAATAATATCTGCTTGGTATTATCACAGTGTAACTCAATGATCAATCCTTTAATACAAAATGTTTTGCCTCAAGACAATAAAAAGGCTCGAATATTTGTTTTTATTTTTAGATATGAGTCTGTGTATGTTAGCAGATGTTAGCAGTCACTTTTAAAATTCAGACATTTATTTCTGGCCTAGTAAATACATTTTAATAGGGAAGAAATAAAATCAATTTATTAAGGAAAAAGAAGAAATTGCAGCGTAGAAGCTGAAGATAGGGATGAAGAGCTGAGTTCTATAATGAAGAGATTCTAGAATAAATAATTTATTTTCAGGAAATTGAATATGAAATTCGATATAATTTTAACGAATTCCTTTTAAGGATTTATTACCCCCCCCCCCTTAATTAACCACAGCATTCAATGGAAAATACACCCCTATATAAAAAATACAGCTAGGATAAATATACCTTGACCAAATAAATTTAAAATCCTTGCAGAGAAAAATAAATTATCTTAATCGTAACAAATGTGTGCTACGGTTTTCAATGAGCATTGGTTGCATCTCGACATATAACTAAGGATGCTCACAGAATATCAGTGTTTTTTAACCTCAATTTTTAACGCAGACAAGGTATAGTTGGGATTCGGCTAGGAATCCCAACTATACCTTGTCTGCGTATCTCTGCAACGGCTAACTATCTCCATCTCCTCAATTTTTAATTAAACAAATCATGTTTGTTAACCAAACTAGAAAAAATACTTCTCAATATAACAATTTTTTTTTCCAAAGCTCATTGAAACTTGTTTTATTGAGTTTCGACTGAATTATTTATAGAAATTAGTCAAAATTTAATATTGAATTGATTAAGGTTGTAAAGAAAAGCAGAAATAAAACGTAAAATTTTAAAAGTGTCTTTTAATAAAGAAAGATATCATTAGCAGTAAATAGAAGTTGTAAGTCTTATATTTCCACCATCCAAAAAGAGTTCTCAAAATTGAGAAATATTTTTGAGAGTTTAAAGAAGGAGGGGGGGGGGGGATGAAGCATTACTATGGTTTATTCATTTCTTGAGCACATATATCTATTCACAAAACAAGTATTTTTCTTTGAGAACAAAATCAAAGAATTGGAAGAAATAATTTCATCAAAAATTGATTAATTTTGAATCATCGTTCGATTTTATTCCATCAGTGGAGTTTTGTTTAATTCATTATACATTCAATGATTCCTGCCAAATTGGACAATTGTTTCCAAAATTATTATGTATGCTATTTCAAATTTGGACCAGGACTTGATCATCTCTTCCCAACATTACATTCCAGATAAAATTAAGAACAATCAAAGAAAATATATAAACTAGAATGAAAAAAATAAATCAGCATTAATAATTGCTATAATTGCTAATAAAAACAGTGAATATTACAGGTGTTCCAAATATTTCAAAAAGTAGGAATATTTTCATCATTAAAAGGATTAAGTATTTCAATATATAACAAAGGAAAAATCTCTAATACAAAAAATAAACTTTGAAAATAAATAAGAATGCAAAGGAAATAAAATGCAATGAAAAAAATAGAAATTATCACTCAGATAACAAATGAGTCAAAAACCTTCACAAGAACTGACTTATCAATGATTAGCGTGGAGTAACATCAGTGCCATGTTAGCCAACAACAAAAGGTTAACAACTAGAAACTATGAATACAAATACAAATAAAAGTGAAAGCAATTTCGACATAAAACATTAGATGATATTGTTCAATTTTTTGGTTGTAAATTATTTTAAAAATGGATCTCTCCTAACATACAAAATTCAACAAAAGACAGATTTGGGAGTGCATCAAACTATGTGATCAATTCTCAATTAATTTGATGTCTACGATAATCAAATTGTGAAACTGGTTCACCTTTATGAATAGTTTTAGAGCCAATAAGTGGCATGGACATAGAATGCTTTGTCACATCAAACTAATTGTAAAAATTCTCAAATAGTCCACTCAGATTTGATCTGAATATTGATGGTAGGAAAAAAGGAAATTGTAATTCCTTCATGGCTTAGAAAAATGTACGTTTCTTTCTTCAATGAAAAAGTTCAGATAAAAAAAGACATATTTTCAGTCAGCTTTTGTACATGGGTCTAAACAAGTGCAAAAATAAATGTTGTGCTTATATATACTGATGGCCTAATCAAATAGAAAAAGCTGATCAATAAATTATAGCTCTAATGTACAAAATTAAATTGAAGAGAGAAAATGATACATCAGCCAGATTGTTTAAAACTTCTACATTCTATGTGAAGGATTTTGGTTACTTAATATAAACAAATGCATAACAACGAATATTCATATAAATAAACAAGTAAATCAAAGGTAAAATTAATAGTTTTGTTAAAAATCTTATCCTCTAAAATATTATAATACTTTCAAATGCGAACATGGAATGTTTTTGACCACCTGTATTATTCCTGTGCAATAGAACTTTATATATTTACCAATAAAATAATCTTTGCTAAAATTAGAATAACACACAAATGAAACAAGTGCAATAAATAATATTGAATTTGAGGAACTTATTATAAAAATAAAATATTCAAAAATAAAAACAAAGTTTATCTATTATAATTAAATAGGTGTTTTCTCAAAGACCCTGTAAGCCATAACAAAATAGTTAAATTCCTGGAATGCATAACAAGAAATAAATGCTTTGCAGACAAATTTTTAAATCTCAACAAAACATTAATTAAAACTTTTAATCCATTCTAACCCTTCCAGAAGTACATTTACAATATTTTATTGCAACAAAATAACAATCAGACAATATAAGTGATCAAAATATAGTGACAACATTTTTTATAAGACATATTAAAAATAAACAAAATTAGAAACGAATCAAATGATAATTGAAATACTTGGGAGGGTTCTCAGTTTGCTAGGCTATTTACGAAAGGAGAGAAACTCATCACTTGTTGAAATATATAAGTGATGCAAAATGCAGGAACTTCTATTAATGAAATGTTGACTCGGGAAAGGATTGTTTCCAGGACTAAACACTGGAACCGTACTTCCAGATTTCAATAACGCTAAGTTGGAAGCAGGCCAAGAAATCAATTCTCACTAACTGATTGGTAGGTTAATTTAATTTGTTTCAATAGAATAGCCTGAAATAGATGGGAAGTTTGGGCAACTTAGAGAAAGTCTGATAAAGTGGTATTTGGACAATTGCTCATACACTCTTAATCGGATCCAATTTTAATGCAAATAAAATAAAAATATATATGAAGGTAGAGATTGTCGGGGTTCGGTCATTACTTCTTAATAAAACTACATTTTACTAGTGAAAATGGTTGCTGTAGCAACAATAAAACCATATTCACTTGTAAAATGTAGTTTTAATAAGAAGTAATGACCGAGCCCCGACAATCCCTACCTTCGCATCATCAACGGTCAACGATCTCCTCTCAATAAAAATATATATATTTCCATTAAACCAATAATTAGTATTTTGGAACATGGAAGTGTTTAATTTTTTAAATGAATAGAAAGTTTAAGTTTGATAAATCAGAATGCACTGGCAGTTAAACAAACGAGGCAGTGTTCTAGTTAGTGCGTTATGATTTTTATGATTTATGAGCAAAACTTGGATAGTTTACAAAGTGATTGAAATTTCTCGACAGTGTACGGGAATCATTCGAAGGTTGCATAACTGTTTGCGAGTACATAATTATGTGCTTTGCAAAGGATATTGAAAGTCACACCATTTTAATGAATTTCATTACTTTTTTGGCAAAGGTGGCGGCGCTGACCCGATTAATTTCCTGTTCAAAAAAGGATGAAATTGAAAACCCACTGAAGAAATTTAAAACTTTTAGTATTATTAATTTATTTTAAATACAATTAAAATCTGTTGAAACTATTAGGAGAAACGAAAATGGCATGTGTTGTAACAATTAAAACAATACATATATGTAAAAAAAAGGTAATTATTTGTTTTTGTGCAGGGTATTACAAAAAAATCACATAACAACTTCTGAAAATATTATGATCAATTTTCTTTTTGAGGAACTTTATGCTGGAAAGTTAGAAATTTTAAAATAGTAAATGCTATTTTTTAATCACACAGCCAAATAAAAATTCTCTTTTAGTATATATTTATGAATCCCTCTTGATGGTACTATAGAGCAGTATACATTCCTAAGGACTGAGTTTTTAGATACCATCAGCCATCTATGATGAGTTTTCTGGTTGGTAGATAGGGGGGGAGAAATACACAACATTTCTCTCTCATTTTTATGTTTTCTCCATTCATTACTCTGTCAAACTTTATAATTTTAACTAAACAGGATAAATATGGAAAATATGTACAAAAACTGCACACAATAAGACGTAAAGTTTAAATAATGAATCCGAGATGAGATGGGGAAAGCCTCCTCGAGCTCACTTCCCCTATAGCCAAACTCAGCTTAGACTGAGCATATATAAATCATACCTGCTTTAGAGGAGCCAAATATTGAGGCCCTTAAATTAATATAATTTGTCAGGATTATCAAACATATAGTTTTAGGATATTTTCTAGTGGAGAGGAGCCAAGCACTCGAAGCAGTAGCTTAGGCCTTATTGAATACACATCTTGTAATACTGACATGTTCAAACACTTTCCTGTTGGTCTTTCATCAATTAAATGCTACAAAAGTATTTGAATCAGGACAGGAGCATTACACATTAGAATGTATGTGCGACATTCGGACAAGTCAATTTAGGTTGAAAAGTTGGACAAGGATAGAGGTTAAAACTTCATGAAAAAGGACCTTCCTGTGGGAATTCAGCAATTCAATAGCTTTTTTAGCAAGAGAAGAACAATGTGCTGAATTTAGCTTTAATTTTATTCGATATATAATGCATAGAATTAAATGGAATGGTAAATCATTCATAAAATCATACTGAAATAACAAATTAAACTATAATAATCAACAATAGGTAAGGAATGTTGTACACAAAATAATAAACCAACCCAGAGAGTTGGGGGTGGGGGAATATCTAAGAGAGCCAGGTTTGGCAAAATACTCTTTATGGAAAAAGGGTAACATGAAATTAAATTACTTAAAAAGTATTAATATAATTTTTGTACTATCTTTAGAGACAGTTTACAAAAGAGTTTTTCGATTATCTGATAGTTTGATTGGTCTTTTTTAAAAAATAAAGTTTAATGGACGATTGTTAGCTGATTCCTTAAATAGAATAGAATTTAGCAGAACTCATATAGAGCACACAGACACGCCAAATCTATTCTGGATTATTATTAGAGCAAGGGATTTAACAGACGAAGCAATTGAAAAATTAGAGAAGAGATAGAGCAACAACCTCCGTTACAAAAAAAAAAAAAAAAAAAAAAAAAAAAAAAAAAAAAAAAAAAAAAAATTACTTAAATATTAAGAAAAACCAACATTCAAGAAGTCAATGTGATAATAATAAAAAAAAAAAGAGAAAAAAAGTTTTAAGTCATTCACATTGGTTAACAGGCAACTGGAAAACTTTTCTTGCAATAATCTATCATTGAATAATGGATATATTAAATATTCTTGAAAATCTCTTTAATGTAATTTAATTATTTAAAGATTTAGTAATTTTAGATCTTCTCAAACATTTCTATTCAATCAATAAACAACCAGAACCAGCGATCAAACCTGCCAGCCTCTGCACCCACCACTAATCGGACACTTTATTTGCAGGAGAGTACAGGAACTGTCGTGAGATAGTTTGTTCTCTAGTGTGTAGTGTCCCTTACATAACTTCAGGATAAGAACTTAAAAGGAAACTGCCATAAGGTTTTTATAAAGAGGGGAAATACTGAATTAACTTTTTCTTCATATAAATGCCCGATTTTCCGTGACAATCGAATTCAATATTATCATTGAGATTGGAATGAGGCAATCTCCAAACAAGACATCCTATCATCATGAAATAAAGTTCTATAAATAAGGGTGCACCTACATTGGAAGCAATCCGATCCGATCTGATATCCACCTACGTCAGAAGGAAAACAAACACAAGCATCCCAACGGAGGTGCCTACATTGGTCCCGACCCGATCCAATCTGATGACTCCCGATTCCTAGCCGTTCAAACTTATTTGTTTCTAGACAACCAACACTTCACAAAATGAGTGCAAGAGTTGGCAAGAATTTAATCGATAGAGCTGGTAATGTAAATAATGAATGAGTCTTGCCTGTGGGATCAGCGGAATAAATTCTATCATAACCGAGACGTTAAAATTGTTTTTTTTCTTTTTAATTAAATAATTTTATGTAATAAATTTTTACGTCTCATAGACATCCTTTTTTTTTTTTTTTTTTTTTTTTTTTTTTTTTTTTTTTTTTTAACACCTAAACTCCTTTATAATAGACGATTGCTATGCATTTTTTAGGCGACATTGTTTTTTTCATTTCAAGTAATTATTCTTAGGTAATGGTTTTCCTCATATTAATAATATATACTTACTCCTGATTAGGTACTGATTGATAATTATAATTTATTATATATCTTTAATGAAGTCAGAGAATTTTATTTAAATTGGGGGAAAATATGAATACTAATGCTTCTCTTATCATAGTGAAACAGTTAAAATAAACTGAAAAAAAAGTTAATTTTTAACTGTTACACTAAAATTGTTTTTCTTTTTTTTCTTTTGGGGCTGATATTCTTTTGGAATATTGATTGGACTTCTCCTTAATACCTCCAAGATAATAGAAGGTTTCTATGCTTATTAGGTGGTATTTCTTAAATTAATTACTCATTTTCACTTCACTACGAGTTCATTAATGACAAGTTGTGAATAGATCAGATTAGATCGGATCAGAGGAAATACTGGTCCAAAGTAGGTGCAGCGTAATATATATTGACTGTCATAATTATACGACCATCATACATAAAGAGCAATAGATGTGAAATCACATTTATCAGAAACTCAACATAATATTAATAAATATTTTTAACAAAATGTCATTTGATAATGAATTTTAAGACACCTGAATTCATTACAATGTAACAATATTACATATTGCTAGCTATCAATTTATATTAATGTGATGTAGGAAGTATATTAAGTAAATAAAAATTGAAATTTAGTAAACAAGCAATGGAATTAACACTTCTCAATATATACAATTAAATAAAAAATATCTCTTTGGACAAAACAACAGTTATATACAAAAAATAATATCACCTTTTACTTAGAATGAGTTCGAAGAAGCACTGTGTTAATAAGTAGTTCTAAATAAGTTTGAAAGTAGTATGCAAACAAAACCATTATAAAATTATTTAAATAATATAAAATCCTAAACATTTTCAGCTCTTATTTTCAATCCTTATATTGACTAAAATATTTATAGCTCACAAATAAACTCAACTCATGCTTAGGCCAATGAATACTTTCTTTATTGATGTTATACAATTTTATTGCCATCAATTCTATGTACTTGATAAACATAAAGAGATTAAACAAAGACCTCCTATTAAGTTCTAGCAATTACTATAAGAATTTTTAAAAACAACATTTAAAAAAAGGAAAGGGTTAAAATGAATCTTGATTACCTTACCTCTTTTGTAATTTTTCATCAATTCAAATCATTATTTGTAAAAGTTCTATTAACAAAATAATTTTCCTATTTTTTTCCCGATTTACAATTATTAATTAATGGAAGATATACGAGTTATTTACAATGAATATGCATTCATAAAAACTAGTTGAGCCTTATTGTTGATGAGTTTGTATTTCCGGTTTCATTTAAAACTAGCAAACTGGAATCCTGCCGTTGTTTGCTGGTTTCTAATCATCCCACTGCTATTGTTCAAATTGTTGACTCCTAAAAAAAGATCAAAAACATATTTATTTTATTTTACTACTTATTTATTTAAATTTTAACGTCCATTTATTATTAACTACGAATTTTAGGACGGGTTATCTATAGGTTACCACCCTTTTCTAGCCAGGATACGGGTGATGCCTTTTCTTTTTTTCAAAAGAAAAGCCACCACCCCTAGTGGGAATCGAACCCACGACCTTTGGCACGGAGTGTTAAGTGCTCACGCCATAACCCTCACGGCCATCGGGTCTCCTTCTACTTATTTAAAATCTACTATATATTTGTCAAATACCACTCACTCACTCACTGACCTATCATCACCCAGCCCAAACCGCTTGACAGAAAATTTTGAAATTTTACATATACACTCCCTATATAACGTAGGCACTCACTAAGACAGGATTTTTTGATATTCGAATTTTTAAGTATTTTTAGGGGGGTTTAAAGTTTGAGTTGGTTAGAATAGGCAAGCCAAGGCAGCATGCCTTGCTAGGACGATAAAGAACAGCTGTTACCGTACATTATCTATTTCATAGTATTATTTGTAATTGAGGTTAATTTCAACTATGATGTCAGAGCTTGAATTACTAGAAATAAACTCTTATTTTGTCCCTCATAGTGTTAATGTTCTGGTCCTTCCTCGGTAATAATATCCCGAACCACTTCACACAAAATTTGAAATTTTGCTCGGACAATCCGTTTAGAATGTAAACACTCGCTAAGAAAGTTTTTTTTTATATTCAAATGTTTAAGTACTTTTAGGGGGGGGGTCTTAAATTATTAAGAAGGTCCTCATCGGCTCAAAAATGGTCCGATTTTGATTACTTTTGGTACAAAAATCTTTCTTCTCATTTGAAAGTTCAAGTTCAATAACCAGCTGAATCCGTTTACTGGAACATGGTTTTGGGAGCAAAATGTGCGTGAATAAACCGGAACGCTTACATTTTCGAGTCCATATGCTTGCATGTATTTGTTGTATAGGTTCATTAACTTAGCAAAAAATAAATGAAACCATTTTCAAGCGATTTTTGCCACCTTTTACGAGACAAATTGCTAGAAATACTTTTCCAAACTAATTTTCTGTTTGGGTATTCAGAAATGATGATTGGTTCACTTGAAACTTGTACCAGGTATTTGACATTCACCTAATCTAAGATACTTATACTTTAGAATCGTTTGGAGGTAGGAAGTATATAGAAAAAAATTGTATTAATGGTATACAACGTTTTCGGATCTCAGTATATTTTCTAAAATATCTCGAAAACGTTGGGAAATCATAGCGGCTATTCGAAGGGTTACTAAATTATCCACAAAGACGATTCTGTTGTAATGTTCGGTGGGGCCATGACTATCGAAGAGATAATTGCTTAAAACTTTAAAGTTGTTAGTTTTATTCGTTTCAACGTGTATTTGTCTCTGTTTACCTAACTTTTTAAGTAGTTGTCGTTATTTTTTTTTTACTCCCCAACGGGAACAAGCACGGTTACCTCTACATGGTGTTTCCTGGGTAATTCTAATGTCCGTGCAATAATAAGCTGTACAAAGTGATGTAGTAGCGTTAATTTTGATCATACCTTATTTAACGCAATATAAAAACTTCTTATCGGCCGTGGTGAAGCACGGGTATTCAGCTAGTTAATTTATATTATATTATATAGGGGACGCGGCACCTGTGAATCACCACGCAGACTTGTCAGTACTCGTCTGCCAACAAGAAGTAGCAGTTTTGTTTTTAGTGCGATAGACCTGTTTCTAAGACTCAATTGGGTGATTGTTTTTGTGTTCAAGATGAATAGAAAACCGCATTTAACTAGTCAAACTGGTTAACAGGCAACCTATCGATGTGAGTGGTTTTAATGTTCTATCGATCAATATGGATGTATTGAAGTATTTTGAGTGGGTATGCATTTAAATGAAACAAGAGGGAATTAATCAGCCTGCAAAGAGGATATTTTAAAATTTAGAGGTACTTTAAAATTTAAGAAGATATGGAAAAGAGCTTCTATTCCTGTTTGTGCCATCAAAAACACAATATTCATGGTTTTAAAGCTGCACAAGCAACTTGAGAAAATTAAAAAGTGTTCAGGGCCTAAGAGGAAGTATCCTAACTCCTCCAAAGATACAGTAACTAGCTTTCAGTCAAAAAAAGAAGTTTTTGTAAAAATGCATTATACTAGTAATTGTAAAAGAATAAACCATTTTTAATCATGAAAATTTAGGAATATTATAAAATTGAAAAGAACATTTTAGGTATTCTTTATTTTAACATATATTTTGATATTAATTATATTTTTCTCAGGTAAGAAAAATTATAATTATTTAACTGAAAATGTTTCATCCACTTTTTTAGATTATTCGGCGGAGTTTGGACCGCCATCGCTTTTATTTTATTGAAGGGGGTCTCCCTGTGGACTAGGACTAGTGGCTAACGCCTTGGATTTTCATGCAGGAGATGGGGGTTCGAGTTCCACCTCATTGAGAAAATTTCCCACTATACCATGGATGTTGGTGCGCCGAAAAAAAATATATATATAAATAAATAAATAAAAAATAAAATACAGTAAGTACTGAGGCACTGCACTATGAAGAGATACGATTAACCAAATTCAGAACAATGAGACGAAAATGGACTTTCGCACACAACAAAATAAAATAATATCCTTCTAATGGAATAATGAAAATATCTCCCAAGAGGGAGGAATGTGTGAAAATGAGATAAGCTAGAATTAAAGTAGGTATATATAGAGCGATACCATAAAGTGGATAACTCTAATTTGGGCTATTTGTACCAAACTACAAGCCCGCACTAGTGGTGGTAATTAACTTCCCAAACTATTGCCAGAATGAAATAGTGAAATCGGCTGGAGTCCAAAACATACAGTAGAAGAGAAGTCAATTGTGAGTTAACTTGTTCGCATGCCAAGTTAAATAGTTTGTACCATAGCAGTTACATTACTGATATTAAATATAATTTTTTGAGCTATTCTCAAAAATTATTTAAACAATTATTGATTAAGCTTTTCATTTTATGAGAACAAGAGCGAACACAAACCCATGATTAAATAAACTCACCACTAAATGCCATTTGATTCATAGTAGGCTGAGCAGGGCGAGGTTTGTTTTTTCCACTTAACGTAAGGCCATCTAAATCTATGTTCAGTTCGCTCCAAGTACTACCAACCTAAAAAAATATGTGCAGGCATAAGTTATGTATTAAAATAAATATTTATACAATGAATTATTACTATGCACTAATCAGCAAATAACAGGATACATTATGAGCCTATATCAGTAATGATAAGGAACATGGGTGTGATAAGGCAGAAGACCAATGAATGCTGGTAAAAGGAGCTACAAAAAAGCTCTTCATCTGAGAAAGTTTAAATTGGAATTTTTACATTTAATGCCTTAGACAAGGCTTAATGGTATATTAATACTCTGAGAATAGATCAGAGTATCTAATTCAATTCCCAATCGGTGGGCAAGTAACTTTTATAAGTAGAAATTTAAATCAAATAAAATTAACAACTTTCAATTGAATTTAGACAATTTAATTAGATATTAAATATACTTATGAGTGAATTAATTTCAGGATTTACCACAGTTTTAGAAAATGTAAACCTACTTACCTGCATTGCGTTATTATTAGAAGACTTGGCTGGTTGAAGTAAACCTTGATCAGTCGTTGGCTGTAATATGTTTCCTCCCATTCCTAAAAGAAAAGAACCAAAATTAGTTACAATTGACTGGTACACATGAATGTTGAACAGCCTAATAAAAATGATATAGCCTTACTTCAATGAAGTAGAGATAAACATTTTGGACTAAAAAAAATAAAATGAAATTTGTTAAGACCTGTGTAGATGATCAGAAACGGCTATTATTAAAACTTTGATATCTGATGGCACAGACAACTGGGCCATTAGCATCTACATCCATGGTGTGGCAAAGAACTTTTTCAACGAGCCCTAGGATGAGAAAAATTCCTTCCACCAGAGGGACTCGAACCCCCATCTCCCGCATGAGGATCTAAGGCGTTAGCCACTAGACTATGAGGAGTCAGTCCCTTATGGCAGTGTTAAAATACTTTAATGACTGCCTAGTGGCTGGAAACTCAAAAAAGTCCGACTCGCAGGAACTGTGTCATCTTAGTATAGTTCCATTATGTTCTTATTCCCAGTGTCATTTGGAGAGCCTGGAATGTTGTAGATGTAGATGTAGTTAATATTTTCACCTACTCCAATGAAATCTTCAAGAAAACTGAAATTTTAGACACCATTATGCACAGAAAACTTAGAGTAGCGAAAATTACTGTGTTGGAGGGGGGGGGGTTAGCTCAGGGGTAGAGCACTGGAGGACCCGAGTTCAAAACCCGCAGGTTGGATTTGGGGTCTCACATCGTCCCGAGGCTCACCCAGCCTTTAATTAATTAATTTATGGGTACATGCAAAGGGAAAAATCAGGCGGCTGGAGCATAGTACTGACCACACTATCCCCCCAGTGTGCCGTTTGGACAAGAATCAGATACCTCTACAGTATCTACCCCTCTGGGCCCTTGTGGCCTGTCAAGGGACGGATTTTTTTTTTTTTTTTTTAGATCAATGTCAAATGTCTAGAATAATTTTCAATTGAATCAAATATTCCTGAATATCCGAACCGAGCATTATTAATGAAAATTAGTTGTATCCACTTTTCTCAATATATTGCTTTAACCTGTGTAATACTCGTAGGGCTAGTTGATACGGTGTTGCGGGATAGTCTAGAGCCTGCAGTGCCCCGTGTGCTGAATACTATCGTCACATGATGTTTTGTTGGAAGATAATTCGACATTCCATTTGTTCCAGGTGTTTCTCCAACAGAAACATTTTGGGGTACATCATCAGAACCCTCATCGTCATCTGAAGAAAACTTTGCTTCACTTTCGCTCATACCCGTCAAAAGTTCTAACAATTCTTGTTCAGAATAAATTTTCTTAGCAATATTTACAAACACAACTCTTCACTTGAAAAGCACAAAATATACTTTAGAAATATGCAAAGTAAATTCCAGATAATTGTGTGTGTGTGTGTGTGTGTGTATATATATATATATATATATATATATATATATATATATATATATATACACACTATATGTTCAAATTTGTAAAAGCAGTGGTTATGAAAATTTGAAATTTCTCATCAGTATTATCTATGATTGTGTCATTGGGTTGACAACATAAGCGGGTTTTATTCTCTCTAGTGAATAAAGAAACATGGAAAGTGAAAAAAAAAACATACATTTGTACTTACACTATTACATAGAACTTATTATTATTTGCATTTCCAGCCCCACAAGTAGATAATTTCTAGATGCTGCCTAGTTTCCATCCTCTTTCAACATTTTCAAGGAATATAGCTGAGTAAATTTGAACATATATGTGGTCACATCAGTAAAAATTATAGATGTGACCAGATAAGTTTAGTTAAAAGCTGCTGAAGAGGCGTCGTAATAGCGCGAAACATGTAGAACAATTAATAAAGGATGAGGAGCAGAAATAACCCTGAGTTTTTATTATTTACATTCCGCCATATTTTAATGATATTAAAGGTCATAATAAACATAATAACATCCCATGAAAAAAGAAAGGGCTAGGTTGGTGGTGTTGAAATACATTTTTTGTCTAGTTTCACCTCCTGGAGTATTATCATTATCTAGCGATACACCTTGTATATGTTGTATATATAAAAAAAATTGACTTTTTCTCTCTATAAATTAACACCTTGACTGCCAGCTTAACACATTAAACGCCATCGGGGTCACCCGTGACCGGCAGTGATATATTTCATTAGGCCATGGGGGTCACCCGTGACCGGCAAAACGGACCTTTCTTAACACAACTATACATCATTGCCGGGCACAAATACTTCGTATTCTACTGCTGAGCAGTGACCGGCGCAGCCTAACTGAACTGCCCAGTAAGTTGGTTTTCGGAAATTTCAACTCTATGACTTTTGGGTAGCTTATAATGTATAAGATAGAAATAAAATAAAAATAAGAAAAAAAGATCAATGAAATTACATTATTATTTTAAATGTGCATGATTAGTAAAAATAACTAAATAATTGAAATATAAAACCATTCAGAGACGATGTTCTCCATTGAAACATGTCAAAAATAGTGTGCCTGACGTTTATATTCAGGACAAAATGTTGACACTTTTATCGTTCTATTTTTGACACTTATCTATTACCATTTCGAGTTTGTTGGGAGTCTTGTTTGTTTGATATATTTTTTTTTTTTTTTTTTTTTTTTTTTTTTTTTTTTTTTTTGCGATCTTGTGGAAGATACTTTTACGAAAATGGAGTTTGATGATGATGATTTAACTCAGTGTTTAGTAGATGCGTTACATCAGGCAGAATTAGAATGGAGACATAAACAAAGTTTATCGTGTAGTAGTGATGACTCATTGGTTCTAAGAAATGTGCGGAAAAGCAAACGTACACGATTTCTAGATAGTGCTGTGACCGGCAAAGAGGCCGCCTCGGCCCACTGAAATAAAATCTACCAGTTCCCGCCAAGACGAGCACAGGTGACCGGCACCAATGAATATCTCTTGCGTAAATACATAAGAACACATTTTCTAAAACATTGAAATAAATTTAAATTAGACTAAAAAAACTCAAAACAAAAAATTACAAGAAATGTTTTTTCAAAAAGTTTAATGGCGGTTAATGTGTTAACAGGTTGGAAACCGGCTCCATGTGTCGGAAAGGACTGCGAGAAATGTTTTATGTTGAAAGCAGGGAGCCTTGGGGTTATGAGCGAGATTGGTAAGCTGTATTCACAACAACTGAGGCACAATTTATGTGCTTACAACCTCTCGAGGTTTTCAAAAAACTATACTTGTCCTTCCAGTGTACCTGGTATTTGTCTCTTATATTGGATTATACGGAAAACAGTGCAGGATTTTATGGTTTCTTTAAAATAATCCTCTATGTAATAATCTGTTTACGTTTACTGGATTATTCATTTGTATGAATGTCAACACTTACTAATCCTCTTCTAAATGATGATGTTTGTTCAACTCTGTAGCCCTTTTGCTACTTGGAAATAATTCAGTCTTTCCTATGATGTCAGATCATGAATTTTGTACGATTTTCGGGTCTTTTTGCGAAGACCACATCCAGTTACTTTTGAAGTAGCAGTAGTGATTGTATCAGTGATTTAGCGCATGCGCATAACTCCTTTGCCTTCCTATTGGAGGATTGGATGACCAATTGCATTCGTTCTTGCTGGGAGTAAAGTAACCTTCAACAGTGAATTAGCTTTTGTTTATGAAAAAGCTCTGCTTATGTTTGTGAGAAAAATGAGTCTTTTACAATTAGTTCGCGATGTTCCTGACAAAGTAAAAGGGATTGGTTTCTTACTGGGAAAAATTAATGGAATCCTATTAATTTTAGCGAGCTGGATAGACTAGAGTCGCTACAATTAATATAATTCTATTAATTGGGAGTTGGATTGACTAGGGTTTTGATATTTTCTTGAGCGAGCGGAGCGTAGCGTAGCGAGCGGAAACGCATAGCATGTAATGCCTAATAAATGTAAAATATCCAAAAAAGAGAGAGAGAAAAGGAATAAAATATGTTTGTTTACAAATAACGTTGTTTGTTATCCTTCAGAACCTGCAAAACAGTCAACTTTAAAGCTTAATAACTTATTTCATAGTTGAGAGAATTGATTTTGATCATATTAACCTTTTTATTAATAAATATTGCTTGCCATTATCTAATATGAATTATAACCGTAGATAACGAGTCAAGAAGTAGTAGATAACCAGCAAAGAACCTATAAGCTAATCAGTAAGCTTATCAGCGAGTACGAGTAACTGTTATAAATCACTACTGCTACTTCAAAAGTAACTGGATGTGGTCTTCGCAAAAAGACCCCGATTTTCTTTTAGGAGTTTAAACTCGGCCGAAGCGGAGCACAGACGGCTAGAAACATCGACCATGTCTGGGGCGAGGGTAGTGTTAGTGAGTGCACTGTTCAAAGGTGGTTTAAAAAAATTCGGGATGGAGACTTCAACCTTGTAGATAAAGAAGGTCGTGGAAGGCCTTCCTCTCTTGATGAAGATGTTCTACGAACATCAGTGGAAGAAAACCCACGAATAACTGTTCGAGAACTTGCAGATAAACTTAAAGTTAGCAAATCAACCATCCATGAGCTCCTCAAGGTGATTGGAAAAGTGAAGAAGCTTGAAAGTTAGGTTCCAAACGCATTAAACAACCGCCAAAAAACTCAGCGCTATGAAGTTTGTGCTGCACTTCTTTGCCGAAACAAAAATGACCCTTTTCTAGCCAAAAATGTTACTTGTGATGAAAAGTGGATTCTCTACGATAACAGTAGACGTTCTGGACAGTGGCTTGACAAAGGAGAAGCTGCAAAACATTTTCCAAAGCCTCCAACTCATCAAAAAAAGGTTATGGCTACGGTATGGTGGGCTTCATTTGGTTTGGTACATTACAGCTTCTTAAATCCTGGCAAAAACATCAATTCTGAATTGCTTTGTAACCAAATTATCGCCATGCATCAGAAATTGGCAATAATGAAGCCATCCTTGGTCAATAGGAAAGGGCTCATTTTGTTGCATGACAACGCCTGACCACATGTCTCATGTCACAAAAGTTGTTGGCCACATCTGCCCTACTCTCCAGACCTCTCGTCTACTGACTATCATTTTTTTAGACACCTGAACCATTACTTACAGCATAAAATATTTAAGGATTGAATGGAATTAGAAAATTCGTTTATTGACTTTATAAATTCTAAGAATTCTGAATTCTATTCAGATGGTATTAAAAAGTTACCAACACGTTGGGAGAAATGTGTTAAGAGTATGGGAGAATATTTTGATTAAATAATATAGTTATAATATACTTTTTTTTTATTTTTATTAATTTTAATACCAAAATCCAGCGTTATTTTCCGGACAACCTAATACCATTATGCCAATTAGAATTCTGAAGGGGTGCTTATCTACTAAAACCTTTTATAAGTGAAAAGAAAACTGTTTCTTCCTTCTATAAACATTTTCTTTACCAGCCAAAAACATTATCTTAAAAGTTTTCTTTTCAAATATTTATTTAAACTTAAATTTTAACGTCTACTATTATTTACTATGAATTTTAGGATGGGTTATTTATAGGTTACCATAGTAGGAATTGAACCCACGACCCTTGGCACGGAGTGTTAAGTGCTCACGCCTTAACTCTCATGGCCACCAGGTCTCCTTTCTTTTCAAATAATGAATAACATTTCAATAAAATCACGTAATTGGTATATTTAATAATAGCTTAGTTTTGATAAGGCAATATAATGTGACAAAAAAAATTATACTAAGAGCTCTATGTAGATATTGTAACAAAAAACAAAAACAATATTTTGAAAGAGATAGTTTTCACTCAATTGTAAAATAGATTATTTATTTATGAGAATAGATTATTTAATAACAAGTTCTCTAAAGCTAACCCTCTTTGCTATCACTATAAGCTTTAGAAATTTTTAGTTAATCACTTCTTGATAAACTAAATTTTTATTTTCGTTTTATAATTAAATTACAAATATATCCAGGAAAAAAGGGAAAAATAATTTAAAATAAAATGTAAACCAACATTTTTATTAACTCATTGCATTAAAAAGAAAAAAAAAATAAGAAGAGAAATTTACATGAAATGCACAATTTAGAAAGTTATAATAGAGTAAAAGAAAGTATAGTAAAAAAACAAACAAAACTAGACAGTGATTGAAAAGAAACCATTTTAAACTTTCACTAAATTTATCATTCATAAAATATAAAAAAGTACAATAGTAACCTATAAAAATGATACATTAAAATCAAGACTAGAGTAAAAAAAAAGTTAGAAAAAATAATTTGGCAAGGTTTGAGCTAAGTAGCACAATCAAAATGCTGATTATCTTTCCAACCCGATCTCACAGTAGCATACTGCTTTTATATAGCTATTCATTTCCGTCAAAAGCCCCTACAAAACTTTTCAAGCATTGGCTGTGTCAAGAGTTCAAATTATAATACAGTTGTCTATGCGTCGAAAGTGTGTTTGGCTGATGGACTAGGAGCTTCGGAAGCATTTTTGGCACAGATTTTCCATTTGAAGGGAAATACTATTTCAACAGTCCAGACATCGATTATGGCTGTTATCTATTATCAAACAATTCGTTTACTCCTTGCGGTCTCTCGACAAGGAGAAGTACATGAGCTGCAAACCCTCTGAGAGAAGCATCAGATTCAAAATGAACCAACTCGGCCAACCATTCCTGAGCTTCCATGAGTTCGTACGACATCTGATCGAGCATCTGAGGAGCGGCAAGTAGAACACTTGCTACACAAGCAACTGCTCCACTTCGAATAGTGATTTCTTCGTGATATCTCATAGTCCATGCTAATTCTAGAACTTCTCTACAAACTCTTAATGTCAATTGCCCGAGGTTTTGGCAGCAGGAAGTCATAATGGCAACAGATCGTAAAGCTGCAGCCAAGAGTAAAGGCATTTCTTGCATAGTTTTGAAAGACTGACCTCGGATCAATGGAAATATAAATGAGCCAGCACAAGTGAACTTATTTTCACTTCCTTTATTTACAACAGTTTTGCTAAGCTTTCTTTTCACTTGTCCAATAATCTTTTCCCGCACTTTCTGTTCTATCAACTTCTCTTTCCGAGGCTTGGAGAGCTTTTGTGCTGCAGTCGAAAGAATATCTAGCATCAAATATTTTACAGCAACGGAATACTTTTGTACAGTATTGAATTCTCTCCCCAAATGTTCCGCTGTTTCTTCTGGTTTTATCATAACAATCGCAACACAGGCATTAAATCTGTACTGATCGAAATCATCCACAGAGAATTTATTGTCTAGGGACAGAAGCAAATCGAGTAAACCAATGGCCAAACTCGCATCATCATGAGGCAACTGCCCGACAACCAATTCTTCAGCAACTTTAATGCATTCTTCCCACAAATCCAAATCTTTTTCTTCATTCAGAAGATCTATGAGATCCCTCAAGTATTTTGGCTTTTTCAAAGAGACTGCCTTAACATCGTTAGAAGTGTCATACGGTTCAAATTCATCATCACTATCTAATTCATTATTAGCTTCTTCTACATTTTTAATATCATTTTGTGATTGAGATAGATCATATAAGTTTGACTTAGGAGGGGAGCGTTTTAATTCCGATTGAACTTTCTCTAAAAATGTCTCAAGTAATTCATCTCCTGTAATATTACTGACTGAACTATCATTTTTAAAGTCATAATTAGCATATATTTTTAGTTCCTCTAATACTTCTGCCTGATTCGGTTTTATACCTGTGTAGTCGAATTCCAATTCATTGTCACTATTCTCTCGAATCATAGAAATGCAACTTTCTGCAGTAACCATGCCGATAATTCTTAAATTTTCTACTGTTGATTCCAAGTGAATAGAAACGCCTCGTAATACTCGACTTCTTAATTCTGCCCTCAGAGCACTATTTGACTTTATGTAGTCCAGGAGATAATTTGCAGCTAATAATATCAGTTTTGTTATGTATAGGTGCTGATCGTAAGGAGAATGGTTTAATGAGCTCTTGTCAGACCAGACTCTCAATAAATCAGAAAGTACATTGCTCAAAACTGATTTATCTTCCAAGTTGCCTAAATATTTCACCAAGTTAATAATGATATTGTCATTTGAATTGTAAGTCAAAAAAGGTATTTTGTTACAAAGTACATACCTCCAAGAAGACTGCAAAATGCAATTACCCAGAATGTCAGATATACTTATATCAGAAGATTGCAGGACTAAATATGCAGCTCTTTCGGTGCTTTTCTGTTCAAGTTTCAAGAACACATCAGATATCAGTGATTTAAAATTAGGTCTTTCTTTGCTCCAAGAAGACATGACCTGAATAAACATTCTTGCCGAATTTTCTGTTGAAAAATTATTGATCAATTTACTTAAAACTGTTGATACAGGGGTGCAATCGACTTCATAAAGAATAGTGTTTACATTGTAAAGAATACCGATAGCCTTAGCTAAATGACTAAACATATATCTGGAAAATGTCTCTATCTCAAAAACATCTGGAGTCATTTTTTCAAATTTATTGGCTATTTTGGAAGGAACTGAGATAATATTCTGAGATGTTTCATCCCAACTTCTTAATGCAATAACACGAAATGATTCAGAGTTTTTTGTAGCACTAAGACAGATATCGACTATGGCTGAAACAAAAGCATCACTTGTAATTAACTTTTCTAAAAGTCTTACACTTCTGTCGAGTTTCGAACTGGGAAAACCTTCTTTTTTCACACTATTTGTAAGAACTGTAAGAGATTCTGAAAACATTCCAAATGTTCCTCCTTCGACGACAAACAGCTTTTCCAAGAGCGTAGAGTCTCCAGGTGCCGAGATGATGGCTTCTATGATTCTCGTATACGTAGCTTCACTTACAATTGTAGATTCGCCATGTGATAAGATACGCTGTTCCACCAACGGGCCTGGGAGTAGGGCGACAAACCTCCGTATGCACGGCTCTGCATCGGCCAAAGTCTTCCAATCACCAACAGCTGAAAGGGAGAGAAACCTCCCTCAGCAAAGGGAACCAAACACATATTCACAACAAAAAATAAATATTCATGACTTTTTTATCCACCAACAGTGACTGTCATTTTCTTGTCATAATTCCAAATAAAACCAAGTGGTCAAGCAAAAAAATAATAAAAAAAAAAGAAGCCTGGACAAAATTGTTTACTTTATTAGCTGCACAATTTAACAAATGGCAAAATAAATTAAGTGAAGATAAAAATAAGAGAAATGACCATGAATTATTTCTATGAATCCTTCTCAAACCATTGGAGGCATATATGAAGAGGGTTCTGTTTTCGGGTTACTAAGTCCCATCCAGCCACAGTACACAATATTGGAACCTTTAAAATTCTAATTTCTGTTTTGTTATTTATCTTCAATCTATTTTGAGTGAATTATGTTAATAAATAAAATAAGTAAGGACCTAAATTTAAAATACAACTTTGCACAAAAATTAGAATTTGTACACCATTTTTAATCTATGAATGGGCGGAATATGTACACATATACCACGTCAAACTATCGAATATGAAAAATCTCGTTTTTCAGATTCGAGACTTTGTTCTTGAATTGTGGACGATATGGCTTTTTGCAAATTGTCGGAACTCTAACCCCCTTTAGAATAGACATTAATGCCTTAAATAAAGTATCGAATAAGACCATTTTTCAATACATTACTTCGTCTATGTATCGAATAAGGTCAAATAGAGAAATTAATAAATTCATTTTCTGGGAGGCGGTGTGAGTCAAACAAACTACAGGTTCAGACTCAGGGATCTTAAAAAAAAAATACGAGGCCGTAAGCGTTAAGGCGTGAGCACTTATCACTCCATGCCAAAGGGTAATGGGTTCGATTCGCATTAGGGGTGGTGGCTTTTCTTTAGAAAAAAGAAAAGGCATCAGCCCTATCCTGGCTATCCTAAAATTTGTAGTTAATAATAAATGGACGTTCAAATTTAATAAAATTAAAAAAATACACATGAATGTTTTCAGATTTTTCCTCTCTATTTGACCTTCAAATGAGCTTGAATCTGAGGTAATGAAGGGGATCCAACCCACTCATTGTAATCAGTGACCCCAAAAACCCTAAAAGGACCATACTGCTCCGAGTGTTTTTTTTAGATCAAATGTTGACCTGTGTTATTGACCCTCCCCCTCAAAAAACTTGATTTAAAAGTAGAAATAAAGTAGGTCTCAAGAAGTGGAAAGGAATAATTAAAGAAATAGTAAATTCTGCTTCCTGCAATTTTGTTTTTATGTTCTGAGAAGAGATTAATCATTGTGAAGCAATAACCAAAAAGAAACATAAAAATGATAACAGAACGGAGAGCTTAAGCCCATAAACAAAGTAAACAATTCCAGGCTTCAAAATTTGTAATTTATTGTTAATTGCTAGTAAGCTATATGAAAAAATTAAATACATTAAATAAAATACCTAGCATTGGCGAGTCGAGCGGGTTAGGCGACATTGTTTGCTGAGGAAGATTAAAGCCTGAAGAGAATGGAGAGCTTAACTGCTGGAGTGACGGAGTTGGGCTGCTGAAGCTTGGAGTCGCTGTCAAACCCATCAGGAGATCAGCATTCGACTGTGATTTCACCACTGTATAAGGAGTATTTCAGCAAATTAAAAAAAATATTCTCTTAAACAATCATTTTATGAAATAACATTCATAATTATTGAAAAGTAACTATATACCAGGCGAGTGGATTAAAAATAATACTCATTATTATTTATTTATTTATTTCATTATGAGCTACACAACTTTAGCGATAAGCTCATGATCAGGAAAATCTCTGTCCAGTCAAGAAAAATGAGAAAAAAGAAGAAAAAAAAAAAGAAAAATAATAACAAAACATAGAACAAAACGAAGACAAGAACAACCAGAACAATTTGATAATAATTTGAGTGACTTTTCACTGATGTGTGCAAATATTCGCGCATACATATGGGTTTTATAATGTATGCCTATATTACTCTTTTTTTTTTATTTTTTTATTATTTTTTTTTTTTTAACGGCGCATCGACAAATTACTCATTATTAATAAAAAGTCATGAAATAGTGGCTGGCAGTAAAAGGTTAAATTGCCTACAGCGGCTGTAAATATTTATAAGAAAAGCTCCTGATGAAGCACTAAAGATGTGACAATAGTAGAGTAGTAATTAATATATCACATTAATGTTTAAACGTTTACTAACAAATAAATACTTCAATAATTACCCTAAAGTGCTGGTTAAATGTCATCAAACAAATACAATAACTAATCGAATCAGAGATAAAAAATTATCTATAAATGTCCAAATTTGCATTAAACCTTCAAACGCTGTGAGTGCATAAAGGCGATCTGGGTTCTGCACCTGATAAGGTTAATCAGAAATTGAATCTCTAAAAATATATTATGAAATAATTTTTAAATATTTTTTATACCAATGATGTAAAATATGATTTTCTTTTTTCAGACTAAACACCAAATAGTAGCTGCAGACCATAGAACCACAAGGAATCAAAATAATTAATAAGATGTCCAAGTTAACATTTTCAGTACCGATGGCTTAAAAAAAAAAAATTTCCATCGGGCCCAAGTCATCCTTTTGTATAGTTATTTCAGTGGATTAATTACAATTTAGTTAAGTGTCAAATACGCCATGACAGCGGGCCCGCTGAAGGATTTGTTCTGGCGGATTCAGTATCATACTATACCATTTATCATATATACCGCAAACCTAACCGGGAATAACGTAATGAGGTACCAAACCAAATACGAAGGGTATAGGATAAGGCCCGAAGTAGTGGGGATAGAAAGAAAACCAAGCTATCAGCTGACACACACGCCACGACACCGGGCCACCAGAACGCATTTCTCTAAAGCATATGCCACGACGCCGGGCCCGAATGAATGAAAATAGGATAGGCATTTGAAAATAAATTATTATTACAGATAGACTTACTTGAAGCACTCCCATTGGAAACAGGTTGGGGAGAGGCGGCAGGAGGCGGTTGAGTAAATGCTGAAGAAAAGTCAGCAAAATCATCTTTAAGAGCACTAACAGAACTATTTGTATCAAGATTAGAGGTAATACTGGACGTGTTACTCTGCGGGAATGCATCAGCGAAATCTCCAAATTCCGTGCTTGAAATGTTCGACTGAGAATTTGTGCTTTGCCTTGGGTCGAACAGTTCATCTGCAACGTCGTCTATTAAAGATGGCATGATCCCACCTTTATCATTTGAATTTACATCAGGATTTGATAGGGCAGGTGATTGTGCCTGAAAATAACATTAACATTAAGTAAAAGTATCAAAGTTCTCTAAATAAATAATTAGTATCTATCCAAATCAAATATTAGCATTGTACTTTAAACACAATTTTCTGCTCTAAAGATCGTTATAATATCCTTAATCTATTATATAAAAATGAATCGCTAAATGTGTTGGTAAGCGCAAATCTCGAGAACAACTGAACAGATTTCGCTAATTCTTTTTTTATAATATTCCTTGAAGTACGAGGATGGTTCTTACGGAGAGAAAAATTAAAAAAATTGCCTGAAAAAGTCTAAAAACAACACTTTTCGGGTCTTTTTCACTTCCTTAATGCAAATTCATTTTTAAATAAAAACATATGTTCCCAATTATAATATTTTTAACAGTTAACGTATTTGGTTATTTGTGTATAAGTAAAAAAATTTAAATAAATAAGAACATGTAATCACTAGGTGACATTAGAATCACATGTTAATAATGCAATTTAAATTAATTTATATTTGCATTAACGAAGTAAAAAAGACTACACTTTTCTATATTCCCATACAAAAGATTTGTAATAATACTTAAAGGTCAATTTGAACTCTAATACCATACCATAAAGTGTTAGTGGAGGGGTTCTGGGAAGGCAAAACAATTGAGTGACATTAGTATCGTATAAATATTAATGTCAATATATGCCAATATTTATTCGATGGTAACATTACTCAAAAACAAATTGACGATAGTAAAATGTAAATTGTCTGTGGTTAAATGTCACTTGAAATGTAAACATCTCTTTGCTGTGCATCTATAATATTACTAAATATAAAGCCACAAATTTCTATAAAATTAAAAAAGTGTGTGTTTGTAACTTACTAAATATGCCTCCTATAAGACGGCGGACAAATTTAGGCAGAAGAACCCGAAATGCAACGCATCAAATTAATTATCAATCTAATCATACTGCCCAGGAACGTGAAGATCGCAATGAACATGGAAGAATTTGGTTAAGACAGACCCGCGAAGCGCGACATTCGACTAATAATGGTGCAAGTTTGAATCGAGCTGCTGTGAATTCATTAGTGCCTGCAGCTGTGTTGCTATTGGACCTATGAACTCAGTTTGACTATAAACAAATCCCAGGGGCAGTCATTAAGTGTTTGTGGTATTAATCTAGAAAACCCATGTTTCTCGCATGGTCAATTGTATATTGCCTGTTCCCGTGTTGGAAAACCATCTGCTCTGTTTATTTACGCGTCAGGTAATGAAACAAAAAATATCGTGTACCATTAAGTACTACAATAAAAGTGAAACTTAATTTAGAATAAGTAAAAATAAAATGAAATATAATAAGTTGGTATCATAATAAGAAATCTGATATTGTAATTTTGATTGTGATTTTTTAGTGACTATTAAAAGAATTTTAGTGTTTTATAATTTTTATTTTTTGACATAATTTAATTGCCGACTTATTAAGTTTTTTTTTGTTATCTTACTAGCTGTCCGGGTGTCCCAAATAGCAGAATAAGTATTAAAAAAAAATTAAAGAATTGACTGTTAGGCGGTACGAAGTTCGCCGGGTCAGCTAGTTATAGATAAAAATCGATAAATTATGGATAAATAAGGCTATCTTAACTGTTCTACACAATGAGGCCCAAAATATAAATTAATAATGGATAAGTTGACCAAATAATGAATGTTTGAGGCTATTTATAATATCTAAAAAAATTTAATCATTTGATCCACTGTTAAAAAATCTGATGAAGATGAAAATAATTCCTAGGCACAGCCTGTAAACGCACATAGTTAAATGTAAGGAAAAGTATGGTTTGCATAAAATATAAAATGTCAAACAGAAGGCAAAACGTTGAAAATAAAATGCAGATTTTTTTCATTTGCTTCAAAACATAAATTAACCCCACTTTTTCAAAAAATAGAAGTAATAAGTCACAAAATGATGAATGATCAGACAATTAATATTAAACTTTGTTTTTATTTTATACTTATAAATATACTTTTATACTTATGCTACCAAATTAAATATAGAAGAAAATATACAATGAATGCCAAGCCCCAATTGGCGAGTTAATTTTTCTAAAAAATAAAGATTTGAAAATGATGGTGTATCCATACTGCACAACATACACTACTTTAATACAATTAGGGGTCGAGGTTAGCTCAGTGGTAGAGCACTTGACTAAGGAACTGGAGGACCCAGGTTCAAAACCCGAGCATGTACTTAAGATTTTTATCTTCTAGTATCATCGTTCGAGGGTTGAATTTGTGGTCCCAGATCGTCCATAGGCTCACCCAGCCTTTAACTATTTAATTAATGGGTACCTGCAAAGAGAAAAATCAGGTGGCCGGAGCAAAGTATTGACCACATTCATCTCCCTAATGTGCCATATGGTCAAGAATCAGACACCTCTACAGTATCTACCCCTCCAATCCCTTGTGGGCTGTTATAGGGACTACTTTTTAGCATAAATATGCTTTAGCTATCACTAAACTGGAAAAAAACGTTACAAAAGTGTCCCCTGGCGTTCGCGCAAGCGCAGTGGCCATGTACGAAAAAGAAGACTGTATGTGAAACAATACAGTACATACGTTTGTCGGTGGATCTAAGCGTTACAAAAAAGTGTTAGCTGGCGTTCGCACATGCGCAGTGGCCATGTACGAAAAAGAAGACTGTATGTAAAACAGTACAGTACGTACGTTTGTCGGGTGGACCTAAGCGTTACAAAAAAGTGTCCGCTGGCATTCGCGCCAGCTTGGTGGCCGTATAAGAAAAATAAGACTATATGTTATACAGTACATTACATAGGTTTGTTCGGTGGACCTAAGCGTTACAAAAAAGTGTCCACTGGCGTACGCTCATTTGCGGTGGCCATTTATGGAAAAGAAAACGATATGTTATATAGTACATTACATAGGTTTGCCGGTTGGACCTAAAGCATATTTATGTTCCTGAATTTGAGCAGAATGCTCTAAACGAAAAAAAAAAAAAATTATAATACATTTAAATCGTAGATGCAACTAATTTGAGTCTTATTGGCTCAGGAGTTGCTATGCTATAATATAAAGCTCAGGTGTATAACTGGCAACGCACCCGGATGTAAATAGGAGATTTTGGGCTCAAACTAGTGCCGTTAATTTTTTGAAAAAATTAGGATTTGAAAATTAAGTTACTTTCCTGTGTATTATAAATACACAGGAGTGTGTGCATTCACTACTTTTCATTATAATAATTTAATTAATATGAAAAATTCTAAAATGAATTTACTAATAGGAACAAATGATGACAAAAAAAGGTTTTTAATCATACCTTGCCGTATATTGCAGCTGCACCGAGATCTATTCTTCGAGATGGACTTGGCTGTTTTTTTAATGGCGAATCTTTTTGCATAGCAGCATTTTCTCTTTCAGTATCCCTATAAACACGAGCAGGGCTGGATAGGCGAGGCACAGGGGTTTCACCTTCAGAGTTATCTCCTTCATCACCACTGAGGAAAGAAAATATCAGGAATTATTATGTTATTTTTTATTATTATTTTTATTATACATACATGTTAATATCGAAATAAGAAGTAATAATAATAAAATGAGAGTTTTAAGAATGCCTCTATATATATATATATATATATATATATATATGTGTGTGTGTGGCCTAGAAGTCGGTGCACCACAAAAAAAAAACAAAAACAAAAAAAAAACGCACATCACAATTATTTACTGGATATGAGATCATTTTTATTTAATTTGTGGTCTTTGATTGAATTCATCGATTTGTGACTTTTCTCTGGCAAATATTATAACTCTTAGTAAATTTATTCACTTACTCATTTAAGCCAATATGATGAAAACTTGTTTAATTCATAGGTTTTTACTTTTTTTGTATTGAAAAAAATATGAATGATACATATGATTCTCTTAATATGAGAGCATATAATTAACTTGCAATTCATATATTTTATAAATAAAAGAAATTAAAGAGTACTATCACATAACAAGCTGCTAAAACACAAAAGTATTTTCATGGACCAACATAGCAAAAATTCATGGACCAACATAGCAAAAATGTTTTAAGCCACCAAGTAATTTAATATATTTTGTAGGATTGCCCTAAGTAATGATTGGACAAATGTCAAATTATTTCTTATATAGTATTCTAATAAATTTTATTGAAAACAGTGCTGTGGACACAGTAGCCTCCTCCATGCCATTTGCATTAAATAAAAGAAGAAATGAAAAATAAGAAACTAATGAAAACTTCAGAAATGATGTAGGAAAAGTATCTAGTACTATAACAATTATTACAAAGTGATATGAGAATTAGTTGGAAGTGAACTAATGTTGAAAGAACATATTGCTCTATTTTTTATTTTGAAGATTGCCTGAATTTACTGTTTGGAAGTGAATATTTTTTGTTAATAATCTCTCATTGTAACAATTGGGACAATTGGATGAATACAAATACCTAACTTATTTTAATTCACTCGACACAAGAGAATGACTAAAACTGTAGCCTGTTCAGATAAACCTAGGAGTTCAATCGCGCGAACTACTGGACAAAACTTTCTCCCGGCAGTCTCACTTCTGTTCTACCATTTGCAAAGCCTTTTAATGATCAAACGCAATGCGAATCACTATAAAAACTGCATATATCTTGTTTAGGAGCAGGAAAGGGTCTGAGAGGCCAGGCAAGATAGTGTTTAATGTTTATCAATACTTAATAAAAGCTAAGGTTTAAACTATAACATTACCAATTCCACAAGCAAAACGACTGGGTTAAGGGTCAAGGTAATACAGGGGGGGGGGGGGGGGTATAAGGTTACAACAGGGAGTTTTTCCTGCTATTTTTACGGCCTCTCGGGAATAGAGGCCCACCCATTCTTTCTATTTGTCCCTCCAACTACTCCATCTAATTGAACAGGCCATACATACAACAATTCTTCTTTCGCCTTATTTTTAATATTCTCTAAAGCTGTTTAATAAGAGAAGTTAGCTATGTAATAAGTTTACCGACAAAACTGAATATTACCTTAAATCAAAATCTTCTCTTCGCCCTGCAGTCTCACTCCAGTCATATTCTTCCTTTCCCCATTTGCCACCTTCCCACCTCTCACCTAAAAAAAAAAAAAAGAAAAAGGGCCATAAGTAATACGTCTTTTGCTGAAAAAAGAAGAAGAAACAGTGTTCTTTTGGGCAGATTCTGCTGGTTTTGTTTTAACCCATTAAGAGCTCACAAAAGCAGCGATGCTCTATCCTGTTTGGCTGGCCAGAGAGGGCTTCTCTCCTCTGCCAGGCAGAGGAGAGCAAAGTTGGGTGATTTTTTTTTTGAGCATCTACTGCTATGGTCATTGGCACCAGTTGGGTGGCATTAGGTGTATTTTAGGTTTGCATTTACAAATAAATATTTATAAAAAAAAGAACACAGAAACTAATAAAATTTCAAATTGTAGTATCTCTCAAGACAGACCAATAAGCACAAGGGATCATTACAATTTTTGCACATGTCCCTCGCCTTCTTTCGTATTTTATTCTGGAAGACAAAACATTTCCTAGTTGCCCCTTTTTCACCTTCTTTTCCATGTTCCAGTTGCAATATGTTGTCTTCTTCCACCAAATCGTTTTGGCAGTCCCGCATGGAATTTTTCTAATAATTCTTATAAGACTCAGGTGAAAATATCATAGTCAATTTTTTCTTTAAAGGAAATTTGAAAAGAATTCTTGAATTTAGTATGGAAACATCCACTTTGTATGCAGTATCGGAAAAAATTGTATATCACTTCTTCCTGGTTATTAAATAAAATAACAAATAAAGACTAGAAGTCTTTGAGTGGTGAGCAAAGAATATTTGTGTCATATTTCATTAAAATGGGATCATTTTTGTAAATGATAGAGCACGAATAGACAAATTTGAAAACCTATAGGTTAAGATATGTCGAAATTTCTCATCAGTATGTCATTCCATATTAAATCTTACTCCTTACTTGATACTCACCGGTACCTCTTAATCCCATGGCGTCACTTGAAAGTCCAACATATTTATCCTTATTCTTTTTTGCTTTCTTCCTTTCTTCTCTTAATTTATCATCATCCTGTATGAAATCTATCAGCTCTTTGACTTTGTGCCTGAACATATGAATTCAATTTAAGGATATTGTTTTGATAGATTTAAATAATATACTTTTAAATAAGCATCAAAATAAAAAATGATGGCATAATTGTAGATACAAAAATGTGCTTGCATTATTTCTATTAAAACAGTGAAATGCACTTATCATTTTGAGATGAAAAAGTCGAGGGATGGTTGGGATTCCGCTAAGAGAAAAACGTCAAATCTTCAAGAAAAATCTATATGGCAGAAGTTTACTTCTCTTAAGAGAATCCCAACCATCCCTTGACCACTTATCATTCTTTTAGCTAATTCTGAAAGAATTAACTATTGAGGTTGCTCCCTCAAAAGATTTTTTTTTTTTATGTTCACATCTACAACAATCCAATTACTTCGACCTTTCTTTGAATGTATGTATGTGTATGTATATATATATATATATATATATATATATATATATATATATATATATATATATATATATATATCAATGTAACGGCAGCCTCAATTTTTGTTCTTCTGCTATGTATCTTGGCATACAATAATCTCAAAGAATGAAACGAAAAAGAAAGGATGAATGGGGGATTATCTGAACTCCTTCCTAAGTAAAGACTACCTAATTAATATGCCATAGTGGCTGAATGGTTGGGTGTTTTGGAGTGCTATAATTGTTGTTTTCATTTAATAAAATGTGTAGGAACAAAGATCGGAACTAATGGGAAATATTTATTTTGAAAACCAGAAAAAATATTTGCTTAATTTTTTAAAAAAAATACAATAGAGTCAGCTTGTTTTATATTTATTGTAGTTTTGCCTTTCTGGGGATTGTGCTTGATTTACATAGCTCCTGGGGACAGCCTTTTTCAATTTTGTATCGAGTTCCATTAATGCCAACTTATTAGTAGAAAACAAAACAAGATGGGTGAACCTCTTAGCCAAACTGATAGAGCGTATCAAGTATATGGAAGCTCGTTCTCTGTTTAGGGAACACATTGGGAAATATACCTTGTAGCAAATGGAAATGGAGGTTCAGGGTACATTTGTCATTGTAATATACTCAAGAGTTACCAGGGATAAATAAAAATTAGAATTGTATTTATAATTTTTGTTTCTCAAATCGTGCACATAGAAACACATTAGATAAATTATTTATTTGCAGATGCTGTACTCTGATATTTTCTTCCTTCGTTGTCTAAAAAGCTTAACTCTGGTGCTTCCTGGAAGAGAAGAGCTAAAATTTCTGTCAAAAGTGGAAGAAAATACCTATTAAACATAATAAAATTGTGTGTGTGTGTGTGTGTGTGTGTATATATATATATATATATATATATATATATATATATATATATATATATATATACAATTTTAATAAGTATACAGTTTTATTAGTACTGCAAAATGGTGAACACATTACCTTATATTGATACCCTGATCCTTTCCAACTTCATCAACATAAACGTAATTTTCTAGTCCTCTCAGATCGTAAATATGTTCTCGAGAAGAAGTCACAACTCTTTCAGATCCATTTCGGACAAGGTAGTTTAGAAGGAGTAAACTCTAAAAATGAAAGTAGCATTGAAGTAAAACAAAAATTAAAACAAACAAGAAGTTAAATTTATAGAAAGTGTTAAATCTTAGAAGAATTTGAACATCGTCTTTAATCATGAGATACTAAGAGAATGTAGAATAATTTTATTTGAAGCTTAATAAAAATATAAAGAAATTACTTGTGACTGAAGCTCTTTGACTACAGAATATACCACATTCTAAAAGAATACTCCGCATCATGGAAACTCATTACAAATTTATTGTTTCCATCAATGATCAAAGATTTTGCATGACATAGTATAAAACAATGTTTCATTCTTATATTTACAGATATTCATCTATTTTCTTCTCTTATTTTTATTACATATCCACTTGTGTAATTTCTTAAAAGAACTACTCAGCCATGGTTGGAGATACAGTAGACTCTCCCTAATCCAGAGTCGTTGGGGCCGGGGTACAGTCGGATTAGAGAAAACACTGGATTAGAGAGTTCAGAAGCGGTCTGTATGTACCATTTTTAATATTGCAAATTTAAATAAAATTTAGGCATGGAAGTATAAAATAAATTCCGCGATGAATTTTCGAGCTAGACTGGCTAAAATCAGGTGTTCCAACCGCAGGTGTGTCAGTAGAAACATTTATTTTCTTAGTAGAAACACTAGTTCCTGTGAATAGATAAAATAGTCACAGCCTACAGATAGGTCGGGGCTAATAGCCTTGCAGTTGATATACCATAAACAAAAAATCCGATGGAAGACTAAAAACATGTCAGACAAAATCAAATTTTGTAAGAGAGGAAAACATTGCGAGTGCTTTTGACGTAAGCCATTATCAAGTCACCGTTAAGATAGCACTTGAGTACTAACTTAACAGTGGCTTGAGAATGATGTACTAACGTCTAAAGCACTCGCCCACAGTACTCTCACCGATGCCAGTGATGATGGACTCCACCAACAGATATGACAAAAATACATTTACTGGTGGACTTAACCCCTTAGGTATTTATTTAAAAGCAACTTATTGGACCCAGAAGGCCAAAAAAGGAAATAAATAAAATCAGGCATGACCCCAATCTTTTTAGCTTCAAAAATGTGCATAAAAACTTTATCAATAATGGTGGAAGTCGATGAGGAAAATTAAGATTAATTTCATTTAGATTTATTTATAATTTTCTTAGGCCCAGCTCTCAGAAAACTATGAGCCTGAGTAAAAACAAAATACTAGGTATATAAAAAATCTGTGCTGATGAAAAAAAAATAGTCATAAAAAAAAAAGAAGAATATAACATAAAGTATGCGTACTTTGTATGTTCTTCTCCAATTCTTTTTGTTATCCTGTAACATTCTTTTCCAAAGCATCGTCATAACTTCAGGGAAATGTTCAAAAGTAAACGTTGCCTGAGCAACCTCCTGCATGAGTGCACCTGAAAGGAATATTAGTTTTCATATTTTAATCTATAAAAGTCAAGACAATTTTAAAATATTCATTAATTTGAAGCCATATTCAGTAAAATTCAAAAACAAATCTTACGATGTAAAATAAATATTTTAGTTATTATATTTTAATTTAACATCCTTTTATTAATGACTCAGACTTTTTTTTATCGGGTGATCTAAAGGTCACCATCCTTTATCAGCCTGGAGAGGGGCGATGCTTTCTCTATTTCAAAAGAATAGCCACGCTCCTAAAAGAGAATTGTACTCACAACTTTAGACAAGGAGTTTTAATTAATCAACAAAAATAATAATTTTGTTTAGTTTAATTATTTTATTTAATTGCAGAGAAAAGAAAGATTAATCAATTCAACGGGTTATACCACCTTGAGATTTTCAAAAAAATCAATTATTTTTTAAATAGAATTTTTTCTTTTTTTTATATCATCATAATTTATATTATGTAATGGCGTAGAAGTGGGTGCGCCTTAAAAAAAATCCAAAACAAATTATCTAACAAGGAGAGTATACATTGGTGGGGTCACCGATCAGGACCTTTTTTTTCTCGCGATTCTGCATGGAAAAATAGTTGACACGTATCCAAGCATTTCATCCAATACGCCTTAGGAACTAAGAAATAAAATAGGTTGAAAATGCTATATTTTATATACCGAGTTTAGAAAATTATATCGACATGATTCTTTCACCAATTCATTTGTTTTAGAGAGCAGATGAAAGGAAAAATTTAATTGTTAAACAATAATGTATATTTTGTCAAGTCAATTTAAAAATATGTTTACATTTTCAAATAAACTAGCATTATAAATTTTTTGACACAAAAAATAATAGCAGATTTAAAATCAGCACCACAAGAGACCCTAATGAGGTAAATATCATCTAAAGCAAAAATAAATCATTTTTTTCCAGTCCAGAAGAGCCTAAAGATTTGTAAGCGAAATATTTACAAGATGTTTTGAAATTTAATATCTCACATTAAGAAAATCAGTTTTTTATGTCCTTGGGCTCTTTCAAAAGAAGGGAGATTCCTTATTCTAACCATAAGAATAAGTATTGCATTATCTCAGAAGGTACTTGTAAGAAATTATTCTCAAAATAAGAATAAAATTTCAACTTATTTGCATATAACGTTGATCCCAGAACATGTAAAAACACCCCGAATGGAAAAAAAAAAAAAATGTCTCTTTGGAGCCTTTATTAACCCTCCAAATTTGGTTTAAATTGGTTAAATTTCCTTTGAAATATGGTGAAATTTTTGAATTGTTAATTATAAAAAAACTATGGTGAAAGCTTTGTTTTTATTCAGCATTGAGTTTATAATAAAATCGAATTGAAAGGAGATTAAGTAAAGTTTTTTTTTAAGGAAGTGAAAATGTAGATTTGATTTTAAAAAATAAAAAAAAAAAAAATGCTATAATTAAGACACACTCAGATACAAGGGCAAATTTGTTCAACAAAAGTCAAAGACTGGAGAAAGCCTAGTGCCACATAGATTACTGCATGTAACACAAAATTAATAGAGTTTAAAGAAAATTAATATTTAGGTTACCTGTGGGACCCCAAGCATCATCATTGGTTGCTTCTCGTACTTTAGCTTCAACTTCAGTATAGTTCATAACAACATTGGTGCTAGAAAGAAAATTTATCTTATTAAAAGAAATATTAAAATAAATGCCTACAGTTTTATGGATGTTATGAGTATACTTCTAAAACTATTTGTAAGGGCAAGTATTTAAAATTCCACAGCTTGTTAAATCTTTTGAAACTGTAAGCCACTATTGTGACAATCTGCAGGCTTGCTCCGTGACTGATAGTCTCTTTAGTGACAAGGGTATTTCTTTGCTTCAGGACTGAAAGCCACCACTATGACAGCTTTTTTACAATATCTAGGGCTAGATTACGGCACCGTAATTTTAAGTATATAGCCTAACTACAGTGAGGCAAAAATCTGCTTTAAGGGCCATGTCTGAACTGAAATAATCAACAAGGTGAGCATCCACTGTGTTTCGATGAAATTTAATTGAGATAATATAAATCTCAATAATTAATAAAATACTCTTAGTATAACTTAGTGAAAGATTTATCTTAAAATACATTTATTAATTCAAAGGGTACAGCATCTCTTATGTAATGCAAATTAGTATTAATATAAAAATGTGGTATATTGCAATGAAACACAACTGAGATCAAACAGCTCCCTGCGTAGATGATCTCAGTTTGGAGATGTGCCTTAAAGGGGAAAGTTCGCCTTAGTGCAGTTATGCTGTTAACTAGTCTAAGAAGCATGAAAATAGATGTGAAACTGCTAGAGAAATTTTAAAAAAATGACTAATTTGTAAAGGTGTTTTTATTTTATTTTATCAATTGAAAACACTAGATTTTAAAAAAAAAAATAAAATAATTTTTTAAATAAAGAAAAATTCATATTATATATACAGAGCTCAAAGTCAAGTAGGGAGGTCTTTTTAAATGAGTGATTTTGGTGTGTATATCCTTATATACAGACCAAATTTGAGCAAGAAATAAATTACTAAAAGGTTTAAAAATTCCAAATGTAATATCACCCTCTCTCTAATCTCTGCTGACAATTCAAAATTGAAATTTTAATAACAAAAATATAGTAAGGATAAAATAATAAACTAACAATATATATTATATTATATTATATATATATATATATATTTATATATATATATATATATTTATATATATATATATATATATATATATATATATATATATATATATATACATACATACATAATTATTATGCACATATGTATAGGCCAGGTAGGACGACAAGAAGTTCAATTATCAATTACACTATTATATACAAATACAAATAAATATATATAAATATAAATATATATATATATATATATATATATATATATATATATATATATATATGAACAATGTTATATACTCATTTGTAGTCCATTAAAAATTGTTTTTGATAAATTTCTCTTAAAAGAGTTTTAATTGGTTTATTTCAGTCCTTATCATATACTTTAGAGTTTTGGAAGAACTTTTTATTATTATGTTTTTTCTTATTATTTAAAAAAATTCTGTGAGGATAGTCACTATTGAAATGTTTGAAATTCTATGGTTATAATGTTTTGTGTACTTGAGGTTCCATTCTACTACTATAATTGTATTACAGTTGTAGTTTTTATAATATTAATATTTAATTATAATATTATCCTAATAATAAATATAATACTCATTTTAGTATAATTTAAAGAAAGATTTGTCTTAAATTACATTTATTAATTTAATGGGTGCAGCACCTCTTAACCATGCAAATTAAAATTAATTAAAACACACAATATATTGCATGTTGGAAAGCCAGTACTTTTTTTTGTTAAGAGGTTATGAAGTAATTATTCAAATGGAAAGTGCAAACTAGAAGTTGGAAGAAAGTGGAAACTAATAATTTCATAACAGAAATAAAATGTCAGGTGCTTAAAAAACAAAAAGAATTAAAATCCTTTAAATTGCACTAAATGTCACCAGGCTCATAGATTATTTTCTCTTATACATGATTCATTTGTAGGAAAGTATACCCTTGTTATTCATTTCATTCACTGAATGATCCTATAAACTTAAAAAACCTAAAATAATTTATAATGTTTTACTGTATATAAGTATTCTAGCTAAATAAATTGATTTAATTCTAATATTTAATTACTGCTGGATCACAGACTAATCAATATTAATTCAATCTACTCAGAGCAAATGCTAAATAATTTTTATAAGGGCTATTTTTCTGTTAATTTTAGTAGAAGAAATATTTTACAGTATGGAGTGTCTTAAAAAAAAAAAAACTTCATATCTGGCTAATTTTTAATGAACAATACTTTAATCTGTGGGCAGTTTGTCTCCGAATAAATACTTCATTCCTGCGGTGATAAATCTATTACTTGTGAGGGACAGTTTTCTTTTTCTTTTTTTTCTTTTAAAGAATTCAAAAGGAAATAACCATAATCATTTAACGCTTCAAAGAAGAAGCATGAGAAAATAATTTTAATTATTCCCAAAGGATAATAGATACAGAAAAGATAGAAAACTAGATGTGACCTATGTAACCATAAGATAACCTCTCTTGGGTTGCCAATATGTGATTAAAACTGCTTGGAACAAATTAGCAACTGTTAACAATTGTATTTTGATTAAAGAAGGTTTTTCTTCTTCAAAATTCAGGCATGACACACGTCATTTATAGGTAACAAAACAATTACACACAAAAATAATTGATATGTGTGCAATATATATTATAAATTGGCGTCAACATGTACTATAAAAAAATCTAGTTCAAGGAAAATAGTGTGCAAGTTATCTAAATAATAATTTGACAACATCGATAAGAAGTTTTAAAAACATGATATAACTTCTGAAGTACTTCAATAAAATATTCATAAAAGTAAGACCAAAACATCAAAATTACAAGAAAACTTAATATGAAAATAAATTGCATTTATAACATGATTTAATATAGAAAAACATATGTTAAAAAATAAATGTAAACAAGTGACCATGAAAGCTTCCTTCCAAAAAGGGGGAGGCTACCAAGTGCATTAGAACACTTACACTTTGTCTGCAATTTCTCGCATTTTCCACATTTTGGCACGTTGTTATTTGTCAAGACCTATTCATTAATAGTTCAAAGGAAAGCTGCCTTCTCAGAGATGGAAACACTACAGCAAATTTTATCACACACTTAATACACCCAACAGCTGAGCCTAGCCCTCACCATCACTGACTGACATCTTGAGTGACGTAATCAACATTGCATTATCTTAAACTGTGAATAGGTCTTTCCAAATTAATAAACGTTCTTTTTTATCTTCCATTAAAATCAATTACTAGGCCCAAAGTAATAATTTTAAAAAATACTTAAATAAGCTAAGCATTATAGTCGACCATTTATTTAAAATTTTAATTTTAATCTTTCTAACATCACAAAATATTTTGTTCGTTTTTCTCTTTAAAATTTGATAATAGTAGTTAACACAAGCATTTTATTTTTAATATTTCACCCAAAAGAGCATTCTAAATGTAAATAAATCATTATGTACAACTTAAATCTCTTTGGAGTATGCCCACTCTAGCGGAAAAATTTATTAAAGAGACAAGTGTGACTTAATTTCGTATTTTAAAAAAATAAATCTTCAAACTGGTACAGGCTATTAAAGGTGCATTTTATTGTAACGAAATTTGTTCTTTAGATTAGAAAAACAGGTGCCCGGATAACCGAGGAACCCCACTGAGGCCTGCAAGACCTATTGTGCCACCCGGCGTGTCGTTCTGTTATAATACCAGACCCGTGTCAGAGATGAACCTCCTTAAGCGGCCCCTACACGATCAGTAATAATGACAGTATCAGTAATGTCATTACTATTCAACTCTCGTCATTCCATATCATCATTACAATGTACACCTTACACCGTAATTTCTCGGATCATTTTTAATGTCATTACTTTTCTTCAGTATGCATTGTGATCGCCGTGACAGCAGCGTTTTGTTTATAATGGATCCTCGCAAAGTCGCCTGTGTAGCTATAATTGCAGCACTAGCTACAAAAAAACGTGTGAAACGTTCAAGGTGGATGAAGGAGTGGCTGAAAAATCGCGAGCAATATTCTCACGTTTTGTTGTTTTCTGAAATTCGGGACTCGGATCCAGATGATTACAAAAACTATTTTCGAATGAATGACACTAATTTTGAAACCCTACTCAATCTAGTTACACCTTTTTTAATTCGAAAAGATACTATTATGAGACAGTGTTTGCCCGTGAAGGAAAGACTGACAGTTACTTTGAGATACCTTGCCACTGGGAGGAATTTTGAAGATCTCAAATTTTCTGCAGTTATGTCACCATCATCAATAAGCACTGCTATAATTGAAACGTGTGAGGTGCTTATACATGTTCTACAAGATTACATAAAGGTAAGATCTCTTACCTTCATGTAATCTTATCTTATTACTATTAGGTAAGAAAATAGCTAATGACATGGAGCATCATCATCTCCCAATAATTAAATAAATAGGTAAGGACATATTTTAGCTAAATATGTTCTAACGTAAAATTATGTTCTTATCTTATTACTATAAAGTAAGAACATATTTTAGGTAAGAAAATAGCTAATGACGCGCTGCATCAATATCGCCCAATAAATAAATAGGTAAGAAAATATTTTAGGTAAAAACATATTTTATTTTTTACAATAAATTATTATTGTTGAACATTACATGTTTATTGATATCTAGCATAATAGTTGCTTATGTTAGGATTTTCATCCTCCAGATCGTGGGGTGATCGTTTATAATTTGGTGAGGAAACAGTTGTAGACGTGTCTATAAATGACAGGGCTTCCTCGTTAATCTTTACAGAGTGTCTGTGTAATGTACCCAGGCTGGCCTCAAATAACACATCATTAATAGCTTTTTCCGCTAATATACGTTGCTGGGGATCTAATTGAACTAATTTTTCTTCCCAAGCTTTGGCAATTGTTGGAATTGCTGGTTCATTTGCTGAGTTTTCCAAATATGAGCAAGCTTTTTGGAGTAGCTCATTTTGTCGGACGGTTGATGAATGCTTGATTTTTTTGGCCATGGATGGAGGTGGCCTAGCAGGCTCTGATATTGAGGACCGTGAAGTTTTATTTTTCTAAAAATGGGGATTTTAAAAATTTAATTAAAAATTTTTGGATTATGATAAAGGAGGGAGGGGGGATCAAAAAGATTTTTCTTCTCATTATGGTCAAGTGACACCTCATTTTAAAGGATTTTAACGCTGAGCTTTTTTTAAAATTTTCTGTGTTCAACAAATTCCTACGAGTTTTAGTTTTAGTATTGTTTTATGTTACAGTTTCCAACAACGTCTGAAGAATGGATTCAAATAGCCAAAGAATTTGGAGACAAACATCAATTTTGGAACGTACTCGGAGCTATTGATGGCTAACATATTGCAATTAAGAAACCGGCTAATTCAGTGTCTCTTTACTACAACTATAAAGGGGTTTACAGCATTGTGTTACTGGCACTAGTAAATGCAAAAAAAGAGTTCATCTTGGTTGATGCTGGAATGAACGGACGAATATCAGATGGAGGTGTTCTTTACTACTCAACATTTGGAGCCCTTTTGCAACAAAACCTTTTAAATACACCAGAACCTGCACCTTTGCCTAATACTACTGAATGTTTCCCATATGTTTTTGTTGGGGATGAAGCATTTGCTTTACGTGTTAACCTAATGAAACCTTACCCTGAGAAAACATTGACTCCACATCACTTTGAATTCAACAAAAGATTATCAAGGGCTCGTGTCGTTGTAGAAAATGCATTTGGGATTTTAGCAAGCAGATTTGGGGTTTTTCAAAAGCCTATCTATTTGGAACCGCAGAAGGCAACGACTGTTACTATCGCAATCTGCTACTTGCACAATTTTCTGGCTAAGGAATCTCAACAGTCATATTTCGCAACAAGAACATCCGAAACAATAGAATACGATATTGCTAATTTACAAAGTACTCTCAACAGGAATTGTGGCACAGATGCCAAAACAGTACGGGACAGATTATGCAATTATTACAACAGTGAAGGAAAATCGTAAAAATAATTATTGTAATGAAAGTAAAATTTTCATGATGATTAGATAGTTAGCCGTCGAGGTGATAAGTACAGATGGAATGGTTGGGATTCGGCTAAATAAACCTCAATATGATTTTTGTTTTTAAAAAATCTATATTTCGGACGTTTCGGCTACTCATTGGTAGCCTTCGTCAGCTAAAATGACAAAAAAAATAAAGTCCGTCACGCAGGAGCTGCATAACTAAGCACTTTCCTCAGAATTTGGGTAGTGTAGATTGCTTTCCAGAACAATTTGCTTAAAATATCCTACATAAATAAAATAAAAACATGAATAGTTCTCTTTTAAATTTGTAATGAGTAACTGATCAATTAATAATTTGCTTCCAGAGTTATGTTTACACATGGTACCTATTACACTTCGTAATAAATACAAAAAACCTCATATTATCCTATTTTGATCTAACGCAGGAACAGGATACAGTCACTCTAGTGGTAGAAAGCGCTCCTTGCGGCGGCTTTGTGAACCTACAACTGACGGGCTTTTCTATTGAAATATATTACAAATTAAACCCCCGCTTTCCGATTGACCGATTCAGCTCATTTCTACAACAATTCTTTCTCATGAGTTACCCACGACGTATACCGCGTTTCGTTACAATACAGCAGAAATTACGACCGGTATGAGTATATTAAGAATTTGGGTCAGGAGTAAACCCCCCCTTCTAATGAACCGATTTAGTTTATTTTTACAACACATATTTACCTGTAGATTACCACTACGAATTCCGAGTTTCGTCGAAATATACCAAAAATCACTGCTGGTAGTGGCGAATTGGTATTGTGGGTCCGGAGTAAACCCCCCCTTCTAATGAACCGATTTAGTTCATTTTTATATCTCACTTTTCTCTCTATATTACCACTACGAATACCAAGTTTCGTTGAAATATAACAAATATTACGGCTGACATAGTCAAATTAGTGTTTTGGGTTCGGGGTAAACCCCCCCTTCCGGTGGACCGACTTTGGTGGTTAACGAACTCGTTCAATCGTTTGCTAATTGAATGCTATATACCAAGTTTCGTGACGAAAAAACAAAAACTCTGGCCGCTATCGTGTTAACAGACACATATATATCTATATATATATGCATATATATATATATATATATATATATATATATATATAGATATATATAAATTTTAACGGGGGTCATTTTCGGTGTCTACTAGGTAGGATCGATAAAGATTTGAAGAAATTTTTCAAAAATTCCGTCATGAGTCCAACCTCAATAGCTACTTTCCTTCGGAGGAAAGTGCTAAGAAGAAATTAATACACAAAAAAAATTATGATTGTGATAGGTAACAGAGCTATAGATACAATTAACTTATAAAAGAACATATCGTCTTAAATTCTTTGAATGAAAAAGTGAATAGGTACAATAATTGATTTTAATAGTAATTAGTAACGTTAATTGATTTTACAAAGAAATAAGAAACTGCATACCAATGACAAATATAGTAGCTAATAGTAACATTAATTAATTTTACAAAGGAATAAGATACTACATACCAATAGAAATGCCGAGCGGCAGAGGAAGACCAAGGTTGGCAATTAAGTAACCATTGTAGAGTGTCTAAGGAGAAAAAGAAATCTACTGGGGTATAAGTAAGTGGGAACAAGCAGGTGGTGGGGGAAATGTCGGTAAGGATCAAAAAGCATGTTTATGACATGTCGGTAAGGATCAAAAGGCATGTTTATGACATTTATGACAGGAAAGGAAAAAAAGGTGTTAATGGAAGGATACCCAAGGGGCATGGTAAAAATCTAGGTGGGAGGTCGGGAGAGTATTTGGAAAGCATGTCATAAACATGCTTTTTGATCCTTACCGACATTTCCCCCACCACCTGCTTGTTCCCACTTACTTATACCCATTCCATCTGTACTTAAGTAAAATTTTGTTAGGTAAAACTGAAGGAGAGTGTCCTCAGCACCGATTTTCTTCAAAGTTTGCAATATAACGTATTTTGATGCACTAAACACGAATCCGTTGAAAAAAAAAGTTGCTCGCAACTAGGAAAGAAGTTATTTTAAAAAAAAGTTCATTGTTATGAAGGTTAGGGAAGACTGCCTTGGACGACTTTTAGGCATAGAATTCTTTTCATTTCTGCGAGTTGGATTGACTAGGGGTTTTGATGTTTTCTTGAGCGAGCGGAAACGCATAGCACGTATGCCCAAAAGCGACAGTTTACGCCCAAGTCAGCTACCACAGGTGAGTCTAAATTTCAATCACACTTCGTCATTAAGGACTATTGCGCAGGCGCGTGTTTACATATAAGCTGTTTACCCCGTCTTTTATAACCTCCATAACAGTGAACTTTAGTGCTTAATAACTTCTTTCCTAGTTACGAGCAACTTTTTTTTTTCAACGGATTCGTGTTTAGTGCATCAAAATACGTTATAGTGCAAATTTTGAAGAAAATCGGTGCTGAGGACACTCTCCTTCATTATTACCTTTTGTTAAATGTAATTATAGGCACCCAATGATTGTCTTTTGATTTAATATTGTTACTTTTATTTTTTTTCCTTTTAGCTATGATTTATTTATTTTTATTATTTTCTTTTTGTTTCTGTAATTCAATTTAGTATGTACTATTTTCTTTTTTTTTCTGTATTCTCATTAAGTGAAATCATAAAAATGTCTTTACTTATCACAATTAACCAATGTGCTATACAATTTGTGCAGATGTTAATAAACGCTTTATAATTTAAAAAAAATGATTGTAATGAAACAAAATTTAATTAAAATAATGATTGGTTAATGTTACTACTTACTTGTGTTTGCCCAAAATCTGCATTCACCGGTAGCTCAAACTTATTTATAAACTGCAATGAGTAAAATACCCATGATGTTGGTTTGTAAATATCATCAGCACCAGCCCCTGATCTCTTCGAATCTTCAATTTTTTTCAGTTCTTTTCTGTAGTTGCTGCGCAGAGTATTTATTTTCCGTCTTACGTCAGCTCTAGTCGCCCCTGGTTTACCTTTAGCGTAAATAGTAAGAAGTTTATCCAGCGAAGCATTTCTTTTAGCTTTATTCATGTAATTGGGGTCAGTCGGGCTCCACAGCTCAGGTAGTCCCTCGTACGTGTCAATGAACAATCCAAGAATGGCGTCGTTGTCAACAAAGCAGTCAGGTACACTTTCACTCTCCATTTTCTCGTATAAGCGGGTTACGTTGGGCACGGCAGCTCGAGAAAGACTGAGTAATGACGCAGCCCTCCCTACACCATCATTACTAATGACAGTATCCCCTCCCTTTCCGGTAATGATGGAGCCGAGATCAGGAAATCCGGATTCGCATCACTGCTGCTCGTCATTCCAACTTTGTCCACCTTACACTATCATTATTACTGTCATTTTGACAAGGTAATGTCATTATTACTGATCGTGTAGGGGCCGCTTTAAAGTAGTAAGGTTCAGTTCCGGTATCCTCCTTGGGTCATCAATTATCGCAGCTCCTAAGTGCAGGTACCTCTTGGCTGCCAGTGTCGTGCATCTACATACGATGTGGTATGGGGTTTCGTCGTCTTCGGAACATAAACGGCACCATGTTGTATTGGTGAGTCCCATAGAGTAGAGGTGTCTCCGTAGTTTACAGTGCCCTGTGAGTAGGGCTGTCAATAATTTCACCTTGCTTCTGCAAAGATTGAGTAGTATCCGTTCTCTTCTTGGTACCATAAATTGCTTTGCCTGTATCTGGGTAGTGCTTCTACTCCACTTCCTCATATGTCCAGCTTCTCACGAATGCTCAATCTGGCAACTGCCGGAGCAATTCCACATATTGGCTCTGGTGAAAGAGGTATCGTGGATGCCCCAATGTTAGCCAACTCATCAGCTCTCTCATTTCCAGGTATGCCAGAGTGCCGTGGTACCCACTCCAGTTTGACCCCGTTTTTCCAGCCCAGATTATTTAGGCTATCTTTACATTCTTGTACGACCTTAGATTTTATTCTATTCGCAGATAGCGCCCTTATAGCGGCTTGGCTGTCCGAGAACATAGTAAAGCGTTTGTCTCTATGGCCTCCGCTATTCATGATGTCCGCACACTTATTTATGGTCAATACCTCAGCTTGGAACACCGTAGCATATTTACCCAGTGGTATGTTGAGAATGTGTGTGGTGTATTGAATCCACACCCCCGCTCCTGTACCTAATTCAGTTTTCGAGCCGTCGGTAAACCCATAGCTGTCCACCCACTTTGTATCATTCTATGTTCCAGCGCTTCCTCTCTTGTTTTAATTGATATCACAAAATTTGAGCTGAAGGTCATCTGGTCTTGATAGTCCGAAGACCTGCAGATTCCTTCGGATGATATCACAATGTGCACTAAACGTTGGGCACGATTTATGTCCCAATATTTTGAACCTGTATGCCGTGTGTCTGGCTGTTTATTCAATAAAAATCTCTATTGGTCTTAGGTTAAGCAGTATCTCCATAGCTCCCGTGGGGGGTGGAGCCCATTGCGCCTGTGATCATCAGGCAAGCCATCCTTTGCGGGGAGCCTACCATTCTCTTATTGGTAATAGTGCCGCAGCGATGCCACCACACTATCGATCCATACGTAACTATCGGTCTCACGATCGCAGTGTAGATCCAATGCATAGCTTTGGGGGTAATACCCCAGTTATTCTCAACTACCCTCCTACAAGCCCACAGGGTCCGTGTGGCCTTCTTGGCTGTGTTGTAGATGTGCTCCTTCCAGTTAAGTTTCGAGTCCAGAGTGACTCCTAAATACTTCACTGTTTTGGAATAACTTAAGTTGCTGTCTGCAAGTCTCGGTGTACCTAGTCCCTCCACTTTCCTTCTTGTCGTGAAAGGTACCAGTGTGATCTTCTGCGGGTTAATCTTAAGATGTTTGTCCCTGCACCATTCATCCACTATGTGTAGTGCTGCATCGAGCAGTTCCCCTAGAGTTGGCAATACCTTCCCTGCCACTGCAATCACCAGGTCGTCAGCATACGCCTGCGCATGAAATCCCTGACCTTTAAGTCTTGTCAGCATTGTATCTACCACAATACACCATAACCTTGGTTTAATGTGTTTATGGTACGATTTCTTAGTAGGTTTACTGTCCAACTTGTAATAAATTCCTCAACGTTTCTGCCAACCATGGCGTCTCTTACCGCCGCAATGGGAGTTCTGTCAAAAGCTCCCTCTATGTCTAGAAATGCGCACAGTAATGTCTCCTTGTACCGCACTTGGGGGGCCAACGCTAATTTTCCTCCTCATCCGTCTTAGGTCAACCAGCTGTTCGGCAGATATACTGCCTTGCCACCTGCTGGGGGGAGGCGGCGGACGAATCCTTTGAGGATTGTGCACTTATCTATGTAATATAGTAATTACTAACGTCGGTCAGAATGATTTAAACTGAAAGAAAACATTATTTTGAGTTCTAAGTTTATGCAAAAAGTTCAGATTTAAAGACCACACAGGAGCCCTTAGAAGCTGATGATTTGTTTTTTTCATCAGAACTTAAAAAGGTTCGTTTAACTCCACGTAAAACAGCACAGAAAAATACGTTTACTTTCCGATTTAACCTGATGTTATTCTTGTAGCATTTTGCGTACTACGCATCTAATAATTATATGTAAATTATGTATAATTTATCAACGTTTAAATTCACGAATATAACCATCTACCCAAATAGATTTTTGAGTACGCCTTCAGGTATTTGGAATGCACTTTTGTCAATTTTTCCAACGAGATTAAGAAAATTCATTTTCTATTCTCGCAGCTAGAATAGCCCTTTCAGGCGCTCAGGGTTAACAGGGAGGTTTCAAACTGTCTCATCTTAACTCATTTAAATCAATAATTACTCTTGGTATTTAATGACATCTATAGTTTTAATGAAATGGCAGAACCAGGAGTTATTCAAAAACTGGACGAAACTGTTGTCAATAGAATTGCTGCAGGAGAAATTATACAAAGGCCTGCTAATGCCCTGAAAGAATTATTGGAGAACAGGTATTTCTTACACCAGTGGAATTCTTCGAAAACTCCATTCTTCCAAAAAACATTTCAGTTAATTGTTATTTTTCAGCCTGGATGCCAAGTCTACTAATATTAAAGTTACTCTTAAGGCAGGAGGACTTAAACTCTTACAAGTAAGTAATCTCTGTCATTCGATCTTCTGTCCTTGCTAAGAAATATGATTGCAGAATAATTTTCCTTGACTTTTTTTTTTTTTTTTTTTCTTTTTTCTGGAACATTTGACTCCTTTAGGGAAACATGTAAACCCACCTGAGGCAGTATTTAAACCTGCTTCTCTAAAGACCCAGAACTCTGAACCACCTCTTCTTTTTGTATTCTGAATTTAATGTCTTGCCATTTGATGACACAGTGAATGTGCAATCTTGAGGTGCTCAGTTTATTAACTATTTTTAAATTTGCCTCTAGGCTTAATTTCTAGCAAATGAAATTTTACAGTCTCTAATTTACTTTACAATTTATTTTGAATGTATTTGTCATTCTAAACCATGTTTCCTTCAACCCATAGTAATTAATCTTGGATTCTTCTTCGACTGTTGTTGATAATCTCAAGTAGTTGCACTTTTTAAGTTTAAGTTCAGCCGTTAATGTCAAAATTAGCTTAGAATAATTGAGATAAAACCTTAATATGCGGTGTTGTTTTTCTAGGGGAGAGATGGAAAGGCTAAATGGCTTGGAAAAATATTTGTATTTAGATAAATATAGATTATGTTAAATAATTTTTAGCACTTTCCTCCGAAGGAAAGTAGCTATTGAGGTTGGACTCATGACGGAATTTTTGAAAAATTTCTTCAAATCTTTATCGATCCTACCTAGTAGACACCGAAAATGACCCCCGTTAAAATTTATATATATCTATATATATATATATATATATGCATATATATATATGTGTCTGTTAACACGATAGCGGCCAGAGTTTTTGTTTTTTCGTCACGAAACTTGGTATATAGCATTCAATTAGCAAACGATTGAACGAGTTCGTTAACCACCAAAGTCGGTCCACCGGAAGGGGGGGTTTACCCCGAACCCAAAACACTAATTTGACTATGTCAGCCGTAATATTTGTTATATTTCAACAAAACTTGGTATTCGTAGTGGTAATACAGAGAGAAAAGTGAGATATAAAAATGAACTAAATCGGTTCATTAGAAGGGGGGGTTTACTCCGGACCCACTATACCAATTCGCCACTACCAGCCGTGATTTTTGGTATATTTCAACGGAACTCGGTATTCGTAGTGGTAATCCACAGGTAAATAACTGTTGTAAAAATAAACTAAATCGGTTCATTAGGAGGGGGGGTTTACTCCGGACCCACTATACCAATTCGCCACTACCAGCCGTGATTTTTGGTATATTTCGACGAAACTCGGTATTCGTAGTGGTAATCTAAAGGTAAATATGTGTTGTAAAAATAAACTAAATCGGTTCATTAGAAGGGGGGGGTTTACTCCTGACCCAAATTCTTAATATACTCATACCGGTCGTAATTTCAGCTGTATTGTAACGAAACGCGGTATACGTCGTGGGTAACTCATGAGAAAGAAGTGTTGTAGAAATGAGCTGAATCGGTCAATCGGAAAGCGGGGGTTTAATTTGTAATATATTTCAATAGAAAAGCCCGTCAGACGTAGGTTCACAAAGCCGCCGCAAGGAGCGCTTTCTACCACTAGAGCGACTGTATCCTGTTCCTGCGTTAGATCAAAATACGATAATATGAGGTTTTTTGTATTTATTACGAAGTGTAATAGGTACCATGTGTAAACATAACTCTGGAAGCAAATTATTAATTGATCAGTTACTCATTACAAATTTAAAAGAGAACTATTCATGTTTTTATTTTATTTATATAGGATATTTTAAGCAAATTGTTCTGCAAAGCAATCTACAACTACCCAAATTCTGAGGAAAGTGCTTAGTTATGCAGCTCCTGCGTGACGGACTTTTTTGTTTTTATATAGCTGGAATGCATTCACTTAATTAAATGTAGTCTCCATGTGCTATTTATTATCTCTTCTTTTCTAGATTCAAGATAATGGATGTGGAATACGCAAGGAAGATCTGGAGATTGTTTGTGAACGGTTTACCACCAGTAAATTAACAAAATTTGAAGATCTGACAAGTATTAGTACATTTGGGTTTCGTGGAGAAGCTCTTGCAAGCATCAGCCACATAGCACATTTGACAATTACTACCAAAACAGCTTCACATCCATGTGCTTATGTGTAAGTGATCCCAGTTTAGAATTTTTAAGGTTAATAATTAACGTTAAAAATTCTTTAAGGTTGATAGTTAACCTTAAACATTAAATAACAAAAATTATCTTTACTCTTGGGATAATCATAATCCAAAGAGTAAAGATATTTTTTTACGGTACAACTCTTTCCCCGACCTGCCCCATAAATGCTGGAGTCCCTCAAGGGAGTATTATTGGTCCTCTCCTTTTCCTCCTTTACACTGCGGATATTCCCACACACCCCCAAACCCTACTAACAACCTACGCAGATGATACTGCCATCCTGTCAACTTCCCCTGATCCCTCAGTAGCATCCCAACACCTGCAGGAACATCTTACCGCCATACAACATTGGAGTGACATGTGGAGAGTAAAAATCAACCCGGAAAAATGTAAGCAGGTTACATTCACTCTCAACCGGAGATCATGCCCTTCTGTACATCTCAAAAACACTCCACTACCAGTATCCAGCGAGGTTCGATATCTAGGATTATACCTTGACAGCCGACTGACGTGGAACCCTCACACGAGACTGAAAAGACAAGAACTGAACAAAAGATACGGACTACTTAGACGACTCCTTGGACCCTCATCTAAATTATCAATACAGAACAAACTAACGATATACAAAACAATCATTCGACCAATATGGACATACGGACTTGAACTCTGGGGGTCTGCAAAACCATCCAACATCAACAGAATACAGGCATTCCAGTCAAAAGTGCTCCGTAAAATTGTAAATGCCCCTTTCTACGTCTCAAACAAAACCCTTCACAATGACCTTAACATTCCATTTGTCCTTGACCTTGCTAAAACCCGTTTCCAAATGTTCCACTCCAAATTGTCCTACCATCCTAACCCGGAAGGTCTATCCCTATCGTCCCAATCCCATCCAGACAATCCTCCCAGGCGGCTCAAGAGACAGTGGCCCCGAGACAATTTACTCTTCTGATCATATAGGGATCATTAAAATATTTATTTGGACAGCTTTGAAAGTGCCAACAATGGCTGGCTTCTTTCACATTTTGTATTGTTTTTATTTTATTTTACTTTTTCCATTTTTTTCAACTTGTTCATAATATCTGCATCATCAAACTTGATTATTGTACTGTTTATAATTTGTACAGATTTCAAATAAACAAATAAATAAATAAAAAAAAAAAAAAAAAATTTATTTGCAATATGTAATCAGCAACTCTTTGCATATAATATAACACACACACACACATACACACAGGGTGTCCCACATTGAGATGTCATAACTTTAGGGGTTTATTCTGCATATAATTTGTAGTTCAGGAATGCAGAAATGAGCATTCTATCTGAAAATGTAGAGGAGCTACTCAAACTTTTGTCTTTTAAAAAAAAAACTACTGGCTTTTATAAAGAAAAACTGAGTTTTCGGAATTTGTGATCAATGCATCGTAAAAAATGACCACATTTTTAGAATCTACATTAAATTTCCAATAAGAAACACCCATTATTGAAATATTACCATGTAAAGCCAACGGCCATAGCCACGTTGAGTGCACCGGTTCCCATAGATAACCAAAGTTAAGCAACGTTGCGCGTGGTCAGTACCTGAATGGGTAACCGACCTCGTGCTGTTGGCATTATAAAAGGGTGGCAACCTCTAGATTGCCAGGCGCTAATGGCCAAGTTGTAGAAGCGCCGTAAAAAAAAAAAAAAATAAATAAATAAAAAAATTACCATGTAAATTAAGAGCTATATTCAAAGGCATATAGATGAGAACGTTTAATATAATTTGTTTGTTATTTTATTCAATATTTTCTTAATCACGTATTTTTAGACTTAGAGGTATGCCTCCATCTCAAAAGTTGCATTATTTAATAAGCTTCAAAATGGTACCTCGTAGTTCTAGAAACAAATCTATTTCAATCTATTTTTTTTCTGTTTTCTAAGTCAAAACCAATAAATGTGCTTTGGCACAACAAACAAGCCATTCTGAACAAATTCTTTAATTTCACAAGATGATAGCGATGCCCCATCCTTCCCAAACTACAGTACGTTTATTACACAAGCCTATCTACCAAATAACAACTCACTCTGGTTTCAAATAGTCGGTTGTCCAGCTCGTAATGGACGAGTGGTGACGGAACGGCTGAACACTGAATTCCCTAATCGTTGTATCGGCCTCTATGGACCAATTCGTTTGCCTCCTGATATGAATCCACTACATTTCCATGTATGGGAACATTGAAGAGCAGAGAGTACTCAGAGCCCGTGACGTCGAAGGAGGAACTCATCAACAGGATCCAGGAGCAGTGCCAGCTCATGAGAACTCAAAGACAAGACGTCCTCCATAATGCCGTGGATTCAGTTAGATGTTAAGCTTATGTTTGTAGGCATTTTGAAAATCTACTGAACAAATAGTTATTAGTCCACAATAGTAACCAGTTTTCTCTCCATAGATTTCTATAGATTTTTCCTAGGAAAATGAGGTAACATTTTAAGCAACTTTTGAGGGTGCCTTTCATTTAAATGTTTTTTTTTTTTTTTTTTTTTTTTTTTTTTTTTAATCTACAGGAGAGTGTTTTTGTATACAATTTAAAATTATTATGTAAACCCAGTTTACTTATAAGCAGAAATTTAATTAAATAGAATACAATCTATATTACAAAGACCCTCAAGGCATAACCATATAATACACGTATTCATTGTATTTACAATAATGGCATTTATTACCAATATGTTCTTCTAAATTCTTTCACACTTGATTCCGAATTGTACTCCTATCCTTATTCAGAGCAAGTAGTGTGGGAATGGTTAGGGAATTCACTGTTCAGCCATTCCGTCACCACTCGTCCATTATCAGCTGGGCAACCATCTATTTGAGAGTGAGTTAATATTTGGTAGATGGGCTTATGTAATAAACGTCATGTAGTTTTGGATCATCGCTATTGTCGTGTGAAATTAAAGAATTTGTTCAGAATGTCTCCTACACGCTAAAGCATATTTATTGGTTTTGACTTGGAAATCAGTAAAAAATAGATCGAAATCGATTTTTATCTTAAACTACGAGGTACCATTTTGATACCAAATTTTGATCGGGCGCCGTCAATCGTCGAAATAAATGCTTTAAACTTTGAAATTGTTAGTTTTGTCTTTTAAAAGGGTTTTTGTTTCTGTTTACTTTACTTTTTATTTATTTTTTTTATATTGCATTTAACAGTGAAATGATTATTTTAGTAAAACATGGTAGGAAAATGAGAAACATTTTGGTTATAATGTTTCCAAGGGAGAACGTTGAGGAAGAGGATGGAGTAATTTCCGCTTAGGATACTGCCAGTTTCCTGGTGTGGCACCTAAAATCCTACTTTTCTTTGAGATTTTATATTATATGTTTCACAAAATTTCTTACTTTTTATAACTACTTTATTCTACATTTTTTGTCTGATATGTTTTGTGTCTTTTGAAAACCTCTACAAAACTTTTTTGAACCTTTGAAAAATGTTTGGTTGTCTTTTTATGACTGTACTAAGGCAAATTTGCTGGCTCTATCTTTAATGATATACAGTAGACTCTCCCTTATACGTTACTCTCTCTAATCCGTTGGTCTCTGAGAGGAATGAGTGACGGAGCTTGGAACTCGTCAGAGCTTGACTGAGCTCTAGGTTTCCTAGAAAGCTAGCCAAACATTTGTTTTGTGGTATTTTATTGAATGGAAATCAAAGAAGGCATTTATGTTTTGTTTTAGAGGCAGGAACTTGTGTTTTTACTAAGAAAATAAATGTTTCTACTAAATTTTACTTAAATATGCAACATGAAAAATGGTATATATTATTATATCCTCAAATAATAAGGGTTTTCAAATACTTAAGTGACTGTTTTTAACTGAATTCTTTAATCCGGCGTTTTCTTTAATTCGACTGTACCACGGTCACGACAACACCGGATTAGGGAGAGTCTACTGTATGTTATATTCTTGTTGTATTTAGTGATAATAATATTATAATACATTATTATTTATATTATTTACAAAATTGTGTAAAAAATATTTTTGCTTAAAAAGATATATGTAATAATAATACATCAATCATATTATAGCTGTTACGGAAACCTGGCTCAAACCTTTTATCCCTTCCTCTCGAGTTTCCCTTCCCAACTATACCCTCCTACGTCATGACAGAGAAGACAGAACAGGAGGAGGTGTCGGCCTCTTTGTTCATGATAGTTTAAAGTCTAAAATACTTTTTCTTTCACCTCCGTCTGATCTTCCTCACCTTGAGTATATTTTTGCCGAGATATCAACGTCTTCTTCACCTCTCCTCTTTTCCGTTGTATATCGTCCTCCCCGTGTGCCATATGACCAATCTTTTGAAACCTTCCTTTATCAGTTAGTCCCCTGTTATTCCCATGTAATTCTTGCAGGTGACTTCAATACCAATCTTCTTGTCGAATCCCCTGACGTTACCTACCTTTCTGAGCTATTCTTTTCACTTAATCTTTTTGTGGTTCCCTATTCACCTACCCATCACACCCAGTCCTCTGATACCTGGCTTGATCTCTTTATCCTGGACCCCCAGGATAAACTCCTCGCCTCATCTCAACACCCTGTGCCCTTCCTTTCTTCTCATGATCTTATTCAAATAACTTTTGATTTACCTATCCCTACTATCACAAACAAATTCTTTACGTTTCGTAACCTTAATTCTCTGTCCTTTGAACAATTAGAACCTGATTTAGAAAACTTTCCTTACGATTCAATTTATTCCTCTGACTCCATAGATGACATGGTTAACTCCTTAACTCATTACCTCCACTCCCTTTTAGATTCCTATGCTCCCCTTCAAACCCGCCGGTTCAGCCGTCCTCCTGTTCCCTGGCTTACACGCAAGCTCAAATCATTAATAAAAAGAAGAGAAGCAGCGAGAAGAAAATTTAGACGGACCCGTCTTCCTCAAGATTACTCCTCCTACAAATACTTGCGTAACCTCACCCAATCCTTCATCCGTCGAGCTAAGTCCCTCTACGTCCACCAATCCCTATCCAATGCTCCTGACTCAAAAACAAAATGGTCAATCCTTCGTAAACTTTCCCTTTGCAAAACTAACCGTCCTTGCTCTATCTCATTTTCCCCTGATGTTCTTAATGCTCACTTTGTATCTTCTCCCTCAGTCATATCCAGTCCTCCTACACCTTCCAAACTACCTTTTAATTCCAACAAATTCTACTTCTCCTATATTACCCCAGAAGATCTTCTAACCGCGGTCCTTCAATCCCGAACCAATGACTACGGTCCAGACTCTGTTCCCGTTAAACTGATTAAGGCCTGTTTACCCGCAATCCTTCCTATCCTTCTCCACATATACAACTATTCCCTTCAAAACTCGATTTTTCCTTCTCAATGGAAAACAGCGTTGGTTCGCCCTCTTAACAAAATATCAAACCCCTGCTCTCCGAAGGATTTCCGTCCTATCTCCCTTCTATCCAATCTTTCCAAACCTTTAGAGCGCCTGGTCCAATCTCAAGTATCCAACCACCTTGAACAAAATAATCTCCTTAACCCTCTCCAGTCTGGCTTCCGTCCGTCATACTCCACTCAATCAGCGCTCCTAAAAATCACCCATGACATTCAAACTGCCATAGATAACCAACAGCTCACTATTCTATTTCTCCTAGATTTTTCAAAAGCATTTGATACCGTAGACCATCAAATCCTCCTCACCAAACTCCAATCTCTTTCCTTTTCCAACAGTGCCATTAGCTGGTTCCAATCCTTTCTATCCAATCGATCCCAATACGTGGTCATCTCCGACAGCAATCCTTCTAGCCCTCTTCCTCTTTCCCGTGGTGTACCCCAGGGCTCCTCGTTATCCCCAACTCTATTTTCTGTTTACATCAATGATCTTCCTCTTTCCATAGTTCATTCCAAGTTTCACCTTTACGCCGACGATACCCAAATCTACCTATCTTTTAAGCCCTCTTTGCTACGAGATGCTGTAGACAAGCTGCAAGTAGATCTTAATAACATCAATGCTTGGGCCGCAGCTAATAAGCTTTCCCTGAATCCAGACAAATCAAAAGCCATTGTTATAGGCTCCCAATCCCTCATAAGTTCTACTTCCCCTTTTCCAGCCCTTTACCTTAACAGCATCCCTATAAAATATTGTAAATCAGTTAAAAATCTTGGGATCATATTTGATCAGAACCTTTCCTGGAAAAATCATATTTCCCAAATTTCCCGTCGGTCCATATTTATCCTTAGACAGCTCAACCTCTCCTGCCAACAAAGACCCGTCAACTCCTCGTAACTTCCCTATTATTCCCCCAGTTTGACTATGGTTGTTTGGTGTACGGTGGACTTTCTGGCGATCTCAAGGCAAAACTCAAACGCCTCATGAACTGTTTCATTCGTTTTATCCTCGGGATCCCCAGAGACTCCCACATATCACATTTCTACCAGGAGCTAAATTGGCTATTCCCTCTTTATCGTCGTCAGTACTTCCTCGGCTCAGTCCTTTACCAAGTAATTCAATCCCGTAGACCTTCTTATGTTTTTCAACTTCTTAAATTTAAATCCTCGGTTCACTCCCGTAACTCCTGATCTCGTCCTTCCGATCTCTATATTCCTTCCCACCGAACAGCAATATTCGAAAAATCATTCGTCACCCGTGCCACCTCGCTATGGAATTCCTTGCCTTCGTTTGTCCGCCATACTACCAACCTAGAAACCTTTAAATCCCGACTCTTCCACCACCTTCTATCCCTCCAAGTTTTACCCAACACCTAGACTATATTGAAGCTGTACACTATATATTGATACTGATAGCATTTATAAGTTTTAGAGTTTATACGTAAAATTCAAAATTATGTTGTAATTTCAAAATTATTCCTGTGGGACTTCTGTCCCGGAATAAGAATAAAACTTTTCATTTCATTTCATTTATCAATAAATATTTTAATAAATGTATTTGTCTAATTTAATAGGGCATCCTATGAAGACAGCAAACTAAAAGGCCCACCTAAACCCTGTGCAGGTAATCAAGGAACATTGATATCTGTGGAAGATCTGTTTTATAATGTAGCAACAAGGAGGAAAGCATTTAAGAATTATGCAGAAGAACATGCTAAAGTAGCCGAAGTGGTAATCATTGTTTAACAATATTCTGAATTAGTTAATTTAGTTGCAAACATATCTAGTCCTATCGATGTAATACGGTTACGAGTTGTGGGGCATATCCACGTCAAGACCTGTGGAAGATCATCTTAGGTTAATGCTCAAATGGTCTTTTAATAAAGAAATTGCTCCCGAAAAGGCGGCATAAGACATCCAGCGTGTAGAACACTTAAGAAAGGAGATTATTGAGAAGTTAAATGACTATTTTTAAAGAATTTATTTATTTTATTTATTAATGGGAAATTTTACAATGTGTTGATAACAGTTATGAATTTATATTTAATTATTATTAAGTTTAGGGGCGAGGTTAGCTCAGTGGTAGAGCACTGGACTAATAAACTGGAGGCCTGAGTTCAAATCCCGAGCAAGCACTAAAGATTTTTTCTTCTAGTGTTTTCGTTCATGGGTTAGATTTGGCCTCCCTGACCGTCCCTAGGCCGACCCAGCCTTTAATTAATTGAATAATGGGTACCTTGGGTGCTAATGACTCTAGCAGTCGAACCGGCCAAGGGGAAAATCAGGCGGCCGGAGCATAGCACTGACCATACTATCTCCCTAGTGTGCCGTATGGTCATGAATCAGATACCTCTATAGTATCTGCCCCTCAGGGCCCTCGTGGCCTATTAAGGGACTGATTTTTTTTTTTTTTTTTTTTTTTTTTTTTTTTTTTTTTTTTTTTTTTTTTTTTGTATTATTAAGTTTAGTTACTTCTTTAGCACCAATTTCACAATATAGGAAAATAAATTAATAATAAAAACTTATATTTATATGAGAGAGAGTACAATAACATAAATTGTATTAAATATATAATAACATACCAAAAATAAACTATAATGATAGAAATATACTAGAAAGATACCATATTTTTGTATGGGCTTAAATGCTTTCTTACCAAATCACAAGTGATATCCAAGAGCATTTATGTGGGATAAAAGTTTTTAAATGTGCCTTTCACTCACTGCCAACGGTCCTCCCGCATTACATTTCAAAATGAAAAGCCATTTTTTTTTCTTTTATTACAAGAAATTATGAAAAAAAATTAACATTTCAGTACATTAAACTTAAAAGTTTTTTTTTCTCAAAACATTGTTTTACAAAATGGGCGATACGCTAGAGCCTTCAATTTTCAGCCAATCAACTTCAAATTTTAACTGCAGCATCCTAATGATATTTTCTAGTAAAGTATGTTGGATTTTTTGGATCCATTTAATTATAATGATTTCATGACAGATTTTCGATGGATTTTTTTCATAGAAAATGAAAAATTGTTCACCATTTATGAAAAAATTAATATTTCTTAAAAATCCTACGTACTGTTTTAGATTTCACTTCTTCTTCCAAAATAATTTGTTTTTTCTACTTTATTAAAAATTCCTTCCTGTTCACTGTCGCCTGTGAAAAAAGAGAGTTTCCATTTGTTAGACACAGTGCCGCCATTTTGTTTTCATAAAATTAAAACTTTTTTTTGAATACTTTAACATCCCATTTAAAACTTGTGACATAAAGAATTGAAAAATATTGATTCATTTGGTATTCATAAGTTGGAGAAAAAGGCTTTGATTTTGATCACACCTCACACAGTAATACCAGCAAATATAACAAGATGCTTGCAGTATCTTGTTATATTTGCTGGTGCCGTAACACGAGTAGCTTATATACCCGCAGCATAAAACATTCCTCATTCCTGACTGGAAAATTTAACTTTTCTTCACTTGGGCTGTGACAAATATATAACTTTTATTTCTAGTAATTTATTCATTTAATCTTTTGTATATATTTTCCTTGATTCTAAAGCCCAATTTATATATAATAGTGTAAGAAACGTTATGGCACTCATAACCTGTATCTTCTATTTTTTGGATCCATTTAATTATAATGATTTCATGACAGATTTTCGATGGATTTTTTTCATAGAAAATGAAAAATTGTTCACCATTTATGAAAAAATTAATATTTCTTAAAAATCCTACGTACTGTATTAGATTTCACTTCTTCTTCCAAAATAATTTCAGTTTTTTCTACTTTATTAAAAATTGCTGCCTGTTCACTGTCGCCTGTGAAAAAAGAGAGTTTCCATTTGTTAGACACAGTGCCGCCATTTTGTTTTCATAAAATTAAAACTTTTTTTTGAATACTTTAACATCCCATTTAAAACTTGTGACATAAAGAATTGAAAAATATTGATTCATTTGGTATTCATAAGTTGGAGAAAAAGGCTTTGATTTTGATCACACCTCACACAGTAATACCTCCTAATACCTTTACTGATTTGGCCTTAATGAATGGTGCTTGCAGTATCTTGTTATATTTGCTGGTGCCGTAACACGAGTAGCTTATATACCCGCAGCATAAAACATTCCTCATTCCTGACTGGAAAATTTAACTTTTCTTCACTTGGGCTGTGACAAATATATAACTTTTATTTCTAGTAATTTATTCATTTAATCTTTTGTATATATTTTCCTTGATTCTAAAGCCCAATTTATATATAATAGTGTAAGAAACGTTATGGCACTCATACCCTGTATCTTCTTAATAAGTTGGCAGTCACAGTGTTAACATTATATTAACACTTTGACAATTGACTTTGTGTACTTTCTTTAATTGAAAAATACTGCTATTTTAGTTGCTGAAATTATACTATTTTTGCAATAACATTTCTTATATGTTATTGTAAAACAACTCAACCTAACGGTTTCATTTACTGCAAACAGTACCATAATTATAATTGCTAGTTCCTTCTGAGGTATTATTTTTTTATATTAATGTTGTTTTAGGTTGGAAGGTATGCTGTTCATAATCCCCTTGTTGGATTTTCATTGAAAAAAGCTGATTCTAATTTGTCAGATATAAAAACTCCACCTAATTCTACTTGCATTGATAACATAAGGATTATTTATGGAAACAATATTACTAGGTATTCAATTTAATTCCGAGTTTTTGAAATTGTTTACTTATTATTTCTGCAGTTGTTTTGGTGATTTATTTTAAAAATATATTAATTCATATAGATAAAAAAGATAAATTAAGATATTAGTAACTAGGGATCAACCTCTGTTGCAGCTAGTTTTGCAATTTGAAATACTGTACATTCAGTGTAATTCTCAATGTTTGTTTGTTAGTAATCACTAGAAATAGGAGTAGCCACTCCCTACATTACATGTAATATCCTATTATTTGCGCAGAAACCATCACACTTCTATTATTTTTTTATTTATTAATTATAGGTGCTCCGACTGCCACAAAAAATCACAAAAATGTCGCAAAATTGAAAATAGGCCACGGAAATCAGAAAAAAGTCCTGAATTTTGAAACCATGTCACGAAATTTCAGTTTTACAGGAGTCTAACATAATCCCGGAACTTTTGCACCTTAGTAATTTTTTTTATTTTTTTTTTTTTTATGCATCGACTGCCGGGGCCATTAGCACACTACACCTTAGTAATTTCACTATTTTTGTAAAGCACACAATTCTATCTGCGTCCCCACCACCTTCCTCTTTTAGATTCCTTTGTTGTGGCATTTACTCAGCAATTATCCAATATTTATATATATTTTTATTTATTCATATTCAGAGCTTTCCATGACAGACTTAAATATTGAGATTGTGTAAACTTTAATTTACTAAATTATGAACATAACAATAAATATTTAGTTTGTAATATTTTTAGAAATTTTGAATTCTGCTACCATTGTTCAATATTTTTGGAGTAGGTAATTACATAATCATTCTAGAACGTTTAGTATCATTGTTTCTACACTTTTATTATTATTTAAATTTTAACGCCCATTTAAACGTACTTTTAAAATTAACTTATCTATCCTCTTTAACAAATGATGTAAAATTTATACAGTTTTATTATATCTAAAATTGTAAGTTTATACATTTCACGGTAATCCATTTAAGGTTACAAATAATTTTAAGCTAAAAACTAAGGTTTTTTCTTTTTGAGAGAAATTAATTTCTTTCGAATGGGCATGAAGTTGGCATTTCAAGTCATGAAAATGTCATTAAATTGGCTTTCACTAAAGTATTAAACACTCTGTATTATCTAAAATTATAAAATTCATCTCAAACTACCATAATGTATAATTTTTTCTGTTCTTATTTGCCTACGTTTTGTGATGTAATTTTCAGTTTATTTTTATGCACAGGGAACTTCTGGAAATTGAAGCTGAGGATACTACATTGAAGTATAAGATGAAAGGTTGCATATCGAATGTTAATTATTCGGTGAAGAAAAGTACATTTATATTGTTTATTAACAATCGCCTTGTCGATTCAACTGGTGTGTATCTAAGTTCAGTATATTAAGGATTTTAGCTTTTTATATTATCATTTAAGTTTCTGGCTTATTTTCTGATAATATTCCTCCATAGATATTTTCATATCACAAAGTAACATAAACTGTTTGAAACGTTTCATAAGAAGGACAAAATAAAAGAGCTTGTAAAAAATCCGAAATAGACAAATCATGTTTAGTGACTGCAAAAGGGAATAGTCATAAAGTTGTAAATTTCCTTAAAGTTGAAAGTCACTAATTTGACTAAAAGCTATACTCCTCAATAAAATCTGTCCGAGTTGTTAGAATACCATAATGACTTTTTTTTTTCCAATGCAATTTGAAACGTTTGGTGAAGTTGAAATCTTGTTGCAGGTTTTGCTATTTTGTCCAAAAAGCACTTAGTGACTTTTGCCTTGCAACCATTAGCATTTCACATATTTTCTAGAAATGTTTCATGATGCATTGCTATTCATTATTCCGCTTGTATATATATATATATATATATATATATATATATATATATATATATATATATATATATATATATATATATATATATATATATATATATAATAAATAAATAATAAATCCAATTTTTTCCTTCATTTTCATTTTTTTTTTTTTTTTTTCCTCAGGGCTAAAGAAATAATTACTTAAGAAATTATAATTCTTCTACTTCTATAAATATTTAATTTTCCCTCGGAATATAAACTATATAATTACAAATTATGAGCTTTTACTTAAACATTTTTAATGTTCTATGATTTTTTCACATATTTTTTTTTTTTTTAATTCTTCTAGAATTTATAGACACTATAAAGGTGTTTGACTTCTGAAAAAATATTTGAACTTGTTAAACGTTTCTGTTGAGAGCTTTTTTATATTACTCATATAGTGGGATAGTATAAGATTGTCTGGAAAGTTCTTAAAGGAGGAAAAAAATAAGTTTTTTTTAAAGGTTTAACCTTTATTTACAGAAATTAAATGTAACTACCACTATTCACGATTACCCTTTCTCTACGGCTTGGAAGGTATATAATTTCTTTTATCAAAAAATCGCTGTCTTTATGCTCTAAGAACAATGTATGGTCCCTTTGTTGTGTCTTCTTCTGTAGTGTAGGATTTCAATTATAGAAAATGTTGGAGGTTATGTAAAAGGTGGTAATCAAAAAAGCGATATGAGATGAGTAGGACGAATGAGATAAAACCTCTCATCAAAGCTCAATAAATGCTCCCGAGTCCTTAAAGAGAAGTCTTGTTAGAATCTTACATGCTTCCTATCACTGCCTTCGGCCGGTCTAATTGGGAGAAATAAATATCTTTAGTGATGGTTTGGTTTCATGGTGATTCGGTATGTTTGGGTCTCTTCCAGTCCCACCAAATACAGGGCATAATCTTTCTTGGATGCAAAATGGCCTTTAGCAATGATAGCAGTGGTGCTTGAGGAAACCATCATGATTTTTTTTTTCATCAAGTGCTTTCATAAAGAATCTATTTTTCTTCATCAGTCAAAGTAATTCTACCTTGCAACCTTTTCTTCTTTTTTGCCATTTTCTTTTTTAAAAGAAAAACACCGGAACACTTTTTAAATGTGCCAACAATTTGATTTTTTCAACTAAAGTCCCAATGCATTTCAAAATTAAAAACCAATTTTTTTTTTTTATCTTTATTACAAAAAATTCTGAAAAAAGAGCTTTTTGGAACATTAAACTTTAAAGTCAATTTTTTCAAAACTATGTTTTTGAAATCGGGCGATAAGCTAGTGCTTTCAATTTTCACCCGATCAACTCCACATTTTAAATGCATATTCCTAATGATATTTGCTAGTAAAGTACATAGGGATGTTTCCATTCATTGAATTATTACAATCTTATGACTGATTTTTTATTAGAAAATAAAGAATTGCCCACCATTTTCGAAAAAAATAATATTTCTTAAAAATCCTACTTACTTTACTAGATTTTTACCTTTATTCAAACTAATGTTGATTGCCTGTGAAAAAAGAGGGTTTCTGTTTGTCACACACTGCACCGCCATTTTGTTTTCGAATAATTAAAACTTTTTTTTTTGTTACTTTAACATCCCATTTAATTTTTTTTTAACATAAAGAATTGAAAAATATTGATTTATTTGTTATCCATAAATTGGAGCAAATAATTTTGATTTTGACCCCTTAAATAAGGCACCTCAAGTGGAAATTTGTGTCATAACTGTCCTTCACTGATCTCATGGGAAGCCAATCATCGTTCTGACAGCCTTCTTCAGATATTCAAAGGCGGTGGATCTGGAAGAATTTAATCCAGCAGGCTAACTCAAGGATGTTGATTGGCTGCAACAACAGCCATGATATCCGTAATATTGATCTTCGAACTTTGATCAGCCCTGGGAGGATCTCCTAGATAGAAATCTACAGACCTGAACTGGAAGTTAAAAACATTTCCGAACAGAGCTGTCACCTACTAAATCTTGCAAGAACTATTTTTTAATTTAATTTGAGTTCATTTGCTTATTTATGAATCTCACTTACCTAGAAATTATCTTTTTCAGCTCTGAAAAAAAGTATTGAAAATGTTTACAATTTATACCTGCCCAAGGGTACTCATCCTTTTGTCTACTTAAGCCTTGAACTCGACCCACAGAATGTCGATGTTAATGTTCATCCAACAAAACACGAAGTCCACTTCCTTCATGAAGACTTAATTATAGAGAAAACTCAAAAAGCTATTGAAGCAAAACTATTAGGGTCCAATAAATCTCGTGTTTTTTATACCCAGGTTAGTATTTTTACTTTCTTGAATAATATAAAAAAAAAAAATAGAAAAGTATGAATATGGTTTTATATTCAATTTAAATCAGATTTATTATTTTAGTGCGTAGAAAGATTATTAAAACAAAATAAAACCAACAACTTTAAAAATGATTTTCTCTTACTAATTTTTTCTAGACAAAATTTGCAATTCAACTTTTTTTTATTCAAGATTTAATAGGCTTTTAGCGCAGTTCCTCCTTCCCTCCTTAGGGAGGAACCCCGCTTATAAGGTTGACCTCATGACGCAATGCGGAAGTATCGACTAGAAAATTTTGCGTTTCAGAACCCCTAGACTCCGAAAATAACAGTGGTTCAAATTTGTACGTATATATATATATATATATATATATATATATATATATATATATATATATATATATGTCAGGGGGAAGAGAGGACAGCTTAATGTAAACAAACAGCCGGGCGGATATATAACGCCCGGCAGGATGGAATAAAGTTAGTTACTGTCTAGCCCTTGTGTTGTTCACACCTGCTCGTTGTCTACTATCCTTTTTAAAAACTTATACAAGTGCGATCCGTACTTAAGTGGTGCCGAAACCCGGGACGCGTTATCGGGTGTGTGTTAGTGTATGGTGCGAACCAGAGTTAAGGAAACCCTCGCGGATCGCCTTAACGAGAGGAGAATGGCCGAAGGAGGAGATCAAAACGTGAATGTGAACGTCTGCACCATTCCAGTGGCGACAATTGAATGGTTAAAACTGAAGGCGACATGCGCACAGGATATGCGGACGGCTATAAGCCAAATCGAGAGATTCTCTGGAGATGTAGGTGAGCTAGGTCATTTTATTAAAGATTGTGATAAAATATGGGACCTTATAAAGAGTAAGGAGGCCGCAGCTTGGCTGGATCCTAACGACGCCGACACACTTCGGGCCGCCCTGATAGGAAGGACCAAAAGGCAGGTCCTCAATCAGATCCAGAGTGACTCAGCGACAGACTGGGCCACAGTGAAGGCGAGGTTGAAAAAAGCGTACGGAGGCGGACGATGGTCACCGGAAGAAGACTTCGTGAAGATGTTGCAGGAAAAGAGGGGACCTTACCAGTCAAAGGCAAGTTTTGCAACAACCATGATAGCTTGGTACAACAAGATATCAGATAAGCTGAGTGAACTACCCGAAACAGCAGGATCCGAGGCAATGAAATTAGTATTGAATAGGGTACTGCGAACTCACTTAGGCAGAGAAACAGGACAGGCATTAGCCCCCGAGGGAGAGTTTCTCGTCGCAGCTCACGCCCTAGTAGACGAAGGAGAAAGAGAAGCGGACTCACATGTTGCTGTGCGAGAGGAGATACCATGGAGCAGAGTAAAAGAACGGTCGCGCAGAAACTACGTCGCACAACCTGAAGGAGCAAGAAGAAGCGCTGATTATGAGCGGAAGATGGACCGTGGAAGGGTAAGAAGAGAGGAAAACCGGAGAGGCGCACCGAAACGCAGAGAGCAGCCCACGGACAAGAAGTGTTTCGAGTGTGGACGACCGGGCCACATAGCGGCGAAATGTCCACATATAAAATGCTTCGAATGCGAAGGGTTAGGACATGTAGCACGGCATTGCCCTTACATAAGACGGCCCCGGAAAGACGCAGGAGAACCTATGGAAGTCAATTTCCACAAAGTAAATAGAGGAAGAGTGAGTCGAAGAGACACTCCTAGTATTCTGGACTCGGATGATAGCAGTGACACGGACCAAGAGATAGAAAGAAAACAGCCAAGGCAACTTGCCTCTTACGCTGCGGTGCTGCGTAATAACCATGTTGCGAAACACAAAATTTGAGATGAGTGTCAGCAGAGCGGCGACCCTAAACCAGAGTGTGTGCCGAGAACAAATGGGTTGCCGATAGTGGAGGAGGCCGGGATGAAGTGGCTAGTTGACACTGGTAGCACGTGCACGCTGTTGAGTAAGGGAGCAATGCAGAAGGGAGACCACGCGTGGAAGGCGCAAAATATCAAAGCCTGCCAGTGCCGACTATTGACGTTAGGAGGTGATTGCGATGTCGTGGGCGAGATCCAGCTCCCGGCAGATCTATGGGGGAACAAACGAGAAACACTAACTATCCATATTGTTGATAATATGCCTTCTGAGTACCAGGGAATATTAGGGTGTGACGCATTAGCCAAATTCGGAGGAGACGTGACCATACGAGGGAAGAACTGCCTGATTAGAGTGGGAAACCGTGAGTACACTTGCCGCATGAGAACGCGGAGAGCGAGTGCTATAGCTGGAGCAGTGCGAGAGAGCTCGGACGTCTTGAAGGAGGTAATCGAGGATTTTCGTGATGTCTATCATGAGGAAGGACAGCCGCTCAGTGCAACGGGGAGGACACGCCACCAGATTCGAGTGAAAGACGAACGCCCAGTATACGTGAAGGAGAGACGCTACCCCCAAACACTTAAAGAGCCGATAGCAGAAGAAATTGAGAACTTGCTCCGACAAGGAATTATAGTGCCGAGTACCTCAGCGTACAATAGTCCTTTATGGGCAGTCTCCAAAGCTGGAGCTCCCGGAAAATACAGAGTTGTAGTGGACTATCGCAAGTTGAACGAGGCCACCGTGGACGAAAGGTATCCACTCCCGCGACTGGAGGACATACTCGACCGATTAAGTGGTGCTAAAATCTTCAGTACACTCGACTTAAAGGCCGGATACCACCAGATTAAGATGGACCCCAGAGATGAGGAGAAAACGGCGTTCTCATTCGAAAGAGGCCACTATCAGTTTACGAGAATGCCGTTCGGCCTTAAGAATGCTCCAGCGACATTTCAAAGGCTCATGGATGAGTTTCTCACCGGGCTGGGCACTTCCTTCTGCCAGGGATACATGGATGACCTCCTAGTCTTCAGTAGGTCAGCGGAAGAACATGCACAACATCTGCGGAGAGTTCTCTCCAGACTTCGTGAGTTCGGATTGAAACTATCGGCGGAAAAGACTCGTATCGGTCTTAAAAGTGTCACATTCTTAGGACATGTCATATCGGCGGAGGGAATCAGACCAGACCCAGGGAAGGTTGCGTCACTGTCCACAATGAAACCCCCAACAGACGTCAAAGGAGTACGGAGACTGTTAGGAGCGCTGAATTATTATCGGAGGTTCATCCCAGACATGGCAGCGAAAGTGGCGGAACTGAATGATCTCCTGAAAAAGGGGAGGCGAATTCGAGTAACCCCGCAAATGTCCGAAGCCGTGATGAAGTGTATCGAAATGCTACAACACGAACCCGTACTAGCTTTCCCTGACTTTGAGAAACAGTTTGTGCTAACCACCGATGCAAGTAACCATGCTCTAGGGGCGGTTCTTAGTCAACAGTGGCCTGGAGGAGAGCGTCCGGTAGCGTACGCGTGTCGCCGCCTCACACCAACTGAAGAAAGATATAGTGCCCTGGAACGGGAACTCCTGGGGATAGTATGGGCGATAGATCATTTTCGACCATACGTATATGGCCGCCCGTTTCTCGTGAAGACCGACCACAAACCGCTCCAGTGGGTCGCAGGACTGAAGAAGACGTCAGCGAGAATCCAGCACTGGAAAGAACGGCTACTCCAGTACAATTTTAAGGTGACATATACTCCGGGGAAGACCAATGTGGTAGCTGATTGGCTCTCACGCCTTCAATATACAAATGCTCTCACCACAGCAGAAGAACAACAGCGACAGTCCCTCAGACAATTTTTCCAGGATTGGAACCCGGAAGAAGAACCAGGTGCTGCTGAAGGAGCCGCCGAACTGGATGACACAGTCGTTAGTGAGGACACGGTTTCTGCTGATGAACGAGGACGAACCATGGCCGAATCAGATGATGTGATCGTCGGGAAGAAGAGACACATTATATGGAAATCCACGACGACTGGGTCCCCACAAATTACATACAGCAGAAAAACGAAGTCCAGTTTACGCTGCACAGTACGCGCCCCGATAACAGCGAGTGATGACGTCATCTGCCGCCTCCTGGAAGACGCTTCGGTGCCGGGAGTAACGACCTTCCTGTACGTCGGAAATGCAACCATCTGGGAGAAAATCGCACGACTATGGACTCGGGAGCGAATTGGGCTAGATCGAATCTTCATTCGCTGTACGCGCCTAGGAGAAGTTGTAACAGACCCCCAGCTGCAGAAAGACCTCACGTTAGCCCAACATCAAGGTAAAACTAACCATAGAGGAATCAAAGAGATACTGGCCAACCTTAAGAGACACTATTATTGGCGGAAGATGTCAGAAACAGTACGTCGGGTGGTCGCGGCTTGTGAGATTTGTAATCGAACGAAATACGACAGACGGCCACCACAGGCACAGCAGGAGGAAACCCTCACTCCACAGAGTCCGTTACTGGTAGTACAAGCAGACGTTTTCACGTGGCAAACACAGCTTTGGGTGACGTTCGTAGATATCTTCAGCAAAGTAGCTATGGCTGTACCAGTCCTGACTAAATCAGCTCAAGAAGTTGTCCGCAGTCTCTTACGTTGGAGCCAGGTCTATGGAACACCAGAGATGCTGGTTACGGACGGTGGGAGAGAATTCAAGAATGAGGCAGTGCGGGAACTCTTACAAAGATGGAATACTGAGCTACATATCACGACCCCCGGCAGACCGCAGAGCCACGGGGGAATAGAACGGCTGCACGGCACGATCAGTGAACACTTACGAATTTTACAAGCAGATCGCAACGTATCGGGAGAAGAAGCAATGGACATAGCAATAGTCGCATACAACTCTTCCGTTCACTCCTCCACAGGGTTTACGCCATTCGAAGTCCTGTTTGGCACCCTAAAATTAAGCAGAGACGTGCGAGACTCAGCAGGACGTGACGGAGTCGTTGCGGCAGTAAGACACCTGCGAGCAAACCAGAGGAGGGTTCAGAAGAAAGCACAAGACAACATCCGGAGAGAGAAACAAAACAGAGTCCAACGTCACAACACCCAACTGAGAGATCCAAGGACACCGCTACAAATCGGTGATGTAGTCTTCCGCAAAATCTCCACGAACCGGGGAAAACAACCTACAAGATATGAAGGACCGTATATGGTCGTAGCGCTTCGGGAGAGGAACATCGTGACGTTGAGGTCACAGGATCAACCGGAGCGATACAAGACCGCGCATCTCGAGCAGCTCAAGATACCAGCTGGCCATACCCAGGACTCAAGAGACTGAGACAGTGTCTTTGTAGTAATGTTTATATGTAAGATATCCTTATTAAATATTTTTTTTCTTTTCCTCCTTCTCTTTCGGCTTTGTACTTCTTTTTTTGGTAGTATTACTTTCATTTGCTGTACAGTAAGCTTATTATTCAGTACGAGTTCATTTTCTTTTCCTTTTGAGTTTTATTATGTTAGTATATTCTTTCTATTGTATTAGATTCTAGATTTTATTGTTCATAGATCGTAAGATTGTAATTCCTATATGTACCTTCTTCTTTTACTTTATTACCTCTTTGTTATTTTTATGTGAGTTTCCGGGGATTGTCGGAAACTGGGAGGGGGCTGTCAGGGGGAAGAGAGGACAGCTTAATGTAAACAAACAGCCGGGCGGATATATAACGCCCGGCAGGATGGAATAAAGTTAGTTACTGTCTAGCCCTTGTGTTGTTCACACCTGCTCGTTGTCTACTATCCTTTTTAAAAACTTATACAAGTGCGATCCGTACTTAAGTTATATATATATATATATATTTATATTTGTCTGTTCGTGGTCTAGCACAGCGAATAATGGTTCGATATTGATGAAATTGGTACAAAAATCTTTCGTATAATTTGAAAGGTCAAGTTCGTTTACCAGCAGAATCCGCCCACCGGAACATGGTTTTTGGAGCGAAATTTGCGCGAAAACAATTGTTGCGCTCCCTTCATATGCTTGCAAGTAGTCGTTTTACAGGCTTCTTGGCACAAGAAAACGAATAAATCCATTTTTAAGGCGATAGCTTTAACCATTTTCGAGAAAATTGGAAAAATATTTGTTGAATAACGTTTTTGGTTTGGGTTCTTAGAATCATGGGATTCAGTTGAAACATTTTCTGCATGTTTGAATTTCATCAAAACTAATATGTTGAAATTTTGGTTACGTTTGGAGTTAAGAAAAAGTTAGAATAAAGTATTTTATTACCAGACATGAAAAGTTTTGGTAACTTTGTATACTTTCGTTAATATCTCGAAAACGGTTGAGAATCTTGGGAAGCGGAATGTTACCATTCGAAACCTTACTAAATGCTCTACAAAAAAGGTTCTGAAGAAAGTTTTGATTAGGCGATGTCAATCAGAAATAAGTGCTTAAAACTTTAAAGTAATTGATTTCGTTTATTTGAACGGTTCTTTTTGTCTGTTTTTATTCCTTGTTATTTTTTAATTGCTTATAGTTGGATAATGTATTTGACAATAAAACAGGTTAAGTAAAATAAGAAAAGCAATTTATTGTTAGAAATATATATTTCCAAAAGAGAGATACGAAGACTTTGTAACTAGCGGGTGCCTTTCTGGGGTTGGCCGACCCATCCAGGTAAGATCATAAATCAAGACCTTTCAAGAAAGATGGAACCAAAATAATAACTGTTTCTATTTTAATCTTTCCAAATTAGATATAAGGATAAGAACGGAACCGCGCTAAGATGATGCAGCTCCTGCGAGTCGGACTTTTTTATGAATTTACTTAAATAGTTCACAAAGCATAAGCAAAAGTTCGACTCTCAGGCAGTGTGTCCGTATAATGCTTATATCTGGGGGAGGGGGCTTTTGAAACAGAATAGAAACACTTAATATTTCTTCTTCAATGGAATGAAATAAGACTCTTCTAAAAATGCATGCACTGTTTTCTCTGACTGAGGATTTATGCCTTAACATATTTAGTATGAAATTGGTTAGGCTTTAAGGGGTTTTTACCATTTTTTTTATGGGCTAAAATTCGTCCTTAACTAATCAAAAATTACATTCAAGAGTGTTTACAAGAAGAACAATTTTTTTAATGGGCAAAAAATACGATTTTTAGAGTGAAGTCCCGATGCTGATTGAACGCGAGCTTCGATTGGTCCCTTTTTAATTGTTAAGTTTTTTCTGGTCCTCCTTTAATACATTTCAAAATTAATTTTTTTTTTTTTTTTTTTTTTTTTTTTTTTTTAATATCTTTATTACAAGAAATTATGAAAAAATTGAATAGGAAGAAAAATGAATATTTCAAACCATCAAACTTTAAAGTTGTTTTCTCAAAACTATGTTTTTCAAATTGGGCGATACTCTGGCGTCTTCAAATTTTGCCAGATCAAATTCAAATTTTAACAGAAGCGCTCTAATGATATTTGCTAGGAAATTATGTAGGATTTTGTTTTTATTCATTGAATTATAACGATCTTATGGGAAAATGAATAATTGTATACCATTTTTGAAAAAAAAAAAATTAAAAAAAAAATCCTATGTACTTTACTAGATTTAAATTTCTTCTTTCGAAATAATTTAGTTTTTCATTCTAGATTAAAAATTGCCGCCTGTAGACTATTGCCCGTGAAAAAAGAGGGTTTCCATTTGTCAGACATAACGCCACCATTTTTTTCCAAAGAATTGAAACTTTTTTTTTTTTTTCGGATACCTTAACATTCCATATAAAGCGTTAGACATAATGAATTGAAAAATATTGATTAATTTGTTATTTATAAATTCAAGAAAATGACTTTGATTTTGATTGAACCTCTTAAATGATCACCTCCCATATACCTCGACTTAGAAATATTTACCCTTTCATTGCTGACGAATGTAACGACTCGTAGCGCCCAGTATGCTCGATGTTTATCCGTCTAACTCCCCCCGTACGCTCGCCAATCTCTTCTCATCTCTACCTCACTTTCGACTCTTTTGTCTCACCTCCTCTTGTTATATACTTGGAATTATTATTTATAATTTCAAATTTCTTTTTCGTTCGTAATATTATACTAAACTGGAAGACATTTTCTATCATGGAAAAGAAAATGACTCAGATAAGAAATGATGATATAATCACTTGATTGATAACATGTAGGTATAGTATATAATAATATAAGGAGGATATTTCTACCATATGGTTAGAGAGACAAATTGGCCTGCAAATAGGCGGCGAGGTGCTAGCTTCAACCTCCAACAATTCCTATAACCATGTCGATTGTTGTGTCGATTTTTTTTTTTTTATAGATAATAATAGATTTGCACAATGTTTAATTTCAACTAATATACGAAGAAGATCTGATAAGTTCCCACTGATTTTATACGAGTTAATATCGCTAGGCCAGAGATGCGACATACGGGGCAAACAGGACCACGAGTTAACTCGTGTAGAGCGTGAGGGGCACTGACAGTGGAACAGGAGTTGACTCGTGTGGAGCGTCTGGAGCACTGCTAGTCGAACACGAGTTAACTCGTTCAGAGCAACGAAAGGGTTAAAGATAATATACTAAAAATTCAAAAATAGCTTGTATCTTTATATAAGCCATTAAAAAAAAAATAAAAAAAAAAAAAAAAAAAAAAATACTTCAATAGGCAAATATAACCAAAAGTTATATAACTTAGTTTGGATGAATATTAAACTTTTGAGCGAATTTTCAATTCAGTCATTTTGGAGCACACTAAATCAATATTCTAGTCTTTTTTACTTTTCTCAAAAATACTTGAACATATTACCTCTTCAAAAGTGGTTTTATTCAATTTGTCCTCAGCAAAATACCTGGAAAATACCTATTAATGTAAAACTGCAACAGTTATTTTTCAGTTTGGATGACAATTTGTTTTGGATGGTTTTGATGTAACAATTTATCACTTAAATTTTAAGACAATCCACTCCTGGAAATTAATTTTTTCAATTTTCTCCAAGCATATATCGTTATTGATCTCAACCCCTTCTTTCTTTTTGTTGTTATCCCTTCATAAAAATGAATATAGAAACAAATTGAAGGTAAACGAATTAAATAACATAATTTTTAAAGCTGATTGCTAATGTAAATTGTAGAAAACAAACAGAATTGAGGTGGGTACATTTATTGTAGTGCACAAACAGACAAATTTATATATTCAAACTTGGACAACAGTATATTCGATGCTTGTTGTTCATGAGATGTGGACATTTTGAGCCATAATCGGTGAGTCACAACCCATTAAGAAAGACTTGTCATTATTAATATTTCTAAATTACATATAATTTAAAAATAATATTTTTTATTTTTGTTTTTAGTCAAAACTGCCTGGTGTAGACTTAAATTTAACGACAGCAGTTTTAGAAGACACAATAGAAAAAGAGAAAGCGGTACATGCAAAAAACATGGTCAGAACTGATGCAACGTCACAAAAAATCGATAAATTTTTGACAAATCCAGTTGAGACAATGGAAATAGACGAGGAAAACCCGACAGAAGAAACAGTACAAAATAATTATCAGAGGTGGGGCTTTATTAGAAAAACATCATATTAAAATTTTTTTTTTTTTTTTTTTTTTGCAATATGTTTTTATGCAGAAATAAGATGTAGATGTTTAGTTTTCAAACTTAGTTAGTTGATTTAATTACGTAAAAGGTAAAGTGTGTTAAAAAACATGAACACAATAAATGTTGTTAATTTGAAAAACACACAAAAAAAAAATTATGAAGGACTCTTGTAAATTGGCAGAAGTCAGAATTATATTTGAGCCCTATTCTGTATTAATTTACAAAAATACATTTATTTTTTACTGGTTATAAAACATAACTATAGTCCGATCGCAAACAAAAGAACCAATAGGGGGCATGTCCGAAGGGTAGCTATGCCTCCCCACACATGGGCTGGATGCAGCTCGTGCGTATTACCTGGTTATTTTCTTCGGGGTACACCTATAGTTTCATTTTAGTTATCTTGAGTCTTCTAATACCACCGTAAAGTGACGTATAGTCAAATTTGGATAATTCAAAATCATAGATAACTTTTCAATTGGTCCTTTTTTTTTTTTTCTATTCAACAATTAAAACATATTAATGTTATCTATTTAATTTAGGTTTCATAAAATGAAGGAAAGGCCGATCAGGTTTCCTAGTTCCAAAATTTATATTTTATTCATTAAACATTAAAATCAATATTTTGGCTTAATGACATCACAGGATTCTTGAAGAATTTCAAAGTTTAAAATTATCATATTTTAATGATTTTACATTTTCATGTTCTTTATTCCAAATATAGAAAAACATATATTTGTATATAATATATACATAACATGCAGGGATCGAAACAGTTATTTTTTTATTAAAAAAGTTAAAATTTAACTGCAAAATCTTTTATTTTATAAGTTAAAAAATAACAGTTAAAAAAAACTTTATTTAAAAGTTTTAAGAGTAAAGGTTATTTAGGAACTTCTAAAATTAGGTACATGAAAACAAAAGTTAAAGCAATACTTTTAGTGCGGTTCCTCCCTCCCTTCATAGGGAGGAACCCCGCTTGTAAGGTTGATCTCATGAAATAATCCGGAAGTGCCGCCTAGAAAATTTTGCGTTTCAGAACCCCTTGAGACCGAAAATAATGGTGGTTAAAATTTGTATATATATATATATATATATATATATATATATATATATATATATATATATATATATATATATATATATATATATGTATATATATATGGGAAGGTGTTGTACCTTTGACCACTTTGCACAATTGAATTTTTTTTAGCTTGAATATTAAGGCTAAATTCATTTTTTTTTATTTCATTGTAATTAGTATTCTATTGTTTATCATATTTAATTTTTTCAAGGTTCTAACTTTACATTTAATATTTTTTATTAATTTTTAAAAAAATAATCGTACAGTGGTCAAAGGTACAACATGTAGTTGTACCTTTTACCACGGGGTGTTGTACCTCTGACCACATAAAAACAACACAGCAGTGCAGAAAAAAAATTGTGTTGAGTAATATAATAATTAATTGTAAGTTTAAAAAATACAGGACATGGATGTAAGCATAATAAAAAGCTATTATTGATATTATGTTATGCTTAAAATGCTGAAAAATCCAGTCAAATCGATAAACAAGCAGATCCACTAGCAATAGTAGGGTATGGAAGTTAAGCCCCAATGTCTTCAACATCAATATCAAACAAATTTTTATCTTCTCTCGTAAACTTGTCACTTAAAGTTTGTTTTTTCAAATATTGGATCTTAAACATTGGACATTTAATACCGCAGATCTCTGCGACTAAATATGTAATAGTCTTTTTTACTTTTATTTTTAACAAGTATAAAATTTCCTTTTTCCAAATCATATTTTTCAAATTGTTGCTGGTTATTGACTTAACTCACGACATTTATTAGACAGATCAACGTCACTTTCTCCTGAAGAAATTTCCATGTCAGTATCAGAATATGAACTGTCATTAGAATAATTTTCTTTTTATTTACCACTTTTTAGGAAGGGGTTTATTTGTATGTGGTGTCTTACGTTTAGGGTGGTGCTTTCGTGTTTTTTTTTTCACCTTCAATAATTAGCTTTTCAGGAATACCTGTCAGGATACGAGGTTTCCCTTTAGGCCCCTATTTGACATTTTCCTTGCCTCCGCTTTTCGATGAGGTCTTACAACTTTAGGTGGAACGATAATGGGCGATAGGTTCGAACTGCTACACTCAGGATTAATAGTCAGTTTGAACTTATTTAATTTATTATTTTTTAAATTCTTTGAACAATTGAAGAAACCAATATTAATTTATTTAAAAAAATTGTAACAGAAGAACATAAAAGTTGAATTATGTAAAAAGTACTCAGGTGTGTTGTACCTTTGACCTGGTCAAAGGTACAACAACTAGTCGTGGTCAGAGGTACAACACCCTGGTAGTGTAAATTAAAATGCATGCTAAAAATTTTAGGGTTAAGATAAATCAATTTCAGAAGCTACACCATGTTTCTTATTGTAATAGCTACTTTGTCAAATGATTTCCATCTAAAAAGACTTAATAAAAAAAATATTATGAGGCAAAACGTCATCAATAAATAACTTACATTTTTATGATAGAAATGGATAAGTATTTTTTGCAAGAATCCTCTTTGACTTGAATAATCCAAAGTAGGTTACACAAGCCCTTTAGTGAAGGAGCTAAACACTAATTACACCAAAATTTATAAAATGTTCCGCGACAGCCTTGGTGGTCAAAGGTACAAGACGGTATATATATATATATATATATATATATATATATATATATATATATATATATATATATATTGTAATGATATTTTACATTACATATTTAAAAGTTTTAAATAGTAACACAGAAAATTCTGAAAATCCAAAAAGCTCATTGATATGTTAAATTCATTGGGATAAGCAAATATTATTTGTTATATTTGTCTAGCAGTGGATACAGGTAGCATTGGATACCGGTAGGACGCTCCTGCAATGAAAGTTGGTCAGTCTATTGAAAGCAGTTCAGTCGGTTGAGTTAAAATGGAGGAGCTAGTCTCATACGTACAGTTCAGTTTACAAGAAGATACAGTCTCATAAGTGCAGTTTAGTTAAAAAGAAGATACAGTCACATACAGTTCAGTTCAGTTCAAAAGAAGCTATAGTCAGTCTGAATCGAGATCCAGTTGCTGCCATTCCTAATGCAGCTCTAGTTCAGTGCACAGCTAGTCTCATATGGTCATCAGTTTTCATGAAGCCTAGGCTCAGTCTGTTAATAGAGACACAGTTGTAAAGAAGATCCTGTCCTGTGCAGTTAATACCAAGCTGGCTTTATATCAGGTAATGCTTGTTTATCCATATGCCTGGATGTAGCTTATCCATGAGTTTTTTTTTGTTTTTTATTATTTCAAATTATCTCTGTTTTACTTTACTGGACTCGAACCTGACCCCTGAGATAAAGAGTTTTTAAATTTAAATATTATACATTTTGTCGACCCAACGTGGTGCAATTCTCTAATTCAAATATTTTAATTAATTCTTTTTATTTAAATTATAACATTTTGGCACATCAACGTGTGGCTATTATAAATTTTTTTATTTTTAATTATAACATATTGGCTCCCAACGTAGAGGCGTAACGTAAATAACTTATTAAAAATAAAATTTTTAATTTTATTATAACAATATATATATATATATATATATATAAATATTTGTCTGTTTGCGGATTTCTGGCGTCCCTAATGGTCCGATTTTGATGAAATTTGGTATAAAAATCTGTCGTCCAATTTGAAAGGTCAAGTTCGTTAACCAGCAAAATCCGCCCACTGGAAGATGGCGTTTGGAGCGAAATTCGCGCAAAAAAAATCGTAACGCTTACGTTTTTGAGTTCATATGCTTGTAAGTACTCGTTTTATTGGCTTCATGGCTAATAAAACGAATGAAACCATTTTTAAGGCGATAGCTTTAACCGTTTCTGAGAAAATCGGAAAAAAAAGTTAAATCAAGTTTTTTGTTTGGTTACTTAGAATCATGGGATTCAGTTGAAACATTTTTTGCATGTTTGAATTTCATCAAAACTAACATGTTAAACTTTTGGTTACGTTTGGAGTTAAGGAAGGGTTAGAATAAAATATTTTATGAACAGACATGAAAAGTTTTGGGAACTTCGTATAATTTCATTAATATCTCGAACCAGGTTGGGAAATCCCGATAAGTGGATAGAAATTTTTTGAAAGCTTTATAAATTCTCTACAAAAAAGATTCTGAAACAATTTTTGATTAGGTGATGTCAATCGGAGAAATAAGTGCTTAAACATTGAAGTAATTGATTTCGTTTATTCGAACGGTTCTTTTTGTCTGTTTTTATTCCTTGTTATTTTTTAATTGCTTATAGTAGGATAATGTATTTGACAATAAAACAGATTAGGTAAAATTAGAAAAACAATTCAATGTTAGAAATATAGCTTGCCAAGAGCAGGGTGTAAAAAAATCATGATTTTTTTTAAAAAATCAAAAAAATCGGATTTATTTGATTTAAATCAGATTTTTTTTATTTAAATCGGATTTTTTTGATTTTTTTTTTTTACTAAAAATGGATTTAAAAAAGAAATCAAACTTTGTAAATGTATCTAGTCTACATAGAGAGCTGGTTATTACCTAGTTGTTCATTATATAAACCTGTAACTAAAATATTTTTTTATTTACAATGGAAATAATGAAATAACTATTCTAAAGTTTTTTGTCTTAAGTGGATAATTTCGGGAGCACAGTAGTATTGACGGATCATATATACAGGGGTTGAAGTTGTCCTATATTTTGAGACCGGAATTTCTGTAAATTTAAAGACTTAAATCGACGAAAATCTTTAATTTTCATCGATTAAAGACATTAAATTTAAATGTACAGAAACTCTGGTCTCAAAATATAGGACAATTTCGAGCCCTGTATATATTCAAATTAACTTAATTTTCAAATTTTAAAACATAGACTTTAGAAATGAAGCTTTACAGAAATATTAATCGCTAGGGAACAGATGTTGTTATATTTAAATTTTCTGATTTGTAAATCGTAAGTATTTATGTAATCCTTCAAAACTCCATATTTTTACATATTCTGCCATAAATATATATGTTTGCTACATATTTTAATATTTTTTTTATTTTGCAACCTCCCAGCACCAAATTTAAAGCTTAATAACACGAACATTAAACACAGTGACACATTAAAATTCCTTGGAATGACATTAGACCAAAAACTAACATGGGGACCCCATATCACAAGTATTCTTAACAAATGTAATAAATCGCTGAATTTCTTAAGAATTCTTTGCAATACTAAATGGGGAGCTGACAAATGTACCATGCTAAAGTGTTAAAGAGCCTTCACCAGGCCTTTGCTGGATTACGGGTCCATAGCATATTCATCTGCCAGTTCGAAAATACTAAAAGCATTAGACACAATACACAACACAGGTATAAGACTTGCAACAGGAGCTTTTAGGTCGAGTCCAATAAGTAGCTTTTATTCAGAATCTGGAGAACCGTAATTGGATTATCGACGCTGGATAATATGTCTTAAATTTATCGTGAGATCGAAAACTTTAAACACCTGATCCGTCAACATGTTTTTAAACAACCCTTACATGAACAAATATATACAGGAACAACCAAGGCAAAAACCACTCCTAATCCGATTCCACGAAAACACAGAAAATGCTACATTGATCAATACACCTACATATCCTTACAGAGACCTCTCAATCCCACCTTGAGAGTAAACAACCTAAGAATCGACTTGACTATGACAAAATTTAAAAAAGCCGACGCATCATCTCAAAATTACTACAGGGCTTCATTTAACAACTTGACAAGTTCTAATGGAAATACTCCAATAATATACACGGATGGGTCCAAAACTGCAAGTGGCATGAGTGCAGCTTCTGTTTTAGGAGAAAGTATATACAACATCAGCCTCCCAGTAGATGTAAGTATATATACAGCAGAGCTGCACGGCATACTTTTGGGCCTATCCAACGTACAGACTACAATACCACACATAATACTGGGTACAGACTCCTTAAGTTGTTTACTCTCCTTAAAGAACATCTACACCACCAACCCGATCCTTGTTAATATATTACAAGAACTATCAAGACTAAAAGACTTACACACAATGATAACAATGCTTTAGGTTCCTGATCATGAGAACCTTGGAGAGACTTCAAAAGCAGACGAACAAGCAAAACTTGCTACAACTAGTCGCCCGCATGACCCGCACTTACTTACATCACAAGACATACAAACAAAAATAACACACACTACACTGAATAGATGGCAAGCCACGTGGCACTGCACACAAGATAACCACCACAGGAAAATAAAGTGCAGTATACAGCCATATTTGTCAGGAGAACTAAGGACGAGACGTGACGAAGTAATACTAACTGTGAGGAAAATCATGGAAAAGAAAGGAACCCAGACACTAGCAATATTGAACATCAGCAGCTAGAGACCTGCATTGCTCCATAATTCCCCAATCCTACCTGCCTGTTTAGGCGGCATATCCTAGCCCCCCCTCACTCTTCACGACTCTCTACTAGACTCCACGCTCGTCACTCTCCACTCTTCTCTATCACTCCTCCCGTCCAGGCCAGTTGTCCTATCAATATACGCTACCACTTACACGCTGCCTTTCATTCAGAGCCCTGGAATCTCCATCACACTAACACGACAGGATTGGACCTATACGACTCACCCATTCGTACCTCTTAAAAAGACAAGACAAACCACTATGTGAGGCATGTAACGTACTTTTAACTGTAAAACACTTACTTACAGACTGCCTTAAAAGAGACAACTTACAGATTCCTCAAAGCCGCAGTGAACTGTTATCCGATAGGAGCCCACATATTGATACCATACTGACATACTTAAAGACGACAAAGACATATAATAAAATATGTTTATAAAATATAGTTATACCACACATAACTCCCAAGTCAAAGTTTCTTATTTCAGGATAATATACCTCAAATTTCAACTCTACAAATATCATTATGGTTACTATTTATTTTTACCATTAAAATTACACGTTTAATTCTGTATTTATTTATTTTATTAATTCCTTATATATTTCTTTATTATTTTTTATTATTATTCTTTTTTTTATTTTTATTTTATTATTCATTCTCCATATCCTTTATTTTTTAACTTTGTTACTGATCCTTAGCTTATAATTTATTATTTTATTTATTATATTTTATATAAATTCGTTTAGGGCAGATCACCATTGCTGTGCAGCTCTTAAAGTAAAATAAATAAATTAAAAAAAAAAAAATTGTAATTGAAGAAATAAAAGAAAACCGAGAAAGGAAATATAAATTTACACATTGAGTCTAGGTGACTGTCTTTTCTAATTCCAAGGAGGTGGCTATATATATATATATATATATATATACTATGTTAATATTAGATGAAATAGGCATGTTGTTAGTGGATAGCATTAGAATCATACGAGAGTAATAGAGAAAATCCAGGTTTTAAAAGGAGATACTGGGAATCGATTAAAAATAAAGTGAAAAGACAGTCCAGAAAAAAAACCCTGGGTGGAAAAATATCCACATTATTGGATATATCCATAGCGGCAAAACGATTAACAGTTTAGTTGAATCCCACTCTTCAGAGCAGTTGATTGTAGTCTTAAAATACACACCAGTGACTTAGTAGATATTGAAGGATAATTCAGACGCTTTAAAAGTATACTCAGATCAGACCGGCAACATTTCACGTTTGAAAATTTCAAAATAATGTTCATCTGTAGAAATTTTCAACTTTTTCCCCTTTTTGTAATGAATTCCTAATATTTATTTTTAGCGCGGTTCCTCCCTCCCCCATAGGGAGGAACCCCGCTTATAAGGTTGATACAATGAAACAATCCGGAAGTGCCGACTAGAAAATTTCGCGTTTCAGAACCCCTAGAGACCGAAAATAACGGTGGTTCAAATTTGTATATATATATATATATTTGTCTGTTCGCTCTGTAGCTCCCAGACGAATGGTCCGATTTTGATGAAATTTGGTACAAAAATCTTTCGTCTAATTTGAAAGGTCAAGTTCGTTAACCAGCAAAATCCGCCTACTGGAAGATGGCGTTTGGGGCGAAATTCGCGCAAAAAAAATCGTAACGCTTACGTTTTTGAGTTCATAAGCTTGTAAGTACTCGTTTTATATGCTTCCTGGGCTAGGAAAACGAATGAAACCATTTTCAAATCGATAGCTTTAACCGTTTTCGAGAAAATGGGAAAAATAGTTTTTGAATACCGTTTTTGGTTTGGGTACTTAGAATCATGGGATTCAGTTGAAACATTTTCTGCATGTTCTACTTTTATCAAAAATAATATGTTGAAATTTTGGTTACGTTTGGAGTTAAGGAAGGGTTAGAATAAAATATTTTATTAACAGACATAAAAAGTTTTAGTAACTTTGTTTACTTTCCTTAATATCTCGAAAAAGGTTGAGAATCTTGGTGAACGGAAGAATACAATTAGAAAGCTTATTAAATGCTCTAAAAAAAAAGGCTCTAATGAAAGTTTTGATTAGGCGATGTCAATCGGAGAAATAAGAGCTTAAAACTTTAAAGTAATTGATTTCGCTTATTTGAACTGTTCTTTTTGTCTGTTTTTTATTCCTTGTTATTTTTTAATTGCTTATATTTGGATAATGTATTTGACAATAAAACTGGTTAAGTAAAATAACAAAATCAATTTATTGTTAGAAATATAGATTTCCAAGATTCCAAGACCTTGTAACTAGCGGGACCTAGTGTTAGCCGACCCTTCCAGGTAAGATCGTATATCATGACCTTTCAAGACATTACTACATACAGGAATGGCTTTAGTGACCGTAACGGTTGACACACCATAATAATAATTAATTAAAAAAAAAAGACTGGTGGAACCAAAATAATAACTGCTTCTATTTTAATCTTTCCAAATTAGACTAGGGATATGAACGGAACCGCGCTAAGATGATGCAGTTCCTGCGAGACGGACTTTTGCTTTATTTTTCAATATGTTAAACAGTTTTTAGTCATTTTGTTCTAGACTTTTGTTCTTTCCATTAATATTAACAGAGTTCCTACTTATTATTTATGCTTTTCTTTTCAATATTTTATAGTGTTTAAGGTATTTGTTTACTAAATATTTTCAATTTTTTATTACATATTTTATTATAAATAGTTAAATATATATGTACATATTTTGAATTTTATATTACATGACCATCCGTTCCCTATTAATCACATATAATAACAGTAATATTATTTATTTAAAGCTTTGAACAAAAACGCCAGTTTGTCAGCCTTTTCACATCTAATTAGGTAGTTTCTCGTTTGACTGTGAACAAAACCACGGGTTGAAAACATTCTGTCAGCCCCTGCAGAAGTTGCCTTTCCAATCATAAGCTGCTCTTTTATTAACAGTTCTTTTGAGGAAATACAATATTGTAACGCCGACGAAGACTTCCACCAATTTAAAGCATTCACTTCGCCCACTACCTGCCAATCTGTTTTATCTTAACGTTAAAAGGAGATATATTTGCAGAATTAAAAACATAGAAAGGGTCATAAAAGAAACAGACTTTGAATAGATAAGAACGGTCAAGTTAGGGTAGGCTCTAGGGACAAAAATAAAGACAAAATGTTGAAATGGCTGAAAAAAAGGCAGAACTAGTTAGATTTAAGATAAAAAATAAACTAAAGTTAAAAAATATATAATAATAATTTTTTTAATAGAATCAATTGGTTTAAATTTTTTTTTTTTTTTTTTTTTATGAAATCATTGATTTAAATCAATGTTTTTTTAAAAAAAATCAAATGATTTTAATCATGATTTAAATCACTGATTTAAATCAATTGATTTAAATCGTTGACACCCTGGCCAAGAGAAAGAGATTCGATGACGTCTTTTGATTATTTTCAATTGCCTTCATGCTGTTGTTTTTTTTATTTTATTTTTTAATTGATTTTATTTGTAGAATTATTACTATAGTAAAAGAACACAGGAATATGTGAAAAATTTTGATATTTTCCAATGCATTGAAACGTATGAAATGAAGTATTGGTAGAAGAGGATTCTAGGGTCTGGCGGACCCAACCAGGTAAAGCCATAAAACCCTTTGAACAGAGGCCGAGGAAAATATTATCTGTTACTATTCTAAGCTTTTCAAATGACTATAGGGATATGATCAGGAACCGCGCTAAAATGATGCAGTTCCTGCGAGTCGGACTTTTTATTTTTGCAACGTGAAATAAAAGTTTTAAGTATTTTGATCAAGAATTTTATGGTTGAATAAGATAAGTATAAGTGAAATGTTCTTTGTTTAAAAATTTATTTTTGTTTATTTACTTAAATATATTTGTTGATACAAAACAAAAAATAAACATTAGTACCTTTAATTTACTCCTTTAAACTTTTTCCTTTTTCCTATATAAGTATTTTAATAAGAATTACTAAAAAACTTTTATTTTTTAATTTGAAAAATAACAGTTAAAAAAAATTAAAAAGGTTTAAATCCAAAAAGTTATTTTATAACTTTTACTTTTTCAAAATGAAAATAAAAGTAAAAAAATTAATAAATACTTTTTTATAATAAAAGTTAACAATTATGTTCCACCCCAATAAACATGTTTATTCCATGACAGACATAACATACTACAGGGTGTCTACTGCATGAAAAAGTCACTAAAATCACAAAAATGTCACGAAATTGAAAATAGCGCACGAAAATCACGAAAAAGTCATGAATTTTGAATCCATGTCAGGAAATTACAGTTTTGATCGTCCAAAATTGCGAAGAAAAAACAATACTCTTCGCAAAAAGGATTGCTTTGAAGACATTATCTATTATTTACATATATTTTTATTTTTCATATTTTATACTTTATTCATATTCAGAATTTTCCAATATGAAACATCAATTTTCCAAATTGTGTAAACATCAATTTATTAAATGTATGTAAAGTGACAATATATATATTTAGTTAGTAATATTTTTAGAAATTTTTAGTTCTTCTACCACCAATATTTTTGAGGCTGTTAATTCCATATTCATTCTAAAATGTTTACTATCATCGTTTCTTCACTTTTAAAATTAATGTGACTATCCTCTTTTTTATATATATATATATATATATATTCTCCACTTGTTCTTTTTTCTTTATTTGGCAGAGGGTCGATGAAGCAGAACACCATTTGTTTTTGTTCAACTATTTTATTTCATCTATAGTTGAACAAAAACAAATGGTGTTCTGCTTCATCGACCCTCTGCCAAATAAAGAAAAAAGAACAAGTGGAAAATATATATTGGGTCATATTCAGAAGAATTTATATATATATATATATATATATATATATATATATATATATATATATATATATATATATATATATATATATATAGTTTTATTAATAGTTTTAAATATATGTAAAAATGTATGTTTATAGATATCATGGTAATCTGTGTAAAGATACAAGCAATTTTAAGCGATAAGTTAAGGCCTTTTATTTTTAAGTGAAATTATTTTCTTTTTAATAGGCATGAAATTTGCATTTTAAGTCATGAAAATGTCACTAAAAAGTCATGAAATTGGCTTTCACAAAAGTAGTAGACACCCTATACTAGTTCCCAGGCAGTAACGCATTTGATAACTTGATAAGGTGCCAATATGTTTTTGTATATTTGGATATTCTTTTGAATATTTGGAATAAAGAACATGAAAATGTGAAAAATCATTTTAAATATGGTAATTTTTAACTGTGAAATTATTCAAGAATCCTGGTAATGGCATTAAGCCAAAATATTGATTTTAATGAATAAAATGTAAATGTTGAAACTGGGAGACCTGATTGGTTTTTTCTTCTTTTTATGAAATCTAAGTAACCTAGTGGAGGTCTCTAATAAGTGATATCACATAGCAACTCCGTTATCTATTTAATAATATAAAAAAAGACATTGATTGACAATGCTTATTAAAAAAAAAGTGGTCTCAAGTCCCTCCAGAAATATAGAACCGAAATAGAGAGCTATTGGAGACGAATAGTCATTTTTATTTTATTCCATATATGAAAAGTCTCAACATATTGAAGGCTTTACGATTTTACTTATTTTTTTTTTTAATTATTATATCCTTTCTAATGTTTAGGCGTGAAATTAAGCTGACTAGTATTCTTAATATGAAAATTAAAGTTGAAAACGATTGCAATCTAGCTGTGAGAGACATCGTCGCTAATCTAACATACGTTGGTAGTGTGGATCCTAATGCCGTCATGGTACAGCACACTACAAATCTATATCTTTTCAGGTTTGGAATACTTCTGTAAGTAATTTTACTTGCTCAATAGATTATTTTCATTAATCATTTGCAGATTTGTATGTTTTCATTTTCTTTCCTTTTTTTTAGGGAAGAGTTGTTCTATCAAATTATGATTTTTGATTTTGGAAATTTCGGAGCTATAAAATTCAAGGTTTGTTTATCTATTACATAGACTCTGTAATCTCTCATTTCTTAATATTAAAATTCAAAAGGTTAGCAGTCGCTTTTAAGTTAATTAAGTCCTACTCATAATGTCATAGTTTAAGGAATTGGCTCATCTTAGCATGTTTTAGACTGAAATGTATTTACAGTTTATAAATTTTTTTTATTATTAAATTATTAATTTACTCTTACCGGATGTGATTTTTGGTTTATTGCAACAAAACTCATGCTCATTTAATTAATTTGTGCTGTTAAAATAGATGGAATCGATCTATTAGAAGTGGGGAATTATTCATTTGCCTGTAACAGCAGTAATTTGTGCTTTCTCGCAACAAAACTAGTGATAAACATATCTTTAGATAATAAGAAAAATATATAAGGGTGGCAACCTGAATATAGCCTAGTGTTAATAGACAAATTATTGTTACACCATTAAAAAAAAAAAAAAAAAGAATGCAAAATAGGTCTATTAAGAGGAGGGGGGACGATGCAATAATAAATGAAATGATACATATTCACTACAATAATGCATTAGACAAAATATACATTTCTTTTTCTATCAATCTGATTGATCAAAATGGCCAATCCCCATGTGTAACCTATACCATCCACTTATTTTATTTAACAAGAATCTAATGTGTCTAGATGTTTGACCTCACTCTCTTCCAAGTTGTTGGGCCTTTCAGGCCTTTTAATTTTTTCTGGAAGCCAACTATGCTCACCTTTCTGTAAAACATATATTAACTGACTGTCAGTTACGAATTAATTTGGACATGCCACATGGCTTGACAGATATTCTTTCTGACTTATAGATAAAGCATTGACCCATTTAAAAAACAATAACATATTCAATCAAATATACCTAGAAGTCACATACAGCCTGGGGCAAATGGTTTCACAACCAAAAGTAGTACAATTCATTTCTTCTTTCAATAATCTCACAGCGACACAGAACGATTTCTGCTTTAAATTTTACTACAATCTTCCTTTTTATTGCAATAGTTTTTTATTTATTTTTTTTTTAATTTACGACTATAAACAAATCTACTGAGTTTACACTCTCACTTTGATGGTTTTTGGAGTGGCATCGCTTAGTGCAGCACCCACATCAACTCACTGAGGATAAAGATGCTATTCACCAAAGATGAGGAGCATCAGTAGCAATAAATAAAATAAATACATTTTTTTCTGTCTGAATGAAGCACATTCTTAGTTCCTTATTCAATTGCTCATTTCAGTTTTCAAGTCAGTTATTAGATAAATTAAATAAATACATAAATACCTGTGCATTTCTGATAAATAATTGTTTTTAGGAAAGCCTTTCCCTTTACGACCTGGCAATGTTGGGCCTTGAAGACCCTGACAATAATTGGCAGAAAGAAGATGGCGAGAAAGAGGTTCTTGCTGAAACCGTAGCTCAGCTTCTTTATACCAAAGCTGAAATGCTAATGGACTACTTTTCTATTGAAATAGACCAGGATAAAAAACTTTGCAGCATACCTCTAGTTTTAGGTAATAATTTATACATAATAATTGGTTTAGGCTATACAAAGTATAAATGTATACACAACACATCAAACTAAATAAAATCCCGCCTAATTCAGCTTTGGTTTTATAATATTTTCCTCATATTGGAAGCACTCATAAGCTATATTCCATGTGATGAATGGTGATGATGGTATCCTATAACCCATTCGAGACTGATAGCCACTTTTATGACAATGTGGTTCAAGCCCAGTGGCCTGATAGCCACTTTCATGCCAAGGCCATTTCTTTGCTTCAGGAGTGAAAGCCATTGCTGTGACAGTTTCTTGCAATATCGTGTGGTAAGTATTTAAGCTTTACCTACCCTTGTATCCACTAGAGTTCATTATAAAAGCTGTTTGAACCTATTGAATGAGTATTTCTCTGAGCTACCTGGTCCCTTTGCATAGTTAGGGGCCCTCTGAAGGACATTATTTGTGTTTTACTATAGCCTCTTCAGATAAACCCAGGGGTACAATTGTTTGAACGTCTGGACAGGAATTTCCCCTGCACTCTCCTTTCTGTTCCGCTATTTGCAAGGGGTTAGATAAGGGAGATAATGTTTAATATTTATCAATTCTTAGCCAAAGCTAAGGCTGAAAACGTTTTAACCCTTTCCGTGCTATGGACGAATATATTTGTTCTCTAAAAAAATGCTCTGAGTGCGAAGCACGAATATATTCGTGCAGCCGGGACATTCCTCAGAGTGCGATGCACGAATATATTCGTTTTCATATCTCTGCTTCCAGAAAGCCCAGAGATCTCTTGTATCACGCTGTACAACTAGTCTAGTTACTTAGCTATCCGTTAGATAGCAGAAGAATGTCTTTACGTGTGTTTTTCCCGGTTTTATTCTGAGTGGAAGCTAACTTTATCTCCAGCGGAGTGTCCATTATCACCAATTCAGACTGTACCAAGGCGGCTACCTGCAGGGGTTGTGTTGTTATTTCTATTGTTTGCAGACACTTTACTAAAATTTGCCAAACCTTTTCCCACCTTTAGGCTAAATTAGGGGTGGGGAAATATGACCCTAACAAATATTTCTCAGTACTAGTTTTGGTTTATTATTTATTTTTATATTTATAAGTTTATTATTAATATTTTTGCTATATACCTACTATTTATTTCTAATTCATTACTTTATTATTATATTACTATTTACTAATATACTACTTATTTTTTTTATTTTTTTTTTATTTTTTTTTTTTTTACGGCGCATCTACATCTAGGTCATTAGCGCCTATACTACTTATTATAAATAAATTTGTTTTAAAATAAATACAAAACACAAATTTAAAAACAGTGTTGTTTTTTTTTTCTCCAGCAAGTAATTATTGGTCATAACCAGTTTTATGAGTTGCATATAAAAATAAAATGATTAGTTTTTAGTAAAAAAAAAGACCCAGTTATTTACTAAATAATTACTTATTGTACGTAACTGCACAGATTGTAAATTATCAATAAAGATCAATCAATATTTTTAAAAAAAATTACTAAATAAATTGAAGTATCATAACAATGAAATAAATCATAAAATGGGTTAAATGAAGAGAAGAGAAAGTGTTTTCATGAATATTTTGATAAAAGGGTGCATTCATACTATCAGGGCTAGTGGTGTTAAATTTAAAACTAAAATACTTCGGTAACTATTGAAATATTATTTCAGAAATTGTTTATTTATTAATTTTCTTCGCAACTTGCAGGATAAGAATAATAAGAAACTTGTTATAATAACTGAAAAGGTCACACCAAAGTACACACAATTAATGAAATTAGCATCTTAAATTACAATAAAACAAGCAATTTTGCATGTCCCCTGTTATATATATCTACGTAATAAGAGCGACGCAAGGCGGGAGCTCTGTCTGAGTACAGTCTTGTTCCAAACCAAAGTTGCACGCGGAGGATGGAAAATAGGCTAGCACTGGGGGTAGCATCGGCTCTCAAAGCTCGTAGCACCCGGCGGTCGGTCCCTCTCAGATTGGCTAGCATTCTAAGGGTTAAATTTCATAGTGATAAGTTTATGACAGAGAATTTTCACCGCCAATTTTCCACCGGGACGTGACTGCACCGGTTCCCGTAGATCACCGAAGATAAACAACATCGGGCATGGTCAGTACCTGAATGAGTGACCGACCACGTGCTGTTGGCATTATAAAAGGGTGGCAACCTGTAGATAGCCCGGCGCTAATGGCCAAGTTGTAGATACGCCGTAAAAAAATAAATAAATACACAGAGATAATGTTAGTAAATTTAACCTTGCTGTGTTAAATAATAAAATTGTCTTATAATTTCTTCATGTAGGTAAATAACTAGGCCGACCTTCACTAGTTATAAAAGTTTTATTTTACATAGCGCTTTCGAGATTCAATCTCATCATCAGTGCCCGTTGACAACAACATAACAAATAAAAAAACAAATCTACAAACTAGAATAAAATTTTTTTTTTTTTTTTTTTTTTAAACAACATTTTGAGAAATTTTTTAGTCACTAGAATAAAAACAGTAAAAGTTAGAATTCTTAAGAAGAATGAAATAAATTAAAAATAAAAATTAAATTACAAGATTTGACGTCCAAGAATGAATAAAATATATAATTGAAGGATTAAGCCTTAACAACAAAAGATAAAAGGAAGCAAAAACAGGAATAAGAAAACATTAGTGATGGGAATAAAAAATAAAAAATGGAAAAAGTAGGTGGGATAGAGAGAGTACGGACCTATAGATTGAGTCTGTGTACACGCGAGAAATTAGAGCTGATGTGGCGCTTTCCCAAAGGAATATTAATGTTAAGGGAGACGGTGATGTGCTCAGGAATGTCCCAGCAGCCTGCATACAGAGCATATGCAAGTTAAGCCAGTCTGCTGCGAGAGCCTCGCGTGTACACAGACTCAATCTATAGGTCCGTACTCTCTCTATCCCACCTACTTTTTCCATTTTTTATTTTTTATTCCCATCACTAATTTTTTCTTATTCCTGTTTTTGCTTCCTTTTATCTTTTGTTGTTAAGGCTTAATCCTTCAATTATATATTTTATTCATTCTTGGACGTCAAATCTTGTAATTTAATTTTTATTTTTAATTTATTTCATTCTTCTTAAGAATTCTAACTTTTACTGTTTTTATTCTAGTGACTAAAAAATTTCTCAAAATGTTGTTTAAAAAAAAAATTTTATTCTAGTTTGTAGATTTGTTTTTTTATTTGTTATGTTGTTGTCAACAGGCACTGATGATGAGATTGAATCTCGAAAGCGCTATGTAAAATAAAACTTTTATAACTAGTGAAGGTCGGCCTAGTTATTTACCTACATGATGATGAACCTTCACCAACCAGCTCCCAACACCTGTGTTATAATTTCTTGGTTAGTATTTTACTAAAAAAAAATGTTTCAGATAAATATATGCCTGACATATCTCGATTACCTAACTATGTACTCCGATTAGCATGTGATGTTGACTGGAAGGCAGAAGAACCTTGTTTTCGAACCATTTGTCGTGAAACAGCCAGGTTTTACAGTTTTGCTGATACAGTTAATACCCATGTAAGTATATAATTGTTTTTTGATAAATAGTATTAGCCTATCTGATTTTGTAAAGAAAATTCAAAGATGAATGTGGAGTACCTGTCTAAGATTGCAATACGCCATTACAATGTATTCAGATATCTACACAGTATCTCTCTTAAAGAACAATGCAGTCTGCTACAGGGCCTGTGCATGGTCTCTTACAGAGATGGGTATAATTTCATTTATAAATAAAAATACGAATTTATTCGTACTTCATATATTTGTAGATACGAATTCGTATTCATATGTGTGAATACGAATTTATTTGTATTCATGTATATTAAATATAAAAATACAAATAAAATTTTATTCACAAATTTTCCTGTGAATACAAATAAATTCACAGAAAAAATTGTAAATAATCACAAAAAATGTGAATATTCACAAAAAATCAAGTGATTACAAAAAAATTCACATTAAACTATATGAATACAAATTTATTCACAGTATAATTTGTAAATACAAATTTATTCACAATAAAATTCACCAATAAATCATGAATTTATTTGTATTAAGATGATATTACGAAAGTTATTGAAGGTGATTTTTATTTATTTTTTTAGGCGCTTAACGTCTAGGTTATCAGCGCCTAGATTCAGATTTAGTTTTTTTTTTTTTTTTTTTTTTGCATGGCCGGTGGTGGCGCGGGGATCTCAGGGGAAAAAAATCTAGGCGCTAATAACCTACACGTTAAGCGCCATAAAAAAAAAAGTAATATCATCTTATCGTTATTTCGAATAAACTCTTAATTCATTTGCGAATTTTTTTGTGTGTAAATTTGTATTCACAAATTATAATATGAATAAATTTGTATTCATATATTTTAATGTGATTTTTTTTGTAATCACTTGAAAATTTGTGAATATTCACATTTTTGTGATTACTTACAATTTTTTCGGCGCTAATAGCCAAGATTTGTTGATGCGCCGTAAAAAAACAAAAACAAAAAAACACAATTTTTTCTATGAATTTATTTGTATTCGCAGGAAAATTTGCGAATAAAATTTTATTTGTATTTTATATTTAATATACGTGAACAAAAATAAATTTGTATTCACACTTATGAATACGAATTTATTTATATTCGTATTTACAAATATATGAAGTACGAATAAATTCGTATTTTTATTTATAAATAAAATTATGCCCATCTCTGGTCTCTTATAGGACTGAATCAACTGTGTGCTCATTAAGTCTGAGTACTCTATTTTGCCTCATCCAAACAACAATAAAAAAACACATTTTCTTATAAAAATGCAGTTTTATTAAGATACCACACAACCGGACCCTTACAATATCTACCTTCACAATCTCATCTTCTCTCAATGAAAAATACAAAATTGTATTAAGCATATCCCACAAAGTGGGGAGTTAAGTCTGATTTTGCTTATCCCGAGGCACAGTGGATCAGAGTTCACAAATATACAAATATCTGATTCATGACCATTCTGCAGACTAGGAAAATAGTGGAGCCAGTAATGTGCCCTAAACCAATCTTTCAGGTACTCAAAGAATTAGACAATTTCTATTTTTCTGGAAACATGTTATCCACTTTCAGGCTAGCAGAAGTTCTTCAGTTCTCTACTCCGAAAACTACAAAATTAAAACCGAATGAAAAGAAAATTTATGGTTTTAAAAAAAAGGGGTTCCAGAATCTGTCCATGCTAAAGTTAAAGGCACACAGCTTCCATAAGATTGAAAAGTGAAAAATTTGAGTAATAATTTGGTCTTCTGATTTACTTAAAAAAATCAAACATTCATTATAACAAAGACTAAGACAAGCTAATTTTATTATATTTAATTTTTAGGAAGGACATGATTGGAAATGGACTACTGAACACATCCTTCTTCCAGCTATAAAGAAAACATTACTTCCACCAAAGCATTTTGCAGAAGATGGAACAATATTACTTTTAACCTCCTTACCAGAATTGTATAAAGTTTTTGAAAGATGTTAAGCTCATATGAAATTTTAAGAGGAGTATTAGATAAAATAATAATTGAAAAATGCAACATTAAATACGATGTTACATGTTATTTTGCTGTGATTAAACATTATATATTTTTTTATATTCATATATTCCTAATGAATTATTAAAAATATTAATTGTAACTTGTTTTTGTAAAAATGTTTATGTATTTTGTAAATAAATTTATATTTATGACTTTGTAAATATTAATTTAAATATAACCTTTACTGATATTTATTGAATGATTAGAGTGAATGGGCTAAATCTTGAATCTGACAAAACACCAGATTTTTATTTCACAGAAGAGATAGTTGACCGTGGAAATTACCAAGATGGAGTTAGTCTGTGATTCATTCCCTACAGTTAATATTTCATATTTTGTTTAATATATTAATTTATTTTAACTTAATGTTATTATGTTTTGTTATTAAATTTGTGTAAGGCTTACAATCAAGCCGAGCCAATAAATTTGTTTTTCTTCTTCTTCTTTTGGAGTTAGTCTGCATGCGTTCTCAATATTTAAATAAAATTACATAAGGATAATTTATTTAAATTTGAATGAACACTTATATGTATTACAGATTTTTGGAATGGGTTATATAAAGGTTACCACTTTTATCTGGCCAGGATAGGGCTGATGCCTTTACTTTTAACACTTTCACAGTGCCCAACCAGTCAAAAGGGGAATAAGGCAACAATAATAAAGTTCTGACCACACTATCAATCCAGCATTCCACATTCTTTAATTAGACGCAACACCCCTATCGATCCTGCAGTATTTTAAGATACTGAAGATATCATTTTTATTATATTCACCAACTTCTATGCTTAGTATTTTAAATATGAAGTGGCTAAGAAACTATGATGGATTGGAGGTCGATGCTTGCACTATTAAACTAGAAACATCAGGAAGTATGCTCAACAGTGAGGAGAATACTAGCTGAAATATATGTATTCATTTAAGACACGAAGAATTAGTTTGCTGCTACAAAATGGGAGTTTTAGTATTTCATAAATTCTTCAGAAAAAACATACCGTAACGTGGGATCACATTTGTACAGTGTGGCAAAATTGACCTATACTGCTAATGAATTTGTCTGAGATGGAACAGTCAAATTTACAGGTATATATTTGTCTGTTTGAACTCTTTGGGCAAAATCCGACCCTTTGTATCAGTTAAATGAAAGTATCCTAGTAGTATAGTTTTGTATCGATTTCACCACACTGTACTAATGTGACTCCATTTTACAGTAGCCATTAATAGAGTTAGCAGAAATAATTCAATTTTCAATGTACATTTTTTTATTATTTCTTGATTAGTGTTATTTTAAATTCATATATAGCTCAGCTGAAGTTTTACGTCCAATTGAACGTGAATGATTGTTTTCACCATTCTTCATACCATTCAAGAGCATCATCTTTTGTGAAGCTTATGTAAATTTGACCAGCTGGTGACACACACGAAAGGTCAATGATGCCAGCAGTTGTGTATGGAATATTGTTTCTCTAAACACAAATACTTTTGTTTGCTCCCACCCACACTTCTTGGAACTTTCTAACGAAACTATAATCATCTTTTAAATTCCTGGATAGGTAAATTACTATCACTTCGACCTGAAACAAGAAATCCATGTCAATGCATTTACATATCATTGAGCGCTCGACAAAAATTCTGTCAAATGAGGTTTTATTAGCATGAACAATGCGAGCAGTTATGAATAACTGGTATAATATATTAAAAAAAAATTAATTAATGTGAAGAGTAATAAATACATCTTCCAGTATCAGGACTTTCATTTTCTGAAATTCCGATTTGGTTTTCTCTTCAAAGTTAATTTATATCTGCACATATCGCAGGGGTATTTCTAAAGTGACACAACTCAAAAATCGGTTTTATTCACACTGTCATAGTTATGACTGTGAAAGACATGGTCAATATCTATATATCAACCATCAAAACTGTATGTACCTATGTATGCTTCAGAGTTTGTACACCAGAGGGCACTTGTTTCACCCTTCCTGTCTTAATGAGAAGCCCCCTACATAGGCAAGAGTGACACATTTTCAGTTGAGTTTTATTTTGAGTTGTGTCACTTTAGAAATACTAGTGCGATATCATTCATTTATAAATATACTGTACTAATGAACTTCATAACTATGCTCGTAAAAGTTGATTTTTCTTAAATGCTGATTGTATTTGATCTACACCACTTCAAGAGTTTTAATGACCCAGAGGAAAATCATTTGTTACTTCTATTCAAATTTTATGTTAGGGGGTTCCTGCCCATGAAGCCCTAACCCTTCAGAACAGGCTTTTTGTTGATTTTAATGCTAAAGGTCTCTAATCACCAAGACTCATCTTCAACATGAGTTCACACAAATGTTTTACTCCACAAAATTTTATTAAAGCTTATGTTCTATTGTCAGAGCTGATAGTGTGCCAACATTAAACTCCAGTTACAGCTGCCTTCTACATTCATGAGTGGAGGTTTTCGGAGGCTGGAGGATATAGTTCACGATGTGTATGATGAACCCATTTGTTTCACAAACAAATGTGCATTTTTTTCTCAAAATAATTGTTGTTTTTTTTTGGTGCCTTACAAAGCTACATATATTGGGCTATATCTGCAGCTAAAAAAACCTGTATAAAAAATGGGGGTATGGAAAACTAACAATCTAGGACTTGGAATAATTAGCCAACTAAAACGCTATTGCACACAAAAAAAAAAATATTATTTTTTTCTGAACTTAGTGATCTTATTTAATTTTTTTTATGAGGTTTTTAAGACACGAAAATTTCGGGGGCGACTGGAGCACCCTCAGCCCCCCTTATATACGCCCATGGTCATAAAATGGATTTTTTTCCTTTTAATTAGTGCTAGGAATACTTCATTTATAAGTGATAAGTAGAAGTTTACTATTCCAAAACCCAATAATGAAATTCATTCTAAAAATATTGACAGAACAATCACAGTGGGTGGAAATGCTGCTTGAGGTTTCATTCTCTTGTATGCGAAATATTCTATGTTTTAAAAAGCCAGACTCGCAGGAACTGTGTCATCTTAGCACTGTTCCGTTCATATCTCTAGTCCTATTAGTAAAGGGGAAGAGAAGCAGTTATTAGTAGGTTTTGATCTTTCGTCAAAAATATAAAATAAAATAAAGAAGGAAGATTTAATGCACCACAACTGTAAGTTGACAGTATCCTAAGCAGAAATTACTCCATCCTCTGTCACAACATTTGCTCTTGGGAACACTATAACACTGTTTCACATTTTCTTACTTTTTTTAAAGAAAAATAATCCTTTTACTGTTAAATTCAACTAAAACAAGCAACAATCAATTAAACGTTAGATAAACAGATATAAAAACCCATTCGAAAGCAAACCTAACAATTTGGAAGTTTCAAGGCCTTATTTCTCGGATTGACACCTCCCAATCGAAAATTACATTAGAACCTTTTTTGTAGAGAATGTAGTAAGCTTTGGAATGGTAACATTCCACTTACCACGATTTTCCAACCGTTTTCTAGATATTTTAGAAAATATACCAAAATCCTAAAACGTTTCATTCCTGTTAGTGAAATATTTTATTTATAGTACTTCTTTAACTCCAAACGGAACCAAAAATTAACTATCTTAGATTAGATGAATTGCAAACATTTGGAACATGTTTCAACTTAATCAATCGTTTCTGAATACTCAACTAAAAAAAGTATGGAAAAGTATTTATATCAATGTTTTTTGTAAACGGTTACATACATCGCATTGAAAATGGTTTTATTGTGTTAATAAATCTGTAAAACGAGTACCTGCAAGCATAAGAACTCGAAAACGTAAGCGTTACGAATTTTTCACGAGAATTTCGCCCCAAATACCATGGGCGTATATAAGGAGGGGGGGGGTGAGGGGACTGCAGCCCCCCCCCTCCCCGAAATTTTCATTTGGTGGTAAAAACCTTAAAAATAAATTAAATAAGATCACTTAGTTAATAAAAAATAGTTAATTTTAGGCGTAATAGCGTTTTAGTTGCCTAAAACTATTCCAAGTTCTAAATTTTTCATATTCCATGCCTCAGAAGTGGTCTCAGCAACCCCCGAAATTTTTCCAGCCCCTCCCGAAATTATTTCCTATATACGCCCATGCCAAATACCATGTTCCGGTAGACGGATTCTTCTGGTAAACGAACTTGGCCTTTTAAATTACTCGAGAGATTTTTATACCAAATTCCATCAAAATCGGACCATTTTTGAACCAAGGAGAGCGCGAACAGACAAATATATATATATATATATATATATATATATATATATATATATATATATATATATATACATTTATACACACACCAAAATTTGAACCGCCGTTATATTTGTTATCTTTGGGTTCTGAAAGATGTAATTTTTTTTATGGGAGAGGGAGGAACCGCGCTAAAATCGAGCCAAGAATAAACATTTTATTCACTTCAGATGGCGCAATTTGAGCTGAAATTTTTGAAATTAGTGAATTATGCTTGGGCAGTTTGTTGATATTCATTTACAAATAGGGAGCTTACGACATGGTCCATTATGAAGGGATGTGTGAATATGTTACGTTATTAAATGCTTATGACGATTGAAGCCAATATTGCAGTATTTATGTACTGTGTAAGAGAAAGTAAATAACTTTTGATCATCTCATGCTGTGCTATTATTCTGTCTGTTTGCTGATAGTCTCATCCCTACCATTGCGTTGCCTTTTCTTCTCCCGCATACAGGTGTTCATATATAAGCATGTGTTGATTCGCAGCACAGTCGACGTCGTGTATCATCCAAGCTACCGGTAAGTCTTAAATCCATGGAGGTCGAGTTTTACAATACGAGTATAATTTGAATATTTCATCTGATTTTGATGATATTTGGACTATAGAATGACAGAATCCGTCTACCGGAACATGTCTTCTTTCGGGGGCGAAATTCGTCTGGAAAACATAGTAGTGTTTACATTTTTGTGTTCGTAGGCTTGCTTGTGTACATTTTATAGGTTTTCCAACGCAGGAAAACGAATGAAACCATTTTTAAGACGATATCTGAACCGCTTTCCTACCAAAGTGGATAAAACGAGTTTTCCTACCAAATTTTCGGGTTGGATACTCAGAAATCATTGATTCAGTTGCATATTGCTCCGGTTATTTGACATTCGACCTAACTAAGATATTTAAATGTTATTCTATTCGGAGTTAAGAAATTATTAGGAAAAAAGAGGAACATTTCTTCTGAGCAGTTTCGGGATTTTCTTATTCTCGAAATTTGATTAGAAATCGTGGTAAATGGAAGGTGAAAACATACTAAATCTATATATATGTATGTATATATATATATATATATATATATATATATATATATATATATGTTTGATGTTATTTTTCGTCGCTGGGATAGTATTTTTGGATGGAACGGCATTTCTCTCCAGTGGTGGTACTCCTTTCCAGGAAGAAGTGAGGAGGAATACCACCGCTGGAGAGAAATGCCGTTCCATCAAAATATATATATAAAAAAAATCAGTCCCGTAACAGGCCACAAGGGCCCAGAGGGGCAGATACTGTAGAGGTATCTGATTCTTGACCGTACGGCACACTAGGGAGATAGTGTGGTCAACACTATGCTCCGGCCGCCTGATTTTCCCCTTGGCTGCTTCGACTGCTAGAGTCATTAGCACCCAAGGTACCCATTATTAATTAAATTAATTAAAGGCTGGGTGAGCCTAGGAACGATCTGGGACCCCAAATCCAACCCTCGAACGGGAGCACTAGAAGAAAAAATCTTTAGTGCGCGCTCGGGTTTTGAACCTGGTCCTCCAGTTCATTAGTCGAGTACTGTACCACTGAGCTAACCTCGCCCCCAAAATATATATATATATATATATATATATATATATATATATATATAAATCACGTGTCTGTCTGTTTATTTGTTTGTTTGTTCCTTATACAAATCTACACCGTTTGACCAATTTTGACCAAACTTGGCACACAGGTAGGTCTTGATACGAGAAATCTCCTAGGCTCAGTGATGTGGGGTGGGTAAATACCCAGTGGGTAGGTAAATAATATAAATTGGGTATTTACCCACAGGGAAGGTAAATACCCAAAAAGTGGGTATTTTCAGTTTTTGAGCTTGATACAACTTCTTTGAATATTTTTTGGTGCAAACAAGGACTGAACCTTACCCATTTGATCATAAAAGCTTAATGAACATTAATACTTACCCAGTAATAATTTAAAGAAAGTTAAAAGTCGGTCTGGGTATTTATGGGTATTTACAACTATATGTATATCTATGAATTTTCATGATTACTTTTACAGTGGGGAAGGTTAATTTAATTTTAAAAAGGTTTTAATGAAGCATATTCAATTATTAAGGACTTATTTAAATTTTAAAAAAGGACCAAAAATATTTTTAATGTTTATTATAATAGTTCAAAACCATTTTAAGTTAAGTTTAAGTTTGTGATCCTTGTTAATATTATTTGAAATTATGCTCATACAGTAGTAACAACATTACAGTAAGCGGAAATCTCACCAGAAATGAAAAGGTAGCTTCTTGATGACAGAGTGTTTTGAGTCCGAGTTCGGAAACTAGTTAACATCCTTGATCCAATTGTTGAACTTATCACTGCCATTCAGTTAAATGCCCCTTTGATCCACACAGTTCATAAGAGATTTAAGAATTACTGAAAACTCTTCAACAAGAAACCCAGAATCTTCTCTTCAAAAAACGGAGGAAAAACTTGTGTTAACTAAATAGGAGAAACGCATTGAGTTTGGTGTTGGATACGCACATCTTGCTGCAGACTTGTTGAACTCTTTCATTTGTTTTGTGTGTGAGTTAGGCAGAAACATTGGATTGAAATCAGTTGATATTCGGGAAAACATAGCTGACTATAGGGACCAAGAGGGATTATGGCAAAGATCCTTTGTTTGGGAAGGTCTTGAAGAGAATGACAAAGAAAATAATAAAATAAGTCCCATGTTATGGTGAAGAGGCTTGAAAGGTACATGTGTTTTGATCAATGAGTAGATAACTTAATTTGAGTTTTGAGAAATTGAGATAATCCTAGTCCAAAGTTTTAGCTGAGGCTACATTTTTGTGAATGCAGTACACTAGTATCAAATTTAGACAAACAACTTGTTTTATTGGTAGTCGGAAGGTCCATGGCAAATTTTCAGGTAATGATTTATTATTTATTAACCTCTCAGTGATCCCATTTTATAATTTATTATTGTTTTAATAGTTTCTCAGTGTTGCAATAGCTCTAAACTGGCAAGATCCATGACATTTTACAATATTTGATTATTAAGTCCCGGTTTAGTTAAATACCCGGGTATTTATGAAATTAAGTATTTACCCTGGGTATTTACCCCTAAAAAATAAATACCCGGGTATTTTACAACACTGCCTAGGCTAGGTCAAAATAGTCAAATTTCAAAATTTGGCCAAAAGGTCAAAAGTTTTGTTCAAGAAAAAGTGGCTACTCTGAACCACTCAGATTGCGACGGCCATTTTGAATCGACTACTACTGGCCTCTGTCGGCTGATAGATGAAGTGCTGTTGTGCTGGCCTCTGCCGGTATCGTTATGAACTAAAACAAATTCATATCGTTTGACCGATTTTCGTAACTGGGTATAACTAGGTATCAAGTAGATCTTGATACTGGGAGAGTCATAAACAGAAAGTAGGTGTAGCATGGGACACTGGGTATCGGTTAGTTCTCTATAAAAATGGTTAATATTCAATAGGAGGATCTCGGGAGGAGAAATAAGGGCTTTAAACATCGAAAGTTTGTTGTTTCGAAAGCTTCTTTGTGATTGTTTTCCTACCTTATTTTCGGGTTGTAGATTGAGAAAGGTTGAAATTATCAGTGTTCTGTCGTGGTATCTTAATAAAACTACATTTATCATAAGAAAATTTAGTTTTATTAAGATACCACGACCAAACACTGACAAATTCTACCTTCGCATTCCCAACGGTCAACGATTCCCTCTCGATAAAATTTGATAGCATTGTCCTTTTTAGCACTTTCCTCCGAAGGAAAGTAGCTATTGAGGTTGCACTCATGACGGAATTTTTGAAAAATTTCTTCGAATCTTTATCGATCCTACCTAGTAGACACCGAAAATGACCCCCGTTAAAATTTATATATACATATATATATATATATATATATATATATATATATATATATATATATATATATATATATATATATATATATATGAGTGTGTCTGTTAACACGATACAGGCCAGAGTTTTGTTTTTTCGTCACGAAACTTGGTATATAGCATTCAATTAGCAAACGATTGAACGAGTTCGTTACCCACCAAAATCAGGCCACAGGAAGGAGGGGTTTACCCCGAACCCAAAACACTAATTTGACCATTTCAGCCGTAATATTTGTTATATTTCAAAGAAACTTGGAATTCGTAGTGGTAATCTAGAGAGAAAAGTAGGATGTAAAAATGAACTAAATCGGTTCATTAGGAGGGGGGGTTGACTTCGGACCCACAATACCAATTCGCCACTACCAGCCTTGATTTTTGTTATATTTCGACGAAACTCGGCATTCGTCGTGCTAATCTACAGGTAAAAATGTGTTGTAAAAATAAACTAAATCGGTTCATTTGGAGCGGGGGTTTACTCTGGACCCACACTACCAATTCGCCAGTACCAGCCGTAATTTTTGTTATATTTTGACGAAACTCACTATACGTAGTGGTAATCTTCCGAGGAAAACGGGCTGTAAAAATAAATTAAATCGGTTCATTAGGAGGGGGGGGGGGGGTTTACTCCGGACCCAAATTACTAATATACTCATAAAAAAAAAAAAAAAAATCAGTCCCGTAACAGGCCACAAGGGCCCTGAGGGGCAGATACTATAGAGGTATCTGATTCATGACCATACGGCACACTAAGGAGATAGTGTGGTCAGTACTAAGCTCCGGCCGCCTGATTTTCCCCTTGGCTGGTTCGACTGCTGGAGTCATTAGCACCAACCAAGGTACCCATTATTTTTTTTTTTTTTTTTTTTTTTTTTTTTTTTTTTTTTTTTTACGGCGCATCTACTTCTAGGTCATTAGCGCCGACATCCAGGGTGCAGCGAGGAATTTTCCCAGCGAGCCTTGAGATGAGAAAATTCCTGCCGGAGGTGGGAATCGAACCCACCATCTCCCACTTATGAATCCAGCGCGCTAGCCACTAGACTACGGGAGACCCCAGTACCCATTATTAAATTAATTAAAGGCTGGGTTGGCCTAGGGACGGTCAGGGAGGCCGAATTCAACCAGTGAACGAAGACACTAGAAGAAAAAATCTTTAGTGCTTGCTCGGGATTTGAACTCAGGCCTCCAGCTTATTAGTCCAGTACTCTACCACTGAGCTAACCTCGCCCCCTAATATACTCATACCGGTCGTAATTTCTGCTGTATTGTAACGAAACTCGGTATACGTCGTGGGTAACTCATGAGAAAAAAGAGTTGTAAAAATGAGCTAAATCGGTCAATCGGAAAGGGGGGTTTACTTTGTACTATATTTCAATAGAATAGCCCGCCAGACGTTGGTTCGCAAGGCCGCCGCAAGGAGCGCTTTTTATCACTAGAGGGACTGTATCCTGTTCCTACGTCAGATCAAAAGACGAAAATATGAAGTTTTTTGTATTTATTAAGTAGTGTAGTAGGTACCATGTGTAAACATAACTCTGGAAGCAAATTAATTACAAAATTAATAATTGAACAGTTACTCATTACACAATTAAAAGAGAACTATTCATGTTTTTATTTTATTTATGTAGGATATTTTAATCAAATTGTTCTAGAAAGCAGTCTACACTAACCAAATTCTGAGGAAAGTGCTTAGTTATGCAGCTTCTGCGTGACGGACTTTTTTTTAAATTGATTTTGTCTTGCTACCAGTAGGGAACGCAACCCTACTTTGTCATCTAATGGCATATTGCCCAGTGAGGTTTGGAACTAGGTGTGCTCACTTATGACATCTCTACATACTCTCACCTCACTTTACCTAATTGTTTTATGTGACGATTCACCCATAACACTGGTAAACCAAGTTCGGATGGGAGCTGCCCAGTAATTGTGATCATGTTCAATGGATTGTCGTAAGTCCAACGAGAGGAATTTTCCCAACGAGCCGTGGATGAGAAAATTCCTGCCGCCGGTGGGAATCGAACCCATCATTTCCCGTATAGGAATCTAATGCGCTAGCCACTAGACCACGGGGAGACCCTCGCTGTATCACTCCTTTCGAATTTGGGGACCCACCTCCACATAGCTCTTTCATTGAGGCTCCTCGTTAACTTCTTTACTCAGTAAAGTCGTGGAATTAATTGAATTTCTTGTATTCTGTTTAAAAAGTTATTCGGAGTAGTATTAAGATATCAGTAACATCAACATGAGAATTGACATCTTGAGAAAGAAAAGTCAATAACTATTGAATATGTTGAATATTCATGATAATTCATCCCTTATGGGATATGATGTTTTATTTGTTGGTTTATTCTATACACTCAACGGATTGCTCTTTTTGGCAGGTCAAAAGATCTTCAAAATGCTGAAATTTCTTTTGGTCCTTGTTGCTGCACAATGCTGCTTAGTCGTAAGTAAATTAAATTAAAGTAGAACGTGAGTAAATATTTATTTAAGCAATTACTTTTGTTCTATGCAAGAATTGATTCTGGATTATGCAGGTATCAATGTCTTTGGAATAATAATGAAGGATTGCTACCATTAATAACTTATTTTTGGATACGCACAAAATAAAAAATGAAGTGTTTTGTTCATCGTTTATCCAGTATTAAATTATTTTAAAAGGTTAAATTGAATTATTTTATTATTTCAGACCCATTTAGTGAAAAAATGTTACGCTAATGCTAAGTGCAAATTAGTGTCCATACTTCCACATTAATGCAAAAAGCTATCTTAACATTCAAAGAAATGATTCTTCTGGAATTTAATGTGTGTAACATCTCTTTGGTTTGAAAAATCGTAATAAAAAGCAATGAGAGTTTGGAGAAGGAGAGTTCACCCAGCCAACAAGTTTAAAGGCAAATAATTTGAAGGGGCTAAATCATTTTGTTTTAATTTTTTAATCCTTTTGTTCTGTTTTGAAGGCTGTTAACGCGGAAGACTGGAGCAGCCTTGCCCGCATGTTCAACGAACTCACTGGAGACACGCTGGTCCATTTCGCCGCAGAGAATGGGATGCTCAGTGAGGTTGTGAACCTAATCGACCAAGGAGGTGCACAGACTGACACCAGGAACGCCGAAGGACAAACACCACTGTACCTCGCTGCTTCCGCGGGAGACCGAGCCATCATGAACGAGTTGCTCAAGAGAGGTGCTCACGTCGACGCACGTGGCCAGAATGGTGACACCCAACTCCACATCGCCGTCGACAAGGAGGACACCACAGCCGTGAGGAACCTACTCGACGTTGGTGCTAACATCAACGCACCCAATGCTCGTGGTCAGACGCCTCTTCATAACGCTGCTACTGCCAACAACGCAGAAATGGTGAGGCTGCTTGCAAACAGAGGAGCCAACCTCAACGCCGGTGACCATACAGGATCAACGCCTTTGCACATCGCAGCAAGATCAGGGAGCACCGAAGCAGCTAGAGAGCTCATATCCAGGGGTGCCAACCTGACTGCAAGGAATGCTTCAGGACGAACTCCCCTTGGAGAAGCAATTGCTTCCGGAAACTCATCCCTTGCTAACTTAATTAGAGCTGCAGGTGGTAGGGAATAAACTCTGTTAATCCATGTTATCCGTCATTTAACCTTGTCAAATATCATATCTCATTTGAAACAAAAACTGCATAAAATATAAATTGAATACTATATTTTAATGTCCCAGATATAACAATGTTTTTCTGACTATTTTGTTCTGCAATTATTAAATGTATATGTATTTTTTTTAATTAACTGTTGGCTTCGTATACATTTTAAGTTCACAGCAATTTTAGGAGGGCTCCTGCATTCTTCATCCCTCAAGACTTGCCAAACATAAAGTTTTCAACAGAAGCACGTACCTAACTTCTTACGAAAAGTAAAGCTGATAAAAAATGAAACCATGAGATTATTATTTCCTTTTAGACAAAGAAAACTACCACATATAAAAATAACAACAACAAAAAACAATGTACCTATAACCACTTTCGTGATAGAATATAATGTAAATTTGCAAAGCACATCACTGAACTCTAGATGCGCTGAAACGCGTGATACTGCACACGCTTAGAGACCAGGGCACATAGAGAAAGATTGTATCTTATAGTGTCGCCATGATAAGATCAAAATTGGAATTTTCGTTGGTTCCTTGGGCTCACCAGTCCGACAGGGCGCTGGACATCGCACTGACGATATTATCTCTTTAGCGTGGGTCAACTACTGTTCGTTGAGTCATCAAACGTCATGCACGTTCATCACCTTTTAAGGATATTATCTCTTTAGCGTGGGTCAACTACTGTCCGTTGAGTCATCAAGTGTCATGCACGTTCATCACCTTTTAAGGACATTATCTCTTTAGCGTGGGTCAACTACTGTTCGTTGAGTCATCAAGTGTCATGCACGTTCATCACCTTTTAAGGACATTATCTCTTTAGCGTGGGTCAACTACTGTTCGTTGAGTCATCAAACGTCATGCACGTTCATCACCTTTTAAGGACATTATCTCTTTAGCGTGGGTCAACTACTGTTCGTTGAGTCATCAAACGTCATGCACGTTCATCACCTTTTAAGGACATTATCTCTTTAGCGTGGGTCAACTACTGTTCGTTGAGTCATCAAGTGTCATGCACGTTCATCACCTTTTAAGGACATTATCTCTTTAGCGTGGGTCAACTACTGTCCGTTGAGTCATCAAGTGTCATGCACGTTCATCACCTTTTAAGGACATTATCTCTTTAGCGTGGGTCAACTGCTGTCCGTTGAGTCATCAAGTGTCATGCACGTTATTCACCTTTTAAGGACATTATCTCTTTAGCGTGGGTCAACTACTGTTCGTTGAGTCATCAAGTGTGATGCACGTTCATCACCTTTTAAGGACATTATCTCTTTAGCGTGGGTCAACTACTGTCCGTTGAGTCATCAAGTGTCATGCACGTTCATCATCTTTTAAGGACATTATCTGTTTAGCGTGGGTCAACTACTGTCCGTTTAGTCATCAAGTGTCATGCACGTTCATCACCTTTTAAGGACATTATCTGTTTAGCGTGGGTCAACTACTGTCCGTTTAGTCATCAAGTGTCATGCACGTTCATCACCTTTTAAGGACATTATCTCTTTAGCATGGGTCAACTAATGTCCGTTGAATCATCAAGTGTCATGCACGTTCATCATCGTTTAAGGACATTATCTGTTTAGCCTGGGTCAACTACTGTCCGTTTAGTCATCAAGTGTCATGCACGTTATTCACCTTTTAAGGACGTTATCTCTTTAGCGTGGGTCAACTACTGTCCGTTGAGTCATCAAGTGTCATGCACGTTATTCACCTTTTAAGGACATTATCTCTTTAGCGTGGGTCAACTACTGTTCGTTGAGTCATCAAGTGTGATGCACGTTCATCACCTTTTAAGGACATTATCTCTTTAGCGTGGGTCAACTACTGTCCGTTGAGTCATCAAGTGTCATGCACGTTCATCATCTTTTAAGGACATTATCTGTTTAGCGTGAGTCAACTACTGTCCGTTGAGTCATCAAGTGTCATGCACGTTCATCACCTTTTAAGGACAAGCCATTATTGTTTAAATACTTAACTCGTAATCGTTTAATTTTTGAAAATGTATACAATCTTTTTCAGTTCAAAATGAGAAACTTATTTGTAATAGTCTTTTCCTTGAGCAAAAGTTGAGAAGGCGCGGTGAGTAGATTCCACTTAGGATACTATCAGATTCCTGTACATTGTGGCCAGTACCTACTAGAGGAATTACGGGCCCCTTAACCACCCCCTTCCATTAACATCATCTAAAGCTATCAATGCAATCTTTTAAAACTTTCATTTCTCTAAAAATTAAATTAAATGCGTTTGTGGAAAATTTAAAAGGATTGGAAAATTGACGTATTGTCTAAGCTACATTGACACTTCCTGGGGCTACAAATGTTTGGACTGACAATATTTAAAAGCTAGTTTATATAAAAGGACCCCAAAGGTCAAGGGGTCTAAGTAACAAACACAATGTTTTGAGAAAAATGGAGTCATGTTGAACATATGTGGTAGTAATAGCAAACACTAGATTTTTACAGCTCCGATTATACTAGTCGAATCCATAGGCCATAGCTGTTTATTATCGATAACACATAGTAGGTGCATCGGCCTTGTTATGATTAATATGCAGAAGAATTGGAGAATCCACACATAGACCCCTTAATTTCCTTCTTAGTATTACAAATGTGACAATACTCAAGAGAACACAGAAGCTAAGTGGCAGGAACTGTCAAGAAAATCACTAGGATCTCTTTACCATCCACAAGATGACGGTTTTCACGACCCATTCCTGTATTATTTTCAAAAATTGCCACTTAGACCCCTTGATTTCTGGGGGTCTCATATTAGAAATAGATAATTTAGAAAGTTATCCAATGGTTGTTCTCAATAATAATTATGTGAACAATACTTAGGTATATATTTTTTTTATTTCAAATTATAATGCCTGGAAAAAAATGACCGCGGGCCCCCCTGAGACCATTGGCTCCTGAGAAATTGTTCCCCGTGCACCACCCCCTAACGGAGGCCCTGAATGTGGCTCATAAAATCTTGTTTAACTTTGAGATTTTATTTTACATTTTGAAACGTGTTAACTATATCTACTCAAAGCTTTCTATATGACACCAGGGCTAAGAACGAAAACGCGCTATCATAACGTAGTTCCTGCCTGTCAGATTTATTTTTTTGTTTAACTGAGTTCTACGAATATCGGTGAACAATCTCTGTTCGCAATTAGATGACTATTTATATACCGGTTGCTTAAGTTAATAATATCCAAATTCTAGTGTATTTAGTAAGAGACCAAAATGCCAAGTAACATTATCAGATAGAATTTCATATACTTTGACAGGCAGTAATGTCTGTTTTCAAAGAAAAAAAAAAAGTTTGTGAATGACAACATGTTGTAAAATACAACATAAGAGAAAAAACAGCCATTCCATATAAAAATTACCGTGACTAACAGCTCGTAAGACCTGCCATTCAGGTGTGTCCAGCTGTTTTATATATGGCCGTTTATAAGCCGATAAAAAGTGTGACATTCGATTTAATATTTGTAAAGCCGTCACAAATTCTACAGCAGTATTTCTGTCTTTGTTGTTTCCGACGCCTCTTGAGAGACAGCCCCGGACATTGGCCCGTTAATCACACAATACACACGTATTGCCAATTTTTTTTTATTTCTTTTTTTGTTTTGTTTTCCTGTTTTGGAATCCAAATACGAACACAATGGAGGGAATTGGGAAGTAGAAAAAGGCGCCGAACGAGGAAAGCGAACCTGTTAAAAAATCGGGGCAGATAAGAGAGCATATACAGACGAGTTGTTGGGGAGAAAAAAACGCTATTCCCACTTCGAAGTGAACAGCTCTAAATCACATCACTCCTGTCCTTTTGTCATTCAATTATTTCTTGATCCCGGGCGAGAGAGCTGTCTACCATCAGGGGGGCCGGCTGTCTAGTCCTGACAACAGAGCCAGGGCCTGGGTCTGTCGGACTGTACAGGGGAAATAGACGAAAACTTTGTTATTTTACATTTAAAAAAATACCTAATCAGATCAATCAAACTAATTACTTGCTGGAATCTACTATATATTTGTCAAATACCACTTACTCACTCACTGACCTATCATCGCCCAGCCCAAGCCGCTCGACAGAAAATTTTGAAATTTTGCATGGACACTCCCTATATAACGTAGGCACTCACTAACAAAGGATTTTTTGATATTCGAATTTTTAAGTATTTTTAGAGGGGTTTAAAGTTTGAGTTGGTTAGAGCATGCAAGCCAAGGCAGCAAGCGTTGCTAGGACGATAACACAACAGCTGTTACCGTACATTATCTATTTCATAGTATTATTTTTAATTGGGGTTAATTTCCACTATGATGGCAGTCCTTGAATTACTAGAAATAAACTGTCACTCATAGAGTTTTAATTGCGTTTCTTTTCTCCCTGTTCCCGTCAGAGAGGCTTGCCGTATTTTAGGAGAGTTAAACCGAGACACATTATTATGGGATGGGCATACCAGGGGGGGGGGTTGGGAATAAAAACAGTACAAATTATAAGCAAAATGGTGAGTTTTAAGCCTACTAAGTAACGGGAAGGGGGGGGGGATCCTGAACTGTTAGTCTACCCAAACCTTAAAAATAAGAACAGAACTTTTTTTGCTACTTGATTTTCTTAAAAAAATCTATCAGCCAAATAGTAGTGTCTGGCAGCTGGCAGCGCTGTGCAGGTAGTTCCAGCGTTTTACAGTTAGATTACTTCTCATATCTTTGACACTGTGAGCAGTAGTAAAAATGTTGATTGTAGAAAAGTAACCGATTTATAAAAGATTCTTACAAAACATGAATTCATTACTTTTTACATCTTACAGCCTTTTCCGGGACATTGATAAAACCGGGCGGGACACCGAAACAATTGCAAAATACCGGGACAGTCCCGGTCAAACCGTGATGTATGGTAAGCCTATCCTTAGAGTTTTCTAGGTGAGGCAATAATATCCGGAACCCTTGCACAGCCTCCTCGCCTATAACCTTGGTAATGCTCGCAAATATAATGGGTGTTTCCAAATAACTTTTTGGAAACATAAACTTTTAAATTTTAACGCCCATTGAATAACATATAGTATGACGGGAACCGTGCTATAATAAACTGCACAAAATTGTATAGTGACGTAATTTTAATGAAACCTTATTTAACGCAATAAAATAACTACTTATCTGCCGTGACGAAGCACGGGTATTGAGCTATGAAACATAAAATGGTTTTAACTATAATGTCAGCAGTATCTGGAATGATTCACACAAGAAACACGCAATAGAAGCAACGTTGAACGTTATTCAGTAAAAGCCCCGATATCGTCTAGTTCAAGAGCTGGTAACGCAAGTTTCATGAAGTGTTTTATGCACCTTGAAATTTCGATATAGCTTATCTCTTGGGTAGCTAAGAAGGTTAATATGTGTTGGCTAGCCTTCCGTGGAACACCAGGTGCGTGCACATAGGGGAAAGGTGCAAAAAAAAAAAAAGATTGCCCAAAAATAAAGCTTTATTTAGAGGCTAACTATCTTTAATGTAAAATTAAGGCAATTTTACAATAAATAAGACACTTTTAAGGGTGATAAAATTTTAAAAAACAAAAAATTTTTTTTTTGTTTATATTAGAAGGTGTTGTAGAGAACAATGCCCTATAATGCTGCTATTGTCCATTGTAGCCACATGTCCCAACCATTCTATGCGCCTAGTTTTCACAAAATGAACTATGTTGCCACTATTATATAGTTGATACAGTTCCGAATTTCTTCGATGCCTCCAAACACCCTCTTTACAAACAGGTCCAAAAATTCTTCTTAATATTTTTCTTTCAAAAATATTCAACATATTTATTGTGCTTGTACAGAGGGACCGTGTTTCCGCTGCATAAGTTATACTAGGCCTTACTAATGTCTTATACAACCTTATCATGGTTTCTCGTGACAGGAGCGAAGATCGAAAAAATTTGTGGTTGGCATAGTATGCTCGGTTTCCGGCCATGATCCTCTTGCCTATCTCAGCAGCAATTTTATTTCTACAATTCACCTCCACCACCACGTAAGTGAATGTTTTGACTCACTTAAAAGTGAGACCACATACCTCAATGCTCTGAGGACCAGCCTCATTGTTGGCCCCGACATACAAGTATTTTGTCTTGTCTTCATTGATTTCCAGCCCATTTTCACCTTCTGCTATCAATGTCGCAAATATTTCTTTTAATGTCCGCAAATTCCTGGAATAAGGCATATGTCTTTAGGACAAGCACACATTTGCATCGTTACATTAAGTATGCAACCAGGAAAATCTAGTGTTTTCAGAACATTATTAAGTGCAATGTTAAATAATGTAGCAGACAAAGCATCCCGTTGCCTAACCCCAACAGTTACTGGAGAATCATTCTGGAAAAAAGTTCTAAAATATTCATATTTATCAGTGTTGAGAAATCTGCTGTTAATAATATTGTAATTTTAATACTCGTTCAGAATTTCAGTTTTGTTGACTTAAATTTGACAACCTGACCAATTTTTTCCTTCTTAAAGCTTGGCCAGCTGTACCAAGGAAGGGGATATACTGCGTGGGTACCCAGGCCGTGACCAGTGGCCCCGGATGATAAAACACGGTAGATAACCAACAGAGAGACAGAGTGGATATATTGTACCAATAACTGTAATCGATAGCAGTGGGGACACCCGAGCCAAGATGTCCGATAAGCAGTGGCGCATCCAAACACACTGCGTCGGCGCTCTTTATTCACCCCTAGGGGCATATCTCTCGGCCGCCGATATAAAGGTCTTCGAGAAGACTTAATAAAGTTCAGCTGACGGGCTTTTGTAACAATTCGGCGGCCTAATAAACATCTTATTCAGTCGACAGTATCTTCTGTCTCTCTTATCGGTTCATCGACGCATGATGCTATAAATTATAACAGCCCATGTAGAGGTCTAAATAATATAAAAAATTCTTAAAAATCCCACGTTCCGTAAGTAAGAGAACATTTTGTGTTGGCATCTTTCAACAAATCATTCATTTCATCAAGGATATCAAGTTGATTTTGTTTTCTTCATTCCGTAAATAGGTGTTTTCCTATATCCTTCCTATCTGTGCCTTAAAATATTGGCCAGAAATTTCACATCTGGGCCATTAATGCCGACACCCTTGGTGCAGCAAGGAATTTTCTCAACGAGCCCTGAAATGAGAAAAATCCTTGCTGCAGGTGTGACTCGAATCTCCATCTCCCTATGAGAATCCAAGGCGTTAGCCACTAGACCACGGGAAGACAATCCTATGGAAATATAATAAAAAAAAAATAGATTTAATCATATAAAATTAAGGGAGAATATTCAAAATATAACGTTTATCAAATTAGTTTCCAAAATCTCGAAAAATCATATATATTTGTGACATCCGAACAATTGGTAAGGAAAATGTTAAATATCGTCCAAAAATTGAACATCTTCATTTATTGACTACACAATAATTACTGACCACAAATATGACCTGAATAATTTTAGCAAACTTGACAGAGATAAGAACACGACCAAACAGAAAACATATATATTATAAAAAATATGAAAAGAGGGATTAATAAAAAGACGAACATAATTTGTCAATTTATTGGTAGGAGAAAAATATGAAAGAAAATAAAAATTTAAATATGATAAAATTGACATTGTAGAGGAAAATCCCTATACTTCATTTGGAAATGAAGTAAATCGTATGTAAGTATCTTACTAGCTTGTATTCCTGACCAAAATGTTGAATATCTTAGTATTGACTCAGCCGGGGTCGGTGGTAGGTTGAGCCCCATGAGCAGTCAGCAATTTGTGACTGATGTGACCAGAAATGTTTTTAGTTACAGGCTCCTGAAGTGACACAATAATGGCGTGAAACTTGTAAAGCAGTGAATAAATGATTTAGAGCAGAAATAATCATTGTTTTTATTAGTGAACTTCCGTCACATTTAAGTATTTCTAGTTGATTTAGTTTAGCTGTTTTCCTATATCACAAATTGCTTTCAGAACACAAAACCGTACAATCTCACTTTGGCGACATCTGCTGAATAACAAGGAGCGTTCAAGCATAAACTTACATTTTACAGGCTCCATTTCTAGGAATATATGGACCAATAAATGTTTGATGACAATGGTGATTCATTAGACCATAAAGAATATATGTATATTAGAAATCCAACCTCTTGTAGAAAACTAGTTTTATGAGCGAATGCCCATCTACATATTATCATAGGATTGGTTTAAAAGCTCATAGGAATAAGCAGCTTGAAGTAAATGGACAACTTGTTAGTAGTAGCGTGTGTTAGTGTTTAGGGAGTTTTAGTCTTAAGGGTGGAAAACAACTTGGTCTAGCTCTAACGCAAAATATTTGAACAGTCAACTCCCGATACGTCGATCTTGAAGGAACCGGAAAAACATTGTTCGATTCAACTACAGTTCGATGTAGCGAACGAATAGTCCGGGTGCTACAAGGCCAATTTCATCGAAATACTGGACATTGTGATAAGAAGGTTTCCTTTGGCAGGAATTTAGTTTATGATAATACAATTAATTTAAGAAGGGGAGGAATCTCGAAAAATCATCTGGATTCAAGATGGCGGCGGTTATTCATAATAATGTTATACTATGTGATTGATTGTAATTTTCTTTCTACCCATCGTGTCTGGTATCAATTTATATGTTTTCTAGGTCGCCAAGTTCATTTATGATAAAGAAATATGGATAAAATCAATACAGATGACTTAATGTTAAGTCACAGAGACACACACAGAAGAATACCAAAACTCTACTTTTATTAATTCCTTTTTGCACTAAATGTTACGATAATTCCTCTAACATTTAAATGTACATGCTTTATAAAGTTTTTGCGTTAATGATCTCAAAGGTTGACACGCCTTATAAATAAAAATAACCAAAATATATATTTTATATTTTATTAATTCTTTACAAGTATGCTGAATTTCCTGTTACTCTGTCCATTTTATTTCCATGATTTATACTCCAACCACCAACCCCATTCAATAGGAGAGGGTGTCGTTATTTCGTCTGCTTGTCCCTAAATATGTCCAGCTTGGAAAGTACTCGGTAGACGATGTTCCAGTGCATCCTTTATTGGTAATAGATTTTCAATAGAGCGATTTTTTTCATAAACAGATCTTAAATCGTCGACACTTTGTTTGTTAATTGCTGAGCAGTTCAGCAATACTACAAATTTGTCTTATATATTTAAAATATTATGAGGAATGTATGTGTGCGGGGCTTTGATATGACTGAAAATTCAGTACTGGCTTCCTTAAAGAGAGTCCCATGTCTTCCAACATTACTTCTTTAGGTTTCCTGAGAAACCAGAACTGCTGTCAGAGCATAGAATCCAAGTAAAGAATTGTCCTATCGATGGATCCCGCGTGAAGGAGAATAAATCTATAAGTCTTGTCTGTTCGAAAATACAACTCAATGATTTCCAGGCTGTTTTCGTCTGCTGAAAGAAGTATCGAGTTGCTAAAACTGATACTCGTACATCTATATCTACGAGCGAATATGAATATTTCTCAAACCGTTTTCTGCCATATCCTTAATATGAAATATTATCCTTGAATCTGTTTCCTAATGACCAGAACTAGTCACTCCAATCATAGAACTTACAGCACATGCATTCCTTCAACTTTATCACCTCAAGTAGTTATAAGTTGTGTTTGTTTATGTAATTCTTTGACAATGAGACAAGTAGGGAAAATAGTTCTTCTTTGTTACTTGAATTTCCTAAAAATTCCTGCCAATTTGTAGGTATTTTGACATGAGATAGAATTTGTCACCAGGTTTCTGTTCCTCTCTCCTGTCTAGTTTCACCTTTAATGCTTAGAGTAATGTATCTATCCCAAATCAAATAAATTCTACGGCAGCCGAAACTCTCAATGTCGCTAAATATCTGAGATTGAAGTATGCTAATGTAATAATCATTAGATGTCTTTGAAGACTGATGAAGCTTAAGAATATTGTTGCGCTACCATAAATTACAGCATCACAGGTTCCTGGAAAGATCTTCTCCCTCTTTTCAACATTTTTCTTTGTAATATTATCTAGATTATTTTTATGGCAGGGTCGAAGTTCCCCATTACTGGAAAACGCTGGTGGAAAAGGCTGATTTTTGTGTTGGTCGTAAAGGTGAAGTGTGGATTCTAGGCAAAATAAATTCCTACTTTGTTCCGATAAGCTGTGATAATCTATTTTTGTACTTTTTTTTTTATCAAGAAACTCATATTAAAAACTGATTGAGTAATAGTTGAATTCTTTAATTGTTTCTCCATTAATTTAACCAATTCCTCGAAATGTAAACCCTCACATATTTCCCCGATACAGCTTTTATCAACTCGTGACACACTACTTCTAGACTACTCCTACTTCTAAAACAAATAGTCATGCTTGACACTTGGTGCTTAGCTTCCAATGAATTCATGTCACCATGCTTAATTTTGCAATCAGAGCTGTGTTTTCCGTTTCGCCAGTGCACTTTTCAGCCTTAGGGTCTACATTCAGGGTAGACACGTTAAACTGCTGATCCTTATAAGTTCCAAAATCATTGAAAAACCACGCATCTGTTGAAGTAGTTAATCGATTGGAATGACAATGAGTTGTTGGAAATCCTGCAGAAAGTTGTAAGTTTGTTGGATCATTCAAACATTGTAGAATTGTATTTTAATGCACACGTTTTGTCACTTATCACATTTAACAGAATTATTTTCTATTTTATATTAATACCCATAGTTATGGTATTAATAGTATAATGTTTTTAACAAGTGTTGCATATCCCCCGTTACGTGAAGCGTGTTATTGTGAATTGCAGGACAGATCAGAATGACTTCATCATTATTACTTTTCTTTTAGTAAAGGATGCAAATTTTCCAATCAATACGTTTTGACTTTCCCTCACCCCAGACACCCTCTGATACTAATCGTAGCCTCTTTGCCATATTATATATTTAACCTTTATTAACTCTATTCTAAAATAAAAAATTAAACCAACGTTCATTGTTTAAAAAATTAGATACTTAAATTGAGATATGCTGTATTTCCAAATGTAAGATACTTAGCCTATTTTTAACATGAAAAATGAACTTATTGACCTAAAAAACATATAAATTGACACCACGCATACTTTTGTGCGATGGGTAGTAAAAAAGTATCCCTGCATAACGCCATTTTGAATTTTGGCCGCCATTTTGAATCCAGATGATTTTTCGAGATGCCTCCCTTCTTAAATTAATTGTATTATCATAAACGCCAACGGCCATAGCCACGTTGAGTGCACCGGTTCCCGTAGATCACCGAAGTTAAGCAACGTCGGGCGTGGTCAGTACCTGAATGGGTGACCGACCACGTGCTGTTGGCATTAGAAAAGAGTGGCAACCTGTAGATAGCCCGGCGCTAATGGCCAAGATGTAGATGCACCGTTAAAAAAAATTATCATAAACTACATTTCTGCCAAAGGAAACTTTCTTATCACAATTTGCAGTTTTCGGACACCTAGCACCCGGACTAGTAGGTTCATCAAGGTTATACTTCGATCTACCAGCATATAAATGGGGAAAATAACAAAAAAAAATAGGGATTAAAACTATCTACATGATGTTTACTCAAATACATGATGCTTATATGTACATACGTGCGGGCGCGCGTGTGTAAGAAAACGAATTAACCATTTTTGAGGTCAGTAATGTGATATTCGTATAGTTTCTTAAATACCTCGAACGATGTTGGGAAATTGTGGTAGGTGTAAGGATTCTAATAAATATGTACAAAAAGTGTTCTTATGAAATTATTGTTAGGGTGAACTCATTCGGAGAAAACGATGCTTAATATCCGAAAAGGTCGGTTTCGTTCATTCCAACGGTTTAAAGTTCTGACTCAGTTATTAATTTTAACGAATATTTTAGTAAAACAAGATTAGTAAATGAGAAACGAAGGTAGGAATTGTCAGGGTTCAGTCGTTACTTCTTAATAAAACTACATTTTACTTGTGAAAATGGTTTTATTTTCACATTTAAAATGTAGTTCAATTCCTACCTTCCCAACACCAACGGTCAACGATCTCCTCTCAGTTAATGAGAAACGAAGGTAGGAATTGTCAGGATTCAGTCGTTACTTCTTAATAAAACTACATTTTACATGTGAAAATGGTTTTATTTTCACATTTAAAATGTAGTTCAATTCCTACCTTCCCAACACCAACGGTCAACGATCTCCTCTCAGTTAATGAGAAACGAAGGTAGGAATTGTCAGGGTTCAGTCGTTACTTCTTAATAAAACTACATTTTACATGTGAAAATGGTTTTATTTTCACATTTAAAATATAGTTCAATTCCTACCTTCCCAACACCAACGGTCAACGATCTCCTCTCAGTTAATGAGAAACGAAGGTAGGAATTGTCAGGGTTCAGTCGTTACTTCTTAATAAAACTACATTTTACTTGTGAAAATGGTTTTATTTTCACATTTAAAATGTAGTTCAATTCCTACCTTCGCAACACCAACGGTCAACGATCTCCTCTCAGCTAATGAGAAACGAAGGTAGGAATTGTCAGGGTTCAGTCGTTACTTCTTAATAAAACTACATTTTACATGTGAAAATGGTTTTATTTTCACATTTAAAATGTAGTTCAATTCCTACCTTCCCAACACCAACGGTCAACGATCTCCTCTCAGTTAATGAGAAACGAAGGTAGGAATTGTCAGGGTTCAGTCGTTACTTCTTAATAAAACTACATTTTACATGTGAAAATGGTTTTATTTTCACATTTAAAATGTAGTTCAATTCCTACCTTCGCAACACCAACGGTCAACGATCTCTCAGTTAATGAGAAACGTTATTGTAATAGCGTTTTACTAGAGCGTAAGTTGAGAAGGCGGAATGAGCAATTTCCGGTTAGGATACCGTCAGTTTTCTGTGTATTGTAGCGCCTAAAATGTTGCTTTTCTTTGGTGTAGGTGCTTACATTTTCACGGATGTTCAAAACATAGTATACATTTTTTCTATTCCATGCTCTCCGAATGTCACTATGGACACGCCCTCTTTAAGTAAGTTGTAGACTGATCATAAATGTTTTTTTTTTTGTAAAATAAAGAATATTTATGAACTTATCTCGGTGTACGGATCAATTAATTTTCTGAATTGATCTGCTGAATGTATATTTTATATGTTTTTAAAAATGAACTAATTAGATTCCGGGAGTCATTGTCTATTGCTTGAATTTTCGATGATCTTACTTGTGCAGTGATCCATAACAATCTTATCGGCGGACGGAGTTTAGCATATGTTATTCTGAGCAAATGTTGGAACCGATGATACTACGTTTAAAAAAAAAGGATGAAAAATTCATTTTTCTTATCTTAAAAATGTCATGATATCGTTGTAATCATTCTACACCTCAAAGGACCCGTGTCTCGGCAGACATTCTGTCGCTCGGTTATCGCTCAAATAGTTATGTCATTGGGATTTGTTAATTGGCCTTGTTGGTCGGGGTTATTTTTTCTTGAATTCTTCAGAAGTTCAACATTTTGTAATTAGTTCCTCTTTAGGCAAAAAAAATGGCGAGAAAAAAAATCCAAGGGAGAAAAATAAACTGATTGTAAGCATGTAAGTGTCTGATCTAGGCGTGATTATTATGTTATACAAACTGTTCAGAGTCCATTTTCTCTACAATTTGATCGTTTTAAAACTGTAAGGCATCGTTATGAGCCGGGAAATAGATTGGCTTTGACAGCGATAAATAAATTAATATATTCTCATTTATAGAATATTCCGAAAATATTTAGCAATTGATTATTTATTTATCTATTCGTTTTGAGAGCTTCGCAACAAGGGTGATCTGCTCTATTGAATAACGACAAATAAAAACAATAAAAAAAAAGTTGAAGATAAATAATAATAAGAAATACAATAAAGTAATTGGTCATGATCTAAGAATTAAATATAATCCGATGATAGATGATAACATAGGGCTTTGATTATAATAATAATTGGTCTAATAATATGATGGCTATAATAAAAAAATAAAATAAAAAATAAATAAATAAAAAAAAATAAAAATAATAATAATATTAATAATAATAATAAATAAACATGTAGAAAGAGGACGTTCAGTATCAACAACAAATTTAATTTTATCCGATGGTGGCCATATACGTGAACTCGAGGAACATGAATCTTATAAATATCTTGGGTTGAACCAGCATCTTAAAATATCCAGAAAAGATGTCAAAGATGAGCTGAAAGCATTGATTCTGAAGCACTTACGTTTAATTCTGAAAAGTTACTTACACGGTCGTAGAAATATGAAAGCAATAAACACATGGGCAATACCCTCATTATTATACAGCTTCGGAGAGATTATATGGTCGAATACATCATTAGAGGAACTGGATCGACTCGTACGAACAGAGATGACCAAAGCACGCTTGCACCATCCTACGTCTTCAATTGAAAGGCTGTATTTACCAAGAATAAAAGGAGGACGAGGTCTCTTGAACATTCGGAACTTATGTCGCTCTCAGGAAATTAGCCTGAGGAGCTTACATAAGGGCCAGTGGGACGCGTCTGTTCAGGGAAATGGTAAACTTGGACGAGAACCATACAGCTTTGAAATTGAAGATCAACAACTGGGATGAACTTACGACGGAATCGGATCGCCTCACGTCGTGGCAAAGTAAGGAATTAGACGGGCGATATTATAGTCGTTTGTTGGACCCGGATGTGCAATCAACATTGTCGGTGGCTTGGTTGACATCGGGAAGGCTATACTCTGAAACAGAATGTTTCATAATAGCCATCCAAGATCAAGTTATAGCAACAAAATCCTACCGACGACACACAGTGGGACAGAATCCCGATTTCGTGGCCAAAAATCTCAAATTACCTGTACCAGGGTTTTCGAGGTTGCTGATTACGAATCTGAGATCAGATTTTCAAAATTCAAAATGGCGGATCCAGAACTGTTTTTACGATGAAAATATGAAGTGAAATCTCATCTAATTTGGTTTTTGAAGTGATTGCTTACGATTCAAGAGTTAAGTTACTGACAAGGATTTTCCATTTTGTTCAGTAGCGTATGGTGCAAGACTCTCTATTTGCTGTTCAATGTCGGTAACTTCTTTCCGTGTTGACTCTACATCTTCATGTACAAACTGCAATCGTATTGGTCTGCAGAATCGAGGAGATGATGGTCTAGGATTTTTCCACACAATAGTCGCTTGATCCGTCTCGTGATTGGTGTGTATTAATTCTAAAGGTACCAGAGAAGTATTCTTCCTTGGATTCTATTTGCTGCTGTCCATTTCGATCGAAAATTTCCAAGTAACAGTCCTAATGAGTTTTCATCCTCGTCTACATGTATCATATGTCCGGTTTTTTTGAAAATTGCATCTTTCAAAACGTCAATGACGAATTTCTTTTTATGTTTCATACTGTCTTTCACCATAAAGAAAACATCTTTTCTTGACAATTTCAGTTTTGAAGATTTAGAAGACTCTGTAAAATACCAATATAAACATGTTCAAAATTCAATGGCATTATTCAGAAATTATTTTTATACTTAACAAAACTATACACTATGTATTAAAACCCTAATAATGTTTCAGATTTTCAGATTTCTCACTTACAGTGTTATACCTTGAAATGTACTAAAATAATTTATTACTACTAAATGACAGCAAATATATTTAAATAACTTCTGTACGAGACAAAAAGAATGAATAAGTCTGAGTGAAACCATTTTTACGAGGGTCTCCTAGGGGTCAACAAACAACAGGTATAAGAAAGGCTGAGACTCCTTTCTTTACTGCAGAAAGCCGACAGTGCAGTCGAAGGGTGTAACCTACCGTTAGGTCTTACAAACATGTCGCAAATACAGTTCTAACTCCGTAGAGAGTTACTTCAGGACTATATTATAAAAGTTTTAAATTGTCATAAAACGGAGAGTAAAATAACTTGTAAAGCGTTTATTTAAAATAATAAATTATCATATTCAAATTTAATTAGGACCATTAATTAATGTTAATTCACTAATTTCCATGATCGTTATAAGACATTAACCTATTTTAATAGATACAAAACATACCAATACACTATAACGTAATATCCAATGCATTACATTCACACGCCCGTTAATGTCGCGCCACGCGTTCCACTATTAAAATTGGCCTCACGACTAAAGTTCCTGTTTGTAGCAGCCAGTTTTTTAATATGTTATATTTAAGACTATACACTATCAGTTCCTTGCCGAAAGAAGACCGTACCTCGCAGAGAAATTTTTAAAACTCTATTAGAAAATCGATTTTAGATAAAAAATGTAAATCTTTTTATGTTTACTTGTCGCCAGATTTAAATATTTCCTACATTAAATGAGCAATAATTGTGCATAACCTATGTAACCTTATATTCTACATACCTCCAGAAAGTGGTTCCATTTTGCCGAATTCCAATTGAATAAGTTTATCCAGTTTCACAGCACTTCAAAACAGGCAAGAATTTCTCGACTCGTCTACTTGTTTCGTACGTACCGAAGAAAGGCTGACTTTCGACTGATGTCAAGGCTACCCTAAAGCAGGTATCTTCCTGTCTGGGCTGGAATTTTGTTCTAGGACTATCCCTAAACAAGATCTGAACGTATAGAGACGAAAATATAAAACTCGAAAATTTGATTTTTGGCCACGGAATCGGGATTCTGTCCCACTGTGCGACATGTTTTAAAAGAAACGAGCATCTCTTATAAATGTAGATTGTGCAACAAAACGTATGAGTCGATCCAGCATATTACGGCGGGCTGTGAGATCCTTGCGGGACCTGATTATCTTCAACGTCATAACAACGCGGCCAAGATATACCACCAAGCTCTCGCAGAAAAATTCGGGTTCTTGGATAAGAAGGTCCCCTATTATCGCTACGTTCCTCAAAGGCTTCTAGAGAAAGGCACAATAAAAGTGTATTGGGATGAAGCGATGTTGACGGACCGAACTGTCCATCACAATAAACCGGATATTCTTATCATTGACAAAGGGAATAAGAGAGCTGATATTATTGATATCGCTGTCCCGAATGATGAGAATATTCGGAAATCTTATGCTGAGAAGCTTCGAAAATACCATGGACTTGGCCATAGAATTAAAAGATCTGTATAAGTTAGATTCCGCAAGGATAACAGCTATTATTATATCGTCTAATGGACTCATCCCAAAGACCACAGTTACAGCTACGAAATACTTGAAAATATCGGAAGAACTGATAAAAGACGCGCAACAAGCGGTTCTGCTCGATACTGCGAGAATAGTTCGAAAATTCTTAAACGAACGCCCGTGACAAGATACACGAAAAAAAAAAAATAATAATAATAATAATGAAAACAACAATTCTTTCGGTTGGTAGAATTCTTTGGCTCCCGAAAGAATTTACTGCAGGAAACTGAGAAGAACACACCCCATAATAATAAATAAATAAATAAATAATGAAATAAATAAAGGAATAAGGAACATAAATTAAAATAAAAATAACAGTAAATAAAAGATAAAAAGGAATGAATAGGTTGACAATTATTGTAAGATCAGAAATAGGAATTGATTAGAATCATGAAAGAATATATGGAAAACTTCTTCTAATCTTCCTTCTTGATAGATATCAAAGACTTCCCCGTTAGGATCTATCGGTCTCTTGAATAAAAATAAGTAAATCCTGTGAAGTGTTTAATTCTATAAAACGTATTCACAAAGTATTAGCAATTAGGTACTTGTTTTCAATTGAATAAGTATTTACTCAAAAGTATTTGCTTAAACTTTAAATATTAAATATTAAGAAGCAACAAAAGAAGGGCAATTTTTCTCTCGAGTACCTGTTACAGATGTATTAGCAGTCGTGAAACTACCACTACAAAATAAATGGTCCCAAGACTGGAATAGTATGGAGTTAGGAGAAAAGCCCCGTGAAATAAAAGAAGATGTAGATGCATGGAGTAGCAGAATACGCGACAGAAGACGAGAGGAAGTGATATTGACCAGGCTACGAATAGGGCACTCAAGACTGACGCATGGTTATCTTATGGCAAAGGAACCACCAACGATATGTCAGTACTGCTGCGTACATCTAAACGTAAAACATATCCTCACCGAATGCAGGGGCTCCATAAAAGAAAGAGAACAATTAGATTTGCCCACTGACCTAAGAGAACTTCTAGGAAATAACTCGAATCGCCTATCTAAATTAATTACTTTCCTCGAAACAACTAAGTTAATCCGTCATATTTAATTTATATTTGCTGCTTTGTCATATTTAATTTTTTTTTTTTTTTTTTTTTTTTTTTTTTTTTTTTTTTTTTTTTTTTTTTTTTTTTTTTTTACGGCGCATCTACATCTTGGCCATTAGCGCCGGGCTATCTATAGGTTGCCACCCTTTTCTAATGCCAACAGCACGTGGTCGGTCACCCATTCAGGTACTGACCACGCCCGACCTTGCTTAACTTCGGTGATCTACGGGAACCGGTGTATTCAACGTGGCTATGGCCGTTGGCCCTCATATTTAATATATTTACTTTCTAACTGAAACATCCATGACACTACATTGACCTATGTCTAAAAACTTAAACTAAAAAAAAAAGAAAAAAAAAACACACATAAACAACATAATATACACTTGGTTGGTTTTTTTTTCATGTTTTCCACGTTAGAGTAACCCTCCAGCGTGGGAGTTTATTTATCTACGTATGCCATCCTTTCTGGATACTACACGTACTTGGTTGGTTTGTTAATAGCCTAAATCCAACCTCCTGCATCCCAGTATCCAAACCTCCCATGAAACCTGCTCTCTGATCCCAGTAGTTGCTTCCATTTCATTGTTTTTTAGTCTTTTTGAGTAACCGGAGAATGGTATACTCCAAAATCTCCTAAGGCAACCGTTTTTAATCATGGATCACTTAAAATACGATGAAATATTTCCATTTTTTGCCGGGAACTCAGTGCTTCGCCTCTTGTCACTCCACAATCACTTAGTAAGTGATTAGAAAGGCAATTAACACTTTCACTTGAAAAACTCAATAAAACTTAATAATCATATGAACTTGTATTTCTTATATCTTTGTAACTCTTTACTTTTCGTAAATTTATAAAGTCGGACATAGAAGTCAGAAATTTAAATTCAAATAATATAAATGCTATATATAAGTAGGTAATCTTAAAAAAATAGAGGTAATTACTTGCTCAATAAAGTAATTAAAAAAACTGTAAGTAAATACTTGAGAATTAATTAATTAATTACTGAAAAACTTAGAGATTACTTATTAAATACTTCTAAAACGTCAAGTAAAAGCAAATGCTTATTTGTATTCAAGAGATCATATATCTGCTCATATATATATATATATATATATATATATATATATATATATATATATATATATATATATGTTTGTTTGTCTGTGTGCGTGTCTTTTAAGCCATTAGCGGTCACAATATCTGTCCAATCGCCACGAAACTAGCTATTTTCAATTACAAACTTTTATTTTATTCTATTTGTTTTCAAAATCCCGCAAACCAGTGTTCTCTTTTACTTGTTAACTTGTTAACTTGTTACTTGTTATAAATATCATTCCCACTCCGAATATAAATTAAACAAAAATAAATACTACAAATATAAATACAATATTTACTGTTGTTCTAGACAAATGTCGGTTTAAAAATTGATTATATCGAAGGTTTACAAGTGAATCCAAGTTAAGCCAATTTTCTCCTTTTGAGTAATTTCATTTTTCTGCGGGAAAAATGTAAATTTTTGATTGTCTTTTGCATGAGATAACCTCGAATCAGTAAGCAGTGTTATAATTTTCTGGTGTAATGTACGAAAATGTACATCGTCTGGTATATTGTAAACAACAATATTAATGTCTGTCAATAATAAATTTAAGATTCGAAATCCGGCGCTAATGGCCTAGATATCGAAATATGAGCTTCTTTTAATTATCTGAAAAATTACTATTTTTCTGTACTGTGCGCACTAATGAACGCAACGTCTATCACCAGCTAGATCGCCTGTATAATGTTCGGGCGAGTGAGAGAGACAACATAGTAAAACTTAAGCCATAAAAAAATTCTTGTTTTCCTCATGTTGCTACCTCTTATACTATATACACGTATATTGACACACAATTTGAATGATCTGTAATGTCGGAAGCGATGCGTTGTGAAACGTGTACAAAATCGGCTTTTGTACCATTAGGGAGGAAAGAAACCAACTGGAATGTATGGCCAGAAAAATATGTTAGTATACAATTTAAAGGCGACTTTTCACTTAAGATTAGACCAATGAGAAACAACCCTTTTTTTCATAATTAACCTTTGCAATTTAGATCTTAGCTACAGCAGGTCCAGGTATTTTTCTAACATTATTTCCCAAAGTTGCATTAAACGTTCAGCTTATTTTTTCTGGAAATAACTCACCCACACCTTAGATCCTTTCTCGAAATAATCTTTTTTTTTTTTTTTTTTTTTTTTTTTTTTTTTTTTTTTTTTTTAATTATTTACTATGAACCAGCATTCATTAGAACTCTTAACCGTTTACTGACCATTGTTCCCATTCGGAAGAACTGTTCGAGACATTTTTAATCACATTTCCATTTTACCAAATATTTTACCAATTGAATTTCAATGAATTTTACCATTCGAATAAGGAATCTTGAAAATTCTGTCTTTTGTTGAAATGGAGTGAATCAACAACAGCAGATAATGCCTGTATAACTATAAAATATTAGTAAATCACAGGTAAATATATTGGGTTGAAGATGGTTTTGGCTTTTCGGGTTGGCCAAAGAGGTTCTATATTAGCATCGCTTGATGAGGTGCTCTAATGAGCTTTTAACTCCCGCCACCGAGTAACCTTATAATACAAACAGGGCTCTGCTTTTAATTACCCACCTTCTTCCAGGTAGCGCCCTAATCGCTTTTCCTTTACCTTTTATAACCTACCGCCTTGTTACCTTACTCATTTATTTTCTGACAAAACAGTGATGGTGTTTCTAAGTCCCTTTAATTTGGGGCATTCCGAATAATTTCTCCTCGGAGGCCCCCCTTCTTTGAACTTTTATGAGTCTGATTTAGTTGGAGTTAATGACAAGCCGCGGCGCTATTGACGTTATGTTGGCAGCAGTGTTACTGATGATTGCTCTGGTTTCCGGACATGCAGGATGACTATGGCTGCTTTTCTTACACCAATGTTTATTCCTTGCCAATCAATCTAAAACAATATTATTATTATTAGGGGTCTTTTAGTGAGGCCCACATCCAGTTACTTTGAAGTATCCGTCGTGATTTTAAACAGTGGTTTCGGCACTTACGGACTAGCTTACAGGTTCTTTGCAGGTTATCTATTATTTCTTTACAGATATTTAAGTAAAAATTACAACTAAACTCAAGTAACTATCTTCATAAACATTAATTATTGTGGACGATGGTTTGTTATTTGTCCAGTAAGTTTGTCTTGTTGCGGAGGTATTATATTTTTTTATTAATATATAAATCCTTCCATCACCGAGTCTTTCAGTCATATTGTAAGGTAAGCAGTAGTTTTGTCTCTGTAAACATTCAGTCAGTATAATAAGTGGTGTTTACACTGGTGTTTAAGTTATAATAAGTGGAGTTTACACTGGTGTCAATATACGTGTATATAGTTTAAGTGGTGTTTACACTGTATACTTACAAATAGGCCCCCCTTGTCCCGTCATGAGATTTCTGTTGGACGAGAATGGGGCTTTTCTTAAGTAGTATTATTTCACTTTGTCTCTCATCTCTAATAGATGTGGAGGCTGGATGGCCGTGGGGGTTAAGGCGTGAGCACTTAACACTTCGAGCCAAGGGTCTCGGGTTCGATACCCACTAGGGGTGGTGGCTTTTCTTTAGAAAAAAGAAATGGCATCAGCCCTATCCTGGCTAGAAAGGGGTGGTAACCTATAGATAACCCGTCCTAAAATTCTTAGTTAATAATAATGTGCAGGTCAATGAAAAAACGTCTAGTTCCATCACAACAGTAACTAGACGTTTTTTCATTGAACTGAAGATCTTCCTTCTCTGCCAGCAACCTCAAAGTTTTTGGAATAATAATGTACGTTAATATTTAAATAAATAAATAAATCCTGGATGATTTGAGGTATTATTAACGCTGGTTGTCTTTTATTTTTTAAATTAGTAATTTTAGTTTCTTGAAGATTTTTTCGTTATTGAAACGATTGGCCAATAGCCAAATAAGGATTTCGCATCCCGTCAAATAACCAGCAGTAACATTAATGTGATTATGAAAAAACAAAAATTAAAATATTCTAAAAACATTATTAGCATTTCTTGAACGAAAATAAATACATATATTATTGGTAACTTATAGATAACCCGTCCTAAAATTCGTAGTTAATAATAAATGGACGTTAAAATTTAAATATATAAATAATAGATGCAATGTTTAAAAATCTATTCCCGCCAAATTATCGCTAAACATTTCTGTCAATATCAATTTCCGGTCACGGGACCGCTGATTTCACTCCCGTTTCACTCGTGACGCAACATTTGGAGACCCCAAGCCATATGACGTTTTCATGCAAAGAAAAACAACAAACAAACAAACTCAAAAGAAGTAGTTTAAAAACTAAAAAATGGGTAGTCCATGAATATGCAGTATTTTGAACATTAATAGCCATAATACCTAAGAATTTTTGGTTTTCATTTATTAATGTTAACAAATTAATTAAACATTCACCCTAAAGTTATCTCAAATATTTGTAACATTTGCGTTTGCTGGATGGAAGAAATTTCTCTTCTCGAAATCTAAAACATTGTAGTGTACTGCTGCAGATTAGTTTCAGTCCTCGCCAAGAGATGGTGCTGGGTTGAAGGTTAGTACACGGACAACTCTCCGCACATTTTAATATTGTTCTTATGGAACAACTTCAGCAATAGAACGTTATGGGAATTTTTATTTATATCTCTTAATCTAGCTGATTTTGAATTCTCGCATTTTTTCAGCTGGTCTGAAGGTAATTTTTACTTTATTTGGGGAGGGGGGGGGGAAGGGGGGGGTCAACGGTCAACGATCAAGATGATGCAAGGTAGGGATTGTCGGGGTTCGGTCACTGCTACTTAATAAAACTACATTTTATCGTAAAAATGGTTTTATTGTGCCGACGTTTCGGCTTGGTGAGGGGGGGGGGGGGTCAACGGTCAACGATCAAAGGTCAACGATCTCCTCTCAATTATTTTTTTTTAATTTTTTAAATTCTTTATAAACAATTAAAGCAACCAATATTAATTAATTTTTACAAAGTAGCAGCAGAACATAAAAGTTAACTCATGAAAAAATCACTCAGGGGTGTTGTACCTTTGACCTGGTCAAAGGAACTACAACTAGTCGTGGTCAGAGGTACAACACCATGGTAGTGCAAATTAAAAAGCATGCTACAAATTTTAGGGTTAAGATTAATCATTTTCGGAAGCGCCGCCATATTTCTTATTGTAGTAGCTACTATGTCAAATGATTTCCATCAACAAAGACATAACACCAAAAATATTATTAGGCAAAACGTTGCCAATAAATTACTTACATTTTTATGATAGAAATAAATAAGTATTATTTGCAAGAATCCACTAAACACTACTCACACCAAACTTTATAAAATGTTGCTACGTACCGCCACAGCCTAGGTGGTCAAAGGTACAATATGGTGAGAGAACACCTTTTTGTATGTATATATACATGTATATATATATATATATATATATATTTGGGGGAAGGTGTTCTCTCACCATATTGTACCTTTGACCACCTAGGTGTAAGTAGTGTTTAGTTCCTTCACTAGAGGGCTTGTGTAACCTACTTTGGATTCTTGCAAATAATACTTATTTATTTCTATCATAAAAATGTAAGTAATTGATATACATATATATATATATATATATATATATATATATATATATATATATATATATATATACATACATACAAATTTGGATCACCGTCATATTCTTCATCTATGGGTTCTGAAACATGACATTTTCTAGTCGGTACTTTCGAATTGTGTCATGAGGTCAACCTCATAAGTGGGTTTCCTAGCTATAGGGGAGAGAGGAACAGAGAGGAAAACGTGAACTAACCAAGCTGGGAATGTGCTTAGTTATGCTGCTCCGGCTTAGCTTACTTTCTTTAAACAACCCATGTTCCTTAGTAGTTGGTTACGTCTACCTATAGTTGTTGTAAGGAAGTATAAATAACCGCCTGTACGAAAAAATAAATAATTTATCTTCTGAGTAAACCCCCATTCCTAGTGGACGGATTTCGCATATTTTTACAAAACGTCTTCGTCAGTGGTTGGGCACGATTTATACCGAGTAGTAAGGAGCCAAAATGTACGGCTAATACGGGGAAAATATTAATTTGGGTGCAGAATAACCCCCTCCCCTCGTGATAAGTAGATTTTCTTGACGAACGAAATCGTATGGTCATTTGTTATAGAAATGGCATATTCCAAGTTTAGTGTCGAAAAAACAATCACTGAGGATGCTATCAAGTTAACATACACATCCACGTACGCGTATATATATATATATATATATATATATATATATATATATATATATATATATATATATATATATATTGCACTAGTATTTCTAAAGTGACACAACGGAAAAATCGCTGTTTTTCGGTTATGACTATGAAAGACATTGCGCACCAGTATTTCTAAAGTGAGACAACTCAAAAATCGGAGTTTTTCAGTTCTGACTATGAAAGACATGGTAAATATCTCTTTATCGACCATCAAAACTGAATGTACCAGCTTTAGAGCTTGTACGCTAGAGGGCACTAGTGTCACTTGTTGAGTTGTGTCACTTTAGAAATACTAGTATGATATATATAAGCATTTATAAATTTTAACGGCAGTCGTCTATGATATCTACTAGGTCGCCCTGAAGTAATTATAAATGGAAAAAGGCTAATGTGCTGAAAAAAAAAAAAATCAGTCCCGTAACAGGCCACAAGGGCCCAGAGGGGCAGATACTGTAGAGGTATCTGATTCTTGACCGTACGGCACACTAGGGAGATAGTGTGGTCAACACTATGCTCCGGCCGCCTGATTTTCCCCTTGGCCGCTTCGACTGCTAGAGTCATTAGCACCCAAGGTACCCATTATTAATTAAATTAATTAAAGGCTGGGTGAGCCTAGGGACGATCTGGGACCCCAAATCCAATCCTCGAACGGCAGCACTAGAAGAAAAAATCTTTAGTGCGCGCTCGGGTTTTGAACCTGGTCCTCCAGTTCATTAGTCGAGAGCTCTACCACTGAGCTAACCTCGCCCCCAATGTGCTGAAAGCGTTCTTGAAATATTTAACAAACGTCTCTAAATCTGATATATTTTATTTATGGTATTGATCTTATAACGTAGCCTTTGTATAAATTCACTTTTTTGAACTAGTTTACGTCAGTCATTTTCAACAATGACTATCTTAGTTATGAAGGATTTGACGACCTTGTTATTAAATGATTGACCTATGTGCAAAGAAGATTGTTATGAAATGTTCCGTACGTGGAGATTAAAAGAAGACTGCTAATGCTAGAAGGAGGAGCCCATAGAGGTTTGGCAAAGAGGTAGATGTAAATAGCTTGGCGAGCGGATCAATCGTGAACTATCAATTGGTCTGGCCTCAGACCAGATCGGAGGCCAAACTCCTGCCAAATACCAAGGTGTAATTAGTACAACCAGTTCTCTCCTCTCAACCTATTTCTGATACCAAAGCTATTCCTCTCCAGGATTAGTACTGTCCAGCTTTAGTTCTTTCCAGTTATCTAATCCAACTTGAAATAGAGGTCTGCCGTCACAACTATGAACATTTACTAGGAGCTGAGAACGTTTCTAGAAAAAATTGATCTTTAGCCTTGAAAAGAGCTGCCATTTTTACATTTTTTAGCTATACATAGGTAAGAAGGCTCCCTCACAACGTCGCAATGATGCGGAATCCATATCCGGTTCAATAAATAGGGTGGCCCTAAAGTAGCGTTAAAAAAAAAAAAAAAAAAAAAAAGCTGCAAGTTCAACATAATTTAAAATATCTATTTTCCTTCGGAGGAAAGTGCTATAACGCAAAACAAAACAACTTTCAATTCTGAATATAAATAAATAAATTTTAAATTTACCTCATATATAATTACAAAATAACAATTTCTTCTCGTAATAATTCATAAATATCAATTTAAAAACACTTGAAAGGTTTGGCCCCTTTCGGCAATACAGGCATCACATCGCACATTGACAGACTGGATGGCATTTGTGCGAGCATTGCGTTGCTGTAATCTGTTCCCAGTCCCATCTGATGCGACGGATGAGGTGCTCCCTTGAGCCAATGGGCTCCCTAAGAGGCAAATGGTGCCCCCATGCGAAGAAATCCATGAGCGCGAGGTCTGAAGATCGCGCCGGCCAAGATACCGGCCCACCACGTCCTATCCAACGCCATCGATAGTGAGTGTCCAACCAATTTCGGACGACCCACCCGTAGTGGGTTGCGCAACCAGCTTCCCAATCTCTGTGCCAAAAGGACTTCTCGCAAAAGAACGACGGTTTATTATCGAGAAATGCGTGAAAAGACCCTGCATTAAGTCGAGGGGTCAAAAAATGGGGAACTATTATTTTATTATTCTACACAAAATCAGAAGCATACTCACTCCTATATTTTTGAGGTGGGGGTTTAAAAACGTGGGGTGGAGGGGTGGGGAATAAAACATATATACGGTTTTTATATATGCCTTATGAAAGAATGCCTTTTCATAATTTCTTTTAGTTTTTTTTTCGAGTTTCTCGGAAATTAAGCAAAAACGAGATATATGCCAAAGGATATATTTCTTTTTTGATCCTGCATCCTTTCCCGAAGTTTGGCCGTTTATTTTGGGGACAAAGCCATTTAGCAATGTTCACTTAGCCTTCATTACCCTGCCCTAATGGGGCTTTATATAAGTATATTCTAGTTTGATATGTTTTTGTATAAGATGATATTGGCCAAATAAGCCTTATTTTTTGGATAGTTATTATTCAAAGACGAATAACAAAAATTCTAAGCTTAAATATTTTGAAAATTATTAAGAAAATGAAGAATAACAAATTCTCGGAGGTATACTGGTAACACAAGTGGGTGTAAAAATTTTTTTTTCAAAATCCTTGAATAGACCTAGGTTTGAATGGAGTGCAGAATATCAAGTAAAAAAATCTCGAACTGCCACTCGGACATTGTGCCTAAAGCCCGTTGTCCATAAGAGCGGCTAGATGTAAAGGCAGACAGGCGTGAAATTCTGGCCTGCCTTGAAGTGACCACGAAGAGCAAGGAACCATGAAATAGAGCTGAACCTGCTCAGGATTCCCAAGGTATATCATCCTTAGCCAGAGCTGTCATCATGAAACTCCATCCCGGACTCCTGGTGGTCGGGCTACGGGAAATAGACAATCTGGATACATTTCCTCTGGGCTAATAGTCACACGCGTTGCAAAATAGGTTGGAATGATGTATGTGTATCGTTCTCCGCTTACGGATAAATTTGATACCCACATGTGGGCAAATTGTATTCCACAACGTATGCAACGTATTTTAATGTGGAACAAGCTTTTGTTAGTGGAGATAAACTAACAAAACGTCTCACTAAAATCTGGTGCGTTGGTGTATAGTGAACATGGGGCTTTCGTACAGTGATGGGCAATAGCCATCAACTGTGCAAACTGCTAATGCTAATAATGATTAGCAGGTAGAAATAACAGATACAACTTCTAACTGCTAATTCGGATCATCTAAAAAAATCGGATCAGTAGAAGTTACTCAAACTAGAAATTAGCCGAGCATTGGTTTGTATGGCTATCATTAAAGGTGCAGTATTCGGGTTCTGCGTTGTTATGATTCTGGCTATTTATGTGTAAGTTTTAATATTCATTACGATCAATAATCAAAAATGTGAAGTTTTGTGCGTTTATTACGTAGTAGCTCGCTCATAGAATCCTTCTGGTGAAAATTAAACAGCTGTTTTTATTTCATTTTATTTATTTATTTATTTTTTAAATAAGGTAAAAATGTCTTGCTGTGGCTTTTGTAAGGAATAATCTCATTGTATAGCGGCCCCTACACGGTCAGTAATAATGACATTACCTTATCAAAATGACAGTAATAATGATAGTGTAAGGTGGACAAAGTTGGAATGACGAACAGTAATGATGTGAATCCGGATTTTCTGATCTCGGCTTCATCATTACTGAAAGTGGAGGGGATACTGTCATTAGTAATGATGGTGGAGGGAGCGCTACATCATTAATGCGTCATTACTCAGTCTATCTCGAGCTGTAACTAGGTGACAGAGATGTAAAGGTTAAACTAGATTGAGTAGAAAGGGAAAAAATAAGATGAATTGAAATGTATGACTCTACCTTGGTAACATTATAGGTATAAAATAGTTTTAAAAGTAATATACATATATATATATATATATATATATATATATATATATATATATATATATGTATATATACATATATATATATATATATATATATATATATATATATATATCAAAGTAACGAATCCGCATTAAGTCTAATTAAAATATATCATAGAATAAAATATATATAAAGTCATCTATAAGGTACCAACAACTTTTCACATTCGTTACTTTGCATTTGTATCGACGATATAAAATAAGTTGAAAGTGCTTTATTTTTTATATTGACTTTAGAAAATAATGTTGACTTGATTCTTTTACCAATTCATTTGTCTTATAGAGTAGATTAGAAGAAAATATAATTGTTAAACTATAATTTATATTTCGTCAAATATATTCAAAAATATGCTTACGTTTTCAAGCAAACTAGTATTATACATTTTTTTACAGCAAAAATAATAGTAGATTTAAAATCAGCACCCCAAGAAACCCTAACGTGGAGAATAATATTGAAAACAAAAAATAATGATTTTTCCCCGTCTGGAAGATAATAAAAATTTGTAAGCGAAAAAGTAATGTGACGTTTTGAAATTCAATATCTCCCCTTGAGATAATCCGATTTTTACGTCATTGAAATCTTCCAAAAGAAGAAAGACTGCTTTTTCTAAGCATATAAATAACTATTGTATTATCTCAAAAGGTACTTGCGAAAAATGGTTATCCAAATAAAAATAAAATGCAAACTTTTTGCACATAACCTCGATCCCAGAACACTTGGAAACGCCCCGATTGGAAGGATATGTGTCATATTAAGGCCTTTACGAACGTTTCACATGTTTTTTTGTGGCTATTGTCGCAATTATATCTACACAGGCGACTTTGCGAGGATCCATTATGAACAAAACGCTTCTGTCACGGAGATCACAATGCATACTGAAGAAAAGTAATGTCATTAAAAATGATCCGTGGAATGACGGTGTAAGGTGTACATTGTAATGATGATATGGAATGACGAGAGTTGAATAGTAATGACATTACTGATAATGTCATTATTACTGACCGTGTAGGGGCCGCTTATGGATCTCTTGCCGAAGAGAGATTTCTATTTGTCATATGACATTTAAATTGCGTGGGATACGGAAAGCATCTGTAGGCATTTTTCTTTTATGATTTCTTCCTTAATATAACGTTACAGTTACTCTCCTGGAGATTTATTTCGGGAACAAGGATAAACCTGCTTTTCCACATAGATCATTTCTGGAGTATCCCTCTCAATGAACATTTCTCTAAGATGCAACGGAGTGTCCCAAGACGGTCTGCATTGTAGAAGAAGGCTAGAGAAGTGGGAGGGAGAAAAAAATAGAAAGCATAAAAGGAAGAAGACTGGAGTAGGTATGAGGTCCCACGATTGTGAATTCCAGAACATTAAACAGGCACCTTGCAGACAAGGATTGACCACCTGGAAGAGGACAGTCGCACTGACGTCACCGTGTCCACGTCAGGAATTTAGTACTTATCTATATATGTTACCTCTTTGGTGGTTGTTTACGTTACGGACTCTGGGGATTGAAATTATTTCACCAAGTAAATAAATATTATATATTTCTTCATAACTAATAAATAACATAATAAACAATAAAATCGGTGCAAAAAATGGATCCCTTGACTTTCAATAAACTTCTAGCAATAAATAAACAAACAGATCAACTCAACTGACATCATGTAGAAATACTATAATAATAATACGATAATGATAATAATTTGCTAATGCATTCCAAAAAATAACAATCTTAAAATGCATAACTGAGGAGAGCACTCACAATAATTATTGTTGTTGCACCATAACTAATAATACTATTTCCTGCTGGCCTGCATTAACTATTTGGGATCGACATTAATAGCAGCACGCACTTCCACATGTCTTCACATATCGTCTCTACCATGTAAAACTATCGAATATGCAAAATCTCGTTTTTCAGATTCTTGACTTTGCACTTTGATTCTGTACGATACGGCTTGTCGACGATTTTCACAACTCTAACCCCTTTAGAATAGCCTGTAGTGCCTTAAATAAAGTATCGATTTAGAGAATTTTCAACATATTACTTCGTCAATGGATAGAATATGTTCGTTCTCTAGTTTGCTCCTGTTTTGCATATTTTTTGATAGTTTGACATAGCAGGGACGATATATAAAAAAGTCCAGCACTGTTCCAGAAATTCTTCCACAACTGACTCCACGTTTTTTATAAATTATTTCCTAGGCACCAAAGCTCAGAATCTCGGAGGCTATCCAAAGAGATAGGGGGTTAGGATTCGCGATTATTTGTCACTGAAGTAGTAGCACGGCGACATTATATATATACACATATTTGTGTGTGTGTGTGTGTGTTTGATATTTCGGCAATATTTGAATAGATACTGATTTGTAGAATATATTCGTTTATTGATTTTGGCTTTATTTTGAATTCGTTAGTGGCTCATTTTTTTCGGTGGATCTAGTGGTCAGCAGACTTCTCTAACTGTGATAGAAGCAATTGTATTCAAATAGGATGATTTAGACAGCAAATCCGATCGGATTAAGAAATGTTATCCACTTTATCCTTATTTAGAAATGTAAATTAATTTACTTGTTGAAAATTAGTGTTCGCCTTTCTTCATAAATTAGACATTTATAAACTATACCGGTCTATTATAAAGAATGATTTCCGGGACATATCAGGGAATTAAGTCATCTCACTGATTATTCTGAAATAATGGAGTTCCTGATGAAATCAGCTGACACGGCTCAGCTGAGATCTGGGATGTTCTGAAATCATTAGTGTGTCGGACAAGTTGTACTGCTCCTAAATCAGGATTAGTTTGAGACCAATTTAACAGTCGGGGAAATGGTCACCTTTTCTCTACTATAGCGCCATCTATCTAGATTAGCCGATAATAGGGACCAATGTGGCGGCCTTTTTTATATATATTCATTTTTTTGTTCTCTAATAATCTCACTACAGCCTGATTAGGGATTAGCTGCATTTCTTATTCTTTCGTCACTTCCTAAAATATGGAAATATTGTACGGGCATATCTTGGGTTAAGTCGTTTGTCAAAAATATAAATTGCGTTTTATTCCACTTCACGTTCGTCCGAAGCAATTATTCAAGTCGAAATGAGGTGTAGATAGTTGGCCGTCGAGGTGATAAGAAAATACCAAGTTTTTTCCCCCCCAAGAAAGGCCACCACCCCTACTGGGAATCGAACCTACAACCCTTGGCGCGAAGTGGTAAGTGCTCACGACTTAACACTCACGGCCCCGGGCCTCCTATGTAAATTTTATATTAATATAAACATTTTAACAGAGGTCATTTTCAATATAAGTAGGACGATAATTTGAAGGAATTCCTTAAAAAATATTTTATGAGTGCAGCCTCAATAGCTACTTTCCTTCGAAAAGTGCTAATAATCGTAGGCATTACAGTGGTGGTTGTAGAAAGTGCTTTGGTCTGGACCATAAAATACTAAAATGGAGTTTATATATGTCAATTATTAATTATTTATCATTGTCCTGGTATAAATGTAATAAGGCTGCAATCCTTGTATATAAGTTGTAAGAGTTCAAGTAATAAAAATTATTATCTATTATATATCTGTAAATTGGCAAGCATCTTAGTACAAAACGACTGACAACAAACTACAAGAAATCAATCCCATTTTACAGGATTGCCCATACAGTAAAATATCAAATATCAAATCCACAAACGTGATCACCACGAAATTGAACATGTCCATACATAACGAAAAAAAAAAGTTAAAATATCAAATGAGAAGCTTAGTATCAAAGTTGGACAACTCCACTTTTGCTTTTTTTACAGGAGAGCCAAAAAACCATATCTACTATATTGATGTCAGTATCATGGTGATTTTTTTATATGTTATTCTTATAGGCCTCAGAAACATTATTTCAAAGGCACTACAAAATTATATAAGTATTAAACCCGTAATTACACTTTAAATAGTGGAGTTGTCCATGTTTGAAACCAAGTCATGGAGTTGTCTGTTTTTGAAACCAAAGGGAGCCATTTGAAAATTGAACCTATTCTCTTTTGAAACCAAACAAATATGAATTTGGTATGCTCGAGGGTGTTTTAATATAATGTAATTATGTCTAATGTATTAAATCAAAATTATATAGTTATGATTAGTGAAAAATGTTATTTAAATACATTTTGACAAAACTGAAATGAAACTAAATTATCCTTATTTTATTAAGTTTAGAAAAAAAGTGGTACTTAGCTATCCTCTTCGCACAGTTTTACCTATAACTAGATGTATTGAAGTGGCTGTGCTATAATTTTCATCGCCGTACTCAGCCGTACCTGTGCACACCTAATAAAATAAAGTTATCAATTAGCTATGCGATTATTTTATGAAAAACGAGTTAACCATTATTATTTTCTGCAGAGAGTTGTTGAAAAGTTTTTAATAGCAAATAACTGAACATTAACGATGAGATCTATTTAATATCTAGTGTGAAACTGTCAATATTTATTTGTTATACACGAAAATTTAAAAAAAGAGGAATATGTCGAGAACAGTTACCAGTACCACATTAGCTGTTAATTTATTCACCTGAGGTCTTGAAAATATATTTGGAAGGATACATAGCTCTACCACTTGAGTAAAGTATGAATATTTTAAATTAAATACCGGCTGTTTTTCACGGTTGTTGTTATATAAAGCCCGTTTAATAATAAAATAATTATTCTATAGAATTGGTGGTGGTCTCATTCGACTCGGCACAAAAGAAATTCTCCAAAAATCATACCTAAATCAGAAAGATTCAAGTACCTAGAGGTTTTGTCCCAAAATCCGGCATTCGGAACCACAGTGTGCCGGATAACAGCTAGTTATTAATAAGAATTATCGCCAAATGCACTTATTACAAGTAACTATAAACATTCAGCCATGATGGATTTGCAATGCATGTTGGGAGCAGATTGCATGAATGCAAGCTTCTCATTGGCTACTGATGGAGTTGTCTCTTTTTGAAACCAAACTATGTTGGAATTGTACATATTTTGATTCTGAACGGTTGAAATAAACGCTATTTTACCTATTTTCTGTCCGTTTTTAATGAAAAACAGTTGTAAAATCGAATGCAGCATAAAAATCCACTTAAGAATGGACAAAAATCTCAAGACTGAAAAAAATGGAGTTGTCCAACTTTGATACTAAGCTCCTCGAATAGACGCGAAGAAGGCAAGTATTGGCCATTCACGGCGGACTCATTCTTTTAGTATGTCAAGACAGGACAGATTTACGCGTAAAAACTAGAATACTGCACATACTGATAAAGTGTGGACTCAGGACAAATTTTAAAATACCCTACATTTTGATTTACTTACTTTCAGAAGGTATCCTGTAGTTAGTTATGATTATCCAATACATACACATTTATACTAAAATATTTAAAAAAAGTAAAAGATAACAACAGCCATTTAGTGAAATTGAATTTTCGTAATTGAACAAAGAAAAAATACTCTCTTTTTATTGGGTTAATGGAGCAGAACGTAGAGAACATACGACACTGGCACACAATAATTGGGAGACAAAGACTTTTGAAGTATGACGAAAAACAGTTTGATTCCTAATTGATTAAGCAAAAAGATATTGTTTTGTTACCAATTGGGGAAAAACTTAACTAAAATTAAAAAAAAAAATCTTATTTATCGATAAAGTAGTAACCATTAACTACGTTCACATTAACTACTTTATTTGAAATATTTTGCTCGGCATGTTTCGTGCTTGGGCAGCACCTCTTCAGGGGCATTCTTTGTTAGGAAGTCCTCCCGTCATGTTTTCTCTTTTGAGCCAGGCGTATTACCCGAAGAGCTGCGACACATGCACGAAACACGTCGGGAAAAATACTTCAAATGAAGTAGTGAACGTGAACGTATGGTGTACAACTTTATAGACCCCCTGCCACTGAAAATAAATAAGAAAAATACATATTGGGTCATCTTTCAGAAGAATAAATTATAAATGATTAAACACTCTACTTATCATCATAGCCCTGAAGATGGTCCACAGCAGTAGTAAGAGGACCAACCGCCGCCATAATAGTCTATAAATAAGTATAAAACCAAACTATCGCCACCAATAGTGTTCCTGATTGGTTGGGTTTAGGATTGCCGTGCTCATCTGAAGTGGATACCCGAAAGGCAGTATTAAACTGCTATATTGGATGGTAGGAGCAGTAAACTGATGTCCTCCTGCTTTACGGCACATCATAAAGGAGTTGTAAAACTTAACGGGCCTTTGCTTTGGCAATTTGTAGCGAGGCGTTAACAACCACCCACCCAGTAGGCCGCAGGTATGGCGAGGGTTCGTCCCAGCTCCAGGACCTAGGAAGCAGAAAACTCAAGAGGATTATCGTCCAAGGTGGAGATAGTCCGCATTCGGTCAAGACAGTTGTATACAATTTCATTGTTTAAAGCCAAAGAGCACGTTTCATGAAGTGTTTTATGCACCTTGAAATTTTTCTATAGTGCGTCACTTGGGTAGATAATATGGTAAATATGTGTTGGCTAAACTTACCGTGGAACACCAGGTACTCCGCATAGGAGAATGATGCAAAAATATATTGCCCAAAAATAGGGTTTTATTCAGAAGCCAACTATCTTTATTATAAAAGTAAGGCAATTTTACTATAAATAATAACTAAGGCAGACACTTTTAAGGGGGTTAAAATTTAAATAAAGAAACCTAATGTACCTATATTTGTGTTTAATATTAAATGAAGTGCGTTATTCACGCTGCGATTTAAACAGCGTCTTCAATAAACATAATAGAAAATACGAAGACAGGTATAGTTGGGATTCGGCTAGGAATGTTTAATGGGGATCATTGCCGTCATTTAGCTCGTATGTCAATGTTCCGAAAATTCTTTAATGCGTGCAATCTCTGCAGAAAATTCCTACGGAAAGTGTTTATGTGTATTGCGATCATATTGAACTAACGCATAATTGAAGGCGAGTGGACAAATTTACATGGTGAAGAAATGCCTAGCGGTGTGGTGGCAGGGGTTAGATTTCTTGTAGAGATATGTTGTAATCCGGAGAATAGGTTTTAAGACAGCAAAATATAAGGTTTGTTGAACCCAAATCAGCCAAAAAGTAATGTATTTACTCAAATGTATATAATAATATGTAGGAATTTGTTATTTAAATTATAATGTCCCTAGATGGATTTTCAGAATGGAAAATATATGAAAAAAATTGTTCATAAAAACGGGAGCAGGTGTCCGAGATAGAATAGGAGACATGTTTATGCGCTGGTAGATAGCACTGCTCCCTCTTGAAATATAAAGGCTTTATCGCGACCCCTACTTGTCCCGCCCTAACGCGGGAGTATATCCCGGGCATATGTTAATAGAAATGGTGATGTCGTGTCACCTAAATCAGTCGCGTCCTTTACACTCGGGAAGTAGGCGCTTCTCTCCTCACCTAGGGGAAAAAATCAACGGGGAAAAAATATATCACCGATTCTGATAATCCGCGAACATTTAAAAAGTGTTTTGAGCGCCGTACGCTTTAACTCATGTCATATGGGTCGTAAAAAATTCTCTCAACATTACACATCTCATGTGTGTTATCTCTACGAGTATTCCCTTCGTCAAGGGCCCTTTATAATTTATATTTCACTATAAATATTACATTTTTTTTGTTTAGAATTTCATTTTCGCACAACTCATTCCTCCATTTATGGAATAAACTATGTTTTTGTTTCTTACAGATAATACTCGTTTTCAAATAGCTGATAAACTAAAATAGTGGCACATTTTTCCATTATAATTTGATACGCCCATAAAGCTTTCACTGCGACCGCTACAGATCAACAGTGGCGCAAAATTCGAGTTTAACTCTTTCAATATGCTGCTAATCTCATAGCTTTCACAGCCAACCCGTGTTGTAAGAACCATTACAGTGATTTCGAACGTCTGGTTTCAACAGGCTGCGTCATCTTAGATTACTGGTGAGGTTTGGCTAACTATTTTTTCAAGCTTCTTCCTATTTTTGTAGGAAAGTTACATTAATAACCTAAAATAATATAAATTACTGTTTACAAATTTAAACACCTACTCCAATTAGAACTGAAATTATAAAAGCCTAAATGACCACAGAGCACCGAAAATTTCCAGAACCCAACTTGGAGCGGAAGAGAATTAATCCAATACACACACTCTAACTACAGGGACTCTAGTTATTGCCCCCCCCCCATCAACCCAAAATCTTAGGCAGTCACTCGTATGAATTAAAAATCCCGTTCGAATAAGGTGACGTAGAGTGGCTCGTGTTACTGGGCTTATGAAGTCGCAAAAAGTAGAGCAGTGTGGCACACAGTGGTGCCGAGAGGGGAAACCCCTCAAAACCCGCAAAAGGTGGAGCAGTATGGTAGACAGTGGTGCCGAGAGGGGAAACCCCTCAAACCCGCAAAAGGTGGAGCAGTGTGGCACACAGTGGTGCCGAGAGGGGAAACCCATCAAAACCTGCAAAAGGTAGCGCAGTATGGCACACAGTGGTGCCGAGAGGGGAAACCCCTCAAAACCCGCAATAGGTAGCGAAGTATGGCACACAGAGGTGCCGAGAGGGGAAACCCCTCAAAACCCGCAAAAGGTAGCGAAGTATGGCACACAGAGGTGCCGAGAGGGGAAACCCCTCAAAACCCGCAAAAGGTAGCGAAGTATGGCACACAGAGGTGCCGAGAGGGGAAACCCCTCAAAACCCGCAATAGGTAGCGAAGTATGGCACACAGAGGTGCCGAGAGGGGAAACCCCTCAAAACCCGCAAAAGGTAGCGAAGTATGGCACACAGAGGTGCCGAGAGGGGAAACCACTCAAAACCCGCAAAAGGTAGCGAAGTATGGCACACAGAGGTGCCGAGAGGGGAAACCCCTCAAAACCCGCAAAAGGTAGCGAAGTATGGCACACAGAGGTGCCGAGAGGGGAAACCCCTCAAAACCCGCAAAAGGTAGCGAAGTATGGCACACAGTGGTGCCGAGAGGGGAAACCACTCAAAACCCTCAAAAGGTAGCGCAGTTCGGCGTTCAGCCATCCTTACAATTCCCAACCGCTTGCCTTAGTTGTTTTCGGTGCACCAGAAGAGTTTGTTCGCTTTATGAGAGCCTACATAGGAATAAGCATCAACATCTTTTGTGGGGAAAATGTGTTTTTTTGTGTTTAAAAAAAATACCAATAGATATTTGTAATTCCATCCGTGAATAAAGCATTAGTGAAAACGACACAAATAATGGACTTCACCTTAGCTAAGAACAACAAATCAAATATAAACATCATCATCAATCTAGTAGATGTTTTTGAACACATTCAAAAGTAAAAAAATATACCTATATCTGGAATATACCTATATCTGGAATACTTCTGAAGCCAGAACAGAGGGGAGGAAGAAGTGCTGGCGAGAATAATAAGTTGCACACCTACATTCTTAAAGAAATCTACCCTCCCAACTTTTAGTTCTGTACAGAGGACTTGTCGCTTTCAGGATGGCTTTGAAAACAATTTCCATCAGGGCCAAAGTTTTCTTTTTGTATAGTTATTTAGGCAAACACATAAAAAGGAAATAAATAAATGGTGAAACTTTTGAAATGATATACTTTTAGTGGATTAATTACAATGTAGTTGAGTGTCAAATACACGACGACAGCGGGCCCGCAGAAGGATTTTTTCTGGAGGATTCAGTATCATAGGATACTAGAACCGCAAACCTAACCGGGAATAACGTAATGAGGCCCGAAACCAAATAAGAAGGGTATAGAACAAGGCCCGGAGTAATAGGGATAGAAAGAAAGCCAAGCTATCTGCTGACGCATATGCCACGACGCTTGGCCAGCAGAACACATCTCTCGGACACATATGCCAATGGGCTCGAACGTGTTAAAGGTTCAAAACTTATTGAACCAAAGTATAGTATACAACAACATTACAGGCAGCATGGTTCTGCTCTAGTCTTACAGATTGAAGAAACATCAGTACAAAACGTTTTATTGTACCTTAAGGCCTGTACGAAGCAATATAATTATCATAAATCTGCCAATGATTCTTTAAAAGAAAAACAAAATAAATAAGGAAAACGTAATTTTGTAGAAGGTGCAGTTCGGGCTCTCCAACCCTATTGGACTGACTTATTCATTAAAAATTAAAATTATCGACAAAAGGAAGGTCAATGGCCACGCCCTTCGTGTAGGGTATCTCAGCGATTTATTCAAAGCTCGTTGTGTTTTCCAGTCATACGATATATTATTCTTCAGTTTAATAATCCATGTATTTATTGGTTTCATGACACTAGGGCGCTCCGGACCTTCCCGGAAATCACTTCTCGTCTAAAAACTTATATAGTGCTTGCGAGCTCAATTTTTGCTTGGCGAGAGTTTTTCGTTCTGCTCCGCAGAAAGGCAGAACTATTCGGTAAACTCAGCAAAATCTTCGAACTGGACTGTGGAAAAATATATTTCACGCAATTTTTCCAAATAACCATTGGAATGTATAGGAGAATATGTACAAAATAGTAATTTGAACAGATAATTGTTTTTAAAAAAGATTATAAGGATAGCCAAAATCAACGCAATCTAGTTGTGGGAACCCTAATCATTACACATGGCGGAATTTGATAAACACATGTTTACTGTTTTATTTAATTTTTCTAATAACTTGCTAAATTCAGGTTATTACAACCTCGGGCGTGGGAGTCGTCTTAATTATAAATTTAATAGCATCGTGTAAATGAAAGTTTATTAGCTAATTAAGTCTGAATACATATAATAGCATTATAAAATAGTATCATTAGATTCATTTGAATAAAACAAATCATGGTGGCAGGATATTTACAGGTTGCCCTTTTTCCTTTAATTTATTCTGTACATAAATATATTAGTTACGTTACAAATTAATTCTACTTGCTGAAAGTATTTTCGGAGCAAGATTTGACTTGTGAACCTTTAATTCTTATAAAATAAAGAGAATAATATAATTCGAATAATATATGTTATTCCAAGACAAATATTTCTTTATACACATAAAATTCGGCTTACCAGTCTTATCACTAATCATACCTCACTCATGTGTGCTTTTTATGTTTTGAAAGAATTTTCTCGTTCCATTCATAAATCTGTTTAATGTTTTTAATTTGTCTTGGATAGTTGTTCAGTTTTTCCACCTCAAGAGATAAAATCTTGCTTATGAGGCAGGAACTGAGATTCCGAAACAAGATACTCCGAATTGTGTCCAATGCTCCTTTGGTTCCTACGGAACAGCCAGTTCCACAGAGATCAATAGATAAGTTGACCCATTTTTTACTTTCATAGAATAGCTAGCGCGAAAATACCATCAAACTCATCCAGCCTCCAACTGTTCCGTCTTTTACCAAAAAATGTCCCGTAAAAAACATAGACTTTACTAAGATATTTTAGATATATAGATTTCAAAATATTTTACCTAGAAGAAAAAGAAAATTATGTTTGTTGTGCAAAATTCCTATTCATTAGACCAAGTAATGTTGTTTTTTGTTTCTTCCTCAACATTTTTTTCAGCAAGAGTCCCTTGCGTTTACACATGGTAAGAAGGAGCTCCCTGAAATGGATTCCTGCAAAATGTAAACTACAAAAACTCCAAGTGTTGAGAAAAACTCTTCTTAAAAGGTAAAAAATGAACAATAAAGGTCATAAGAGTTAATATAACTTCATATTTTTTATATAAAAATGACTTATATTTGTCGTTTCGGCTTGAGTTTCAAGCCTTCATCAGCCTTTCATGAATCATCAGGGCTACGTGAAACAACTGATCCCTATGGAAGTCGCTACATTGCTGAAGCCATTGAAGAAATCCTATGTAAGAAAAAAATTTCTATGTAAGAAAAAAACATTTTAGGTTTATTTTTATGGCCAAATCCCGAAAATCTTCACCTTCGCTCTCTCAACGATCAATGATTTCTTTTCGATAATAAGTCTTATAATAATAATTAAATGCAATAATTATTGCTAGACTAAGGATCGGTCATACTCTTGTAACTTACCAATATCTTATGACAAGACGTGAAACCTATATGCAGTGTATGTATATACAATTATGACATCCCGAATGATATGCAGGAACGTTTAGGCAACGATAGCCAGTACTACACTATATTGACCTACCTCAAAAACACAGGACTATATAATGTTATTTGATGACTGATGACTGAGCACTGTTGCCTTAAGAATAATATTATACTTTTAGAGATAATAAGTACAATTTATCGATAAATTCTTCACACAAAGACTTTCACAATTACAATATTATGCAAATACATTAGCAATCCTGAATTCCTAGAATTAATACTTCAAAGGATACTGTTCTTGTGTTGATCACCAATGAAGCGGTACACAGCAAATACATACTTCAAATACTAAACTAAAACGGCAAAGAGTTAAAGATATTTGGCTTCATTTTGGACATCTGAAGAATATCGTCAGTTCTGCCTAAGTTATTGGTTACTTTAAGAGCTCTTGAAGAGCTGCTTTAGGATACCGAAACAACAAAGATTTAAAGATTATTGACAGCATTTCGACTTTCAGCCTTTGTACAATTACTTGTTAATGGTGTCCTTTACTAAGTACACAAATTATAAAGGAAAAGGAATTTGTTTGTAACAATCATAACAAAGCAGCTCCTATGCATTTATTAAATTTAATTCCTCGTGCAAAGAGTTTTGATACCACCGTAAGAAAGAGTTGTAAATCCAATCGCCATGTTTACTCATGGATTGTCGGATACTCCGCAATTCCTGCAGTTCCGATAAAGATCTCCGAGTAAAAAGACATCTCATTGCGATTTATGCTGGCTTTTTTTTAAGATAACGAAGTCGTGTTCTCGTCGTGGCTTTTTGCAGATAAGTCCGGTAGCCTTTAACATATATATTATCCCCAAGCTGTGGAAGGTTTCGAGATTAGAACCTTTGGAAGCTGAGACTATCGTAAACACTGATTCTCCTGCCTGGGTATCAGATAGGGTCCATAGCTTTATGGAGATTTGTCTCGCTTTTAGCAGATGGACTGCTGTTTTATGTTTCTATTCAGAGATGGGCATAATTTTCTTTATAACTAAAAATACGAATTTATTCGTACTTCATATATTTGTAAATACGATTATAAATAAATTCGTATTCATAAGTGTGAATACGAATTTATTTGTATTCACGTAGATTAAATATAAAAATACAAATAAAATTTTATTCGCAAATTTTCCGAAAAAAATGTAAATAATCACACAAAATGTGAATATTCACAAAAAATCAAGTGATTACAAAAAAATTCACACCAAAATATATGAATAAAAATTTATTCACATTATAATTTGTGAATACAAATTTATTCACAATAAAATTCGCAAATAAATTATGAATTTATTCGTATTAAGATGAGATTACGAAAGTTATTGAAGTTGTTTTTTTTTGTTTTTTATTAAGGGGCTTAATTTGTAGGTTATCAGCGCCTAGTTTCAGTTTTTTTATGGACCGCCAGAGCTACAGATGGCAAACTGTGTCCCTGCAGCGAAGCTGGTGGTGGGGCGCGCTGGCGGCGCGCTAAAAAAAAAAAAAAAAAAAATCACCTTCAATAACTTTTGTAATATCATCTTAATACGAATAAATTCATAATTTATTTGCGAATTTTATTGTGAATAAATTTGTATTTACAAATTATAATGTGAATAAATTTTTATTCATATATAATATAATAATTTTTTTGCAATCACTTGATTTTTTGTGAACATTCACATTTTGAGTGATTATTTACAATTTTTTCTGTGAATTTATTTGTATTCGCAGGAAAATTTGCGAATAAAATTTTATTTGTATTTTTATATTTTATATACGTGAATACAAATAAATTCCTATTCACACTTATGAACAAAAAATTTATTTATATTCTTATTTACAAATATATGAAGTACGAATAAATTCGTATTTTTAGTTATAAATAAAATTATGCCCATCTCTGTTTCTATTGCCTTAGACCGCTTCATAAAACGAAGTTTTGAAAATAGTGAACAAATATCGAAATGAAAATACCTTGTTTTACTAAAATAATCATTTTACTGCTGAATTCAATAAAAAAGTGATATAAACAGAGACAAAACCCTCTTCAAAAGGACACAACTAACAGCCTTAATGTCATCAGAAACTAATGTATCTCATTCCCTTGAAGATGAACTCAATTTCCTGATAATACACAATTTCCTGATAATACACAATTTCTGTCTCATTCAGCACTTAGTCTATTTTTTTCTAATGGGTTTGGAAGGGTTCTGTCAAATTCTCCCAAGGATCTCCAACTGTCAGTTTATTCCTGTCAGTCTCTACTAGACTCAACAACATTTCCGCCTGTTTTGTCTACAGCCTGGAAATGCTTAAGGTTTGACATCAAGAAAGTCTCTCATCTCTTATAAACATCCTTGACAAAGGTGTGAACTACGTCTCCTACTAGAATATATTTATTTTGGAAGTTATAACTTAATGCCTCTTATATTCTTATAATAGATATAAAAGATGAAGAATGATTCTTTTGATGAAACAATCCAGTGCATTAAAGAAAGTATACGTACAGAATTTATATTAGGTTGTTGCAAAAGTCCTTGTGCATATACAAGTTTTTTACTTTGAGGTCCCTAATTTAATCCTTATTGCTTCTCCAACAAATACAACAACTATGTCAATGTTTACATTGTCTAATTATAATTAGTTAATTGGAAAAAAAACGAATCATGTGCAAAGGCCTCAGCCGAGATGAATGCAAAACGTATGGAAAAAATTTCAACTGAATCAATCGTTCCCGAGTACCCAAACTGAAAATTAGTTTGGAAAATTATTTGTATCAATTTTTTTCGTAAACGGGCTACAGGTATAGTTTTAAAAATGGTTTCATTCGCTTTCCTGCGTTAAGTAACCTATAAAACGAGTACCTGCAAGCATATGAACTCGAAAACGTAAGCGTTCCGATTTTCTTCGCGCTAATTTCGCACGAAAAGCCATGTTCTGGTGTACGGATTTTGCTTGTTAACGAAATTGACCTTTCAAATTAGATGAAACATTTTTGTACCAAATTTCATCAAAATAGGGCAATTTTTGAGACAAAGATATAAATATATATATATATATATATATATATATATATATATATATATATATATATATATATATTTGAACCGCCATTATATTCGTGATCTGTGGGACCTGAAACATGGCATTTTCTAGTTGGCACTTCCGGATTGCGTCAAGAGGCCAACCTTAAAAGTGCGTTTCTTTCCTATGGGGAGGGAGGAACCGCGCTAAAATCAGTATTTTATCTCATTCCACATTCAGCAGAATTTTTTAACAACAACACAAGAATCTACGTGTGTTTGTTGTATTTATTTAAAAGCGCCGTTTCTTATTCATTAATTTCCAAGACCCGAAGATCGACAGAGCCAATCGAACCCGAATAGACACTTTCAATCATAGATTGATTGATTAATTCAGAATTAATCACTGAGTAATATATTCTATAAGGATTATACGGCGACGATAGGCGGTAAGAAGGTAATCAACATATGATAGCCACTGCCCGAGAGATGTTACCTGTCTACCACACCCCTGCTGGTCCAGGAGGTTTTTTTCTGATTTCTTCTTCTCCACCTTTCCTCTACCTCTGTCTTTCCCTGCGTAGGTCTCCGTGATATATTGACCCCAATTTGTCTGTTGATTAATTCCCCTACCTTTGGAATTGATAACCCGCCTTACCTGGGTGCCCCTCGGGGGACTACCGACCTTTGTCTTATTCGCTCTTGTTAGTTTTTTTTACTTATCATAATTTTGGTTGAGGAATTTTGTCTCTTGTAGTAGCTAAAATTCAGATATATTTTTGCTTCAAAATTTGATTAATGGATTTTAATTGGTTTTAAAAGGATTTCTCTTGTATAGGTACCATGGAGGAACTGTAGTTTTCAAATAACTATCTCTTTTCTGAATACTTTACATTTCAAGCAATTACTGATACAGTCAAAAGGAAGTAATACGAATATAGACTTTGACTAGGAAACTAATTTTTTTTCTCCGTACTATGGGTCAATATTGTTAGAGAGCTCACATTTCTACTTGTACTATCTTGCAGGAGTCGAAAATAATTCTTAACTTTTATTTAAAAAATTGTTTTTTAAACTATTACTTTTAATTCTATTTTAAAAAAGGAAAAGTTCGAAAATAACTGTTTGGGCTTAAACATTTTTTTTTTTTTTATAAAGTTTTTTTTACTGTTATTTTTTAACGTAAAAATGAAAGTTTTAAACAAGCAATCAGGGATTACTTGGGATTCGGCTAAGAAAACATCAATACGATTTTTGTAAAAATCTGTATTAAGGACGTTTCGGCTACTTTTTCGTAGAGTTCGTCAGCAATGAAGTGTCGAGGGGCAGAGAAAGACCAAAGTTAACACTTAAGTAACCATCGTGAAAATATACAAGGGAACACAATTTATATTTTCACGATCGTTACTTAAGTGATAACTTTGGTCTTTCTCTGTCCCCCGGCACTTCATTGCTGACGAAGGCTACCAAAGAGAAGCCGAAACGTCCTGAATATAGATTTTTACAAAAATCGTATTGATGTCTTCCTAGCCGAATCCTAACTAATTTCTGATTGCTTATCACATCGACGGCTAACTACCTACACCTCATGAAAAAGTTTTAAAGTAATTGTTATTAAAATACTTAATAGGAAAACGTACGTCCCAGCGGATATAGAGAAGATGTGTGGATCCTCCTTTAGTCCAATTTATCGACAACTAAAGACATTTTGGGGAGTAGAACCTCAAATCAGAACTTCTTTCTACAAAGTTCGAATTTCATCTCATCTGAGACTAGCCGAAAGGACGGAGCTGGGAATATTTACGAATGGAAGCCTGTATAGAAAGAGTGTTGTGATTAGCCGCGAAGTGCAGCGAACACGATATTTCTGACTACTTAGCGAGAAGTAATTCATACAATTCGTGAGTGAACTTTCTGAGATTGCAATGTAAGGTCACTGTTATTCGGTAATGTCCCCGACTCTCGAACTGTCGCACAGTGGGGCAAATGACCGATTTAGGAGAGCAAAATTCCGATAACTCATGGCCACTTTTGTAATCGAATGAAACACTAAAAAGATACAAGTCGTGAACATTTGGAACCATTACAGATTGAATTTGGACGAGCAAAGGTTTAACCTTAGCTTTAATTTTTGCAATTTGGTCAAAATCACCTCCCTCTTCACCATCCACAGTCAATTTCTTAAAAACATATTGTAAAGCGCCGGCGTTTTTGTCTGACAAATTAAGTTTTGTCCGCCAAACGTCAAACAGTTCTTTTCGTAGAATCACGCATGTACCTAAAAATTGATGTTGTTTAAAAAGTTGGATAAGGTTGGCTACAAAATAATTATGCATCAACTGCCATTACTCCAGAGAACACGTTTTGTTTGAATTCGTACTTAATCTAGCCTAATATTGCAAATTATGTACACTTCTATACTTTTAAATTTGGCACGTGCAAGGCATGTACTATTTTCTTATATTTAAATTCTTAATTATTACTTAAATAGTAAAAATAATATTAACACTTACTTATTAAATCGATGCTCACGCTTGGAGATTACCTTCTGGCCCTTCATTATTGCACAAACAACTGTTTAGAAGCTTATTAACTAGACTTATTTGTTGCCAAAAAGTGAACAGTGTGCGTACTGTTTTTGAACCCCAAGACACTTGTGTCTAAATTACTAATAGTATTCATCTCTAAATGTGACATTTATTTTTTGACTTTTGCTCCCCTAAATCGGTCATTTGCCCCACTCTGTGTCCATGCTTGTACATAAGGACGTGTATATATATGTATATGTTCCTATCATTGCAATGAAAATTTGTAAATATAATTGTAAATATTTGTTTTACATAATATAACTTAAGGTTTCTCCATTTCGTTCAAATTTATAGTTTTAAATATGAGCACCCTTCTTTATCTCGTTGGGACCTTCAGACAAATAGAAGAATAATAATCACATATTCTATAGAACCCCGACAGGGTTTTCTCCTTTTAATACTTCTTATAATGTGCTCAACAATATTTTTTGTGATAAACGAATGATATTTTACAAGTTAATTACAAGAAAGTGCTCCGAAAATAATTCTCAATTTTACTAATACATATTCGCACCCGACAGTCTTCTAGATTTTTTTTATTTATATTTATCCATGGTGAAATAGGAATTTCTTTCAGGACTTTCATCGCAGTACAAAATTCAACACACCTCAAGCTGTACATTCCTCCATCATGCCACTGGTTGACTTGAAAACACGAGGTAGGGGGTTAGGAAATGCAATAAAAAATAGCTTAATTTTTCATATAATCTTTTGTTGAATAAATTGTCTCTATAATATCATTAGGTGGCAAAATTTTCAATAAGTAATGAAACAGATCAAACTCAAGGTTTGATCAAGTTGCTTAGTTCCTCTTGACTCAAACTCAAAACGCATATAATCAGACTTATGCGTTTATAGTGTATTAATATTGAATGTAGGTATGTTTTTTTTTCGTGACATCCACTCTCTCTGAATTTAATTTGAATTCATCAACTTGTTTGCTCATCTTGCTTGATTTGATTTAGGGGTTTACTGGAAGAGTTAACTTGCTTTATTTCCTAAGTTGTCTTAAATCATCTTTTCTATTTTACGCTGTGTTTATTTATTTATTTTGGGATTTCATCAGTTGTCGCTCAACGTAAATTCATCCACCTCATGTTTTCCGGTCCTCACCTTTAGCACTAAATAAAAACAGAAGATACAGTCAAAACAACATTTAAAATATCTTTCAAGACTTTTCGCTCCATTTCACCACTAGAGGAATTGTACATTTTAGCAAAAATATGTTTTAGCGGTGACTAAACTGGGAAAAAGGTCGTCTGGCGTTCGCGCATGCGCAGTTGCCATGTACGAAAAAGAAGACGGTATGTGTCACAAAAAGTGTTCGCTGGCGCTCGCGCATACAGAGTGTCGTTCGCGCATGCACAGTCGCAAAAAAGTGTCCGCTTGTGTTCGTGGATGCGCAGTGGCGTGGCCATGTACGAAAAATAAAACTGTATGTTTCACAAAAATGTGTGCGCTGGCGTTCGCGCATGCGCGGTGGCCAAGTACGAAAAAGAAGACTATACGTTACAGAGTACATTACATAGATTTGTCGGGCGGACCTATAAGCGTTACAAAAATGTGTCCGCTAACGTTCGCGCATGCGCGGTTGCCATGTACGATAAATAAGACTATAGGTTATGCAGCACTTCACATAGGTTTGTCGGTTGGAACTAAAGCATCTTTATGATCCTGAATTTGAGCTGAAGGCTGTAAACGAAATAATTTTTAAGGGATTACGTTTATGAAATAGAAAAATATTAAATAGGTTGATTGATTCCATACAATGTGAAGACAAAACCTTTATTTCGCATTGATATTATCGAATTTTTTCCCTTAGTTTTGTAAACTAAGGGGAAATTCCGTTACTTTTATAGAACGGATATATATTTTAAGACTCAAATGTAATTAATTAAAAATAAAAAGGGAATTTTCCCACATGAAGTCGAGCATATTACAAGTCCTGTTTTCCTCTGGAGGTATAGGACTGGATAAAGTTGTTTGAAAAGGAACTATTCCATCATTAAGGTTAATTAGTGGGGAATAGAAAAAAGGTTGAGGATAGGATTAAGGAACGAGATAATTTAAGGGAGGTCTTGTCCAATCTGTAGAAGAGAATTGGAAAGAAGTAGAAAGTGTTTCAAGAAGACGGAAAGAATAAGAATTATCGGCCGTGTCACGATGAGAGAAAGAGAGATAAATAGAAGAGGAGGGAGAGAGAGAGAGCGGGATGTAAATAATCTCATTAGAGTATTTAAATGAAACAGTCGCCATAAATACAATGTTCAGATTCATTAGCAGGACAAGGCGAGCTGGAGGTTATCTGTAGGCGTCCACTAGTTCGTAATTAAGACATAGCAGAGCGCTGTCGTCTTCTCTCTCAGTCTCTAGGCTTATATCTACATCTTTGGAAACCGGAGGACACAGCTTTTTCAAACCTCGCTGCTCTAATAACCTCTCCAATAAGGTTTCCGTAATGGATCCCACATTGTTTCGGACAAGGAGCTAATATTACTTAGATCTAGTAAAGTTGCCAGGGCCGCCACATGGGGGGGGGGGACAACCAGGTACAGTTGTCCCAGGGCGCCTTGGGGGCCCGGGCCGATCCTCGCTAATTGGAAAAAATGTATAGGTTATGAGCTTGTACAAAGAATGGGGTTTAGAAATATAGACGAGCATAACCTATATTTATTGGAATGGGATCTATATTTTTTTTAATGTACATGAATGACAATACACGTGCAGTCCCAGAATAGTATATTTCATTAGGGGTCGTAATAAAACTACAAATACCGAAAGTGACCTTTGCTGCACCTATTGTCGGCTTTTATTCTCATTTCGCTCAAAACTCAAGAAGAAAATAATTTTATAATGCCCAAAGTCCTATAGCTAAGTACTAGAATTTTCATTCTGGGTCTGAGAAGTGGGAGCCCGGCTCTGAGAAGTGGGTGCCCGGCTCTGAGATGTGACGGCCCTGAAAGTGGCTAACACCCATAGCCACGTTGAATGCAGAGCTTCCATCACTAACGTATATAGAAAATAATTTTGTGGGGGAGGGGCTGAGAGCACCTAGGCATTTGGGGTGTAGGGACAATTTTAAATATTTTAGTGTTAAATGATGGGTTTTAAGGTCCTCTGGACACCTAGCAGACCAGGGTAAACGTAGAAGACATTTTTCTTTGTTATAGGCTTATTTTACATGAACTTTTATTAACAAAAGAAAATTTGGGGGCTGCAGCCCCCTTAGCCACCCCTTCTACACGCCCATGGCTTCCAGTTGATAACCGAAGTTAAGCAACGTCGAGCGTTGGCAGACGAATGGGTGGCCGACCATGTGCTCTGGGCATTATAAAAGGAAATAAACGTGTATATAGCCCGGCGTAAATAGCTGAATTGTTGATAAGGAACACTCTGTGAATTGGATAAAGGAAGCGATACTGGTTACTAAGGCTGTCTAATAAAATGTCCAACTTAGAGGAACTGCGACATCCTAGCGCGTTTCAATAACGTTATTATCCCTAGTGTCATTTCGAAAGTATGGAAAAAATAGAATTCATATTTTGTGAAAAATTAAAAAAACCTACTGCAATCAAACCTCGAAGAAAAGTTAGAGCTTAGGCTTAAGTAACTTACAGGAACAGGAATTGATCTCTCGGCTACTTCGACTTCCCCTCAAATCAATTAAAAGAGAGAACTGAGGAAATCAAACAAAGAGAATCACTTATTACTCAATTTTAGATCATCCCATCCAAAATTACTTCAGATCCTTTTTTGATGAGGATTTAGTAAGTTATCGAATGGTCACCTTCCACTTGCCATGGTTTACCAAGCGTTTTTGAGATAATTAGAGAACTATGCGAAGATCTAAACTTTTCATCTATGCTCACAAAATATTTTTTTTTTATAATACCTTCTTAACTTCAAACGCAACAAAAATGTAAATATCATTGTCTGGACGAACGTCAAAGGCTTAGAACATGGGCGTATATAATAGGGGGCTGAGGGGGCTGTAGCCCCCCCCCCCCGACATTTTCATTTGGTGGTAAAAATGTGTTTTTTTTTGGTTTTTTTTTTGCAATGAGGGGAAATCCTACAAGGCCTTCAGGGTGCTTGCCACGAGCAAATCCCTAGTGTGTGGGACTCTCACCCACCAAAAACCCCTCATTTCTTGTATTGTTCCCTCTTGGAACAACTACTTGGCCAATCTGCAAGAGGGTACCGCTTTTCCCCTAAAGGGGACCAACTATATTTTCTGGTGTATGTGGGGGAATAGCTCTGTTCCCCTCGATCTTCTTCTTTAGCAAGATCCTGGTTGTGAAAATGGACACAGCGCTCCACTTATCAGGGCTCCCTAGCATTATTCCTGCTATGGTTTCCGGCGAGAAAGGGCCAATGTCCCTGCTTAGGCCTCTCCGCTCTTCTTCCCACCTGTTACACTGGAAAAATGTGTGGTGAACATCATCATAGGCTGAATCCCCGTATTGACATTCAGCCTATGATGATGTTCACCACAAGAGAATTTTAGGTGTAATAGCGTTTTAGTTGCCTAAAACTATTCCAAGTTCTAAATTGTTATTCTATACTCCGAAAATGGTCTCAGCCCCCCCCCCCTCGAAATTTTCCCAGCCCCTCCCGAAATTATTTCCAATATACGCCCATGGTATAGAACAATTTTCAAATGAATCAATAGTTTCTGAATATCCAATCCGAAAATTAGTCAGGGAAACTATTTGTGTCAACTTACAGATGTCGCTTTAAAAATGGGTTAATTCGTTTTCATACGTTAGAAAACCTATAAAAAGTGTAACTTCAAGCATTGTGGCGCGAAAACGTATTTGTATCGCGCGATTTTTGTCTCTAAGGCCATGTTCCGGTGGTCTGATTACAACGAACTTGGCGAACCTAGTGTTTTGTTCAGGCTGTGATTTGTGTAATTATTAATAATACTTGCATATTTTAAAACGTGAATAATGATTATATAATCCGCAAAAGTTAATATTTATGCATTATCTGGTAGTTCTGTCGGTAATAAACCGTTCAATATCAAATTCCACAATAATGGAGAAATACTTGTTCCTTGCAGTGTTCCTATAGTTTGATGCTTTTGAATAGAAATGTTTATTGTAGTAATAATTCCACAATAATGGAGAAATACTTGATCCTTGCAGTGTTCCTAGAGTTTGATGCTTTTGAATAGAAATGTTTATTGTAGTAATAATTCCACAATAATGGAGAAATACTTGATCCTTGCAGTGTTCCTATAGTTTGATGCTTTTTAATAGAAATGTTTATTGTAGTAATAATTCCACAATAATGGAGAAATACTTGATCCTTGCAGTGTTCCTAGAGTTTGATGCTTTTGAATAGAAATGTTTATTGTAGTAATAATTCCACAATAATGGAGAAATACTTGATCCTTGCAGTGTTCCTAGAGTTTGATGCTTTTGAATAGAAATGTTTATTGTAGTAATAATTCCACAATAATGGAGAAATACTTGATCCTTGCAGTGTTCCTAGAGTTTGATGCTTTTGAATAGAAATGTTTATTGTAGTAATAATTCCACAATAATGGAGAAATACTTGATCCTTGCAGTGTTCCTAGAGTTTGATGCTTTTGAATAGAAATGTTTATTGTAGTAATAATTCCACAATAATGGAGAAATACTTGATCCTTGCAGTGTTCCTAGAGTTTGATGCCTTTGAATATAAATGTTTATTGTAGTAATAATTCCACAATAATGGAGAAATACTTGATCCTTCCAGTGTTCCTAGAGTTTGATGCTTTTGAATAGAAATGTTTATTGTAGTAATAATTCCACAATAATGGAGAAATACTTGATCCTTGCAGTGTTCCTAGAGTTTGATGCCTTTGAATATAAATGTTTATTGTAGTAATAATTCCACAATAATGGAGAAATACTTGATCCTTGCAGTGTTCCTAGAGTTTGATGCCTTTGAATATAAATGTTTATTGTAGTAATAATTCCACAATAATTGAGAAATACTTGATCCTTGCAGTGTTCCTAGAGTTTGATGCTTTTGAATAGAAATGTTTATTGTAGTAATAATTCCACAATAATGGAGAAATACTTGATCCTTGCAGTGTTCCTAGAGTTTGATGCTTTTGAATAGAAATGTTTATTGTAGTAATAATTGTCTTTCTGTAAATGTTCAACAGGCAGTTTAGTTTATGTAAGGATTTGAATACACTTTCCACCATCTTGGACAGTTATTATATATTTTTTCAAAACCACCGGTATCATCGTGCTCTTCTGGTCTGCACTTTCGGATTGCGTCAAGAGATCAACCTCATAACACGGGCGTTCGTAGGAAATACCTTGAGGGGGGGGGCTGCGACTATTTAGGGGGTATGGAATACTAACATTTTTGAACTTGGAAATGGAATAGTATATGTTCAACTAAAACGCTATTACACCCAAAAATATTATTTTTTCTGAACTGTAATGTTATTTAATTTATTTTGAAGGTTTTTATGATTTTTAATATAACTTGGAGGGAGGGGCTGCAGCCCACTCAGCCCCCCCCCCCTTATATACGCCCATGCCTCATAAGCGGGTTTCCCCCCTATGGAGGCAGGGAGGAGGCGCGCTGAAAAGTTATTGAGTCAGGTGTTCATGTCAAACATTAATGACCAAAACTATTAATGTTTATTTTGTACCTACTTATTATTAGTTAATTTTACTTGGAACTTGAAAAATACACTATCCACCTAGTTAAGAAATGTTGTTGGTAATGCAGCGTGGGGGCCTTTTTCTTTTGAATGAATACATTTGATTACAAAACATAAGTGATTTGGTAGATCATATTTTGTGTACTGGGGGACAAAGGTTCTTGTGGCGTCATAAGGAGAAGTGCAATTTGCATTGGGTTGCTTGCCTTCAGTAGTAATTAGATTCTGGTTAATAATGAATGCAATGGTCAGTACTGATTGGCCCAAGATAGTACTGTACTGTACATGTTAAAAACTTACTGTAATAGCTACTGTAAAGTTTCTGAGCTGAGTCCTTCTGGAGCAAAACAAGAACTCTTAATGACAACAATGGCTTGCCTACTGGTGCCTGGCGGCTAATTCTGAGCTGAGTCCTTCTGGAGCAAAACAAGAACTCTTAATGACAACAATGGCTTGCCTACTGGTGCCTGGCGGCTAATTCAATTTCTACTCTAAAGTTGCTGCAGTTTTTCTATAAATTATTAATTTATGACTAATAATGCTTGTACAGTCAGAATTGATTACTTCAAAAGTATGCAAAGACATTGAATTTTAGTAATTGGTTTCTTCGTATGGGGAACCTTGAAGCAGGAAGTTTATCCGGTGTACATCAACTCAAGAGAGCAATTAAGAGACCGAATCATAGATGAAGTGCACCAAATATCATCAGAACAATGTTTAGCTGCAATTTATCAAGTCAGTGCTAGATGTAATGATTACGCTTCTCTAAGAGGGCAACATTTAATAACTAAACTAAATAGGCGATGTTTTGAAGAAAAATGTAAAAAAATAAAATGACCCAGTCTCTTGTAGTCTATTGAAAGTTAACTCGTCGATTAAGCACTCATCAATTTGTGAATCAGCGTGCAAACACTCGCACCGCTTCTAAGGCATTACCGTTGCTGAAACCGTTCACGAAAACTATATCAGCTTCAAGAAATTGAATTTGGTTTCTATTGAAAAATTTTCAATGACACTTTTTCCATTGAAAAAGTCCAGTTCCAGTCAGATTGTACCCTAGGGATGTAGTTTTCAATTAGTGGGAGGGTAACAACTGCTAACGATCGCACAAAACGTGACGTAAATATAGCAGTAGATGCGAACAGACAGAGTATAGATGATATTCGGCTAGAACAACAATCATGTTTTCGTAAAATCTATACGTAGAACGTTATACTGTATATATAGTTAGCCGTCGAAGTGATAAGCGGTCAGGAGTCATAGTTGGGTTTTGGCTAGGAAAACGGATGGTATTTAAAAAAAAATGGCATCATTCGTCTTCCTACGTTAAGGAATCTACAAAACGAGTACGTGCAAGCATATAAACTCGAAAACGTAAGCGTAAATTTCTCCTGACCAATTACGCGCATTTACGTACCTGATTCTTTCAGGATAACTATAAAAAGACTTTTGAAATCATTTTTTAGTAGTAAGAAAACCTGCAATTTTATGCATAACTTTTTATGCATTTTTCTATTTTAAAAACCCAATATTTAAATAAGAAAAACGTCAAGTAGATATTTTAAAAGACGTTTAGATAATTTAAAATAGTAAAATATGTTATTTACCTTGTGTATAGTCTGACTTAATCGTCAAAAAATACATGAAAAGAAAAGTTTAGTCACCAAGTAAAAATATCAGACTAGTGTAGGCTCTGAGTTAAACCGTTTTGGAGCATTCAAATATCGTTAGCTCACTTTAACGTAAATATAGAAGGAAAACATAATCCAGAAAGACTTGTGGTTAAATTGATAAGTTTTACATCATTCTGTCTATATGAAATATTTGATTTTTTTCGCGGGAAAAGTACAACCTGGCCCACTGTGCGGCGGGAGAGTGAACAGACAAATATTTATACAAATGTATATTTATATAAATACAAATCTGAACCAAAATAATTTTCTTGATCTATGGCTTTTGAAAAGTGACATTTTCTAGTCAGCACTTCCGGTTTGCGTCATGAGGTCAACGTCATTAGCGGGTTTCCTCCCGAAATAAAAAAATAATTTTCTTACGAAATATTTTACTTCAAAATCAAGGGTTTTCTAAACATTTGAACTAAAACTCAAAACTTTGTCTGAATTATTAAAATTGGTGAAATATTTACTGTCCATTTACCACGATTTCCCAAACATTTTAGATATATTTAAGAAAATATACGAAAATACTGTTGGTTAAGGAACTTGACCTTCTAAGATATATTTCTGCACGGAGAAAAAAAACAGGCTGCTCGCATCTACTTTCAGGCTGCCCGCAGCCTGAAAACTGTGACTCAGTGCCAGTATTTTGAAATAGGACATTTTAGTTTAAAATAGGATTCCACATATTTTAGCCTAAAATAGGATTCCACTAGTTAGAGTGCCCGCATTTTATAATAAAGTGCTGGAATGCTAATTCTGCATCCTATAGTAGAGTTCTCACATCCAAAGCTAGCATCCAACAATAGAGTGCCCAGCACTCTACTTTCAAGTGCGTACCCCTAGACTTTAGATTGCTGGCACTCTGTTACTGGCTTCTAGCAGCCTACCCATATAGGCTGCGAGCATCCTGATGTTTGCTTCCTGTATCCTACCCCTATAGGCTGCTAGCATCCTATATGGATTGGTTACATTGACCCCATCCATATAGGATGCTAGCAGCCTACAGACAGATGACTTTATTATGTGGATAAAAAAGAACAAAGGTAAATTCAGAGTAATAATAATGAGACTTTATTTGGGTGTAATTTACATATACACTTCTTAACAAGTAGATATTTACAAGTAGGTAAGAGGTATACACTTTTTAACAAATATAGATATTTACAAGTATTAGGTATTAGGTACAATGTACTTATGAACAATATTGAACAAGTAGGTCTAGAAATAAAATATTTTTATTGTTTTCATGACACTTATAGCCGTATTCATAAAGCCGGAGACAGTTGATTTCAGCATCTGTTCAAACTCCATCTTCAGTTGGTTCTATACCCGCAGCTCCATGTTATATTAAGGGAATATATTCTTGAAAAACAAACACGACTTTCTTCATTCTATTGTATATAACATCTGTTTTTAAATTTAATAATAAAAACAAGAGCCTGAATATTTGTTTCCAGTTTATTTCTCCGTATCTTACTGATTACAGGTGAAGACTACAAAACAACCAAGATGGACCTGGGCTAAATGATATATTTTGAAGCCCTAAATAAATAAATAGTTAAAAAAAAAAGAGCCTGAACTCTGTTCTGGCGGTACAGTCTGCATCCAGGCATACAGGCTCTTGTATTTATTATTAAATTTAAAAACAGACGTTATATACAATAGAATGAAGAAAGTTGTGTTTGTTTTTCAAGAATATATTCCCTTAATATAACATGGAGCTGCGGGTATAGAACCAACTGAAGATGGAGTTCAATAAGCCTGGTAAGCTGAGAACTGATGGAAGTATTTTTTCCTTCATTTATGATCATATCCATAGAAAAAAACCTTATTTTATATTTATTTTGTAATTCCCTGGCAGCTTTAAATTTACTGCGACATTTTAAACTAGAAAAAATGCCTATTTATGTTTCTTTTTAATTATATAAAACACAACAACAACAAATTTTCTTTTGTTATTAATAAAAATTGATTTTTGTTTCTGTTTGAACAGATGCTGAAATCAACTGTCTCCGGCTTTATGAATACGGCTATAAGTGTTATGAAAACAAAAAAAATATTTTATTTCTAGACCTACTTGTTCAATATTGTTCATAAGTACATTGTACCTAATACCTAATACTTGTAAATATCTATATTTGTTAAAAAGTGTATACCTCTTACCTACTTGTAAATATCTACTTGTTAAGAAGTGTTTATGTAAATTACACCCAAATAAAGTCTCATTATTATTAGTCTGAATTTACCTTTGTTCTTTTTTATCCACATAATAAAGTCATCTCTCTGTAGGCTGCTAGCATTCCAGCACCCTATTATAAAGTGCGGGCACTCTAACTAGTGGAATCCTATTTTAGGTTGAAATATGTGGAATCCTATTTTAGACTAAAATGTCCTATTTCAAAATACTGGCACTGAGTCACAGTTTTCAGGCTGCCGGCAGGCTGTTTTTTTTCTCAGTGTATGATTCAAGTTATTACTTTTGTGAAAGTCTTAATAAATATCATGAAGGAGGTTGTTGAGTTGCTACTCGTCTCCCCTCTTTTGCTTGTGTGTAAGACATTATATCAAATCGGACCATTTTTGAGACAGCGAACTGACAAATTTATATATTATTCATATATATATATATATATATATATATATATATATATATATATATATATATATATATATAGGAGAAGGTGTTGTACCTTTGACCACTTTGCAAAATTGAATTTATATATATATATATATATATATATATATATATATATATATATATATAAATATGCAAATTTTAGTCAACGTTTTTTTCGTGATTCTGAAACGCGACATTTTTTAGTCGGCACTTGCGTCATGAGGTCAACCTCATGCCCAGGTTTCCTACCTATTGGGGGGGGGGGGGGGGGGTAGAAAACGCGCTAAAAGTAAAAACCTTCGAGGTACATCTGGACCGATTTCAGAACCAGAAATCCTATCTGTAATTTGTTTAGACAATACAGTTTACAAGAAGCTCATAAGATATAATCCTCTCTTTCATTCATGAAGTAAAATAAAATCCTACATACCATTGAAGACAACTCGAGACAGATGATATTTAAATCTGGTGTTTCGAGAATGAGATGGCCAGCCGGACAAGGAGAACTCAGTCCCCGGTACAACATGCAAATCCGCCGGACACAACCATTGTACATACAATGGAGACAATAATCCCATTCGTTACCTTAGTCTTAATATAAATAATCAGCCAGGAAGGGCTGCCGAAAAATAATGTCTGACTTTCAGGACTGTCCCGGTCTTCTTCTGTAAATTGTATCTCGGCTGGACCACTTACATGGCTTAGAAGCTTTATTGGTCGGCAGAAGATGGTTTCATCAACGAGGAGTTAGAACATTCGAGAAGAGTGTATTAGATTGTCTGCTGGATAGAAGCCACATTCACAGATCAGGTAACAAAATCGCTCCAAGTAACAGGAAACAAATATAAATTGGTTTAGAGCCTTCTGCTCAAATTCAGGAACATAAATGAAGGGCTCAGTCCAAAGGTGACTAACCCGCATTTAGATCAAACTGAGAAAATTAGGGCTAAAGTTTACTATATTTTGGAAAAAAATAGTGTTGGTGACGGAAATGATTTTAATTGGTCTTTATTCATTAGATACACAAAGTTGTTATGAATATACAATAATAATAAAAAGTTTAGAGCTAGCCCCGATAATGAAAAACAAAAAGTATAGTCATGTTTGGCTCTCGCATAAATTAAAAATAAGTTACACTTGACGAATAGTGGTCACATATCCGGAGATTAATAATTATTAATCCCCAGATCATAGATACATAATGATAGAAATGTAATGAAAAATAATTTTCCATTAATTATAATTAATGAAAAATTATTTTTCATTAGATTTCTATCATTATATTTCTATGATTTAACATGACTAAAAAAAAAAAAAACAAAAAAAAAAAAAAAAAAACAGATAAAATGTAAACATAGTCTTTCTAGTCTAAGAGCTTCTTATTAGTTGCTGTTCTGTCCTTCGGTGTGTGAACTGAAGCCATTATATTCAGGAGCGGAGTTGTTCTTTAGGTTTTGGTAGGAGGATTGATATACTGGAGGAATATACTGATGAAGAACTACGAGATCATTCACTTTCTCCCTACATAGTATCCTTCCAGTAGTGTACAGTACCGGGAACTGAATTCATCCCAACACCTTCTGTTTTCCTTCATTTTTTCTGCTCACATCAACTCTCATAAATTACGCATATTTTGAATGTATGTATTTGATTTTGAGCTGTCTTGGATTACTCTTTTCCAGCTGTACCCAATTGATTTTCAGTCACTCAACTTAAGTTCTATCAGTGTTTACTTTGCGGTTAATAATATCTTTGTCCAGACTCAATGTTCTGAAAAAGTGTTTCCCTCCTATTTTCAGGTCATCTAAAAGAGTTTTTCTCTTTTTTTATTTTTTGCCATTTACATCCATTCATCTGGCACAAATATGTCAGGTTTAAATTGCTCGAATTTCACAATAACTGCAAAATTCTGATCACAAGATGAGAAACTGTGTCCTGGTATGAAGAATTTATGGTCAATGATTTCCAGATTAGGTGAGTTGTGTAGTATGTAGAGCAGGAACAGTACAATCTTAATATTGCAGTTTTGTCCTCGCCAAGCGTTGTTCATGAACATTCCATGGTGGTTCATAGACAGGATCTGCCACAGAGTCATCAGAAGCTTCAACTATATCACTCATGTTGCTGCTTATTAATAACAAAGCCATACCTAGTGTGGGTTGGTCAAGTCTGCCTCTCACATGATTTAGCTTTGCAGTAAGTTCCAAAACCAACTTACAGATGTAAGTACTAATCAATAAGGTGTAAAGGCTGGGCATTTCTATCAATTATAAAACTTAAAATTCTCTATCAGGAAAAGTGAATAACTCAAATTTGTCAAAATTGTGGGTTAGTCACCTTTGGCACTGAGCCCATGAAATATGCTTTAGGTCCACCCGATAAACCTATGTAATGAAGTGTATAACATACAGTCTTCTTTTTCGTAAATGGCCACCGCGATGCGCGAACGCCAGCGTTTTTTTCAGTTTAGTCATCGCTGAAGCATATTTATGCTAAAGAAAAAAAAAAATTGGTATTTAGCTAGGATAATTTCATGTCAAGTCACCCAGTGCTATGTGCCATCACGCCTCAGATATTTTTTCCTAAATAAATATTTATGAGATAATATCAAATACTTTTTTTTCAGATTTCTTGATGCAAAAATTGAACTTAGGGGAATTGTTTGAAATTATTATTTTTTGCATTAGTTACTTCCGATAAGAGTTTTGAAAATCGTTCTTCTTTTTGTCAATTTTTTAACAAATCCGGCTGTTCTTAGTATCAAATGAAAGCTAATGCTTTTCTTCATGTACTTGTTCCTGAAGCGGTTATGAAATAAAAAAAAATTTTTTCTTAGAAAATAATTTTCTTAGAAGGGGTTTCTAAAAATTTCGGGATCTTTAGAACTAAAAATATCACAAAACATTGTCTGAATTATTAAAACTCGTGGAATGGGTACTCTCCATTTACCACGATTTCCCAACTATTTTAGAAATACTCCGGGGTTTACTCCGGGGGGGGGGGTTTACTCCGGACCTAAATTCCTAATGTACTCATACCGGTCGTAATTTCTGCTGTATTGTAACGAAACGCGGTATACGTCGTGGGTAACTCATGAGAAAGAAGTGTTGTAGAAATGAGCTGAATCGGTCAATCGGAAAGCGGGGGTTTAATTTGTAATATATTTCAATAGAAAAGCCCGTCAGACGTAGGTTCACAAAGCCGCCGCAAGGAGCGCTTTCTACCCCCTAGAGTGACTGTATCCTGTTCCTGCGTTAGATCAAAATACGATAATATGAGGTTTTTGTATTTATTACGAAGTGTAATAGGTACCATGTGTAAACATAACTCTGGAAGCAAATTATTAATTGATCAGTTACTCATTACAAATTTAAAAGATAACTATTCATGTTTTTATTTTATTTATGTAGGATATTTTAAGCAAATTGTTCTGGAAAGCAGTCTACGCTACCCAAATTCTGAGGAAAGTGCTTAGTTATGCAGCTCCTGCGTGACGGACTTTTTCAAATACTTCCTTATCTTCAAATGTAAAAATTTTGCAGATCATTTTCTATTATTTGGTATACACAGTTTTATTAATCCTGACAACCTTTTGAATTATTTTTAATTCTAAAAGACCCCCAATTTATAGAAAACCCTTAATTTTGGGGTAAAATATTTCCTAAGGAAGTGGTTGTTTTATTTATTGAGCGCAAAAAAAAAAAATAAATAAAAACAATACTTTCATGAAAAGATTTAAAAAAATATCTGCCATGTGATGGCATGGGCATATATTAACATTTGGTGATTTGCGAACCATGTTTTGAATGCCCTAAAGGGGCCGTGAATTAACCCCATACTATATGTAATATGATCTGTGAATGTGAGTTTTTAAAATTATTGCGAATTTCGAAAAACTTTAAGTTTGGGAGAAGTATTGAAACCTTTACATTTAAATTTGTTATTACAAGTACAACGTCGGTTGGTTTAATTTTCCTATGTGTATAATTATCATTACGGTAGACTCTTCCTAATACGACGTCGTCGGGCCCGGGGTACAGTCGGGTTAGAGAAAACGCCGGATTACAGAATTCAGTTAGAAGCGGTCGCTTATGTATTTGAAAAACCTTATTATTTGAGGATATAATAATATGTATCATTTTTACTAGGGGGCTTATGTCACCTCTTTATCGAGCTGTTCAAGAGCTCTTAACCTCTGCTCGATCGACAGAGTTACCTTCTTCCTTTTCATGGCCATAACATAGCGAATTAAAAAAAAAAAAAAAAAAAAAAAAAAAACAACAACAAAAAAACAAAGCACTTTTAAAACTTGCATTCCTCTCGCGATGACCACAAAACACATCTTTGGCTAGCTAGGAAGGCAAGGTTTTCTAGGAACTTTCGAGTCGGTCTAGCTCCGAGATCCATCACTCATTACTTCGGAAACAGCCGGATTAGAGAGAGCGACGGATAAGAGAACGTTGAGCGAGCTATTATTTGTATATTTATTTTTAAACTCATGACTATAATAAAGCTCAAAGACACCATCTTTGTTTCAGTCAAATTTTTCTTATTTTTAACTCTGAATAAACAGCCCACAATGATTACACCGTTTTTCTGCATAAATGCCTCGGGCTGATTTATGTAAAAGAGACCGAATCAATATTCAGACGGACTTTAACAAATAACCCTAAAAGTACAATATAAATTGGGGTAGTGATTGAAATTCTTCTCCGTTGGAGATTTGAATCTTAGAACCGGCTCCTTTTTCAGAGCTACATTCGCCGCCTGTTCTCGAGCCAGTAGTCCGATGTAAATCAACCACTCGTCTGAAACTCTAGCGGAAGTCGTAAAGCTCTCAAGAGTCCGGCTCAAATCCTCTCATTGCCTCCTTTATTTGTCATACTCCCTACAGTTCTTATTTAATATGCTAAATTCCGGCTCAGTAATAGGGTGTCCTACAAGGGAGCTGTTTGTCTCCCTTCTTATTTTATATTATATTTATTGTCTGGCATTTCATCAACTTTTACGACTGGTCATATAAAACGTGAACAAGTATATAAAAGGCTAATAAATTAGAGTTTATTTTCTGCACAAATGTTGCTGATTAATGTACCAATATTAATTATAAAGTAAGCAAAATACTGATATATTTATTTCATACATGCAATAAACAATGTACATTCTTTGTTTGGATACAACAAGGTTCAACTGTTGTCGCAAAAGAGTGCTAAACTTATATTCCTGTACCCAAAAGAGGCATAACAATTTATAGCTCTGATATAAAGATCCCCTTTGTAGCCAATGTTTAGCTATAAAGAGGATCCTTTAAAAATTAATAATGCCACGAATGTTAAAAAGTCAAACTCGCAGGGGCATAGGTATGGTGTGACTTGGAGAGTATAGAAAAACGTCCGACTCGCAAGAACTGCGTCATCTTAGCACGGTTCCGTTCATATCCTTAGTGTCATTAGCTAAGGAGTAGAAGCAGTTATTGGTCGGTTGTGATATTTAGTAAATAACATAAAATGATATCTCAAAGAGAAGGAAGATTTAAGGCGCCACAAAAGGAATCTGGTAGTATTCTAGGCGGAAATCCCTCACCTTCTGACCGTTCGTCATGGGAAACACTATTACCAATACGTTTCTCGTTCTCATTATTTGATTTAAATACTAATTTTACTATTAAATGCAGTGACAAAACCGCACTTATCTCTCGGATTGACATCGCCCCATAAAAAATTACAACTAAACCTTTTTTGTAGGGAATTTAGTAAGCTTTCGAATGGTCACCTACTACAATTTCTCAACCGTTTCACAGAGATATTTAGAAAATATAAGAAAGTCCCAAAACTTTTCAATGAAATATTTTATTTCTGATACTTTCTTAACTCCAAACGGAACCAAATTCTAAGCTAGTTTTAATCAGACAAATCGCCAAAGTTATGAAGAGTTAAGAAAGACGATATAAAGACGATTATTTAACAGAAAGAAATGTGAAACGAAGCTTACGACCGCTAAGGGCTTAAGTTGGTTATCAGTTAACAAAATTACTGAGTCTTTTGTTATGAGAACCACTTACTCAGAGCTTAGGTTGCAAAAGTACAGAAATTAAGGTTAAATTATTTATGCAGGTTTTTCAGAATTCGATGCTCGCCTCCGTTCTTCCACAGTTTTTGGAATTTCGAAACGAAACTCTCAGGGCCTTAACTGCTTCAAATAAAGTTTCTTTTCAGTTTATAGTCGGCTCTATGGAAAATTGGAATTTCCACTATGAAGCCATACTTTTTATGACGGATTCTGGTAGAAAATCACATTCTAACACGAGTTAATATCGGTGAAGTTTCCGATTTGACGCATTCTTTAGCCGTAAAATGCCAAAAACCCGTCTCGATGTTCCAGACTAATATCCCTGTACCGTAAATAAATAATAAATAACCTTCTCTCAGTATTTTAATGTGGGCTTAGGCCAATGCATTCTACCATGCACCACATTGCTAGGCTAGAAAATGACATTTTAGATGCCTTTCTAAACAAAAGCTCGATAATGGCGGACCTAGAAAAAGCCTATGACAGAGTGTGGAGAAGACTAATCCTGTCTCAACTGATCGAATGGGGTGTACAAGGCCAAGTCATGCTTTACTTGAAGAGCTATCTTTCCCGAAGATCATTCAGAGTGAGAATAGGTACTGCTCTTTCAGATGAGTTTTTACAGGAAAATGGAGTGCCTCAAGGAGGTGTGCTGAGTACGACTCTCTTTAATATCGCAAGAAATTCCGTTATTAGATGTATTACTCAAGGAGTGTCGTATTGCCTGTACGCTGATGACCTCCTTATCTACACCACATACACGGATATCAATACAGGTAAACAACAGATACAGAACACATTAAATTAATTAGACAAGTGGTGCTCCTTAACAGGATTTAAATTCTCTAGAGAAAAAACGAAATACATAATCTTCTCAAACAAAAGAAAAAATCAAAGAGCTCACTTAACATTACATCAGACAATCATTGACAAAACTGACTTACTTAAATTCTTAGGAATGACACTAGACAAAAAACTAACATGGTTACCCCACCTGAAAGGACTTCTCATCAAATGCAAAGTCATTGAATCTGTTGAGAATCCTTAGCAATACAACATGGGGTGCTGACAAATGTACCATGCTTACATTCTATCGGTCTTACACCAGGTCTCTTCTGGATTATGGATGTATAGCATATTCATCTGCCAGTCCTACAACCTTAAGACTACTCGACACTATACACAACACGGGACTCAGGCTAGCAACAGAAGCTTTCAGAACCAGCCCTGCAGAAAGCCTCTGCGCTTTGGCAGGAGAACCCCCACTGCAGTACAGGCGTGATATGTTATACTCTACATTTTTTATAAGGTCAAAAGGACTGGAAACGGCCTGTGTCAGACATTTTTTAGAAAATGACAATTTTGAGAAATACGCAGAATTAAATTTTAAAAGAAAACCTTTTATTGTACGATCTCTAGAAGATAGAAGGAATTCAATTTTAGCCGACTCTTCAATCCTTAAAAACAAATTCAGTGACACACCGCCTTGGAGATCAAGGAACTTAAGGATTGACTTGACTCTAACAAAATATAAGAAGACAGAACCGACTTCCACATCATTATACAAACATACATTCAACTCGATGATAAGACAAAATCCTAGCATATTGTACACTTATACCGACGGATCCAAGACAAACTCTGGAACAGGAGCAGCAGCAATTTTAAGGGACAATACGTACCAAATTAAATTACCAGAACAAGCGACAGTATATACAGCAGAACTTTACGGAATACTTTTGGCACTGACTAACGTCCATGATGAAGAAACAGACATGATCGCGGTTTGTACAGATTCCTTAAGTTCCTTAATATCCTTACAGAACATTTATAACACACATCCTATTATTCAAAACATATTTACTCAAATCAACATTCTTCAAAATAAAAACAAACACATTACACTGTTCTGGCTACCTGGACACGAAGACATCGGAACGAGCACAGCTGTGGACGCACAGGCAAAACTGGCTACAGACCGACCCGTGCCTGATGTAAACACTGTGACTTCATCAGACTTGACCAAAACATTACGAACTAACTTACTGTACGAATGGGAAAGAGATTGGTTGAGAAGTAGTTCGAAGTTAAGGGAAATCAAAAACACAACCAAAGCCTGGATAAAACAACAATTCTCCCGAAGAGAGGAAGTCATCTTATCCAGGCTTCGGATAGGACACACCCGACTTACCCATTCGTACTTACTAGACAGAAAAGAAAGACCGACTTGCAGACAGTGTAACAGAACTCTAACTGTTAAACATATACTGACAGACTGTAGACAACTCAGCAACTTGACAATTCCACACGACTTACATGACTTACTAACAGAGGGTAGCCAATACATGGAAATACTTCTGACACATCTCAAAACACTGAACTATTATTCGAAAATATAATTATATGTATTATTCTAATTTTTTTTCTCTGTCTTTATTGTATAAAGTATGTTGCTTCATGTTTTGTCTTTTTCAATTTTTTATTTATTTTATTTTTATTTTTTTTCTAGTGTTTTATTTAAGTTTAATCCTTTTTAATATTACGACCTGACTACTACTATAACGGACTTTAATTCTGCTGTTCTTATGAGTCAGTCGCCTCCGTCGCGAAACTCATAATAAATAAAATAAATAAATAAATAAATAATAAATGCCTGAGGCTTCATAATGAAGTATGATGATGATTAGATAGTTAGCCGTCGAGGTGATAAGTAAAGATGGAATGGTTGGGATTCGGCTAAATAAACCTCAATATGATTTTTGGTAAAATCATATTGAGGTTGAACCATAATGAAGTATGTGATGTTTCAACCCATATTTTAGTATTTTTTCTGCTGAATATAATAGTGAATCCGTTTTCCAATACCATCCAATTCATTATACGCAAAACCTCTTTTTTTTTGCATTTTTTGCGCTAAGGTATTGTCCATAAAAATACGGAATATATTTTTGTAGGATTTTTAAATCCCGACCTACAGAAAAATGTGTCATTAATTTATCCCAAAAAGTTGAAGTTCTATTAGCCTGGAACATTCAGCAGAAAAATGCTAAAATATGGTGTGAAAACTTGACATACTTCATCAATAGGCCTCATGCTCTTTTTTCCCCATTTCTTTGCACGTGCGATTAGGTGTTTTTCATAAAAATACGTTTTTGTAAAATTCATGTTTTTGTAGTATTTTGAAAGGCCGAAATACAGAAAAAAGTTTCACTAACTTATCTCAACGGTTGTAAGGATTTTAGTCTGGAACATCGAGACAGGTTTTTGGCATTTTACGGCTAAAGGATCCGTCAATTCGAAAAATATACTGATATAACCTCTTTTCAGAATTTGATTTTCTACAAAAATACGTCATAAAAAGTATGGCATCTTATTGGAAGATTCAAAATTATGGTAGCTGGAGAAATACTGGAGAAGGTTAGAGAGTCGACTATACCCTGAGAAGAAACTTTATTTGAAGCAGATAAAGTTTCGTTTCGAATTCTAAAAACTGAGGGGAAAAAGGGGGCAGGCATCGAATTCTGAACACCCTGTATACACATTCGTATATTAACGAGTTTTTTTTGCCCCTACTAGGTATGATCGATGAAGAATTGAAAAAAAAAAATCAATAATCGTCAATAAGTACAACCTAAATAGGCAAAATCCAAAAAATATACGCAAGAGGGATGGGTTTTAGTCCTTATTTCAAGAAAATGAACGCCTGTAATATTTCGTTGAACTTGACTAACTAAAATGAGCTATTTAAAAAAAAAAAAAAAAAAAAAAAAAAAAAAAAAAAAAAAAAAAAATCAGCAGGTAGTAAAACAATATAGTGAACAGCTGTGCGCGTGTGTTTAAAAGTTGTCTTGGGTTTTCTTGATATAATTAAGATAGCGAAGACTTATTGACCCAAATTTGTGCGCAAGAGTACAATAAGTAACCTGTGGTAAGCCAGATATCAATTAATTATATTTTACTTGCCAACCAAAAGTAAATATGGTAAAAATGCAGTTTCATGCCCTCCAAACCGATTTCTTTTAAATATTGTACAATAACGTATTTTGATGCACTAAACACGAATACGTTAAAAAAAACCTTCGCATTTAACTAGGAAAGAAGTTATTACGCACTAAAGTTCACGGTTATGCGGGTTATGAGAGGTTAATAGAATTCTATTAATTTTAGCGAGTTGGATTGACTGGGGTTTTGTTATCTTCTTGAGCGAGCGTAGCACGGAACGCATAGCATGTATGCCTTAAAGTCGTCACAAATTTAGTTGTTTACATGAGCTCTCATAACCTGCATAACAGTGAACTTAAGTGCTTAATAACTTCTTTCCTAGTTGAATGCGAAGTTTTTTTTTTATCGTATTCGTGTTTAGTGCATCAAAATACGTTATTGTACAAATTTTGAAAGAAATCGGTTTGGAGGGCGTGAAACTGCATTTTTACCGTAAATATTCGACACAATGAAATCACAGTTGAAGCTAACCTTCAATGTAGAAGTCCCAATAACCCAGAATGTCACTGTTCAATCACATCGTAGTAATAAAACAACGTTCGCTGGAGAATCATTATGCTCCAGCGAGAATTCTGTAGTTATAAAAACTATATAAGGATTAAAACAGGAGGAAGATATTTCAGATATATGTCTCGTATATTTCAGGAGGAAGATTTTGTGTTCACTTGAGCAATAAAACTGAAGTTGATCGATTGATAGACCAATACCCTTTTGTAACTATTGGTGATCATGAAATACCAATAAAACCTTCTGGAGCCTTCAAAAAGGGTTATTGTGTCCAATGTTTTCCCTGCAATACCTAACGAAGCTATCGAAGATGCTTTGAAGAGATTAGGTATTGGCATAGCTTGGTATCAAACCAAGCTGGCTTGGTAGCTTGTTTGGAAGCTAGTCTTCAGGATCCACGCTTAGCCCATGTGCTTAGCCATAGGAGACAGCTGTTCATTAATCCTAAACATAGCAACAAGTTACCTTCCTCTTTGGTTATAAGAGTTGAAGATTTGTCATGGAAAATATATTTTACTACAGAACGTATCAGCTGTTTCAATTGCAAAGGTAATCATTTAGCTGCCGCATGTCCTGTACAGCGTAAAGTTATTATCACTGAACCTGATCATATTAACATCGATCGAAACAGTTCCAGAAAATTCTCTGAAATAACTAAGGAGAGAAATAACATAAAAGCTTATTTAAAAAATTATGAAACTGTAACAAAATATCCTAAAGTACAGCTATTAAAGAAAAACGAAGAGAAAACAGTTATCGTAGAAGAAGAAATCACCGTAGGACTCAATCTGCATGATTTTTCTCCATCAGAAATTGGAAAACAAGAGACCCAGGATATTCGGGAGAGAAACGATGAGCTGACAGATATGGATTTAGATTTAAAATTGACTATGTTATTAGAGAAAAGTGCTAAGAGATTAGAACTACTAGAGTCACAGGAAGGTGATATTCACTTAGATCTTCCTCCTCTAGAAGATAATGGCCCTGGATGTTCAGCTGCTAACGTGGAAGCAAAGAAGTCAAGGACTCCGAAAGGAAATCCAAAAGATAGAAAGGTGGGAACGGTGAAAGAATTACGAATTAAAGTAAAAACCACTCCTAAACTGGAAGAACACAGGCTGGAATCAGGAATAAAGTGGAAGAACACAAAATAAATAAAAAGTAGTGTTTCTATTTCCTTTATTAAGACCAATACACTGCGCACAGCTGTAAGAAATCTATATGATGGAATTCATTTTTTGTATTAATATTTTATTTTTATTCGTTACTAGCTGACCCGGCGATCTTCGTACCGCCTAACAGTCAATTCTTTAATTTTTTTTTAATACTTATTCTGCTATTTGGGACACCCGGACAGCTAGTATGATAGAAAAAAAAGAAGAAAAAAACTTAATAAGTCGACAATTACATTATGTCAAAGAATAAAAATTATAAAACACTTAAAATTCTTTTAATAGTCACTAAAAAATCACAATCAAAATTACAATATCAGATTTCTTATTATGATACCTAATTATTATATTTAATTTTATTTTTACTTATTCTAAATTAAGTTTAATTTTTATTGTAGTACTTAATGGTACACGATATTTTTTGTTTCATTACCTGACGCGTAAATAAACAGAGCAGATGGTTTTCCAACACGGTAACAGGCAACATACAATTGACCATGCTAGAAACATGGGTTTTCTAGATTAATACCACAAACACTTAATGACTGCCCTGGGATTTGTTTATAGTCGAACTGAGTTCATAGGTCCAATAGCAACACAGCTGCAGGCACTGTAATGAATTCACAGCAGCTCGATTCAAACTTGTACCATTATTAGTCGAATGTCGCGCTTCGCGGGTCTGTCTTAACCAAATTCTTTCACGTCCATTCCCAAATTCTCAAGTGTTAAAAATATTTTAATTGAGGACATATGTTTGTATTTAAAAATGAATTTGCGTTAAGGAAGTAAAAAATACCCCAAAAGTGTCGTTTTTAGACTTTTTCAGGCAACTTTTTAAATTTTTCTCTCAGTAAGAACCATCCTCGTAATCGGTTCAATTGTTCTCGAGATTTGCGCTTAGCAACACATTTAACGATTCATTTTTATATAATAGATGTACCCTAATGTTCATGACATTATTTTATGTAATTTTCAAAACCTTATTTTTTACAAATTGTAATTATGAAATCAAAGAAGAAAATAGCCAAGTGGCGAAGCTCCTATATATATATATATATATATATATATATATATATATATATATATATAATAAAACAATATATATATATATATACTCGTATATATGAAATCCACCCTCGTTTGCGCACCATTGAGTCAGTGTTACAATTTCGTTTTACTGACAGGAGCAATGTGTAAATGAGATTTCTGAAATATTTATAAATTTAGGTACTTTACTTGGTGATATATTTTTTTATAGTTGAATGTTGGTAAAGTGTTTCTTTTCTTTGAAGTGGTACAATTTATTATCGTATTTAATTTATATTAGTCAGAGCGGACATTGAAGTTGTTTACGTTATTTGTTTGACATTATAGTTTAGTTATGTGGTTGGGAAGTTTTTTTTTTTAAAAACTTATTTCTGAAGAAGTAAATTGTGTCTTTAAGATAGACCTTATATTTTATCGAAGACGTAAGATATTTATCTTTTCAGAAAAAGGGCACGGAGCCGGGACTCCATTTTTTGTGTGTTTTGATGTAGAGCGATGAGAAGGTATACTTCCCATTAATGTAGTTAATAGGTACGACAAACAATATATATACATATTTGCCGTGTACGATGTTGTAGTGAGTAGGCAGCGAAGCCGAAAAGGCAGGATATATGGTATCGCGTTATGCTTGTTACTACTTCCCCCTTTTACATATGAAGACATTAAGGCCTTTGAATGACATATAAGGTGGATTAAAAACCAAATTGGACCTTCAGAAGGTAAGAAAGGAGCGGGTAAGATGAGATATGACAGTGGCCGTGGCTGGAGGGTCGCTACGCTACAGGAGGCTGAGTGATATATATATTAGGAGAAGAAGGTATAATAAAAAGAAAGCAGCTGATGTGGAGGCAGTGGAAGGAGCTAATGGTAGCCATAGATCAAGGAGGCCGTTTCATGTTTTGGGCCGAGGTTTTTGGAGATGTCGAGTCGGAGATAGGACCAGACCTGGGGGCCGATCTCATATCAGATAGGATGTGTGTCTACGCCTCTTTACCTACTACCGATATGTCAGCTCTTCTTGGATATGTCCATTACATCCTACCAATATCTCTTGTAGTGGTTAGCTACCAGTGGTTCAGCTTGTTAAGATAACGAGTCGGAAGGTATTTGCCACTTCATACTAATACTACCTGATGAATTTCAAACAAGCTACATAGGAAAGTACTTAGTGCTTGCACTTGTGGGATCCCTCCTTTTATGAGAGTACTTCAACAAATTGTTGATGCCGGAATTGTTTAGATTAGGATAAAGTATCAATCCTGCTTTGGAATGTACTTGCTGTTACTATAAGTTAAATATTTTAATTTAATAATTTGAGTTGGCGGAAAGCCCAAATTAAATAATAGAATGCATATTGTAATGTATAATATTATTATTAATAAAATACTTTGGAGAAAGGTACAATTAAAATGTATTGGGACGAAGCAATGTTAACGGACCGTATTGTCCATCACAATTAACCGGATATTCAGGGCAGGGGAAACAGCCGATATTATTGATGTTGCAGTCCCCAATGATAAGAATACCCGAAAATCGTGTGCTGAGAAACTGCGCAAGTATCAGGACTTGGCCATAGAGCCGAAAGACTTGTATGAGTTGGATTTCGGAAGGATTACAGTCCTCCGACCGACGGGCTCATTCCAAAATTGTAACATTGGACTATTGCTGTGAATGCCTATCTGAAACTGACGGATGATCTTATTAAAAATGCCCAACAACAGGTACTGCTTGATACCGCCAGAGTGATTAAAAACGTTTTAAAATAACGCCCTAAAAAGAAACAATAAAAAAACCCAAGTCTTTCAGTTGTCAATTGCCCCCGAAGGAATCTATTCCAGAAGTCTGAGGAGACCCCCCCCCCTATAATAATAATATTTGTTTGTAATTGAACATTGTTTTTACAAATATGGTCGGGGAAGATATATACATTAAACGGAAGAGAAAATGGAGTACACTCTTGTAAAACGAAAAATAAGCTTTTGTAATAAAAATTAAGTATACTGGTAGTTAGGTTCAGCCCACTAGACTTTGCGGTTGCCTCTTTTATTCTTTACGTTTTCTAAATAAATAAAAAAAAAAATATTTATATCTGCGATGTTAGAAATGGTCAAGAAATTATAGGTTGAAGAGTTGTTTGTGTGTTCATCCATAAAAGGTTTTAGACAATTTCTGAGATTGGAGTACTTTGGACAACGAACGCCACAGTAAATGAACCAGGTCTTCTTCTTCCAATGAACAGTTTGTACATATTTTAGGCATTCCTATTTTGTATCTTTGAAGGTGGATGATGAGGTAAAGTTTCTTTAATTTGAAATTTGGGATTTGAGCTTCGAATCGGTCCATTATTTCATACTTCATTAGAAATGATTTCAACTTCGTCACCCAGTTTAAGATTAATTTTTGAAAGCATAGTTTTGGGTACCTACCTTTCGGCATCCATGCCGAGTAGTTTCATTCACCAGCCTGCGATTCTCTGTACTCCAGTTGTTATATGTTAAGTGATATGCATGTAATTTAAGCTTTACCAGCTTGACATATTTAGTGCCTGCAAACTAAGTAAAAGGGATATGGGGCTTTCACTATATATTTAACAAAACACATTTTCATTAAATAAGAAACACTAATGAACCCAGCCATTCCAATGTTAGGACTTTATTAGTTAGCATGAATAGTTAACGCATACATTTCCTAAAGCCCCGTAACCGTAAAGTAACCCGCCTTTGAAGATATATGCTGCCTTCGAGGATGTAAACGTGTTTCATTAAGTAATTGTTCGGCTTACAATCATTCATAACAAACTACAAACGTCATTTTGTAGATTTAGCAAAGCCCATTATAAGTTATTCAGTTAATGCATAATGTTGCCAATATGAAAGATTTATTTTTTTGTTAAAAACTGTTTCTTAACTTTGTTGTTATTTCCCCCCTATATTTCTCTTAATAAATAAGGCAAAGCATTAATTTTTTCTTACAGTTTTCAAAAATCATGCAGTTAAGGGTTAGAACTATTAAAGTGTGTAACATTTTTCCATTAGATGCTCTGCAGTATATAAATGTGTTTATTTCACAAAATATAGCAAGTTTTGATAAAGCTGTATGTATATTTATCCATTTGTTAAAATAAAATTAATAATAATAAAGAATTAGATGTTATTAACTTATTAATCCAAAACATTAATAAAAAATACACAAAAGTATATAATCAGATTTGCAGGAGAATAAAACAAGAAAAAATTATACACAATTATTCCTTTTTTTTGCAAAAGTAAAATAAAACTTTAATAGAGTCAGTATATAATTAACTCTTCTAAGTTAGTTATAAAAAAAAGAGGGATCGTCCATATAAGTGTGGTGTTTCTCAATAACATTCTTCAAGAATATGGAATAAAAACACATCTGTCTGCTCTCCGTGGTAATATCTACTAGTACACTTTTCCAGCCAACGTAATAAACCACCTGTTCCTGCTTTAATACAAAAAGGTACAGTAAGTAATGGTTAATAATAATAATTAAAAATTAAAATGAATTGGGACGAAGCGATGTTAACGGACCGTACTGTCCATCACAATAAACCGGATATTCTTATCATGGACAAGGGAAATAAGACAGCCGGTATTATTGACATCTCTGTCCCCAATGATGAGAATATTCGGTAATCTTATGCCGAGAAGCTTCGAAAATACCAGGACTTGGCCATAGAGTTGAAAGATTTGTTTAAGTTAGATTCCGCAAGGATAACAGCTATTGTTATATCGGCTAATGGACTCATCCCAAAGACCGCAGTTACAACTACAAACTACTTGAAAATCTCGGAGGAATTGATTAAAGAGGCCCAACAAGCGATACTGCGGGAATAGTTCGAAAATTCTTGAACTAAGGCCCGTGATAAGATACATAAAAACAAAGAAAAAAAATAAATAAAAACAACAATTCTTTCGGTTGGTAATAGCCCCCGAAAGAATTTACTCCAGGAAACTGTGGAGAACACGACATAATAATCAATAATAAAAATAATTAAGACAATGTCAATTATAATCTTAATAAGGAAACAATAAATTATCTCCTTACTTTGGCACGATATATAACTAGTTTCATTGCAAAAAAAATCATAAATAACAGCTGATACGGATCAATTTAAAATTGGATGTCTGAGTACACGACTACTCCAATTGGATTGATTTTGACTCTTGTTTCTAGCATTTTTTTTTGGCTATTTTTCACATGTTTCAGTAGCGTCTGTTATTATTATATTAAATATTGTATTATTTGTTAATTTTATTATTTTTAACTTTTAATATATTCTGCTTTTATTCGCGTAGGACATTCCAAATACCTATGAAAATCACTTGCAAACAAATGCTTGTTACAATTTACCCTTGAAAAAGTGCATCGTTAAATAAAATAATAATATATTGTTTTTCCGTTTTTATTTTATTTTGCTTTTTCGTCTTTGTTCCAATTGTTAATTTCCTTTTTATTTTATTCAAGTATTTATTTTCTTTTTTCTCCTTTAGTGGGTTGCCCTAATTGAATAAATAAGGTTTTTATTGTGCAATGGATTATCAAACCTGTACTTACCTCATTGGTATGTCAGGATTGGGCTTTCGGTTTGGCATCAAAAGCGTAGACCAAGAATACCGGCTAAAATGAAGTATAAAAATGCCTTTTCCCAAAGGTTTCTGAGTAATTTCACAGTTTTTATTTTAAATTAAATGCTTTTCACACTGTGGTATAATAATATGAATTTAATTCAAGTAGGAAAAATGTTTAATCTGTACCAACGGTATTTTGAATTCATTTATCGCCAGTTCTCCGCCCAACGGAATGTTGTCGGTTAGTGAAAAAAAAAAAAAAAAAAAAAAATTAAGTTTTAACTCCGCAGTGTCGGTCAAGGGCCTGATTTTCAGAGAGAATGGAAACTGAATAGATTACATACAGCAAAAGTTATAAAAAGGCAAGGTTGAATAGTGGTGTTTAGCACGGGCCAGTAGACGTTAACTCCACCGAGAGGCATGTAAACTACATCACTTGTTGTAATTATAAGATTAATGTTCAGAAAATAACAGTAAAATAAAATTTACAATTGAAGGAGTCGGGGCAAAATAGTGCCAAGCAACATTTTTAACAAAACTTTACTGTAGCTACTAAGCTACTAATATATGACAACAAGCCCTGTATGCTACTTAATCTTGTTGCCCCTAACCATTTCAACGATATTCCCACATAATATCCAACATATAGCAGCTACAGTTAAGTTTTGTTATAAATGTTGCTTGGAACTATTTTGGCCCGACCTCTTCAAATATAGTAAAATAATACGGAAAAATTTAAGCACACAAAAAAAATACTTTAAAACACACACAAAATAAACAACAAAAACTGACTTTAAAAGTTCGTCATCTTAGCGTGTTTCCGTTCCTTTCCCTAGAGACGTTGGAAAGCTTAGAATACAATCTGTTAATGTTTTGTCTTAATCTTTCGCTAAGAATGTAAGGAAATGTAAAATAAAATCTGGAAACGAAGCAAGATCTCTGCACGAGAAAGTACTGCATATAAGCAAAGATTTCTCTGAATGAGATCGGTCCATCAAAAATTGCATAAGAACTATCATTATTAGTCGCTAAATTTCAGATTTCACGACGTACACTGAAATTATTTTTACGTTTGAAGGAACATACATAAAATAGCAAATTAATATATATTAAAGTAAGTAAATGCAATACTCTACAACCCTATAAACGTTATTTATTTTTTTTGGTACATCGTTGAAGAGTTATCCGGTCAAAACGGGGAAAAAGTATGCGGCAAAAGTGTTTTTCCCCAAAATGACAGACTTTCAAGAGCGGATATTTCGAAAACTAAAGATATCTCGGAAAACCTTATTAAATAGAACTTGTAGGAAATTTAATCAACTTTCATTTGTTATAGAATAGTCATATCGCTAGTGCGCAGGGTTTCCGAGATATAAGTGAAAACCCGAAAAATGGGGCCTTCTAAACCCCCCCGGCACAAAGGCTACGGGTGAGGACTTTCGATATGTTGATCTCCTAACTAGCCGAAACAATGTTATGAAGTTAAAAATTATGTTCCAAACATTTCCATCTATAAATCTTAATTGCCTGGACTATATATGAATAAGAAATTTAACAAACTTTCGAATAGATGCTTTACATTTACTTCGATTTCCCAACCAGTATCGAGATATATAAGAATATATACTAAAATTTCAAGATAAACCTAGTTTGTTCCATTTTCCTCGACAGAGGGTACAGATATGTTGTTGGGAATGGTTTAATTAGATTTAAGACGTCTAATTACTTATAAATTGTGTACAATACAATACTTTCCGGGCTATCCTCCTCAGTGGGAGCGCACCGCGGCCATGCGACCCATTGTGCACCCGTCGTTGTCTCTCCTCAGAGTACTACCTTCCAGTAATCCAGAAGTCTCCTAATGGATATTTCACTTGGTTCAAGATTGGTATCCTTTGTATCACCAAAGTACCTAAAACGTATGTGATGTAGCCGTTCACAATCACGAATGATGTGTATCGGTGTCTCTTCTTCTGCTCCACACCATCTACAGATGGGGGAGTTGACTATCTTCATCCTATGAAGATGCTTGTTCAGTTTGCAATGTCCCGTAATTATTCCCATTGCTTCTCGAAGCTCTGCTCTGTTTAGGAGCTTCAGCTCCTTCCAGGGTTCTCCAGGGGGCTTTTGAATGAAGCATTTGGTGTGCCTCAGAGTCTGGATCTCCCAAAGGTTTTGCTGCTTTCTAAGTAGCCATTGGTAAATTGTCCGTTTGAACAGTGACGGTGGTGCCCCACAAAAGGGAGCAGGGCCTATTGGCGCTGTAGCGGCACCTCTTCCTGCAAGTGGTCCGCCCTTTCATTGCCAGGGATTCCACTGTGCCCAGGTATCCAGTGGATCTCAACACAGTTCCTATTCTTGGCCAATTCATTAAGTTCCATTTTACATTCCCTGACCAGTTTTGATGTAGTCATAGGATTGTTTAGAGCTTTGCAGGCGGCTAGGCTGTCCGTCAGAAAATTAATCCCTTCCTGGCTGCCTTGTGCTTTTCTCAACTGAACTGCGGCAGCAAGGATTGCATATACCTCAGCCTGGAAGACCGATGGCTCCCTTCCTAAGGCAATGCGGGTGTATATATATATATATGGTTTAATTAGATTTAACACGTCTAATTACTTATAAATTGTGTAACTGCTAATTAATTATTTATAAATTTATTTCGTCTTATACTTTCTCACAAAATTGTATTAATGATTATTATAATTTATTCATTATTTGGTTACTAGCTGAATACCCGTGCTTCGTCACGGCAGATAAGTAGTTATTTTATTGCGTTAAATAATGTTTCATTAAAATTACGTTACTATACAATTCTGTGCAGTTTATTACAGCACGGTTCCCGTCATTCTATATTTTATTCAATGGGCGTTAAAATTTAAAAGTTTATGTTTCCAAGAAGTCATATGGTAACACCCAATATATTTACGAGTATTACCAAGGTTATAGGCGAGGAGGCTGTGCAAGGGTTCCGGATATTATTACCTCGCCTGGAAAACCTAAGGATATGCCAAACATCACGGTTTGACCGGGACTGTCCCGGTATTTTGCAATTGTTTCGGTGTCCCGCCCAGTTTTATCAATGTCCCGGAAAAGGCTGTAAGATGTAAAAAGTAATGAATTCATGTTTATAAGAATCTTTTTTAAATCGGTTACTTTTCTACAATTAACATTTTTACTACTGCTCACAGTGTCAAAGAAATGAGAAGTAATCTAACTGTAAAACGCTGGAACTACTTGCACAGCGCTGCCAGCTGCCAGACACTGCTATTTGGCTGAGAGATTGTTTTAAGAAAATCAAGTAGCAAAAAAAGTTCCGTTCTTATTTTTAAGGTTTGGGTAGACTAACAGTTCATTCTTCCCGTTAGTTGCTAGGCTTAAAACTCACCAAACATTTTGCTTATAATTTGTACTCTTTTTATCCCCCCCCCCCCTGGTATGCCCATCCCATATTAATGTGTCCCGGTTTAACTCTCCAAAAATATGGCAAGCCTATCTGACGGGGACAGGCAGAAAAGAAACACAATTAAAACTCTATGAGGGACAGTTAATTTCTAGTAATTCAAGGTCTGCCATCATAGTTGAAATTAACCTCAATTAGAAATAAAACTATGAGATAGTTAATGCAAGGTAACGCAGGCTGCCTAGGCTTGCCTTCTCTAACCAACTCAAACATTAAACCCCCCTAAAAATGCTTAAAAATACGAATATCAAAAAATCCTTTCTTAGCGAGCGCCTACGTTATATAGGGAGTGTCCATGCAAAATTTCAAAATTTTCTGTCGAGCGGTTTGGGCTGGGCGTTGATAGATGAGTGAGTGAGTGAGTGGTATTTGACAAATATATAGTAGATTTCTAAAACTCTCAACGTTTAGAAGCTGATGTTTCCATCCAAATAATAAATTGTGTAACTGGAAGCCTAGTAATGAAAAATCACAAGCTTTACAAATAACAAGCGTTATTTTCGTGATCTATGTGTTTTGAAACGTGAAATGTTCTAGCCGGCACATCCGGATTGCGTCACGATGTCAAGCTCATAAACGGGATTCCTCCCTATGAAGGGAGAGAGAAAACGCGTAAAGGGTTATATTTCTAGGCTATCTAGGGGAAGTTTTATTGATGTATACCAAAAATGTAATCGAATCAGATAAAACCATGTTTTCTGAAGGATCTATAATATAGTCACAGAGGTTGTTGTGTTTCTCACTAATATACAATCTTGGAGCAAGGCTGTCTTCAACTGTGTCATTTTTTTTTAGTATATTGGGAAGTTTCGGACACAGCAACTGATTATCATGACTTGAATAAAGAGAATCAACTGTCCATAGTTTGTCTTAGCAATTTTTTTAAGTTTAATTGCCCGTTGACCAGTTACCGTAGACATACTACAATACATAAGCCGACACAATGGAATAAAGACAGCACAGCCTTTCATTTCGGCAATCGGCATATTTTCTGAGCCTGAAATGTAGTTTTGAGGTCATAAATGGCTTGCAAAATGTCCAAGAAAAAAAGGAAAATCCCAGATAAAGAGATAAATAAAGATAGTATATATGATGTAGATGGCTGGTAGATTGGCTGGAAGGGAAGGTCACGATTGGAACATGTTCTTCCAGCGAGAGCTAACATACTGCTCAGCGCGGACAAAGGATGATATCTCAATACGGTCAGGTAGGGGTGTCTGCTGGATCGGGTATATGCAGCACAGATATATGTATATACCCACTCAACTATACTTGGTATATGTCGTTAACTTGGTTTATACATGAAGTTCAAAATATCGGAAAATAGTGTTTCAAACTGTCAGAATGCTGCATTTTTGGCGGGATTAGCACAATAAAAAACACTCAAGCAGCTTTTAAGAGAAGTTTTTTTTCGAAAGATTGATTACCCTTTCGACGGTCAAAATGTCATTTGGTCAATTTTAAGTGCTCCTGAAGAAGCGTCAAGGGGACGGGACACTTGTCCAGCCAAGTAAAATGTTATAAAACAATAATGTGTAATTAATGAAATTTGACCTTCCGCCAGATAAAATACGTACTTTTAGAGCTTACACCCACTAATACACATTGCTTAATTTTTAACACCAATAATCAAAAACCAATTCCCACCAAATTAAGAATTCAATTTCCTACCAGAATAAATTTTGGGCCACGTGACGTCACTTCAGTTACAATTTTGCGTCATCCATGAGGCACATTTTGAGACTCCCAGGCATATTTTCATGCCAAAAAAAGAGTTTGTGCAAAAGGCTTTGCGTTTAAAAGTATTTTGACGGAGGGAATGAATGAGACTATTTTGAAGGTGATATATTTTACCGATCGTGCGTGATAAAAAATAGGATTTTAGTTTATTTTGTGTTCAAAAAATGTTTACCTGTTTCTCATTTGACCTGACATATAATAATTTTGATTACGTTTGGAGAAGAGGTAATATTACAAGAAACTAGAAATGTTATCAACCTATATTACTGGATTTCGCCATCTCATATCATATCTAATTTCTGTTGAAAAATGCTTTAAAATAGTGGAATCCAGCGTTTATCATTCTTAAGGGTTTTTATTTTATTCAAATATTCAAAATAGATAAAGCCATACATTTTTAAACGACCATTTAGTTTACAAAAAGCGCCGCTTGAAGTTTCCGAATTACTGGCTTTGTTCCACCGAATATATTCTTTTTTTAATTTATTAATTTTAACGTCCATTTATTATTAACTACGAATTTTAGGACGAATTTCTATTCTTACATTGTCAGATAACACCAGATATAACACAATAGGGAAATATGACTTATTTCTAGATAGTTTACTTCGTACCTCCACGTTCGACATTCCTTTTCGAAATGGGAACTAATTTTTTGGAAGGGTTACTTTCGTTCCATCGAAGAAGTATCACTTTCATAATAATTTTGTATTAAAAAAATATTTACCGATATCTCAACAATTTTACTTTTTGTAGGCGGAAGATCAATGAATAAAATCAAATTAACATAAACGTAAATATATTTAAATTGGCTCTACATGTTTCGCATCCTTTGATGCCTCTTCAGGAGCATAGGAACTAAATACAGCCAAATTGGACGAAGGTGAACCTTCTGCAAGTATGGCAACATCACCAGAAACTTTCGCGGGACCAAAATGGCTAAAATGAAGCTAATTAGAACAATTTGTCACATTCTGGTAGGTTTACAAGCTGGACGAAATCCTAGCTCCACAAATTCCCCCCTCCTCGTAAATCCAATTAAAATCACAAACTGAAGGTTAACATCTTACATCATCCCTGCATAAATGTCCATTCCTTATCGAGGCCCGCACAACTAATTTCCTCTGTAATTCGCCTTTTACAGGAAATTATTATGCGGACTCCAGTAGCGGTAGGTCAACTGGAGGAATTATCGCCGCAATAAAGTCACTCTAGCGTTTCTAAATAAAGCGACATTATTGCCCGGTCCGCAAGGCCCTAACTCTCGCTTCAGCCGGCCATAAACATATTTATATATTGAAGTTCAGCATGAAAACGAGCTGATTTATATTCTTGGTGATGAGGGCGTACTAGCCGCAGGGCTGAAGGGCAATACAAATCTTGTTTATATCGGCAATGTGTTTATATAGTCGTTTATCGCTGTGGTGAGTTCTCTGTTCGCGGGACTTCTGGCAGGCTGACAATGGTCTGTGTCGATTAGTGGTCGTTTTTCAACAACGGTATTGGACACACATTATATTAGAATAGTCTGCAAACTACTCCAAAATTAGACGATCTTGGGGTCAATATACTTCCTAACAATGTGAAAATATGTGTATACATATTTGTGGACTTCTATATATATGCTTTGGACATCATTCTGATCTTTTAATTCACTAGGAAAACTGTGAATATATGAGCGCCACAGAAGTCAAGGGGTCTAAGTGGCATTTTTGAAAAAAATGAGTTAGATGCAGGAATGGGTTGTGAACACAGTAATCTTGTGGGTGGTAAAGAGATCCAAGTTATTTTCTTGATAGTTGCTGCCACCTAGCTTGTTTTCTCTTGAGTATTGTCACTTTTGTAATATTTAGTCCAGAAGGAAATTAAGGGGTCTATGTGCGGATTCTCCAATTCTTTTGCGTGTTAATTATAAACCAGATGCTGTACCTTCTAAGTATCATCGATAATAAACAGTTAAGTACCTGAGGATTCGTCTAGTATGATCGAAACTGAAAAAAACTAGTTTTTGCTATTACCACATATCTTCAACATGGAATCCATTTTCCTGAAAACATTTTTTGAGTTTGTTACTTAGACCCCTTGACCTCGGAGTTTCGGTAAGTCTTATTTGAAATTACTTGACATTTCTTCATATAGTTTATTCAAATCCTTGATTCAATTCTGTTGAACATTGGAAGGCCTGAAACCGGTACAATTTCCACGGTACTTCCATTCTCACTTTTTACATTTTTTTTTTTCAAAAACAGTTAATGATATCTCCCGTTTTCTCCACGTCAAAATACCTATATAACCTACAAGCTTATTTCTTTTTGCGGCGCTTCAGTTTCTAGGCCATCAGCGCGGGACTATCTTATTTACATGATAAGAGAGCAACTAGGCGATTAGCTCTATAAACACGTAGAGTGCAAACAAAATAAAAGGTCTAGCACATCAAAAAATAAAACATTTAAATAAAAAATTAAATAACTGAATCTATCAACTATACAAGGCCAAAAAAAAAGGGCAAAAAGAGAAAAAATAGAATAATAAAAATACCAAACATAAAGGTCAACTATAAAATAAAAAACAAATAAGTAATAAATTATTTTTAATAAACTAAATCTTTTCCCTTTATTTTGTACAAATAAAATTGAATTATAAAATTAATTTTAACATATTTCAAATTTTTCGTTTTTGCTATATTCCTTCGTAAATTTTTATGTGTTTTAAAAAGTCTAAAATAATAGATATGTGCGGGCTACCATCTGTCAAAAGTTCGTACATATCATGTGGCATGTTGATGTTTTCACGTTTCCTGCAGTCTGTTAGTAAGTGTTTTACTGTTAATGTCTTATTGCATTCTGTACATAGTGGTATGTCTTGTTTTGTCATCAAGTAAGAGTGAGTTAGTAGAGTATGTCCTATTCTAAGTCTTGTAAGGACTACTTCTTCTCTCCGGTAGCTTCTATAGCTGGCGTTCCATTGTTTTATGAATGGCTTTATCTCCCGAAGCTTGTTATCGTTCAATGATAACCATTCAGCCTGCCATTTATTGAGTACGTGAGTCCTTACAACCTGTTTCATGTCGGGTTCTGTAACCAGTAAAAAGTCTTCAGTGCGACGTCTTGTAGCGGGACTATCTGAAGGTTGTCACCCTTACTAGACATCCATGGTGCAGCAGGGAAGTTTTCCAAAGGGCCTGCAATGAAAAAAACTCAAGCTGCTGTAGACGGGACTCGAACCTGCATCTCCCGTTTGAGAATCCGAACCATTAGCCGTAGGAATATGGGGAGACCACCTAGAAGCTTATTCGCACAAATAGTGACCGAAAAAAACAATATGCGCGCGGGTGCATTTATTTTGTTATTTTGGTGAACTTGTTGTGTTTTTGTCTTTAACTTTTGATGACGAATTTTAATGCCAAGTTTCAACAATGTTGGACACTTTTAGACGGTAGTATGCGCACTCACACAAACAATCACAACAAATACAATTATAAACATTCATATGCATATATCAACTTGACCTTGAGGGTAATACACGAAATATGGGCTCTGAAAGGGGACGAGCTTGTCCCAGTCGTACCGCAATCGACGCATGTTCAGGATGGGGCTTTTAAATTCTAAGCGCACTAAATCTAAAGATTTAATGTTCTAGTGCCGTCGTTCACAGGTCGGGGTCGGGGTCCCATATCGTCCCTACTCTAACCCAGCCTTTAATGGGAACGGAGCATAGTATTGATCACTCTATATCCCTAGTGTCCAGAAATGTAAAAAATCAAATCCCTGTACAGTACCAGACCTTTTTAGCCCTCATCAAAACTTTCGGATTAAAAGCGAATTTTCTCTTTTTATGGAGGAAGGAAAACGCCAAACTGACAACCACTATAATCCATTTGAACAGTGTCATATTAATTCATAAATTTGTCTTCAGCAAATAGTTCAATCGTAAAAGTTCTACATAAGTAAGTAATTTCCATAACAAGAGCGAACAGCTGTTTGAGAATTATGACAACTCATATGAGTTTTAATTAAGAATCGTCCTGATTAGACTAGAATTATGCGAATGTGCGATTTATATTAAAATCAGAGGTCCCTGACTCGGGAGCTGATTAGCACACTGCTTTGCCTTTCCCTCCAGCTTACAAATTGCTTATTTTCTAATGAAGCCTTCTTCCAGCTATAAGTGACAGTTTTATATGAACCAGTCCTTCGGATTACAAATTATTTTATTCAGCGTTTTATCTTTTATTTGTTATTATTCCTTTAGGACTGATGATGTTAGTTTTTTAAATTTTATTTTGTTTCCTCATCAGTCCTTTAATTTGTAATTTGCTGGAATTACTGCTCTAAACTGTTGCTTAGTATTTGTGTTATTATAGAGAGGTAACAAGCTTGGCGAGCTGTCCAATTCCGGAAACGGTGCTTTCCGCGCCTATAAGTGAACATTTTATAACCACAAGGCAGCTTTTACGCTCTGGAAGCATTTAGTGGAGACCCGAAAAGGGGAAAATCAGTCGTCCGGAGCATAGTACTGATACAGCAAGTGTCAATCAGATAAAGTCATTCATCATGAATGCCAGTATTATTCAGGATCAAATATTGAAAATAGTACTTATGGATAAAATGTTCGTGAAAAGAAGATTTGAAATGAACCACGAAATACGAAAACATGAGAACAAGAATTTTTACGAACATTGGTATGTAAAAAAAGTCCGTCACGCAGGAGCTGCATAACTAAGCACTTTCTCAGAATTGGGTAGTGTCGAGTGCAATTATGTCAAGATAAATAAAATAAAGACATAAATAGTTCTACTCTTTTGAATTTGTTATGAACACCTGTTTCAATTCAATTCAAACATAGTACAAAGTAAATTCCCCCCCCCCCTTCCAATAGACCGATTTAGTTCATTTTTACGACACTTCTTCCTGATTAGATGCCCAGGACGTATACCGCGTTTTGATAAAATAAAGCAGAAATTACGACCGGTACGAGCAAATTAGTATTTTGGGTCCAGAGTAAACCCCCCCCCTCCTAATGAACCGATTTAGTTTATTTTTACAGCACATTTTTCTCTTTAGTTGACCAGAACGAATACCGAGTTTCGTTGAAATGTAATAAAAATTACGTCTGGTATTGGCAAATAACTACTTTGGCTCCGGAGTAGACCCCCCCCCCTCCGGGTGGACTGATTTTGTTGGTTAACGAACTACATACCAAGTTTCGAGGGGGAAGAAACAAAAACTCTATTATCGTGTTAACGGACACATATATCACTATATATATATATATATATATATATATATATATATATATATATATATATATTTATATAAATTTTAACTGGGGTCATTAACATAAATCAACCTTCAATAATTTGCAATAAAGTATGTAAATTTATCTCATGCTTGAACACAAACGGATTTATCCGAGACAGAAGATGCACCAGTTACTTAATTCATTCAAGGCACTATATCGTCACCCTAGGCCTGTATGCCGCTTGAACAATGGCTAACAACAAATTTAAAACCTTGGAAGGGAAAAGGCGAATTACAAATTCCGGATGTTGGGAAATCCAAGTCGAAGTTCTACAATTACTTAAGCACAGCAAAGGCGAATATTTACTCTATAGAATGCTGATTCATAAACCTGATTGAAAACGTATGCAATTCAATGTTAAAAATTTAAACGAGCGATTTATGGATAACAAGATGCTAGGAGGGGAGTTTCAGACTCGGGTTTATGGATAACAAGATGCTAGGAGGGGAGTTTCAGACTCGGGTTTATGGATAACAAGATGCTAGGAGGGGAGTTTCAGACTCGGGTTTATGGATAACAAGATGCTAGGAGGGGAGTTTCAGACTCGGGTTTATGGATAACAAGATGCTAGGAGGGGAGTTTCAGACTCGGGTTTATGGATAACAAGATGCTAGGAGGGGAGTTTCAGACTCGGGTTTATGGATAACAAGATGCTAGGAGGGGAGTTTCAGACTCGGGTTTATGGATAACAAGATGCTAGGAGGGGAGTTTCAGACTCGGGTTTCGCCCTTGAAAATGGAATTTTTCTTAGATGATGCTGCTATTCACTTCAACTTGAAACTGCGAGAGAACTAAAGGCGAACCAGGGAATCAAGGCGAAGCGTCTTGTTACCTACATCTTTCTGACTCAAGAGTTATAATAATCAAAAAGTCGATGTTTTCGATTCGCCCTTCCTTCTGAATTGATTGCTTTAAGCTCTTTTGTTGGTCGAGAATTTTTTGGGGCACATTCCGGAGGAACGTAGCTGTTCCACTCATGCAAGATTCTTTTGCTACGAAACTTGGAGAAGGGCATTTCGTCGTGGGTATCTAAAGATAACGATGTGTTCAATAAATAAACTAAATCAGTATCGCATTGTACAGGACAGTTTTTATTTAATATATATATATATATATATATATATATATATATATATATATATATATATATCAGCTCGCAACAGGCCACAAGGGCACAGAGGGCCAACTGCTCTAGAAGTATCTGATTCTTGACCATGGCACAATAGGGGATAGTGTGGTCATTATTACGCTCAAATATGAGTGAGCTTAGGGACAGCCAGGGACCCCGACCCGGCGAAAGAAGACACTAAAGATTAAACTTTAGTATGCACCCGAGTATAAATTACAGAACATGAGCCGAGTTCTCTGCCACTTGGCCTCCAATTAAAGCATACAAAGGTCAAGAATTACGAAACTATGGAAAGTCAAACATTATTTCTGACTAATTGAAACAGGTCTCGTATTTATTGACTCGCAATTACCAACAGCAATCAATTTACAAGCGAATGATAAAAAAAGCAACGCAGACAGCTGTGTTCCAGCTAATGATACACTTCCTGTTTCTCCTGTATCAATAATAATTTGTGGTTTCCCTGTATTAATTGGTTGCTAGTTTTTTTTATCTATTCGACTTAACGGGAATAGAAATGCGTTTGTGCTATGAATTAAAATTAATTGTAATTCCTTTCAATCTTTAAATTCATTAACTCTTGAATCTACCTATGTGAAATTACACACATATATATATATATATATATATATATATATATATATATATATATATATATAATAAATTATTTAAGGCCTAGTTATTTCATATTTATTTTTATGAAATTACATACTTATTAATCAATTATTACCTTGTTGTTATTTAAGAATAATTTCATTAAAAATTAACAATTTTAATTATATTTAAATTTTAATGTCCATTTATTTATTGACAACGAATTTTCGGACGAGTTATCCATAGGTTACCATCCTTTTCTAGCCAAGATAGGGATGATGCCTTTTTCCAAAGAAAAGCCACCAGTGTTCACGCCTTAACACTCACGGCCACCGGGCCCCCAATAATTTCTTATTCAATTTCGTTTTGTTGTGCATATCAAGGTGATTTTCTGAGCTAAATAATATTCAAGAATCACAAATAAATGTAATTAGGATTAATAATTAATTCAAAAATTAAGATAATAAGCATTTATTTGTTGTAAAAGCACAAATTCAAGCTCAAAATTTGTGCTTTTAACTTCCATTTACTAGTTTAATTAAGTATTTTAAATTTATTAAAAAGTTTTTTTTACAATGAGGTAGTAGGTTTTTTTTTTTTTTTTTTTTTTTTTTTTTTTTTTTTTTTTTTTTTTTTTTTTTTTTTTTTACGGCGCATCTACATCTAGGTCATTAGCGCCGACATCCAGGGTGCAGCGACGAATTTTACCAGCGAGCCATGGGATGATACAATTCCTGCCGGAGGTTGGGAATCGAACCCACCATCTCTCGCTTATGAATCCAAGGCGCTAGCCATTAGACCACGGGAGACCCCAGGTAGTTACTTATATGAGTGTCAGAATGTTACGTAGATATTATTTAAAACATGTAACTACGAATTAGGGTGGGACTTGCCAAAAAGCCAAAAACCCAAAGTGCACTCAAGCAGCCCACTTAGTTGTACGAATATAAGTAGCATTACACAAACACATACATCGACAAATCGCCGTAGGAATTATCCCAGAAATTTATTCGTGGGTGCGTCTTAAATTGATTCAGAATTTGTTAAAACGTATTTTAAAAAAAATTGGAAGTCATAATTTAATTGATACAAGTTTATTCTTCATTTATAAGTCCATTAGACTTGATCAGATAAGAAAGAATCAAGTTTTTTTATATTATTCCACCCTTTGAAATTATAAATGTAAATTAATTTTTTCCCCTGCTTTACGTGGGTGTTAATATCCTTCTTGACAAATCGGTAATTCATATGCTGAAATGAAACTTATTTATTTTATAAGCTAATGAGATTTGAATATAAATTGCTTGTCAGGAAATATCACTAGTCAAAATTTACACATTATGTGATAAACAGGAATTCCGTCGTCACGAATGTTGTCCAAATCAAAAATATAATTTATTCTATTTATGAATGTTACTTACATATAAAGCGTGTTATTTATTTAGTTACACTTTAACATGTTACACCTGCGGTGTCTCATAACATCACTAGTCAAAATTTACACATTATGTGATGGACAGGAATTCCGCTGTTACGAATGTTGTCCAAATCAAAAATATAATTTATTCTATTTATGAATGTTACTTACATATAAAGCGTGTTATTTATTTAGTTACACTTTAACATGTTACACCTGCGGTGTCTCATAACATCACTAGTCAAAATTTACACATTATGTGATGGACAGGAATTCCGCTGTTACGAATGTTGTCCAAATCAAAAATATAATTTATTCTATTTATGAATGTTACTTACATATAAAGCGTGTTATTTATTTAGTTACACTTTAACATGTTACACCTGCGGTGTCTCATAACATCACTAGTCAAAATTTACACATTATGTGATGGACAGGAATTCCGCTGTTACGAATGTTGTCCAAATCAAAAATATAATTTATTCTATTTATGAATGTTACTTACATATAAAGCGTGTTATTTATTTAGTTACACTTTAACATGTTACACCTGCGGTGTCTCATAACATCACTAGTCAAAATTTACACATTATGTGATGGACAGGAATTCCGTCGTCACGAATGTTGTCCAAATCAAAAATATAATTTATTCTATTTATGAATGTTACTTACATATAAAGCGTGTTATTTATTTAGTTACACTTTAACATGTTACACCTGCGGTGTCTCATAACATCACTAGTCAAAATTTACACATTATGTGATGGACAGGAATTCCGCTGTTACGAATGTTGTCCAAATCAAAAATATAATTTATTCTATTTATGAATGTTACTTACATATAAAGCGTGTTATTTATTTAGTTACACTTTAACATGTTACACCTGCGGTGTCTCATAACATCACTAGTCAAAATTTACACATTATGTGATGGACAGGAATTCCGTCGTCACGAATGTTGTCCAAATCAAAAATATAATTTATTCTATTTATGAATGTTACTTACATATAAAGCGTGTTATTTATTTAGTTACACTTTAACATGTTACACCTGCGGTGTCTCATAACATCACTAGTCAAAATTTACACATTATGTGATGGACAGGAATTCCGTCGTCACGAATGTTGTCCAAATCAAAAATATAATTTATTCTATTTATGAATGTTACTTACATATAAAGCGTGTTATTTATTTAGTTACACTTTAACATGTTACACCTGCGGTGTCTCATAACATCACCAGTCAAAATTTACACATTATGTGATGGACAGGAATTCCGCTGTTACGAATGTTGTCCAAATCAAAAATATAATTTATTCTATTTATGAATGTTACTTACATATAAAGCGTGTTATTTATTTAGTTACACTTTAACATGTTACACCTGCGGTGTCTCATAACGTCACCAGTCAAAATTTACACATTATGTGATGGACAGGAATTCCGCTGTTACGAATGTTGTCCAAATCAAAAATATAATTTATTCTATTTATGAATGTTACTAACATATAAAGCGTGTTATTTATTTAGTTACACTTTAACATGTTACACCTGCGGTGTCTCATAACATCACTAGTCAAAATTTACACATTATGTGATGGACAGGAATTCCGCTGTTACGAATGTTGTCCAAATCAAAAATATAATTTATTCTATTTATGAATGTTACTTACATATAAAGCGTGTTATTTATTTAGTTACACTTTAACATGTTACACCTGCGGTGTCTCATAACATCACTAGTCAAAATTTACACATTATGTGATGGACAGGAATTCCGCTGTTACGAATGTTGTCCAAATCAAAAATATAATTTATTCTATTTATGAATGTTACTTACATATAAAGCGTGTTATTTATTTAGTTACACTTTAACATGTTACACCTGCGGTGTCTCATAACATCACCAGTCAAAATTTACACATTATGTGATGGACAGGAATTCCGCTGTTACGAATGTTGTCCAAATCAAAAATATAATTTATTCTATTTATGAATGTTACTTACATATAAAGCGTGTTATTTATTTAGTTACACTTTAACATGTTACACCTGCGGTGTCTCATAACATCACCAGTCAAAATTTACACATTATGTGATGGACAGGAATTCCGCTGTTACGAATGTTGTCCAAATCAAAAATATAATTTATTCTATTTATGAATGTTACTTACATATAAAGCGTGTTATTTATTTAGTTACACTTTAACATGTTACACCTGCGGTGTCTCATAACATCACTAGTCAAAATTTACACATTATGTGATGGATAGGAATTCCGCTGTTACGAATGTTGTCCAAATCAAAAATATAATTTATTCTATTTATGAATGTTACTTACATATAAAACGTGTTATTTATTTAGTTACACTTTAACATGTTACACCTGCGGTGTCTCATAACATCACTAGTCAAAATTTACACATTATGTGATGGACAGGAATTCCGTCGTCACGAATGTTGTCCAAATCAAAAATATAATTTATTCTATTTATGAATGTTACTTACATATAAAGCGTGTTATTTATTTAGTTACACTTTAACATGTTACACCTGCGGTGTCTCATAACATCACTAGTCAAAATTTACACATTATGTGATGGACAGGAATTCCGCTGTTACGAATGTTGTCCAAATCAAAAATATAATTTATTCTATTTATGAATGTTACTTACATATAAAGCGTGTTATTTATTTAGTTACACTTTAACATGTTACACCTGCGGTGTCTCATAACATCACTAGTCAATATTTACACATTATGTGATGGACAGGAATTCCGCTGTTACGAATGTTGTCCAAATCAAAAATATAATTTATTCTATTTATGAATGTTACTTACATATAAAACGTGTTATTTATTTAGTTACACTTTAACATGTTACACCTGCGGTGTCTCATAACATCACTAGTCAAAATTTACACATTATGTGATGGACAGGAATTCCGCTGTTACGAATGTTGTCCAAATCAAAAATATAATTTATTCTATTTATGAATGTTACTTACATATAAAGCGTGTTATTTATTTAGTTACACTTTAACATGTTACACCTGCAGTGTCTCATAACATCACTAGTCAAAATTTACACATTATGTGATGGACAGGAATTCCGCTGTTACGAATGTTGTCCAAATCAAAAATATAATTTATTCTATTTATGAATGTTACTTACATATAAAGCGTGTTATTTATTTAGTTACACTTTAACATGTTACACCTGCGGTGTCTCATAACATCACTAGTCAAAATTTACACATTATGTGATGGACAGGAATTCCGCTGTTACGAATGTTGTCCAAATCAAAAATATAATTTATTCTATTTATGAATGTTACTTACATATAAAGCGTGTTATTTATTTAGTTACACTTTAACATGTTACACCTGCGGTGTCTCATAACATAGATATATTACATTTTAACTTGGATGATTATACATGGAATACATATGACATTTATTAATAAATTCTGAATTGTAAGTATAGTCTTATAATTGCACATAATTTTGAAGTATACATACTCTATCTCATTTTATTTATTTTTAATACAAAGTTAAGAAGAAATCAAACATAATTATTGTACTGTCATTGATTTGTGTTTTTTTTGTATTTTTAATTTGTTGTTTATTGAAATCTTTGAGTCTTTTATAAAGCTGCGGGAGAAATTGAAGAACCTACTGACAGACAATGCTAAGTTAAGTTAACAGACAGTGAAACAGACGTTCACTGTCATATCGTTTTTACAAATGCAAGGTATCAAATGTGAAAATCACCACATTCCGGAGTGAAAGAACTTTTATTCATTACTTTGCTTTCGGACAGTCAAATAGTTGGAAAATTGGATCTTTTGACCGTGGTTACTTTCCCTTTCACTGAGTGAACTTAGATTCGAGAGTTTCCCGTCCCGCGAATGCGTCGTATGCGTTTTTTCACATTCGATACTTTGCAGTCGTATCGATGATATCATCTGTAAATCTTGTGGCATTGGTTGACACTTTCATTAATGCCATAATAACGTTTTTCAATCATTTAAACACATCCATTTAATACGAAGGCCAATTATGATTTTGTCGTCTTAGGCTTTTGGTAATATTAATGGAAATTGAATAGGAATAACTTATATGGACCCGACAACATTTCAAGAAGTTCTGACGCAGACAAGGAAGCGAAATTAGCAACGAGACGATCAACGGAAGACGTTAATGACATGACTAGATGCGATGAAAATAATGCTTGAAAACAGCATATAATCAACAAGTGGGAAACTGACTGGACGTACGCAAAAGACAATTTACAGGAGATTAGGGCGACTATAGAAGCCTGGAGTTCAAGCAATCGAATTTTAAGGCGAGTTGAAGTGGTACTTACGAGACTACGAATTGGACATTCACCCTCGACTCATTCATTTTTGATGACAAAACAAAACTCTAGACTTTGTAATGTTCCACTAGTAATTAAAATGTTCGAAGCTGATGATAGTAGGGACCGAACATAACTATTAATTTTTATTTCAAATGAGTTTCACTTTTTTTTTTTAAATTTTTATTATTGGGGAATAAAAATAAAGATGTCATCGTAATTGATATATTTTATTTTTATTTTTTAAACGGTTTTCTAATAATTTTTATTTTAAAAAATAAAAATTATTTGAATATTATTATTCCAAAATGTTTTCTTATAAACGTTTTAATAGAAATTTTTATATTATTTTGACTTTGAAGCATTATTTAAAAGAAAAAACAATATTGTGCCATAATGAATAGAAATTTTGTTTCACTAACATAAACATATAACTTATAATAAACAAAAGGTTCCAAATGAAGTATTTCATTTATTCTGAGGATAAAATACATCAATTGTAGATCTCGTGATGAGTGATTAATTTTTAAACTACATTAAAAATACATCAATTGTAGATCTCGTGATGAGTGATTAATTATTAAACTACATTAAAAATACATCAATTGTAGATCTCGTGATGAGTGATTAATTATTAAACTACATTAAAAATACATCAATTGTAGATCTCGTGATGAGTGATTAATTATTAAACTACATTAAAAATATATCCATGTTTTTACTCTCATAATACAAAATCTTTTTTAGCACTTTCCTCTGAAGGAAAGTAGCTATTGAGGTTGCACTCATGACGGAATTTTTGAAAACTTTCTTCGCATCTTTATCGATCCTACCTAGTAGACACCGAAAATGACCCCCTTTTAAATTTATATATATATATATATATATATATATATATATATATATATATATGCATATATAATGTGTCCGTTAACACGATACAGGCGAGAGTTTTTGTTTTTTCGCCATGAAACTTGGAATGTAGTATTCTTCCGTCAAACGATTGAACGAGTTCGTTAACCAACAAAATCGGTCCAGGTGGAGGGGGGGGGGGGGGGGTTACTCCGGAGCTAAAATAGTTATTTGCCAATTCCAGCCATAATTTGTGGTGTGTTTCAACGAAACTCGGTATTCGTTCTGGTCAACTAAAGAGAAATATGTGTTGTAAAAATAAACTAAATCGGTTCATTAGGAAGGGGGGTTTACTCCGGACCCAAATTACTAATTTGCTCATACCGGTCGTAATTTCTGCTGTATTGTAACGAAACGCGGTATACGTCCTGGGTATCTAATAAGGAAGAAGTGTTGTAAAAATGAACTAAATCGGTCTATCGGAAGGGGGGGGGGATTTACTCTGTACTATGTTTGAATTGAATTGAAACAGGTGTTATTTATGTTTTTATTTTATTTATTTATATAAAAAAAAAAAAAAAAAAAAACATAAATAACACCTGTTTCAATTCAATTCAATTTATTTTATTTATTTATATAACCCTTCATAGTGACCTCAACATCCCTTTCATTCAAGAACTGGCAAAATCCCGCTTCCTAACGTTTCATTCCAAACTGCCCTTCCATCCCAATCCTAGAGCACAAACACTTTCCTCCCAAACTCACCCCAAAAATCCGCCTAGAAGGCTCAAGAGACATTGGCCTCGTGATCAATTAACTGAATAGGGACAAAACATTATTCTAAGTAGGAAGTGCCAGTATCGATTGGCTCCTTCCAAAAGTGTTATTATTAATGTGTTATTATTTTTATTATTATTTCCTAGTCATTGTTTTTGTTTGTTTTGTTTTTTATGTACTTTTTCTTTCTTTTTTTTATTTTATTTTTATTTTTTTTATTTTTTATTTTATTTTTTATTTATTTGCTTATTTGTTTTTTATTTATTTTGTATTTCATCTCAATTCTGTATATAATTATTATTTTTATCTGAGAGCAAACTTAACTAATGTACTCTCCAAATGTACAGATGTTAAATAAACGTATTACTAAAAAAAAAAAAAAAAAAAAAAAAAAAAAAAATTATTTATATAGGTTATTTTAAGCAAATTATTCAGGATTGCACTCGACACTACCCAATTCTGAGGAATGTGCTTAGTTATGCAGCTCCTGCGTGACCGACTTTTTTATGTTTTAAAATGTTAAAATTAAACTAGTATTATTTTTCACAAAATTGTATTATAAAAATTGTCACAACAATTTTTATCGAAAAAATGTTTATACAAAAATTATTTCATAACAGTTATTCATTAATTTAAAAAAAATTATATAAATTATGAAGTAATTATTTCTCATAATTTTTAGGAATCATTTAATTTTTATTTCGGTCCTTGGATGATAGTTATGGTTTACGAATGTAGGCAGGATCGGTCCATTAGAAGTGGGGGTATACTCGGTTACCAAATATTTATTTTGTCCTTAGACGCCGTAATTTTTGCTTCTTTGTAGGGAACATAAGCCCTTATGAACCTATGCTTTGGATATAGCATTGCAATTCAAAATACATTGCCTAAACTTTATGTAATGTTTAGGTCATCAAATTCCAATCATTCCACTCCCGAAGAACATTCCGTTTAAAAGTTTTATCATTTTTATCGTATCAATAAGAGTCGAAGAGCTGGTCCTTTGTCCCAGTTAGGCATCAGCACTCAATTGGATTGTTCTCACGAGGATGAGATCCTCTGGGATAGTGTTTACGAGCGATCTACCGAATTCCACCCATACCTTCGGTGTAATCTTGGCTCCTTGTAAACTCTCAATCTCACCCTTATCGTCACCTCTCTACTCCAAAGGTGCCGCCCTCCAATAAAAAAGTCCTAGTTATTATCTGGACTCCTTCTAACACACCTGTTGTCGGGCTCTGTTTCCTTATATTCTTATATTTTGTTTCCTTTTTTGACTTTTTATTCCACCGTTAGGCGTAAAATAAAGAATTGAAGGAAATCACGTTAATTAGTCTCTTTCATGTGGGTTTCAACGTCCAACACAACATACTTTCAATTTCTTTTTACGTTTTTAAGCTAAAAGATGTCAGTTACTAGTTCAATTATACAAGTACGTAAAGTGTTTCTTAAGATTGTTTAACTTGTTGTCTTTGCTTATTTACTTTCGCCATCAATGGGTTCTAAAACGTGAAGTTTTTAGTCGGTACTTCTTGATTTCGTCAGGAGGTCAAGGTCATAAGCGAGTTTTCTCTCTATGGAGGAGGAAGGAACCGCGCTGAAACCATAACAAGTTATTTATTTAACTTGATTTATACTAATGTATTTATTTTTATTTATGAAATAAGTTATGGGACGAAATTGAAACCAGTACAGAAACACCAAATAAAAAACATGCGAGGGCGTTCAAGGAGACTCGTCTTCAGTCCTGCCTAAAAAAGGAAAGAAGAAAATTTCAGGATATTTCTACCGGTTCAAGTTTTAATTTTGCTTACTGAAATCGATCTCTCTTTCCAGAAGCCCGAGCAATGTATCAGGCTCTGGATTTATCAGGCGCGTTCTGAGTATTCTTTGCAAAAGCTTTAAATGGTTAAAATGATCGAAGGATCATTCTTGGTACAATATACAGTAGAACTTGGGTAATTCGAACCCCTAGGGGCCGATAAAAAAGTTCGAATTATCCAAAATTCGAATTACAAAAGTTTTTGAAAATAAAGGGCTAAAAATCGAACTTCATATTTTCACATTTTTTAATTCTTCAACTTCTTTAATCGCAGCTCATTTCTCTGACAACGTTAAAGTTTTATAACTTCTATGCTTCGACATCTAAAATCAACAACTCACAGAACTGCACTGTACACCATAAATTCAAGGCACAAACAATACAACAGATCTAGGACTGACTTATAACTGAATAAAACGGGCTCATAGCCATAGTTGCGAAGCCCTTATAATGAAATTAAAAAAAAAAAAAAAAATAACTGAATAAGAAATGAAGATCGGAGTGATGGTGGAAGGGAATTCTAGGATAAAACCACAGCATGTAACTGTAGCAACCCCTGGAAGGGAGGAAGTGTGACCCACCACTTTGCAGAACTCCTAGAGTCCAAGAACTAGACTATGAAACCGCCGTGCTTCTTGTCCCGGAACCCCTACATCCGTACCTTACTATCCGCCTAACCCGAGGGCAGAATATTTTTACAAGATCGACCGCCTCTCTGTCCACTTCCCATTGGAGACTCGTAAAAAATTGGAATTATCCAAAACTTTATTCGAATTAACCACGATTTTTTTACATTGTTTATGCCCTAAATTCTAGGGACCGAGAGAAATATTCGAATTAAAGACGATTTCGAATTATCGAAGTTCGACTTATCCATGTTCCACTGTACATATTAAAGTTCAATACAAGACTCTATAATATTGGTCAATAGCCTCAGTAACTATCGGGTTTGAGCAAATATGGACCTACGAGATTTAATTGGTTTGGGTTTGATATTAAAGAACATGGAAACAGAAAGAAAAGTGTGGATCAAAAGCTGATTAGTGAAAGATATGGGGGATGGGGATATGGATAAGGGGAACCGCTCGGAAGAGGCACTACTAAGACATGATATGGCAGAGGAAAGTCCTACATGGGCAAACTAATAGAGCCAATAACAATCTTTCTGGTAGTTCAGCTTTAGTCATTGTCATCACGTTAAACGGTCATTATTATTGACACAACGTCATTGTCATCACGTTAAACGGTCATTATTATTGACACAACGTCATTGTCATCACGTTAAACGGTCATTATTATTGACACAACGTCATTGTCATCACGTTAAACGGTCATTATTATTGACACAAAGTCATTGCCCAAATATACATGGTAAAGTTCGGGTATCTCTAAATAAGTCCATAATATACATGGTAAAGTTCGGGTATCTCTACATAAGTCCATAATATTGATAAATAGTGTCAGGGAGAATCGTGCTTTAAGTAAACATGGATCTCTGGGCTTGCTTAGGCTTGGGAACTGAACAAGACAGAAAGAAAAAACACAGAAAGATATGGATCAATAGCTGGTTATGAAACGTACGAATGGTTTTTGGGAATTAATTCAATTACTATTGGAGTATTTGATGGATCAATTCCTGTTTCAGCATCCAGTTGTATTGGCTTTATCATTAATAAAAAAACAATTTCTTCACAACACCTTCACCCTCATGCGCAATTCCTGTCCACCAGTGCACTTCAATAACGTCCCATTACCCTTTTCTGATACAGTTCGCTACCTCGGACTACACTTGCGACTCCCGACTTACCTGGAAACATCACTTAAAATTAAAAAAAAAAAAAAAAAACAGGAACATAACAGGCGATTTGGACAACTCTACAGACTGATGAACCGCATATCACATTTAAGTACTGAAAACAAACTGATCCTTTACAAATCACTACTGCAACGTGCGGTTCAGAACTATGGGGAACTGCGAAAACATCGAACATCAGGCGTATCCAAACATTCCAATCCAAAGTCCTGGGAAGAATAGACAATGCTGCAACTTCAACTTCCATAAATACTTTAATATCCCACTCGTTAAAGATGTTATATTATCTAGATTCCAACGTTACCACCCTAAACTTTCCAATGATCAGAATCCTGAAGTCCTCTCCCTATTGAGCATCACCCACCCACTTTCTACACCTAGGCGGCTTAGAAGACAGTAGCCCAGAGATCTGCTGCGGTGGGCAATTGAAGTGCTAACATCGCTTTCCAATCCTTTATGACTCTCTGTTGCGTCAATGACTCTCTTAGACGCCAGCAACTCATCGGAGCAGCAGGGAGCTAGGGTAGGCTCCTATCAATGTTATCTGAGCGTTCTTTAGAGTTAAGTGATCATGAAGTTGGGAGGCCTTGAGCACAGAACCGTCATATTCTATTATATATCATATCTTCCTTACTACGTCAAACTATCGAATATGCAAAAACTCGTTTTTCAGATTCAGAGATTTTTCTCTTAGATTGGGGACGATACGGCTAGTCGTAAATTATAGGAACTCTATACCCTTTAGAATATCCTCTAATGCATTAAATAAAGTATCGAATAAGTCCGTTTTTCAATATATTACTTCCTCAATAAATAGAATATGTTCGTTCTCTAGTTTGCTCCGATTTGCATATTCGATTATTTATTTTAAATTTATTTATCTACAGGTATCCACCCTTTTCTAGCCAGGATAGGGCTGATGACTTTTCTTTATTCTAAAGAAAAGCCACCACGCCATAGTAGGAATTGAACCCACAACCCTTAGCACGGAGTATTAAGTGCTCACGCCTTAACACTCACGGCCACTGGGCCACCATATTGCCAGATGCATTCATATACAGAATGTAATAAACAATAAATCAATATATATATATATATATATATATATATATATATATATATATATATAAGAAAACATTATTAAGTAAGTATATTTCTTTTTAATTCTTCATCTACTGAATTCGACTTCTTTCGCTTCCTTACGTTTTCGTTAGGTCATATATTTTTTTATTCTCATAGCTGATTCGTGCAGTACTTAGTAATACATATGTGTTTTGGCGTTGCCATTGTTACAGGTCCACACTTGTAAAGTTGGGCTGTATTTTTAGTGTAGTGAGATTTTTGGTTCCGTAAGAAGTATCAAGAATCTCATGAAACTCGCTAATATAAAAATCCACAATTCTCTATTTTCTCCACATCTTGATGGTATAAGCTAGTTCTTTACTATAAAATTATATTTACAGATTTCTTTCTCGCATCTAAGCATTCCTATATTGCAGTCACGTATCCATTCCAATCCCCATCAAGATGTGGAAACAACTTCTCTATAAGGTATGAAATTATAATTAACATGCCAACGTTTCCCCACTTCCGACTGTTCGTTATACGTCAATTATATCGTTTTGTTGTATATCCTTCGTCATTACATAACAACACCCAGAAGGAGTCGAACAAATTCTTATGTCACCGATAGGCACATTATGACGGGAAGTTACAGAATTTTAAACATTTATTTCGTCACAACTAATTACAACGAATTACTTGCTGCCAAATTAATTAAAATTGTCACAATCTCCTCGAACATAAATACATCCCACAGGAGTTGCATAAACTAAGCACATTATTCAGTTTTCCAATCCTAAGGAATGGAGCTATTAGGGATGGATTCATAAAAGAACTTAAGACAAATATTTTTCAAGTCCCAGGAAACAGTTTTTTTTGAGCCACTGATGTTTCGGCTATATTACGAAATATGTTTATTATGAACATTACTGTTATTGAATAAATTAAGTCAGGAGAAAGGTTCCGCCACACACAAGTTTTTTAAGGAGAATTTGTAAAGTAAATCGAATTCCGTTAGGTACCAGAAGCATAAAGAAATTGATTTTATTGAGGTTCCCTAAATGAAAGAATTTAAAAAAAAAAAAATTAATGTTATATCTTATTAAAAATAATAATGTTCCGTAATTTCAAATGGAACATGCCTATTTTTTTTTACTGATTCGGATTCTTAGAGACATAGACAAAATATTTATTTTAATTTTTTTTTTAAATTAAATATAAGCTCAGTACTCTTTTGAAGTTGCTCAGATCTGAAGTTTCAGTTTGACTGTTTATTTGTTGTTTTTTTTTTTTAAAAGAAGTTTCGTATTTTCGAACATACAATCAAAAAATAGCTAGAAAAAGAGAGGTGTAACATTTGAAAAAATGTAAGCCCAGTCTCAAGAGACCCAATTTAACAATAAATACTACAAATGGAGTATCGGAAGGAATAACAATCCGGTAAGTTTTAGAGGTTGGACGGTTGGGTATGTGCACCAGTGGAAAAGTACAAACAAGTGATTGATTATAAAAAAAAATAAAAAATACGAATATATTTTAAATGGACTACTCATGAATGTGCTTAAAGAAAATGTTGTATGCGTTGCGCACCCCCCGAAGAGTTGGATACCCTCTGCTGCGCGTAGGTAGCTGAACCTAATCAATCAGGAACCAAGTGCCAGAACCAAGTGCCCTAATGAAGAGACATCTCAAGTCAAGTGCTGCTGCTCTAAGACTAAACGTTATTAATTACCCATCTCATCTACTCCACCTTCATCCATCAAATTGATGAATTCAAGCCATGAAATTATACATTATAATAAGTACTTCAAGCTGGTTCATCACCTTTACCACCGATATCATCTCATTATAGTGTAAATTATTTCCTTTCATTATATTGTCATAAATTATAAATGTATTTCCAGGCGGCTCTTCAGAAACAAATGGATTTCGTAGCTTTAAACAAAAATACACTTAAAACAAGCAAATGTCTGTCCTACTAACATGTGTTCTTACAAATAATGCTTACAATGTCCCCTTGCAAATAATAATATTTTAAATATTTTAAGGATTGACTTGAGGCCAGCAAAATACAAAAAGAATGTCCCAACTTCAACTTTATTCTACAAAAATTTAGCAAACGTAATAATGGGGCAAGATACTGATCGAATGTACAATTAAAGCGCTGGGTCCAAGACTAGATTTGGAACGGGGGCAGCTGCAATTGTTGACGTGAACACTTACCTGTTAAAATTACCTGACAAAACGACAGAATATAATATATATAGGTCTGACAGAATAAGTTCTTAAGTTCTTTACTCTCCTTACAAAAAATTTACAGTAGACATCCTATAATCAGACTTATGACTGCCGTCGATTAACAAGAAAAACTAGCCACTAAAAAACCAACCTTTGACTAACATATTGTGACCTGATCGGACTCATACAAAACATTACTGACTCACATTCAGTACGAATGGGAAAGTGAGTAGTTTAAAATAGAAAACAAATTACGTGAAATTAAAATACGACAAAAGCCAGTAAACTAAATGCGCATTAAATAAGAAAATAAATGCAATAGTACAGGCTCAACTAAATGTTTCATTACACAGACACACACACACACACACAAAAAAGTGGTATTTTCTAAATGCACCAAAAAAAAAAAATCAGTCCCATAACAGGCCACGAGGGCCCTGAGGGGCAGATACTATAGAGGTATCTGATTCATGACCGTAAGGCACACTAGGGAGATAGTGTGGTCAGTACTATGCTCCGGCAGCCTGATTTTCCCCTTGCTGCTTTAACTGCTAGAGTCATTAGCACCAAGGTACCCATTATTAAATTAATTAAAGGCTGGGTTGGCCTAGGGACGGTCAGGGAGGCCCAATTCAACCCATGAACGAAGACACTAGAAGAAAAAATCTTTAGTGCTTGCTCGGGATTTGAACTCAGGCCTCCAGCTTATTAGTCCAGTGCTCTACCACTGAGCTAACCTCGCCCCCATTTGTCCTTGAAATGAACTATATTTTGCGCCAATGGGGTGAAACAGATCTCCGATTCGAATTCAGCGACCCTCAAAACCATGGAAGCTCTAATTATTTCCTCTTTAACGACTTCATACGAACTTTGACCTTCAAATGATCTTGAAACTGACGTGATGGATTGGAACGGACTCCAAATTCGGATTCAGCGTGTCGAAATACATAAGAATATAAGTATGGTGTCATTGGAAAAGACCACTATTTTTGTGTCATTTATCTTTCCGAAAAAATAAATAACTACATAAATATTTATTTCGCAGATAAACAAATTTTATTAGTCTATATCTATTAAAACGTGATTATTAAATGGCGTGATTATGCTTAGAAATGGGTATAAAATCCAGCATTTGGAGTGTAATAATTATGAGAAAATATACAAACCTGATGAGGAAAAAAAGAAAAATTTGTAAGAGTAAATTCGTTTTTTATTCTTTAATTTTCTGCCGTCTTTATCAATAAACTGTGGAGTTTATAAATCAGCTACCGTTTATAAGTGGCGGCCAACTGTTTATTTTTCCACCTTATTATACATGCAGCAATGGAGGAAAGGATAGGGCAATTAGGAGGAGAACTTATAAATTTCCTTGAGAATGTTGTTTATAATTATTTTATTATTCGAATCCTTCCAATTAGCATGAGAGAGGGAATGTGTGAGAAGCTGCGACACTGGTTTGGTAGCTGATCAATTAGTAGGAGATATCCTCCGTGTCGTTTCTACTAATCCTGAATGTTATCTCGGCAATAAGGCTAGCTCAGCATTTCCAGGCTAAAAGGCTTCTCGGGTAGCCTCTTGATGTCATATCGAATTTAGGCTATTAGCCGATGCTTGATTTATATCATAGCATTCGGAGATAATTCCTCGCAGTTTTTTCTATTAAAGGACCTGAAAAGTTATTTCATTGATTATTATCCTACGGTAGCATGCCAATAAATATATTATTAAAATATCTTAGAAAATTTGGAGAGTATATTTATTTGTGTTTTAAGAATTTAATATTTAGTACTAATTAATCAATTATTTCGTATTATCCTTCAGGACCCATGGTTGGGACTCCTTTCCTGATATAACATCTTGGCATCTGCCCACTACGGGGTCCAGTGTTTTGGAGATAATTTCGCTATTGTTCCTGGGGATCTTTTTAGTTTATTGCCCACAACTGTAATCTATATATATATAAAAATCACGTGTCTATCTGTTTGTTTGTTCCTTATACAAATCCACACCGTTTGACCGATTTGGACCAAACTTGGAATAATGGTAGGTCTTGGTACGAGAAATCTCCTAGGCTAGGTCGAAAAAATCTACCAGCTGTCTGTCTGTATGTTTTTCCCTTATACAAATCCACTCCGTTCGTCCGATTTTGACTAAACTCGGTACACTTGTGGATCTTAATCTGGGGAGTGTCGTAGGTTAAGTCAAAAAGTCTACCAGCTGTCTGTCTGTATGTTCGTCCCTTATACAAATCCACACCGTTTGACCGATTTTGACCAAACTCGGTACATATATGGATCTTAATCTGGGGAGTGCCGTAGGCTAAGTCAAAAACGTCTACCAGCTGTCTGTATGTTTGTTCTTTATACAAACCCACACCGTTTGACAGATTTTGATCAAACTGGGCACACAGGTTGGTCTTGATCAGGGGAGTTTCATAGGCCAGGTCAAAAACGTCTACCAGCTGCTGAATAAAAATCCACACTGTTAGACCGATTTTTACTAAACTTGGCATACATGTATGTCCTGATACGGGGGGGGGGGTGTTATAGGTTAGGTCAAAGTCCCAGTTGGGAGGTCACGGGTTCGAAACAGTTACAGATTCGTGTTATTTGATTTTAATAATACTTATTTGGTTTCTAATTTATTTAGGCTTTTCTATATGCAGAAAGTAGGTGTAGCATGGCACGCCGGGTAACGGCTAGTGTAATATAAAAATAAACTCATTTGGAATAACGGAGCAAATATATTAACATATCGCAATAGTATTTATAAAGTGACTCAACTCAAAAGTCGTGTTTATTCATACCCTCATTGTTAGAACTATGAAAGGCATGGTCAATATCCCTTTATCAACCATCAAAACTGTATACATCTAGATTGAGAGCTTGTAGACCAGAGGGCACTTGTTTCACCCCACGCGGGTATAAGTTGAAAAATATCCTCTCACGCCTACCTGATTTGAAGAAATTGAAATTGCTGAAGCCCGAGTGGAGTCGGGCGAAATATAACTTCTATACACCAGACATAGATGCCGAGGTACACATAATAATTTCCTTCTTATTTTCTGCTTAGATTGCGTAGCTACAGGAAAAATTACGTGGCCTATATTCGCTGGAAAAATTTGGTTCGTTATAACCTTATGTCTGGGAGATTTTCACTCGTCTTTTTTGCTGCAGTAAAAACTTTGTTTTTTTAATGATTAAATATTAAGTGTCATTTATATTAAATTATGTGAAATAAATAGTATTTAAATTCGTCTCTTTATATTTGAGCATATGCCTTTTTTAGTCGATAAATAGAAAGAATACGGAGATAAATATAATGTAATTGAACTTTTTAGCATGCTCTTTGCAGCATTCTTATCCATGGTCAGCTAAAGCGTATCGTGGTCATTCTCCATCCTCTAGGACTTTGTTGCAGCCGAAGAAGGCTACCAAAAAGGATACCGAACCCTTTCCAAACAATCTGAAGAAATCTGACTTTTTCTCTTAGCCGAATTCCTGACATTCTGCATCCCATATTTATTTTAGTTATTTTCCATCTACACTGAGAAAAAAAACAGCCTGCCGGCAGCCTGAAAACTGTGACTCAGTGCCAGTATTTTGAAATAGGACTTTTAAGCCTAAAATAGGATTCCACTAGTTAGAGTGCCCGCACTTTATAATAGGGTGCTGGAATGCTAGCAGCCTACAGAGAGATGACTTTATTATGTGGATAAAAAAGAACAAAGGTAAATTCAGAGTAATAATAATGAGACTTTATTTGGGTGTAATTTACATATACACTTCTTAACAAGTAGATATTTACAACTAGGTATGAGGTATACACTTTTTAACAAATATAGATATTTACAAGTATTAGGTATTAGGTACAATGTACTTATGAACAATATTGAACAAGTAGGTCTAGAAATAAAATAATTTTTTTGTTTTCATGACACTTATAGCCGTATTCATAAAGCCGAAGACAGTTGATTTCAGCATCTGTTCAAACAGAAACAAAAAAAATTTTTTATTAATAATAAAAGAAAAGTTGTTGTTGTTGTGTTTTATATAATTAAAAAGAAACATAATAGGCATTTTTTCTAGTTTAAAATGTCGCAGTAAATTCAAAGCAGCCAGGGAATTACAAAATAAATATAAAATAAGGTTTTTGTCTATGGATATGATCATAAATTCTAGGAACGTATACAAAAAGACTTCCATCAGTTCTCAGCTTACCAGGCTTATTGAACTCCATCTTCAGTTGGTTCTATACCCGCAGCTCCATGTTATATTAAGGGAATATATTCTTGAAAAACAAACACAACTTTCTTCATTCTATTGTATATAACATCTGTTTTTAAATTTAATAATAAAAACAAGAACCTGAACTCTGTTCTGGCGGTACAGTCTGCATCCCGCTTTAGGCTTCCAATACCTGCTGTCTTATATAGGATTCCTTAACTGAAAAGGAACTTAAATGTAGAATGCATACAGGCTCTTGTTTTTATTATCAAATTTAAAAACAGATGTTATATACAATAGAATGAAGAAAGTTGTGTTTGTTTTTCAAGAATATATTCCCTTAATATAACTTGGAGCTGCGGTTATAGAACCAACTGTAGAAGGAGTTCAATAAGCCTGGTAAGCTGAGAACTGATGGAAGTCTTTTTTTATACGTTCCTAGAATACGGCTAGAATATTAGTTCAAAATTGTATTAGTAAACTTTTATTTTGGTTTCCATTCTGTTTTTAAAGTTCCTTCATTTATGATCATATCCATAGAAAAAAACCTTATTTTATTTTTATTTTGTAATTCCCTGGCAGCTTTGAATTTACTGCGACATTTTAAACTAGAAAAAATGCCTATTTATGTTTCTTTTTAATTATATAAAACACAACAACAACAACTTTTCTTTTATTAAACAGGTGTGGTTTAGATAAGGAATACACAAAAAGTTTTGCTCCGTAATTCCAACAGAAAAAGTTGCTTTCAGATCGCTTTTTTTTTGGCGCAGTTGTCATAAATACATTCCAGGCAAGCTTACAAATATGAAGAATAGAAGAGGAAATGAAAACAATTCAGGTTGGAAAGTAAATTAATAAAAATAAATATCGAGGTTGCATTAAATTGGGGGCTGAAAAAGTGCGGAAACCTTATTAATTTAGTACGGTCACATCAGGAAGCTCAGTGCCCAAGCTGTACATTCTATTGTGTTTTTGTTTTGTTTTTATTAATTACATAAGTCGATTAACTCTACAGCTAATAAGGAAGTTTTACTGTTGTTGTCCCTTGCACAACAACAACGATTGTTTGATATGGAGTGATGGGAGGTAAATATTTTAGAAACTTGCGTGGAAGCTTAAAGATGTAAGATTATAACCTTGTAAAGCATATTTATTATTAAGTATGCATTTAAAAAGAATATAACGAATACTCATACAAAAACACATTTACTGTATTCATGAGATGAGCAATGTTACTACTAGAGCTTCAAAGAATGCCGTACCCCAAAATACGTCAATTTTGTCAGAGAATATCGAAAATGAAGTTTCTTCAAAAACTCTTTGTGCAACATGTGGGCAAACCTTTCGGGGAATTAGAGGACTTCGGACTCACATAGCGAAAAAACACCACAAAGTGGCTAATGAAGCAAAACTTCAGTCTATGTTTAAGGTATCTAAATCTTCCAAAGAAGGTAAGAAAGATAAATTATTTGATACGAATATAAAAATTAGACTAGAAGAATGGACTACTGAGTTCAAAAAAATCAAAAAAGACATTAATAACTTTGACCCTGTAGCAGAACATATGTTACTATTAACACATATGTTAATTAACATATGTTCACCAAAAAAAAAGACAGTGAAAGAAAAAACAATTGGTGTGTGTTATGAGATACTTGATAAACATGTTTTAAAAAAGTGTTTTATTGAAGTGTCTATCTCAAGCAACTGGTGTTTTATAAAATCATAGTCTTGTGAGTGCCAATTTTTATTTTGAACATTGGACTGCTGAAATTCCCTAACCTTCCTTAGCAGCTAACTTTCTGCTTAAGAGGCTATTGTGTTAAGGTGCATTACACCTCAGAAGACAAAGACAATTATTCCTTTCCTTTGTTCATATTAATTTTTAACATTTTGTTCCTAAAAATAATAATAATAATTTTATACCCAAAAAAATAGTTAGTGTTTTGTTAAATTTTATTTATTTTTTTTTTGTTGGCTCCTTCTGAGCAATATCACTCAACACTATGCCAACAAGTGGTGACCCCGACGATGAAAAGGCAAAAGGACAACAACCATCCGATATCTTACCCTGTGGTTCAAAAATGCCCTTACCTCAGAAAATTACTGAAGAGGAATCTGAAGTCTCAGCATTCTCTGGTGCTCACAATCGCTTGCCACCATTTCATAAAGCAAACCCCTCACTCTGGTTTGCTCATGCAGAGGCCGTTTTCTTCACCTCTAAAGTCACATCCCAAGTGATGAAGTACCAAGCAACGATGGCAAATCTCGGAATGGAAGTTCTGGAACAGGTTGCAGATCTCATCGACAGGGCCGATACCAACACACCTTATGATGACCTCAAAGCTCGCCTGATCGAAGTCTATGGAGAATCCGAGACTCGAAGAATCCAGAGACTATTGCAGGATACTCAGCTCGGTAACCAACGACCATCCCAACTTTTACGCATCATGCTTCAGCAAGCAGGCACTATTGTCTCACGGGAGATGGTAAGAACTTTGTGGCTTAGAAACCTTCCAAGTAGGATGCAAGCAATTCTAACAGCGACTGGTCAAGATGATCTTGAAAAGCTAGCAGCGACGGCAGACAAGATTGCTGAGATAGAAACCCCAGTTGAGACATTTTCACTTTCACAAGAGGAAGCCCGGCCCCAGCAATCATCATCTTTGTCAATAGCACCACCTTCGATTGACCAGCTTGTCATGGAACTTCGATCTCTTCGCACTGAAGTAGCAGAATTGCGCCAGGCTCATCGGTCACGGAGCAATGACCGAAATCCATGGAGGGATACTCGTAGCCGACCCCCAAGTCGTTCAAGTTCCCGTGGAGGACTGTGTTTTTATCACTACAGATTTAAGGACAAAGCCAAAAAATGTACAAAACCCTGCAACTATAAAGTGAATTTAAACCCCTAGGGCTGGCGAATGAAGCGGCTATCGCCTCAGCCCAACCACAACGCCGCCTTTTCGTTAGAGATAAGCGGTCAGGGAAGATTTTTCTTATCGATACAGGTGCTTCTATATCCACCATTCCTCGTAACCCTCAGAAACACCGATCACCGACAGATTATAGTCTCATCGCTGCTAACAACACCCGAATCCCAACTTATGGAGAGTCAACCATGATCCTGGACCTAGGACTACGACGATCTTTTCCTTGGACCTTTGTTATTGCGGATGTAGGGAAGCCTATCATCGGTGCTGATTTCCTTTTCCGTCATGGTCTAGTAGTCGATATAAGGAATAAGCAGCTACGCGACGGCACTACAGGTCTTACTGCATGTGGAACGGTTTCCATGGTTTCTGTATCTACCATATCAACCATTCCTGAAGACTGCAAATACTCACATATCCTACGAGAGTTCCCCAATCTAACCCGACCATCACCAATCAGAGGACCTTCACCCACTGTCGTCCAGCATCACATTGAGACAAAAGGAAATCCAGTAACAAGCAAATCCAGAAGACTTCCTCCGGACAAATATAAGGCCGTTAATGAACACTTCCAGCAACTAATGAACGAAGGCATCTGCAGACCTTCTAAGAGTCCGTGGTCTAGCCCACTGCACGTAGTCACAAAGAAGAATGGAACCTTGCGTCCCTGCGGAGACTACAGGATGCTGAACAAGCAGACAGTACCAGACAGATATCCTGTACCTAATCTTCTAGACTTCACCACACAGCTAGAGGGAAAGAAGATTTTCTCGACACTGGATGTAGTCAGAGCCTTCTACCACATTCCAGTAGCTGAAGAAGACATTGAAAAGACAGCTGTAATTACACCATTCGGTTTGATGGAATTCACTAGAATGAGTTTTGGCTTAAGAAATGCTGCCCAGACTTTCCAGCGGTTCTCAGACACCCTATTTCGTGACCTTCCATTCATATTTCCATATCTGGACGATTATTTTATTGCTTCAGCTGATGAAGATGAACACGAGCGGCATATTAGGGAAGTTTTCAAGCGGATGGACGATAATGGACTGACACTCAATGTAGCCAAGTGTGTCTTTGGGAAATCTGAAATAGACTTCCTTGGTTACAGAGTAAATTCGTGTGGCATTACACCCCTGCCAACCAAAGTCCAGACCATCGCCGAATTTCCACAACCCACAACTATCTGCCAGCTTCGCCGTTTCCTCGGTATGGTAAACTTTTACAGAAGATGTATACCTGACGCAGCTACTGTTCAGACCCCTCTGAATCGCTTGTTGCACAATACCAAGAAAAACGACAAGCGACCTGTACCCTGGACTGAAGAAAGTTTGGAAGCATTCCAGAAAACCAAGGAGAGTCTCGCAGCAGCCGCACAGCTAGCACATCAATCCACTCACGAGGAGTTATCTCTTGCCTGCGATGCCTCAGATATCGGCATTGGTGCAGTTCTCCAGCAGCGGAAGAATGGGATATGGAGACCTTTGAGTTTCTTTTCAAGAGCTCTATCACAGACGCAGAAAAATTACTCTGCTTATGATAGAGAATTGCTCGCAGTCTATGAAGCTGTTAAACACTTCAGGCCACTTCTTGAAGGATTGAACTTTACTATAGTCACCGACCATAAACCACTAGTTCACGCCTTCGAACAGAAGCCCACCAGCGCATGTCCCCGACGTATCCGCCAGCTGAACTTTATTAGTCAGTTCTCAACGGACATAAAGTATCAGCCTGGTAAAGAAAATATGGTTGCCGACACCTTGTCCCGCCTGGAAGAAGTACAACTACCAGATGATCTAGATGCTCTCGCGGAAGCCCAGAAGAAGGATCCATCAATCGCTGACCTCAAGAAGAACCCCAGTCTGAACTTCAAACTCATCGACATCCCTGGATTCCATGGACCACTTCTCTGCGAAATGTCCACTGTCAAGGCACGTCCATACATTCCAGAAGGTCTTAGAAAAGCTCTCTTCAACCGACTGCATGGCCTTAGTCATCCAGGAGTTCGAGCAACCAGAAAACTTATATCACAGAGATTCTTCTGGCCAGAAATGAACCGTGACATCGGAACATGGACCAAGTCATGTATACCTTGCCAACGGTCAAAAGTACAGCGGCACACCCAGACACCATTGGGAACATTTCCAAGAGCGCAACGGTTTGAGCATGTCCACCTGGATCTGATTGGACCACTGCCCACATCCAATGGAAATCGATATTGCCTCACAATGATGGACCGTGGAACACGATGGCCAGAGGCTATACCACTCCCAGACATAACAGCAGCCACAGTCAGTGAAGCATTTTACACTCATTGGATAGCTCGCTTTGGCACGCCCAGCAGAATCACAACGGACCAAGGCCGGCAATTCGAGGCTGAGATATTCCAACGCCTTGCTGTTCTCATGGGAATAGAGAAAAAACGGACAACCGCCTATCACCCACAATCCAACGGTTGCATTGAGCGCTGGCACAGAACACTGAAAGCCGCTCTCACTGCACACCTCGATACAGATAGGTGGTCAGAACTATTACCAACCGTACTCCTTGGATTACGTTCAGCATTCAGAGAAGACATGGGTGCATCCGTCGCTGAAGCACTATATGGTCAACCTCTTAGACTACCAGGAGAATTTTTCCATGAGTCGCCCATTCAGCAGGAACCAGCAGCTGCTCTTCGACTTTTAAAGGAAGATCTTGCTAAGCTTAAACCCGCTGAACCAAGATCAACCACTCGAAAGGTATTCCAGCATGAAGATCTGCAAAAATGTTCGCATGTTTTTCTGAGAGAAGACTCTGTAAGGAGTCCTTTAGTCCCTCCTTATTCAGGACCTTACCCTATCCTCAAGCGCGCTGAGAAACATTTTACAATCCAGCTAGGAGACAGGGAAGTGACAGTGTCTCTCGATCGTCTCAAACCTGCCTACCGTCTCATGGACACTGAGAACATTCCCAGAACATCTACTGAGGTAACACCAAAGAGCGACACCACGAACCATACTGCAAACATGAACAGAACTTCTGACGCAGCAAGATCAACTCCACCGCCCTACAGGACAAGATCTGGTCGTCAGGTACGGCTAAACACACGATTTTGCGACTCCGTCACTAGGGGGGGAGTAGTGTAGCAGAACATATGTTACTATTAACACATATGTTAATTAACATATGTTCACCAAAAAAAAAGACAGTGAAAGAAAAAACAATTGGTGTGTGTTATGAGATACTTGATAAACATGTTTTAAAAAAGTGTTTTATTGAAGTGTCTATCTCAAGCAACTGGTGTTTTATAAAATCATAGTCTTGTGAGTGCCAATTTTTATTTTGAACATTGGACTGCTGAAATTCCCTAACCTTCCTTAGCAGCTAACTTTCTGCTTAAGAGGCTATTGTGTTAAGGTGCATTACACCTCAGAAGACAAAGACAATTATTCCTTTCCTTTGTTCATATTAATTTTTAACATTTTGTTCCTAAAAATAATAATAATAATTTTATACCAAAAAAAATAGTTAGTGTTTTGTTAAATTTTATTTATTTTTTTTTGTTGGCTCCTTCTGAGCAATATCACTCAACACTATGCCAACAACCCAGTATGCTATGACAATATAATTAAAAACTTCTTGAAATTCCTTAAAGAGACGAATGACACTTTACCAGGACCAAAGCACCCTGCAATCAGATACTATAAAATGAGAAAAAAGAATAGATCCAAGAAAAATGGCAAGGGTGCAAGTGAATCATCCAACCCCCAGAGGGCGAACAAAGCAGCAAGGGCGAAACGTGCTGAGCAGTATAACTATGAACTAGCTCAGTACAACTATTACAACCGAAGGAAGAAGGTTGTCAATCAGATTATGAGTGCAGATTCTCCAAAACAGTGCCAGATTCAGCCGAAGAAAATCCTTGAACATTTTAAATCGACGTTTGAGCATGAGAATCCTTGCATTAGAGAAAGCTACATGAAGAGTCCTACAAGTCCTAACTTGATGAACATAGACCTGAAGATTGTCCACAATGCCATCAAAAGGACTTCAATGGACACTTCTCCAGGCCCTGGCGGAGTGCTAATTAGAACCATAAAGGCCCTGGGTGTGGCCCATATTCTCAAAGATATATCTGAGATATTATTGAAGACTGCGTACGTCCCAGAAGCACTCAGACAAGGCCGAACGATCTTGATATATAAAGGTAAAGGCCCTGTAGAAGAGATTGGTTCATGGAGACCCGTGACGATCTATTCCATAGTCCGGAGAATCATCGAAAAGGTGCTAGACCACGAGCTAAGGCAACAGGTTACCTTTCACTCTAGCCAAAGAGGATTCATTAAAGGGTTACCTGGTTGCCATGTCAACACTCGCATCATCCAAGCGATATTGAATGAATCTGCCAAGAGAAAGGATGATTGTGCTCTAGCATTTTTAGATGTGACGGGGGCATTCGACATTATCGGTCACATACATATTTTGAAATCTTTGGAAGCTCAGGGAATATCTCCAGACCTAAGAAGTGCTATTGCCGCCTTGCTTTGTAATAACGAAATAAGAGTTGTCTCTGGTAAGAAACAAACTGATGCTATAAAGGTTAAGCGAGGCGTGCCGCAACGAGGTCCACTGTCACCTGCCCTCTTCATAATAGGGATAGACCACCTTTATAAAGAAGTATGCGAACCGAAATTCGCTAATGAATTTGGCTACAAGCTACATCCTGATTCGGACTGAAAATTTAAATAAGCTTACGTCGTCAAATCTGTTAAGAGGAGACCAGAAACTCAATATTATAAATCAGTATGTTTTTCCGTCATTAACATTCCCTCTACAGACAGCTCCCTTGGTAAAACTTCGTCCTACTTTTCTGGAAGGAATCGATGTTATAATTAGAAGGTGCGTCAAAGCCATGCTTGGTCTCCCTGTAAATACCTCCAATGCCATGCTCTATGCTCCTCGAAGATTCAGAGGTCTGGGTCTTCTGAAGTGCGAATGGGAAGCTCCACTGCAGCACTGGTCAATCGCTCAGAAGTTGGATCGAATATCTGATGGACTATTTCAGACGATATTTGATTATGATAATGAGTCGACGGAATGCAAGACGGAAAATTAGAAGAACTCTGCGTGAAAATTCATTCGAGGAGTGGGCTAAGTGCAAATGGCAAGGCATTGGTGTGAGGCATTTCAAAGAATGCCCAAAGAGCAATCAATTTATCTATGATAAAAGACTTTTGTCAGGCTCTGAATGGACAAACGCCCTAAAATTGAATGTTAATTACGCTCCTCTGCGTGGCGTCCCCGGTGTAGCGGGAGCAGCTGATATTGGACCCCTTTGTCGCAAATGCGGCAGAGAGCCTGAAACTCCAGCCCATGTGCTGGGTAGTTGTCCAAACAGTATGCTCCTGGTTACTCGGCGACACCACAATGTGAAGCACAGGCTCATTGATCTTCTTGAAGGGATTGGCTACAACTGCCACGAAGAGGTGTACGCCATCGACGATCATGGATCTTCTAGGTACGCAGATATAGTCGCCTTTCCGCGGAACAGTAATTTGGCCTACGTTCTCGATCCGACGGTCCGATATGAAACAAACGATCCCGAGCAAGCGGAGTCAATTGACTTGGAAAAGAAAGGGATCTACTCAAAGTGCATTGAATATCTCCAAGATAAATTCTTAGAGAAATATGGATCCAGAAAATTCCTTGTTAAGGGTCTGTGGTTCGGTGCTAGAGGTACAATTCCGAAAATTACCTGCACTATCTTACAAGAACTAGGAATCCTGCCGGAACACCTACCTGTTATAGCTGAGTCAATAATTATTGACTCGCTAGGCATAATGAGCCAACATATTTATGGTCACTAACGGACATCACTCCTTTTATATATATATATATATATATATATATATATATATATATATATATATATATATATATATATGCAACAAACGTCGTTCCTTAGACTCCGCTGTTTCTAATGTTTTTGTTGTTTTTTTTTGTTTTGTTTTTTTTTATTAGAAGAACAATTTGTATTTTTTGGCGCGTCTAATGCCCACGAACTTTTGGAAAAAAAACAGAACAAATAACAAGATCAAGAAATGAATGAATGCCTCCAGGAATGATGAGCATGCTGTGTATCCAGCAACCCAATAAAGTTGGGCAGCCCACTTTATTATTTCATTAAATAAAGTTTTCTTCTTCTTCTAATAAAAATTTCTTTTTGTTTCTGTTTGAACAGATGCTGAAATCAACTGTCTTCGGCTTTATGAATACGGCTATAAGTGTCATGAAAACAAAAAAAATATTTTATTTCTAGACCTACTTGTTCAATATTGTTCATAAGTACATTGTGCCTAATATCTAATACTTGTAAATATCTGTATTTGTTAAAAAGTGTATACCTCATACCTAGTTGTAAATAACTACTTGTTAAGAAGTGTATATGTAAATTTCACCCAAATAAAGTCTCATTATTATTACTCTGAATTTACCTTTGTTCTTTTTTATCCACATAATAAAGTCATCTCTCTGTAGGCTGCTAGCATCCTATATGGATGGGGTCAATGTAACCCATCCATATAGGATGGTCGCAGCCTATATGGGTAGGCTATAGGGAAGCCAGTATCAGAGTGCCAGCAATCTAAAGTCTAGGGGTACGCACTTGAAAGAAGAGTGCTGGGCACTCTATTGTTGGATGCTATCTTCGGGTGTGAGAACTCTTCTATAGGATGCAGAATTAGCATTCCAGCACTCTATTATAAAATGCGGGCACTCTAACTAGTGGAATCCTATTTTAGGCTAAAATATGTGGAATCCTATTTTAGACTAAAATGTCCTATTTCAAAATACTGGCACTGAGTCACAGTTTTCAGGCTGCCGGCAGCCTGAAAGTAGATGCGAGCAGCCTGTTTTTTTTCTCCGTGTATGTTTTATTTTTCTTGGAACTTGGAAAATTATTAATTAATAATATCAAGCTTATCTTATCTATAGATATATATTTTTTTTTTAGAATAACTACCTCAACTTCAAATATAACCAAAATATATATTAGTGATTAGAAAGTAGGTGTAGCATGGCAAGTCGGGTAACAGCTAGTTACCTATAAACGTTTACTTGGAAGCCTATTGGCGAAAATTCTTAAGCGCTTTGTTTTTTTGGGATTAAATTCCGGAGAAAACCCTGGTTAAGGTACTTGCCTTTTCCTCTAATAACAATGATTATTTTCGAGCAAACGTTTATCAAAATCCCAACATTTTTAAAGTTGGATCTTACATTCAAATATCAACAACCTCCTAATTTTGTGACCTGTGAGTTATAAAGTTGACATTTCTTGATCATATTTTAAAATTGAGACATCGGTTCTGTATATGATATCATTCTACAATCAAATGGAATCATTTTTAAGGCGTTTTGACACCTAGGCCATTTGCGACGGGCTATCGATAGGTTGTCACCATTCCTAAACATCCATGATGCAGCAGGGGAATTCTTCCCTGAATGAAAAAAAAAAACGAAGGTGCTACAGGCGGGACTCGAATCCGCATCTTTCACATGAGAATCGAAGGCGTTAGCCACTAGACCATGGGACACTCTCAAATACAATATTTAGAGTGGTACTAAACATTTCTATCGGTAGTCTACTTTAAGCATGACCAAGTGAGGCACTTCTCATCTCTTTACATCCTATATCATCGCCTCAATATGTAAAGATATTTTAGGATATTTGAAAGAAGAACCAATCCTCTCCTGGCGCATGATCCTGGGACCCGGGAGGAGGTTAGCGAGAGACCGGTAGCAAGCCTAATTGGGAGCCAGGAGCCGAATCACTAACGAGCAACAGATAAAGCGGTTCTCGGAAAAAAATAAAACCTCGGACAGTTCTTTCATGGCGACGTTCGTTAGCAATTCCAACAGGACAACTTCCTAGATATGTCATCGCCGCTTCCACGACTTACGGAGCTTCGCAGGCAAATATATACAACTTCTCGGCTCAGCGGGTCACTTAGAGGCATTTAAGGAAATTTCGAATCTCCAGGCATTAAAAAAACAGAAAAATCAGTCCCATAACAAACCACGAGGGCCCAGAGGGGCAGATACTATAGAGGTGTGTGATTCTTGATCATTCGGCACACTAGGGAGATTTTCCCCTCTGCAGGTACCCATTAAAAAATTAATTAAAGGCTGGGTTGGGCCGTTCAGTTTCCCGCTCGAAATAGTTTAAATCATCGCTGGCCATCTCGCTTACAAATGACATTTTCGCCATATATTTATATACTTTTTTCGATAAGTGGAAGAAGTATTTTCTCCTTTATCGAATTCCCAAAGCATAACATGGCTTAGCTGGTGTCTTGTAAGATTCATTTCAAATGACATTTCACAACCGAATAAATAAGTTTCACCGAACAAAACATGGCAAATAGAAGACTTCTATTTGCCATTTTTTGTTATGTTAAATACACTTTGTGTATTTAATGCTATAATAAACGAAAATAAATTGAAAAGGCGGGCACATAAGCAGGTAGAATATTAAAAACCTACATTACTTATGAGGTGACCTGGTACATAGTGCAAAAGGTGTTGGCTATGGATGATAACAGGATATTGACAAATATTTCCATCTGATAATCGATGTATACGAAACTTTGGAGGGAGCGTTAAAAAGAGAATCTAAGTGTGTTTTGACTCCATTTTTTCCACCTTTCCCTCATTAAGTGCCATTCCAACGAAGTGCTGTTAGGAGCTGAGAGCGCGTCCTAAAATAAACAGGACTACAGTAGTTGTGCTGTGACGAACCACTAAATGACATCATAAAAAAGTGTGTAAGCTGTGAGAGTCGAGTGTGAGCCCGCTGACAGGACATCCGGCTGGCGGCTCGTTCGTTTGACTGACTCGGTCATGGTCGGTTAGTTGAGGATCGGTTCGTCTTGAAGACACTAACCTCACTGTTCCAACGCGCTAATAATCTCTTCAGTTAGGCCCTATTAGCACTTGAGGATGTGGCATTAGTTCACCACTTCATCGGCTCCTTCACCAAGCGTTCTGCTACAGCTGTTCATGTACTCTGATGTCTTTATTTTCAGAGAAGCAGGGGAGAATTGGCAGTAACCCTCATGGGCGTATATAAGAATGGAGGGCTGCAGCCCACACCGAAATTTTGATTTCATAGGTTAAAATGTTTAATAAAAACGTCAAAAATAAATTAGTTAAGATCAATTAGTTCAGAAAAAATATTTTTAAATCTAAAAAAAATACGAAATTATGGTAGAAGGTGTGAGAAACATTCCTGCGCCAAAATTGCGCATCTAATTAACTCTTCGTCCTTTGATGGAGGAAGGGTGTCGGCGTTTACAGTTATTTAAGGGTTGGAGTGCAAAATGAGTACAGAACAATACATTAATCGTATTTTTATTCAATTGATTGGCAGTTGAAGATAAGCCAATGTAATATTTTCTTCTTTCCGCGTATACTCCATGCAATTGGGTTAACAGTAAACATTAATTAACCGAGTTTATAGAGCGAATAAAGAGAAGGAAGCGGAAGCAAAATGCAAGTCGTATCAGATATTTTCAGTTATTATTTCATCTGGAAACGGAATCAGACATCGATTTGGTTGTCAATTAAGTTGTCAATTTTTACACAGAGGACATAAATAATGTTCTTAATCAGTTTCCACGGATGCAGCAGGTGAAAAATTATGTGCTCCTTCGTATGTAAACGCCTTTAGCTTCGTTGTTTCCCATCGGGCTAAAAAAGATAATTTCCAGTCAAAACGGCTTCAAAATCCAGTTCCCTGACAGGCGTCCAGAGCTCGGCTTTGCCTCTTCTTCCACCACCTGCCAGATATGACGGCGACACGCGGCAGCTGTCACGTGCCTAAATTCGCACCAGATTATCACCGATAAGCCCTAAGATCATCCCCACTCAGCTTGGCTCATCATCATAGGAACAACAACATTAGACTAGTTTCCTCACGATTTACGCCTTTTAGAGGCCGATTCCCGTGACATCTTCATTTTCTAGGGATCTAGAACGTGGTGTTTTTGACGCCGGATAGCCATAAATTTTCATCAGCTTAGGCTTAGTGGTTCTGAGTTGTTTTATCTTATTTATTTGACACCAAAATAAAATTTCCTCCAAGCAATATTTTCCGTTTAATTTAACTCAAAACACATCTCATTCCATAAAGTTTGACACGTTATTTTCTTATTCCCTATACATAATTATTCATGTGCATATATAACAAAAGTTCGAGTCATAGGAAGGTTGTCATCTCAGCACGTTTATTTTAATCCTTACTCCTATTGAGACTTGGAACACCTACAATGGAAGTAGTAAATTTTTTTTTTTTCATTATGATTTCCAACAATGATCCCAAATGTTTCAATAATGTTTTAAAATAAAAACAGTTTTACTGACTAGAAATTCTATTGAATTGTCCCTGTCTGTTTCACATACATTTTGATGCTTCTTCAGGGGCACCAAGTCTAATTAAGCTTCTGCTAGAAGGACAATGTACCAACTGAGATCATTTCCACGAGTAGCATCAGCTGTTAAGTGTGAACATTAAAAATCGAATGAGTACTTTTAAAATCGATATTCAGAAAAGGTATGTTAGTCTTTTCTAATCAAATGCAGTATGATAGTATTCCCTACCCCGTAAATGCTCTCAGCACCCCCCCCCCCCCCCATAAAATTATTTCCTATATAAGCCCGTGGGACGCTCCGTACACTTAAGAGAGACTGGATCATTTCCTCGACCACCTACATGAACAAGGGATCTTGTTTCTGATGTTGAACAACAGGAAGATGGACTAGATTTTTTATTAATGAAAACTCTACATCTATTGTTCGAGGAGCGGAATCAGCACCTGGATAACGTCGGAATAGAGTACACAAGTTTGCAATAATTGTAATTGTTTCCAATATGTACTTCTGTCATCTTTCATCATCATTCCGAGGTGTTCTCCTACCCTTAATCAAGCAAAAGGTGCGTGTACCTTGTGTGGGAAGGATGAGACATCACCATTATCGTGTGAATTTAAAGAATGTGTTCAGAACGGCTCCTTCATCATCATTCCGAGGTGTTCTCCTACCCTTAATCAAGCAAAAGGTGCGTGTACCTTGTGTGGGAAGGATGAGACATCACCATTATCGTGTGAATTTAAAGAATGTGTTCAGAACGGCTCCTTCATCATCATTCCGAGGTGTTCTCCTACCCTTAATCAAGCAAAAGGTGCGTGTACCTTGTGTGGGAAGGATGAGACATCACCATTATCGTGTGAATTTAAAGAATGTGTTCAGAACGGCTCCTTCATCATCATTCCGAGGTGTTCTCCTACCCTTAATCAAGCAAAAGGTGCGTGTACCTTGTGTGGGAAGGATGAGACATCACCATTATCGTGTGAATTTAAAGAATGTGTTCAGAACGGCTCCTTCATCATCATTCCGAGGTGTTCTCCTACCCTTAATCAAGCAAAAGGTGCGTGTACCTTGTGTGGGAAGGATGAGACATCACCATTATCGTGTGAATTATAGAATGTGTTCAGAACGGCTCCTTCATCATCATTCCGAGGTGTTCTCCTACCCTTAATCAAGCAAAAGGTGCGTGTACCTTATGTGGGAAGGATGAGACATCACCATTATCGTGTGAATTTAAAGAATGTGTTCAGAACGGCTCCTTCATCATCATTCCGAGGTGTTCTCCTACCCTTAATCAAGCAAAAGGTGCGTGTACCTTGTGTGGGAAGGATGAGACACATCACCATTATCGTGTGAATTTAAAGAATGTGTTCAGAACGGCTCCTTCATCATCATTCCGAGGTGTTCTCCTACCCTTAATCAAGCAAAAGGTGCGTGTACCTTGTGTGGGAAGGATGAGACATCACCATCATCGTGTGAATTTAAAGAATGTGTTCAGAACGGCTCCTTCATCATCATTCCGAGGTGTTCTCCTACCCTTAATCAAGCAAAAGGTGCGTGTACCTTGTGTGGGAAGGATGAGACATCACCATTATCGTGTGAATTTAAAGAATGTGTTCAGAACGGCTCCTTCATCATCATTCCGAGGTGTTCTCCTACCCTTAATCAAGCAAAAGGTGCGTGTACCTTGTGTGGGAAGGATGAGACATCACCATTATCGTGTGAATTATAGAATGTGTTCAGAACGGCTCCTTCATCATCATTCCGAGGTGTTCTCCTACCCTTAATCAAGCAAAAGGTGCGTGTACCTTGTGTGGGAAGGATGAGACATCACCATTATCGTGTGAATTTAAAGAATGTGTTCAGAACGGCTCCTTTATCATCATTCCGAGGTGTTCTCCTACCCTTAATCAAGCAAAAGGTGCGTGTACCTTGTGTGGGAAGGATGAGACATCACCATCATCGTGTGAATTTAAAGAATGTGTACAGAACGGCTCCTTCATCATCATTCCGAGGTGTTCTCCTACCCTTAATCAAGCAAAAGGTGCGTGTACCTTGTGTGGGAAGGATGAGACATCAGCATTATCGTGTGAATTTAAAGAATGTGTTCAGAACGGCTCCTTCATAATCATTCCGAGGTGTTCTCCTACCCTTAATGAAGCAAAAGGTGCGTGTACCTTGTGTGGGAAGGATGAGACATCACCATTATCGTGTGAATTTAAAGAATGTGTTCAGAACGGCTCCTTCATCATCATTCCGAGGTGTTCTCCTGCCCTTAATCAAGCAAAAGGTGCGTGTACCTTGTGTGGGAAGGATGAGACATCACCATCATCGTGTGAATTTAAAGAATGTGTTCAGAACCGCTCCTTCATCATCATTTCGAGGTGTTCTCCTGCCCTTAATCAAGCAAAAGGTGCGTGTACCTTGTGTGGGAAGGATGAGACATCACCATTATCGTGTGAATTTAAAGAATGTGTTCAGAACGGCTCCTTCATCATCATTCCGAGGTGTTCTCCTACCCTTAATCAAGCAAAAGGTGCGTGTACCTTGTGTGGGAAGGATGAGACATCACCATTATCGTGTGAATTTAAAGAATGTGTTCAGAACGGCTCCTTCATCATCATTTCGAGGTGTTCTCCTACCCTTAATCAAGCAAAAGGTGCGTGTACCTTGTGTGGGAAGGATGAGACATCACCATTATCGTGTGAATTTAAAGAATGTGTTCAGAACGGCTCCTACATCATCATTCCGAGGTGTTCTCCTACCCTTAATCAAGCAAAAGGTGCGTGTACCTTGTGTGGGAAGGATGAGACATCACCATTATCGTGTGAATTTAAAGAATGTGTTCAGAACGGCTCCTTCATCATCATTTCGAGGTGTTCTCCTACCCTTAATCAAGCAAAAGGTGCGTGTACCTTGTGTGGGAAGGATGAGACATCACCATTATTGTGTGAATTTAAAGAATGTGTTCAGAACGGCTCCTACATCATCATTCCGAGGTGTTCTCCTACCCTTAATCAAGCAAAAGGTGCGTGTACCTTGTGTGGGAAGGATGAGACATCACCATTATCGTGTGAATTTAAAGAATGTGTTCAGAACGGCTCCTTCATCATCATTTCGAGGTGTTCTCCTACCCTTAATCAAGCAAAAGGTGCGTGTACCTTGTGTGGGAAGGATGAGACATCACCATTATTGTGTGAATTTAAAGAATGTGTTCAGAACGGCTCCTACATCATCATTCCGAGGTGTTCTCCTACCCTTAATCAAGCAAAAGGTGCGTGTACCTTGTGTGGGAAGGATGAGACATCACCATTATCGTGTGAATTTAAAGAATGTGTTCAGAACGGCTCCTTCATCATCATTTCGAGGTGTTCTCCTACCCTTAATCAAGCAAAAGGTGCGTGTACCTTGTGTGGGAAGGATGAGACATCACCATTATCGTGTGAATTTAAAGAATGTGTTCAGAACGGCTCCTTCATCATCATTCCGAGGTGTTCTCCTACCCTTAATCAAGCAAAAGGTACGTGTACCTTGTGTGGGAAGGATGAGACATCACCATTATCGTGTGAATTTAAAGAATGTGTTCAGAACGGCTCCTTCATCATCATTCCGAGGTGTTCTCCTACCCTTAATCAAGCAAAAGGTGCGTGTACCTTGTGTGGGAAGGATGAGACATCACCATCATCGTGTGAATTTATAGAATGTGTTCAGAACGGCTCCTTCATGCTAAAGCATATTTATTGGTTTTGACTTTTTTTGATTTTTTTAAGTTGTTTTTTTCTAAAACAACGAACACTAATATCAATAGTTCACATCTATACGGCTTTTAGTATAGCTCTTAATTTGCATGGCAATATTTCAATAAAGGGTGTTTCTTATTGGACATTTAATGTAGATTCTAAAAATGTGGTCGTTATTTACGATACATTAACCGGAAATCCGTAAAACACAGTTTTTCATAAAAAAAAACAAAAAAACAAAAAAAAAACAATAGTTTTGAAAATAGACAAAAGTTTTATTAGCTCTGCTACATGTTGAGATAAAAAGTTCATTTTCGCGTCATTTAACTACAAATGACATGCAGAATAAACCCCTAAAGTTATGACATCTCAATACGGGATACACTGCATAATATGTGAATTAATGGGGTTATTTTTCTTTAATTACCAGTATATTAAAGCAATGTAGATAGAAAGACTTATAATAGACTATCAGTAGAAAAAACTATGAAGAAATAAAATAATTGGGATTTGTATGTTGTATGACAGAATTCCTTTTACAGAATATGCAAATTTTTTTCCGTCTTGAAAAGGTCTTATTGAGTTATTACCAGCTTATCTTGTCATTTTTAATTATTTTTCAACATTAATCGGTAATTTTAACTTAAGCTAAGTGCCTTGTAGTATGTAGTCTGCATGTGGAATCAATAAATTACAGATTATTAGTTACAAATTCAATTTAAGAAATGTTTGAGCCTGCTTTGATGGCTGGCTTGGTTCAGGCATCGAAAAAAATGTATCTATTTATTCATTTGGTTGGTAGCAATTAAGTATCATAATAAAGTTGTCCCAAGGCGAAGCCGCGCCTGTCCTACACTACCAGTCCTACCAACTTACTAATTGGATAAACGGAATGTGTCCAATTAAAGGATATCTTCTCCGCATGCGTATGTGTGCTGGCTCCTTTCCACCACTCCCCAACCACTACAAAACGCTCTCACACTGAGAATGGACACACACAGAGACACATAGAGAGTGTTGCCACTATAGCCGACACGAATAGAAATGGCGGAGAGAGATAGTCCTGTATCGTGACTAGCTGTGGGCCCCACATTTCGCTAATGAGCTGAACTCTATCTGCAGCTCGGGCTACTATCTGCTCTCGGCTTTCACGAACAACATCTTAATAGAACTTCTGCCCCAAGGCGCGGCTGCTGCGGTTCACGCCCTCTAATCCTCAATAAATACCTCTTCGCCATTTTCTTAAACGCCACAACATCCACGATCGTTCAACAAATTACATGCATCTTACTCAACTTTGTTCATACAGCTGCTGTTCAGGAGAAAGTCCGTTCTCCAGGAGCTGCGTACACTTAGCAAATTCTAACGAACGGCAGGCTGTTTATAAAACTTTGACATTATTATTGTGTTTTCCGAAAACAGTATAAAGGAATTTAGGAGAAGATAACAATTTATGGGTTTGTTTGCGAAGAGCATATCCAGTTACTTTGAAGTATCTGTAGTGATTTTAAACAGTGATTTTGGTACTTACTGATTAGCTTACAGGTTCTTTGCAGGTTATCTATTCCTTCCTTACATGTTATCTGAGGTTAGAAAGCATATTATATAAATATAGTAATCAAAAGTTAATATAGTAATGAAAAGTATTTAAAATCACTACTAAAAGTAACGTTTTTTGACTGCTACAACATATAAAATATGGTTTCTAACTAACCGTTAGATAACTTGTAATTGTAATACTTTTAGGCTTGCAAAGCATAAATGAAAATAAGCGGAATATATTTCAACAATCAATATTTATTAATAAAAAGGTTAATCTTATAAAAATCAATGGTAATTGTGAATTTTAGGGGCCTCCTCACCGATTTTTTGTCCGGTGGTTCTACAGCATATTTATATTTTATATTTATTTCGCATTATGGGCATACGTCCTATGCGTTTCCGCTCGCTACGCTCGCCCAAGAAGATATCAAAACTCTAGTCAATCCTACTCGCTAAAATTAATAGAATTCTATTAATTTTTGCGAGTTGGATTGACTTGAGTGTTAAAGTTTACTTTACTATCAGCAACAACAAATTGAATCGCCATACCGATAGCCAATAGAATAACTAATAAGTTATCAGCATGCGCTGAATCACTGTTATAATCACTACAGATACTTCAAAAGTAACTGGATGTGGTCTTCGCAAACAGACCCCAATTTATTTATACATTTTTTTAATGTATATATTTAATTTACAGAAATATTACAGTCTGCAATCAATTGTATTATGCAATTTGATACTAGTAGTTTGCTCAAGCGTCGTGTGTCCCCAGTTATCAGCCGAATCCTTGATAGAAAGGATTCTTAGGATAAACCTGAAGTTTACCTTACGCCATCCAATCATACTCTTCGATTAGCCTGGAGGATTGGAGGCGAATGAAACGATATCCTAAGGAGAGAAAATATCCGTCGATGTAATTTAAATCAATAACATTACATGGATTTTTGATCACTCCACTACACTTCACTGCCTAAATAGATCTTGGGCCACTTCCTATTAAGGCTTCTTGGTATTTATACAAATTAAGAATAATATTTGCCATTAATGTTCCCCTTTCCCAGGCTAATGTAATACACCACAGCGTTGAAATCCTCGATATTGAGTGTTGGACTTCGGCCAGTTCAGTGACTGCTACCAGATCGTAATCATTACACCTCAAACGCAAAAACCATTTCTGTACAGCGTGTCAGAAAAATAATAGTCATTCGTTGGCCAGATGATTCTGCAATGCGAGATAGGAAAAAATAAACCCCATATTGACCCCCGCAAAATTGACCTTGAAATGTAATTCAAGGTCAAATGTTTTTATTGCATATTTCGAATATACGAGTCATGAGCAATACAAAAGTCTACGGCACCAAAATTCCATAGGTCAGAAATGACTCCTTATGGTCAAAATGACCATTGACAACGTATACCTTGGCCATTACATTCGAATTGACAAATGGTGGACGATTTTGATAATTTTTTTTGTACGTGTTCTACTGACATTCCCTTACGCAAAAATATTTCGCTTGGGTTTCTTAAAACAGCATCTTCTAATATAAAAAATTATAAGTATATGGAACAACGGCCCTCTCAGCGGCATTCATTGAAGAACCGTAACTCCATTTTACAATTGTCAGGAATGCCTTCATGAGGTTATTCTCGAAGCTTACTAAGCGTTCATTGCCATAATCTTCCAATCAATCACTGAAATTACCCATTGTGGATTTCACAGGTCATGTATGATTTTCATGAACCAGCCAATTTTATTTAGTTAGGACATATTAACAGGTAGTAGACCAGAAATACAATTCGCCATAATTGGAGACCCCTTCACCAAATATATATATATATAATTTTTGAGGAAGGGGTTTACTTATATGTAGTGTCTTTTGTTCAGGGTGGTGCTTTTTTTTCGCTTCAATAATTAGCTTTTCAGGAATATCTGTCGAGATTCGAGGTTTCCTTTTAGGCCGGCTCTTATTTGACATTTTCCTTGTCTGTGCTTTTGGATGAGGCCTTACAACTTCAGGTGTAACAATAAGGGGCGACAGGTTTTTATTTATTTTTTTTTTTTTTTTTAGACATATGTCAACCACATGGGCGACAGGTTTGAAATTCTACACTGAGGATTGATAAAGTCAGTTTGAACTCATTTCATTTAGTATTTATTAAATTCATTTTGAACAATTAAAGCAACCAATATTAATTAGTTTTTAAAAAGTTTTAGCAGAAGAACATAAAAGTTAAATTATGAGTGTTGTACCTTTGACCTGGTCAAAGGAACGAGTCGTGGTCAAAGGTACAACACCATGGTAGTGCGAATTAAAAAGCATGCTACAAATTTTAGGGTTATGATTAATCATTTTCAGAACCTGCACTATATTTCTTATTATAATAGCTACTATATCAAATGATTTTCATCAACAAAGACATAACACAAAAAATATTATTAGGCAAAACATTATCAATAAATTACTCACATTTTTATGATAGAAATGAATAAATGTTATTTGTAAGAATCCTCTTTGACTTGAATAATCCAAAGTAGGTTACACAAGCCCTTTAGTGAAGGAGCTAAACACTAATTACACCAAAATTTATAAAATGTTGCTACATACCGCCACAGCCTAGGTGGTCAAGGGTACAATATGGTCAGATGTACAACACCTTCCCCTATATCGTGGCATAGATATTAGATTTTCGGAAAATATTAATTTTTTTTAGTCAAGTCAAGCGTAGGTCTTCTCTAAAACTTAAATAAAAAAAATTGATAATTGCGATTTGAATGGTTCTTACAAAACAAACGAGTTCTGTGTCTAAACATAACTGAAGAGTGACTTTGTATGTTGAAGCGTGGCACTGCATGTCCTAATCTCACAAGTTAGATTCTCTCTAAATCTGAACATTCTGAATCTGACTCGTCCACTCAACCAAATATGAGATCAACCCTTCCCGGATTTAACGTGTTTCTTTCAAACTTCAAAATTATGGACCTTAACGTGAAATTATAAAAATTATAATATACCTTAACACGTCTTAATTTAAGATGCCTGATGATGAACCTAAACAGGTTCGAAACGTCGCAATTATAATTTAAAGTTTTAAACAATTTTGGGGAGCAACTCCTCCCAGTTATTTCAAGAATACTAAGAGGATGTTTATTATTTAGTTTATTATTTTGTTTTTTATTTAGTTGGGAAAATATGACACAAACATAATAAGAAATTGTCGACGAAACATCACCTTGCCAGGAATGGATTATTAAAAAAAAAAAAATGTTTAGGGGGATGTTAAGAATTTAACTATTGATTGAAATTTTAATCAAATCTAACCACACCACGCCTATGGAATATTTTTAAATTAATTTTATATATAGTAATTATATTTTTCTCATAAATCTACCAATATGATCTATTTGACAAGTTGTTCTATTGAAATAGATCCCCTTGTACGCTATATGAGAGAAGAATTAATGTAGAACCCTCGATATCTTCATTCAATCCTGATATGAACACGGTCAGCCGTCTCGGAAGCTATAATCATGTTTGTTTCTTATGGTATTACAGCATTAACAAAAAAAAAAAAAATAATTCGAACATAAGACAGGAGATGAAGACGTCAAAAGATATAACTTAATATCGGGCACCTAAAGTAGTAAAGGATTATTTATTATAATGAAGGTCGTAGGAAATGATTTGTTCCTGCTAATGGCGGATGGAAGTGATTAGACGAGTCCAATCAATATGATAATAAAGTCGGGCGAAGATCCAAGTGTTACAACTAATTGATTTATTTGATTGAAACAAGTTCCAATGTGTTCTTCATGGTCCAGGCTTCCATCAAATCTTTCAGGGCTACTTTAGGACGGTATTCCCAATCTAAATCATTACTTGTAAAAAGGGTTATCGCTGGTAAAGCGATTAACAAAACATAAATTTAATCTGACATCGGTCTTATGTATGATACTCTATGCTTATTTTTCAGGTTCCTGTTTTAGCATATGTCATTGCGATAGCACAATTTCACACAAAACAGGACAGACCAACATCCGAATTGTGTCAAGCCTTATTAATTATTAAACACATTTTTTTTTTTTTTTGTTAACGGCTTATCAACAATTGGGCTATTAACGCCGGCCTACCTATAGGTACGCCTTTTATAATGCCAACAGCACGTGAGTCGATCGCCAATTCAGGCACTGGCCACGCTTAACTTCGGTATTTTTACAGAAAGTCTATTGAGTAAAAAGTCCGACTCGCAGGACTGCTTCAAATCTCTAGGCCTAATAGTAAAGGAAAAGTAGCAGTTATTGGTGGGTTTTGATTATGAAAAATATAAAATGAATTCTCACTAGACCATGAACAAGATCCATAAACAAAAATGTTTTTCGTATTTATTAACTAGAGTAGTACTTCGCATACGCAAAACTGTAGAAGGAAATTACCTTCTAAATGGTCATGAAGGATTAGGAAAAAATTCGATTGCAGACACCCACGCAAAAATCGCTGCTGGACAGGGACAGCTAGATAGAGGACCGATTCCACATGAAGACATAAATATAATCACTAAAAAATTTATTTTGGAATGCTGGGAACAATCTTGGATGATACTTTCGGACAGAAAACTACGAATGATAAAGCCTACCGTCAAAGATTGGCCATCCAGTTATCGAGCCAATAAAATGGAGGAGGTTGTATTGGCTCGACTTAGGATTGGCCATTCAAGACTTACTCACCAATACTTAATGAGAGACCATCGTGTGAAATTTGTGATTCAGAATTAACAATAATACATATACTTACAGACTGCTTAAGACGACATGACTTAACCATCCCTTACAAGATGTGTGAACTTCTCGCTGAAGGTAGCCAGTACATAGACAGTATCTTAACATATCTACAAAGTACAGGATTATACGATCTCATATGAAGGTCTCAAAGACAGATTAATGTAACTACATTCTTATCCCATGAATACGTTCACACTCAGAATATTTTATAGTTAAAATTTATTTTATTAATTTTAATTCCTATGGTTATAACTTAATTTGAAATAAATTAATTCTGCATTCAAATATGACAATTTACAATAACTTCCTGATTTTTTAGAAGACATATTCGGTGTGCTTATCGTCCATAAATAGAAGGAAATTAATTTAAAAAATAATAATTCAATCAGCTGCTAATTGCAAATATGAAAGAACAGAACCTGCAACTCTTTGCACGGAAAGTTAACGCCTTGAAACTCGCGGCCATCGCGCCTCAGGAGTTATAAACAAGAATGATATAGATGTTCCCAACATAAATGCTGCCATTTGAATGCCATCTGGCAGAAACTGGAATAGATCCAGTTGACAATGGTAGAACGACAACAACAAGATTATATCCGAGCAAGTTTATAAAATACAAGAATGCCACATCCCGTGTATTATCTGATGAGGATCAGCACATTTCAACGTATTTATTGTCAAATGACAGCATTTTAATAAAGTCATCAAGTTTTAGAAAAAGTATACCAAGCTCATTATGCAACACATTTACCAATGTTGATCACGAGTCTTCCTTTTATCTCTAGCATTAGAATAGAAGAGAGAATTTACGACCGGATGGGAACGTCAACGACGGCACAGCAAAAGCGAGAGAGCGACCAATTTCCATTGCTGATATTTATATATATATATATATTAATTCCGGAGGCGTTAGGAAGCGAGCATGAGAGGTCAGGTCGACGATTGGAAACGGTGCCAATGAGAGGAACGGGATCATCATAGCGGGTCAAGACACGAACCGGAAGAGGAAGTAGCTGTGTATTATAATACGCCCAGGAAAGTCATAAAGACTTGAAGATAGTCAGTAAAACAGCTGTTTTTATGTTCACCCTTCTTCGTGGGGTCGTGAGACTTCCCTCTGACCTACACTCTCCCACGGCACGGCGGTGTTGTATTTCATACTAGGCTTTTGCTATATCGTAAAAGTCATTTTTTTAAAAGTTTTTTTCCGCCTAAAGCTACTGATTAACTAAAATACTAGATGTCGCGTTATTTTATGCTCGTGTTACAAGAAGGAAATTACTCATTAGACTGAATTCATTATTTTTTTACATATTTGTGCTTTAGACTTCCGCAACTTCAGCGATGCACTCTGATAATAGTTGTATTACTTACAAAGTCAGTCCCAAAACCAGTGCGAAAAAAAAGGACAATAAAACATAAAAAAGATAATGGCCTAGATGCTGAAACGCCGTAAAGAATAAAATAAGCACTTCCAATTAATTAAAGGGTTCATTACAAAAACCAGCCAAGTCCAAAAATTGATATTTTGAGGTAAATACATTTTCTTCACTTCCAAAGTCAGCTTTACATATTGATATTATTACTGTCCCCAAAAAGCAGATGGGGCATAATATATAAACAAAAATAATACTATCTATCTACAAAAATAAGACAAGTTCAACGGCTTTCCACCAAAATGCAGACTAGTCCTTGGACCTGTCCGCTATTTTAGAATGTTTATCATTCAAAAGTGATTTGTAATTTGTCAGGATTACTTAATAAATAACCTTATTTGAGGATTATATTATTCAATGTTTCATTTAACTAAGATTTCTGCAAAAACCAGAGTCTATAAGTTTTTGTTTTATATTTTCTCTACTATCCTCTTAAAAAATATACTTACTGTATGTACTATGCAAGGATGTTAGTGGGACAATAGTAGGTATAAAAGCAATTTTCTTTTCATCCAGCACAAATGAAGCAACACATATTTTTTAAGTTTCTGAAAATTTTAGTTTTTGGACTCTCTTAGTTTTTTTTAATAACCCATTCAATTAATAGATATACGATTTTGAATTTTCTTCTGGATGAGTATCAATTTAAAATTTTATTCTATGTGTGCATCTACCAGGTGATAATATGTCAGGTAAGTGACATACCACATGAGCAAGCTAATACCACATCACTGGTATTTCACATCAAGTCCACAGTCTATCAGTATGTGTCTCGCTGCAAGATCCTCTTTACAATTTGTGCATCTACCAGGTGATAATATGTCAGGTAAGTGACATACCACATGAGCAAGCTAATACCACATCACTGGTATTTCACATCAAGTCCACAGTCTATCAGTATGTGTCTCACTGCAAGATCCTCATTACAATGTGTGCATCTTGGTCTGTCTGACTTTTGCATTAGATCTATGAGTCAGAATAGTTAGAAATTCATGGGGTTTACTCTAATTACACTGCACAGAACAGTTATACAACAAAATACCTTTCCTACAGACACTAGGAATTACCCACTTTGTCACACGTAAAACAAAATCTTACATAACAACATCAATTCCTCCTACGTGGCTTTTAAGATCATTTTAACCATTTGAACATAAAAAGAACCACTATTCGATTCCAGTATCTTCGGCAGGGATGCTTCTATTTATACAGTTTTATATACCTTCAATTCTCAAAATATGAACTAAAATTTGAAGAAAATGTAGTTCTGTCTAGAAAATGGTAATATGTGGACCAAAAGCTTCAGATTTTTCTGTCGTGGCCATATACCACTGCCCGAGATGCTATAAACAATGGAGTTACCTATATCCAGTGATGTGAAATACCCGGGTATTTATTCTTCAGGGTAAATACCCGGGGTAAATACCCGGGGTAAATACCCAATTTCATAAATACCCGGGTATTTGAGGTATTTAACTAAACTGATCTAAAGTAATCCAATATTGTAAAATGTGATGGATCTCGCCAGTTTAGAGGTGTTGCAACACTGAGAAAACAATAATAAATTATAAAATAAGACCACAGAGAGGTTAATAAATAATAAATTCCGTCTACCAATAAAACAAGTTGTTTGCCTAAATTTGATACTACTGTACTTCATTCACAAAAATGTCGCCTCAGTAAAAACTTTGGCCTAGGATTATCTCAAAACAAAAATTAAGTTACCTACTCATTGATCATTATCTTTATCAAAGTTTGTTGTAGCCTAAGGCTAAGGTGGTTTGTTTTTTTTTTATGAAACACTCTGTCATCAAAAAGCTATATTTTCATTTCTGGTGAGATTTCAGTTTCCTGTAATGTTGTTATTACTGAATGAGCATAATTTAAAATAATATTAACAATGATCACAAACAACTTAAAATGGTTTTGAACTATTATAATAAACTATAAAGCCTGTTTTTGACTCCTGATAAGTTTTCTAACAGGTTTAATTTTTTTAATTTAAATAATTCCTTAATAATTGAATAGGCTTCATTAAAACATTTTTTAAATTAATTACCCTTCTCCAATGTAAAAGTAATCATGACAATTCATAGAGATATGCATAAATTTGTAAATACCCATAAATACCCGGACCGACTTTTAACGTTCTTTAAAATATTACTTGGTTGATATTAATGTTTATTTAGTTTTTTTGACCAAATGAGTTAGTTTTAGTCCTTCTTTGCACCAATAAATATTCAAAGAAGTTGTATCACGCCCAAAAACTGAAAATACCTACTTTTTGGGTATTTACCTTCCCTGTGGGTAAATACCTGGGTATATACCCTATTTATATTTACCTAACCACTGGGTATTTACCCACCCCACATCACTGCCTATATCTATACTTGAATTTTTTGAGCTCCTTTAGAAATCTTTGTTGGCTTGGTAATGCTACCCTGAACATTCGTCGAAGATAAGTTCTGGTTCTCTCTTCCGACTGAGGAAGACGAAACCACCCAAACTCTCTAATTCTTTTTCAAAACACTGAATGTTTTTTTCGCCTCCTATAGTATCCTTTAACATGAGGAAGTATACTTCCTCATGTTAAAGGATGATGATGCTTTTATCGTGTTAATCAATTGAGTGCTTTCATTGCATTAGAAATTCCAAAACATATTTAACTTTGCATTCGTCCTACCCTGTTAGGAGCAATATTTATTCTACGTTCCTCCGCCCTAGCCAGCAGCACCGTCTTCGTTTTTATCGAGCGGACACTAGCAGTGCAGACCCAAAAATAAAAGAGCAGGGTCTCCCCGTGGTCTAGTGGCTAACGCCTTGGAGTCTCAAAGGGAGATGGGGTTGAAGTCCAGCAGGGATTTCTCTCTTTTCAGGACCAGTTTAGAAAATTGCCAGCTGCACCATGGACGTCGGCGTGCCGTAAAATAATAAATAAATAAGAGAAGAGTACAGTAAAAATACGTGGTGTAAGCAATATCCACCTAAACACCTTGGGGTTCACCTAAAACATCCATTAGTCCAGGGGCATCTGTTTTGAGGTGGATGTTGAGAGGGTGCAGGCTAATGTTTGCGGGAATATCTTGGTGATGTTAGTTGTCTTACTACAAAACCAGCTATGTCGATGATAACAATCGGGAATCTAATGGTAGAATGAGTCTTGAGGGTAGTTGTGAGAATATCTTGTCAAGCATCTTTAATTCTAAAGGAATCCACAATGAAGCTGCCATACTCTAAGCAAACGGACCATCAGTAGCCTTCAGCTATGGTAATGACCAAAGAACTACTCCCACCGACCGAGGTCTTCCATCCTCCGACCGCCCCCGACGCCATGACGTGGTAAATGGCCGTAGCTCGGAGGGAATTGAGACATCTCGTTACTTCCCTGACGACAATCCATGTATAATTAAGCACCCCTCGGAGAGGACACTAATAGGCCCGTCCCGGACCGGTGGGAGATCCCTATCTCCTACCAGCAGCCTAACTGGCTCCCGAATAAGGCAGCTTACCTAACCTTGGTATTATTCAGCCGCGCAGGCGCACCATGGAGTGGGCCTTAATCACGAATACCGGGTGCTCCTCGTTACTAACGACTCCAACATCAATAAGTTACTCCGGCTGTCCCGACTGAAGCTCGTCTACTCCCCGCAGTCACAGGACAATTGTCTCGGGGAACAAGTTAGCCCAAGGGAAGGGCCACAAAAACACGGCCCTTCTTAGTCTAGCTAAATTGGATCTCCTCTCGAATACTCATTAGATTATTTGTTGTCTTCTCAATGGCCCGATTATGCAACTGTCTCGGGTGCAGAGAAATGCAGCTGGAATTTGCACTAAATCAATGTTCGCTAATAGTAACATTTCCCAGAGGAACAAGACATCATTATTTGCTTTCGATATCGTGAGTTAGCCGAATTAGTGCTTGTATCGTTCGATGTTAGTTTCTCTAAAGAAGAAGAAAGAGAATTATTAATTTAGATGTTCGCTAAAGTTACAGGCATTCTTCGGACTCAGATATGTCGTCTCGATTAAACACAGAATAGGCAGAAAAATAAAAATTACCTCTCAAATACGATCCCAATCAGAAGTAAATTGGACCCTGACTATGAAGAAACGCCAAGAACTTGGACTCTGTCATATCGAAAAACCATAAAAATAGAAAAATGAAGGGTTATACTTATCCATCAAGCCATTTTATATGACTTCACGTCTGCCCTCGACCAATCTTGGAATTGTAATTTCATTGTACAGCGTTAAAAGCACGCGAAACTATGTTAATCAGTTATCATATTTAGCAGTGTTTCGACAGCTTTTGGAAGATTTTTGATACCGTAATCTAAATCTAAGCTACACAATAATGATTTGACTCAGAAGAATTGTACTCCACTCTTAGTTGAACAATTTGTGATTGGAGAAAGCCATTCGTTTCTTGACCTTTACTTTGTAAGGTTCTCTCTACCAGTTATTTCAACCTGTTAATTATTCTCTTTTTCTTCATCATTCGAGGTAAATATCCACATGATCACATAAAATGATTTGTAATTTCAAGGGCTTTATAAAAGTTTTTCCAATTTACATGATTAAAATTTTAAAATTTCGTTTTCAAAATGAAGTTTGAAGGAAGTTTACTTGTTTAGATCGTAAAATATCACGTAAAGTATTCTGTAGAACTAGGAATCTTGAGAACAGAACAAGACTACTAAAGTCGAGGCGTATGCGCCAGAGAGATTTGTTCTGCGGGCCCGGCGTCGTTGCGTCTGCGTCAGCAGATAGCTTGGCTTTCTTTCTATCCCCTCTACTCCGGACCTTGTCCTATACCCTTCGTATTTGATTTGGGACCTCATTGCGTTATTCCTGGTTTACGGGTTTACTATCGTATGATACTGAATCCGCCAGAACAATTCCGTCAGCGGGCCCGCTGTCGTGGCGTATTTGACAATTAACTAAATAGTAATTAACCCACTAAAAGTACACAATTTCAAAAGTTTCTTTGCTTCTTTATATTTTTTTTTTTTTTAATATCCTCGCTGAAATAACTATACAAAATGGAGACTTGAACCTGATGGAATTTTTTTTCGAAACCATCGGCCCTGACAGTGTTAAAAAGTGTTAATGTTTTTTAGAATGGACCTAAGAAATGATTTATGAAATGTAGAGATTGGAGAGGAGCTGAGAATAAGCTCGCAGCATTATTTTGTACAGTTTCTTAAATATTTCGAAAATGTTTAGAAATTCGTGGTGATAACTATTCAGCTTACTAAAGTTCCTACTAATAAAAAATCGTAAGCTAATTTCTACACAGCAATCAAAGTCAGAAAAATCACAAATTATTTTTATTATAATGGAAAAAAAAAAAATGATTTCTATAAAACCGAAGTGTATGTTAGAGTAGTTATTCCTTAGGGAAAACCCGCTTAATTGCCACAATTTAATATAATTTAAAAATGTATGTAAATCAAAAGATATCTGTTAGAAAGTTCATCACATTCAGAGAGACTTACAACCACTGATGAATGATAAAATGTAGTCAGAAAGTTAGCTGAAAGCTCTATCAGAAATATATAGAGTTCTCGATGAGCCACTGCTGCGCTTGACACATAAATAGGAATAAAAAATTGTAAATTATGTGCCTTTCTGAGTTTATCTTAATTATCTCTGAAGTATTTTGCTCGTTTCTCCTCGCTTTTACGACCTTTTTACTGCTTTGGCGAAACATTTATAGATTTTCATTCTCAACTCATGATATGCACACAAATTATCTTCAAATTCATTCATATTAAAGATTTTTTTTTTTTTTTGTTATCTCATTTTATGTTTCATTCAAGGAATACATATTAAATATTATGTATGGGGAAGGATTAATTATTTATTTTATTTTAATTCTACAACAATTTTTTATTCAAGTTTTTTTTTTTACAATTATCTATTCTATGTGTGTAAATAAGAAATAAATAAAATACAAATGGAATCTTAATTTAATTAGTGTTCAAAAACCAGTTTGTGGAAAAACAATCTGCTCAATAATGCCAAATCAGCATCTGCTTATCTTTTCTTATGTGTTAATCTTTTCTAGTTTACTTGCCTTTGATGCGTCTATAACACATATTTATACAAGGATATTTCTTGTAAAAGACTGTATGATTTACAATTTTCAGTGTTAAGTTTTTTTTTTGTTTTTTTTTATTTATGTATTTGAAATGTGTACAAATTAAAAGTACAATTATCAAGTCTGATGATACAGATATGCTACAAACAAAATGAAAATAACAAGAAAAGTAAAATAAAATAAATCAATAAACAATTTGAAAGAAGCCAACCATTGTTGGCACTTCCAGAGCTGTGCAAGTAAATATTATAATGATCCCTATATGATCAGATAAGTAAATTATCTTGGGGCCCCTGTCTCTTAAGCCGCCTGGGAGGATTGTCTGGATGGGATTGGGAAGATAGGGATAGACCTTCGGGATTAGGATGGTGAGACAGTTTGGAGTGGAACGGGTTTTAGCAAGGTCAAGGACAAATGGGATGTCAAGGTCATTGTGAAGGGTTTTGTTGGAAACATAGAAAGGGGCATTTACAATTTTACGAAGAACTTTGGACTGGAATGCCTGTATTCTGTTGATGTTGGATGGTTTTGCAGATCCCCAGAGTTCAAGTCCGTATGTCCATATTGGTCGAATGATTGTTTTGTATATCGTTAGTTTGTTCTGTATTGATAATTTAGATTAGGGCCCACGGAGTCGTCTAAGTAGTCCGTATCTTTTGTTCAGTTCTTGTCTTTTCAGTCTCGTGTGAGGGTTCCATGTCAGTCGGCTGTCAAGGTATAATCCTAGATATCGAACCTCGCTGGATACTGGTAGTGGAGTGTTTTTGAGGTAAACAGGAGGGTATGATCTCCGGTTGAGAGGGAATGTCACTTGTTGGCATTTTTCTGCGTTGATCCAGTGAAAAGTAAAACAATATTTTATACCACTTAATTTACTCCTGAACAATTGGTATTACCCGGGAAGTCTCATGAGTATATGTAGCTTTTAAACGAGTTTTCTTTTTTGCCAAAATGTACCATGAACTTGGTGCATTTAGGTTGTGAAGATATCTGTAATGAAACTCAATTATCTGTAGTTTATTTGGTGTAGAAAAAAAAAGTAGTGGAAGTTGCTTTCCTATAAATTTCATCGCCGTACTCGGCCGTATGTGTGCACAGCCTAAAAAATGAAGGTGTCAATTAGCGATGCAATTATTTTATCCAAAACAAGTTTACCATTATGATTTTCTGCAGAGAGTTGTCGAACAGTTTGAGATAGCAAGTAACTGAGCATTTACAGTAAGACCCACCTAATATCTCGTGTAAAAATGTCAAAATTTATTCGTTATAAGCAAAAATTTTAATAAAGAGAAATACGTCGAGATCAGTTAACAGTATTACATTATCTCTTAATTTATTCAACTCAGAACTCGAAAATGCATTTAGAAGGATACATATCTCTACCTACCAATTTAGTAAAATATGACTTTTTTAAATTGAATACTTGCTGTTTTTCACGGTTTTTGTAATATAAAACCTGTTTATCTTCCAAAATATTTATTCCATCTAATTGGTTCTCGTTCGTCTCAGCACTAAAAAATACCTTAAAAATGATACCAAAATCATAAAGATTCAAGTACCTAGAGGTTTGTTTTCTAAAATCGGGCGTTTGGCACCACTGTGCACCGTGTGTCAGAATATGTTTTATCAATAACTTTATATTGGAGTCGGCACAAATCGCTCTGTCCTGTCTTAACATAATGAAAGTGCGAATTGACCGAGTGTGGCCAATCCTGAGTTGGCATAATGTCACTGAAAACGTCTGTAGTAAACATTATATTTACATTAATTTTGAATGCTAAGCAACTAAAAAAAGTTTGGCTTAATTATATTTTATATACATGAATAAAAATGTATTTGTATTTCACTTATTTGTTAATACGGATATAAATAAATTCGTATTCATAAGTGTAAATGCATAACTATTTAAATTCACAGGTATTCTCAAATTTAACTTGAAATAAAAATACATTAACAGGAAAATTTTTAAATATTCACAAAAAAATCTTAATAATCACACAAAAACAAGTAAATCCAAAAAAAATCACATTTAAATCTCTGAATACAAATATAAACACATCATAAGTTGTCAGTATAAATGGATTAACAACATGATTTTGCGTATTGACGATCTATTAACATAAAAATTCCGACTCGCAGGAACTGCATCATCTTAGCGCGGTTCCCTTCTTATCCCCAGTCTCATTTGGAAAGATTAAAATAAAAGCAGTTATTGTTTTGGTTCCACTTTTCTTGAAAGGTCTTGATTTATGATCTTACCTGGATGGGTCGGCCAACCCAAGAAAGGCCACCGCTAGGCAGTTGAAAATTGTCACAAGGTCTTCGAATCTCTCTCGAAGCTATATTTCTAACAATAAATATTTTTTCTTATTTTACTTAATACGTTTTATTGTCAAATACATTATCCAACTATAAGCAATTAAAAAATAACAAGAAATAAAAACAGACAAAAAGAACCGTTCGAATAACCGAAATCAATTACTTTAAAGTTGTAAGCACTTATTTTCCTTGATCGATTTTACGGTATATAATTTGTAAAGATTTCAAATAAATAAATACAAAAAATAAAAAATAAAAACGTAGATCTGATGAAGGCTTCGACTTTAAATCGAAACGTTCACAATATTAACATATTTCTATATTAAAATTTAGTTTCATTGACTAAAAATGGAGCTCCGACTATATCCAAAGCGGTTAATATCACACGCATCAGTCACGTCATGGTTCAATCACTGTACCATCAGCGGCCAGTATCAGGCAAAATCGTTGCTAAGAAATTTCCTTTTGACAGTTTATTCACCGAAGCGTCAAAAGGTGATGTCTTCTCGCAGATATTTGTTTCGACAGACGACTTTGCCGGTTCTGAATGGGAACAGTAACGTCAGCGTGACGTGACTGATATGTTTGAATATACCTTTAGGAGGTTATGTCTTGTACTGAAACACTACTTCAGTCATTTCGGGTCAATTTACACTTCTTATCTGGCTAGTATTGCGTCTTTGTCCGCAGTCGTTGGGCATTTTTTTCATGTTTTGGTACGTATAGCATTTTGCATGGTGTGTTGTAGGTTCGATGCGTAAATAGATGCTCAAAAATTTCTATGCCGATAGGATTTGTTTAGTATATGTGTTAGGAGCGTAAACCACTTAATGAGTCTGAGCATACTGTTATGCTCTGTGTTGTAGTTTGTACTCTAGTTTGGCGTAATATCTCAGCGGTGTACTCGTATATATCAGGTCATGCTATAAGTAATTTCGGTTTTTAATATTCTGTCTGTTTATATTCCCTTCTCTTCCATTTATTTTTGTTTGAAAATTTTGTTTATTGTAGCATTAAATACACTTCTATTTATAATGTTTTGGTTGGTGAAGCTTATTAGGTTTATTCTGTGCTGAAATTTTATTTGAAATAGACCTCCCAAGACGCCACTTATGCCATGTTTTGTTTTGGGAATTCCATAAAGGAGAGAATGCTGCTCTAAAATATAGAAAACTTTTATAAATATATGGCGAAAATGGCATTAGTGAGCGACAAGTGCAACGGTGGTTTGAAATATTTCGGGCGGGAAACCGCAAGCTTGAAGACAAGCCTCTTACTGGTTGAACAATAGAGCTTCACGATCAACTCCTGCAGGCTACTGTAGAAGAAAATCCTGTTGTAACAGTCGAAGAGCTTGCAGAAAAACTTGGATCGACACAATCAACAGTGCACCGACATTACCGGATGACTTAATGCTTGTGCTGACGGTAGGGTAATATTTTTCCTAATTTATGGTAGCAGTTGCACTGACGCCTTAGTCCATCTTAGATCCATCAATGAATATGCAAAATCGTGTGTCCTTTTTGTGCTTTTTATTTTTATTCATTTTTTAGTTCAAACAAAATAGCGCACAGAATGCACAACTCTAAAGAGTTAGTCACTGACCATTACTTATATGCTGAACAAAACATAACTGTAGCTGCTATATGTTGGATATTATCTGGGACTATCAGTCTATGGTTCAAATGCTACTAAAATATGACTACAAAGTATGTATGCTACTTAATCTTTTTGCCCCTTACCTTTTCTACTGATAGTCCTTCATAATATCCAACATAAAGCAGATACTGTTAAATTTTATTAAAAATGTCGCTTGGCACTATTTTGCCCCGGCCCCTTCAATAGTTAAGTTCAATTTTTTTTTAATTATAAAATAATGAATTTCTGTCATATCTTTCAGATTTAGGGTTGATCTTCTAATTTTACGCGCTCACTCGGAACTTATATCATATAAGCTTCAAATAAAATTCCCAGAGAGCACTAAGAGGGTGGTAAGAGACATTTTTCAAGAGGAATGGGAAAAAAGAGGAGAAAAACGATAAGGGTGTTTAAGCTTTTGGAGTTTTCCCCTCATTTGGCTGCGGGGACCTCCTTGAGTTATAACCTCACCTTTATCTCTTCCCACCTCATTCTCTCTCTCTCTCTCTCTCTCTCTCTCTCTCTCTCTCTCTCTCTCTCTCTCTCTCTCTCTCTCTCTCTCTCTCTTTCTCGCATAATTAAGGCACCTCTAAATCGGCCCTACTTTTTGAGAATCTTCCGCACATTTCATTTTCCTGAAAGTCCTGCCTCCATTGCGAATAGCCCTATGATTTATGTAGCAATTAAAGTGTTATACTTTTCCTCGGCTCTGTTTTCCACCTTGGTCCTGAAAAGGCCTAAACGGACAGTAAATGACCCCAAAAGATATTATCACAACCATTAGGTACTTCTTTCATACCTCGAGATACGGGCGATGATGTGCTTGCAACTTTAGTTGTTGGGAATTGTAAAACTTGAATGAGCTCATTTTTGTCTTCTATTTTTAATGCCGGGAGAAAAAAATTAAATTAATGTGTGGCAATTATCAGATAGGAAGAAGTTGAAAATTAGTTTTCAAATTACCACTTTAACTTTAATGTTTTTTAGTTATGACAAACTGCTAGAGATTTTAATGCCTTATGGAAAAAAAAAAAAAAAAAATCATTCCTAACGAATTGATTTTTTATAAATTTCATATTTTACTATATAATTGATTAATTTAAAGGCTCAGTGCCAAAGATGACTAGCCCACATTTAGAACAAACTGAGACAATTGGAGTTAAAGCTAGGAAGAATCTGGAAAAAAAAAATAGTGTTTGTGACAGAAATGATTTAATTTTTGATTGGCCCAATTAAAATTTCTATCACAAACACTAATGTGTTTCTTCTAAGCCCATTTTTAACTCCAATTTTCTCAGTTAGTTCTAATTGTGGGTTAGCCACCTTTGGTACTGAGCCCTTCATATAAGCAGACACATAGTTAGGAAACTTTAAAATCATTAAATAAACGAATAGTTGGAAGAACTTTTTTAGAATGATCTTAAAAATTAATAGTAATGTTGATAAAAATGTATTAATTACACTAAGTAATAATTTTGCGATGTTCAATGTTTCAATTCAATCTAACATGACAAAGTCTGCCGGGTCATCGAGTATTTGTATAATATTTTTTTCACCATCTTTACCTAAGTAGCATATATAAAATAATAGATGTGGTAAGCCATACAAGAGTGGCACTGCATTTGCATGATTATGGTTGGTGCCCATCTTCTCCACATTATAACTTGTAAATAGCCTATGTTGTCCTCTCCTTCATCGGAAATTACAAACTACATTTGCATGATAATGGTTGGTGCCCATCTTCTCCACATTATAACTTGTAAATAGCCTATGTTGTCCTCTCCTTCATCGGATATTACAAACTCTCCTATTATGGCACATTTAATATTAATAAATAATTCAATCGATTTACAATATATTATAAAACTTATTACATTAAATACTCATATTTCTCTTGTGGGAAGGGTACTTAAAAGCAAAGATGTGCCTTACATAGTATTACCAGAGATTCATGAGGCACCTAAACTTATTTATCTCATATTTTTAAAATTATTATGAACAGGTATTATGTTAATTTCTTTAAGACGATGTTTAGCATTTTATTTCAAACTCTGGATATTGTTTTGTATTGACTCAAAAGCCCTGAGGATTTAAATATATTATTTCAAAGGCCACAATTACTGTAACCGTAGAGTTTCAATCAGTAATTCTTTCCAATGATTAGACAATTTCTTCAGATTTATTATCGTTATTCATAACCTCGTTGTATTGATACACATCCGTCAAGAAGAGCATTTTTGGAAAATGTTTGAATAGTGTAAATAAAACACAATTTGACATTTTAATTCATGATATATTTTTCTTCGCTATCTATAATTTTTCGCCTGACCTAATGTGAAAGACTTTAGTGTATTCTGTTTAGAATTTCAAATTTTCTACAGTTAAATATATTGTAATGCACGAGATGAGTAACTTTCGGGGAATGTCTGGGGAGAAAGCCGGATGCGGGAAGATCTCTCAAATGAATTCAATAATTTTTTGTAGTGTTGTTTCTGATAATGCAACGCTTTGTTAACATTCAACATTCGCGAGCGGTTATTAATCCATAAATTCTTCCACTTGAATTGTCGTCACAAGATTTTTAAGAACGTCGTCATGAAAATTAACTGGATTTTTTTTTTTTTTTTTTTTTTTTTTTTTTTTTTTTTTTTTTTTTTAAACAAAATCCTTGTTTAGTATTGCTTCCCGTCTCATCCTTAAGTTATATTTGTAATATTTTGTTTATATGAAGTTAACTTTTATATCGAGTTAATTAATTATTTTATTTTATATTGAGTTAATTAATTAAACTGTGTGATAATAAGTATATGATGTATACGGAATGTTGCATTTAATATTGTCATTGTATATATGTTATGGTTATATTGGCTGCGTCGCCTTTGTTGCGAGAGCTCAAGAATAAATAAATAATAATAAAAAAAAAAAAAAAAATTAATTGCTGCAGACTAGGAAGATTTTCTACATGGAAATACATATATAACACAAGTAAAGATGGAATGATTGGGATTCGGCTAAATAAACCTCAATATGATTTTTGTTTTAAAAAAATCTATATTTCGGACGTTTCGGCTACTCATTGGTAGCCTTCGTCAGCTAAAATGACAAAAAAGAAATTAATACAGAAACAAACAAGAAAAATTTATAATTGTGATAGGTAACAGAACTATAGATACAATTTAACTTATAACAGAACATATCGTCTTAAATTCTTAGAATGAGTAGAATGAAAAAGAAAATAGGTACAGTAATTGATTTTAATAGTAATTAGTAACATTAATTGATTTTACAAAGAAATAAGAAAACTATATACCAATGACAAATATAGTAGCTAATAGTAACATTAATTAATTTTACAAAGAAATAAGATACTACATACCAATGGAAATGCCAAGCGGCAGAGGAAGACCAAGGTTGGCAATTAAGTAACCATTGTGAAAGTGTCTAAGGAAAAAAGGAATCTGCAAGGGGTATATGTAACTGGAAACAGCAAGAGGTGGGGGAAACGGGCGGTAAGGATCAAACAGATGTTTATGACATTTTATGACAGGAAAGGAGAAAAAGGTGTTAATGGAAGGATACCCAAGGGGCAAGGTAAAAATCTAGGTAGGTGGTCGGGAGAGTATTTGGAAAATATTAGCGTACATAGGAGAAATGCCTTGTTGGTCAGTTTTGTAATTTATATTGTTTTTGTTTAAGTTTATGTGTACACATTCCGAGATCTGTAGTCTTTTTTTGTTTCGTTGTGTAGAAAGAATTTTCGTGTCGTCGAAGTTAAAAGTGTGTTTTTGTGTAATGGCGTGTTTTGCAAGTGCAGATTTATCTATTTCTTTATTAGTGATGGTTCGTTTATGTTGTGTAAGACGTGAGTGAATGTCATTTATGGTTTCTCCTATGTATACACCATTACAGGAAGGGGTTTGGCAAGGGACTTGGTAAACACATCGGGTGGTATGTTCAAAAGGGATGAGATCTTTGAGTTGGGTGTAGAGGGTTTTGAATTTGTTGGTAGTTTTCAATCCAAAATTTAGGGAAGGGTAGGATTTTTTAATTGTCTTTGTAAGTTTATCAGTCAGTCCAGGTGTAAATGGTAGAGATCGGAACATTTGGGAGTTAGGGAAGAATTGGGAGAGATAGTGTTGGAAAGTTGGGATTTTACTTTTTTAACAAGGGATTTTATGAGGTTGGGGGGAAATTGGTTGCGTGCCAATATATCTGAGGCGATATTAATATTTTTATTGTGGAAGGAAGCATGGGATAGGGAGAGGACTCGGCGAAGGAGATTTCTGGCTACATTAATCTTGAGGTGGTAAGGATGGGATGAATGAAAATTAAGTAACCGTCCCGAGTATGTGGGTTTTGTGTACCAGTCAGTAATAATAGTACCGTCAGTCTGTCTAATTAGTAAGATGTCCAAGTATGGGAGCTGTCTGTCCTGTTCTATTTCGACGGTGAATTGAAGCCTAGGGTAAAAGGAATTGAAACAGGTAAGTATGTCTGTTAGTGTGTTAGGGTTTATCATCAGCAAAAGATCATCTACGTATTTGCAGATGAATGAGATGTCATGGGGAAACTGTGGGACGAGGGAGTTGAGAAGATCGTTGAGAAGGATTGAGGATAAATCGGGTGCAAGACAATTGCCCATGGCTAGACCTTCAATTTGTTTATAGAATTTCCCATCATATTTAAAAAACCCGCTGTTAACACACAGTTTTAGACTTTCTATAAACAAATCAAAGGATAGAGGGCTATGGAGTTGTAGGGTGGGCCAATGGTTTTCGATTATTTCTAGCGTTTTGGCTAATGGGACGTTAGTGAATAAGGATGTGGCATCAATAGAAACTAAAATGTGGCCGTGGGGAATGGTTAGGTTGGATAATTTAGAAATAAGGTCAAAGGAATTAGTTATATCATAGGGATTATTATGGCTAAGTATTTGTAATGAGGGAAGAAGGAATTTACTAAGGCTGGAAGAGGGAGAATCTATATTGGCAATGATGGGACGAAGGGGATTTCCAGGTTTGTGGATTTTGGGGAGGCCATAGGCACGCGGTGGGAGGGAATTGTGGGAAATTAAGAAGGACTTAGTGGATTTGTCGATTTCGTTAGAGTTAAAAAGTTTGTGAATGTGTTCGTTGAATTTTCGTTCTTGTATTTTCGTAATGTCCTTAGGAATGGGTAAATATGTATTGGTGTCGTTGAATAAGTTGGTCATTTTTTCGTTGTATTCTGTTCTGTCCATGATGACGGTCGTGTTTCCCTTGTCGGATTTAGTACAAATTATATGTTGTTCATGTGTCCGTAAGAAATTTTTGGTGTGTTTTAGGTCTTTGTAAAAATCAGTGGAAAGGTGGGAGTGGCTGGGAGAGGGAATTTGCAAAAAATTGGTGATGCTGTTAACTATTTTAGAGCGGGTTTGTCCTTCTTAATTTCCCACAACGACGATATGTTCTGTTATAAGTTAAATTGTATCTATAGTTCTGTTACCTATCACAATTATAAATTTTTCTTGTTTGTTTCTGTATTAATTTCTTTTTTGTCATTTTAGCTGACGAAGGCTACCAATGAGTAGCCGAAACGTCCGAAATATAGATTTTTTTAAAACAAAAATCATATTGAGGTTTATTTAGCCGAATCCCAACCATTCCATCTTTACTTATCACCTCGACGGCTAACTATCTAATCATCATGATATATAACACAGTACGTTCGTATGGATTATCGAAATTAATTTTCTATGGGTACTATAATGCGTCCGATGTTTACGAAAATTGGATACAGACTGAGTAATACATTAGTCAAGCGAAGGTAAGTGTCGAAGGGTTGGAAATGATAGTCTAGTAGAGAGTCATAGCGAATCCCATGTTTTTAATGTACACTTATTGTCTGACCTAATATATTATGTGTTTAGCCTTCTTATAAAACTAAGATTTTTCTCGTACTCTTAAAATGAAGGTAACATTTTTAGTCACGAAAGGTAAAAAAAAAAAAAAAAAAAAAATCAGTCCTGTAAGAGGCCACTAGGGCCCTGAGGGGCAGATACTATAGAGGTATCTGATTCATGACCATACAGCACACGAAGGAGATAGTGTGGTCAGTACTATGCTCCGGATTTTCCCCTTGGCTGCTTCGACTGCTAGAGTCATTAGCACCCAAGGTACCCATTTTTTTTATTTTTTTTAAGGAGCATCGACAATTCTTGGCCATTAGCGCAGGTACCCATTATTAAATTAATTAGAGGCTGGGTTGGCCTAGGGACGGTCAGGGTGGCCGAATTCAACCCATGAACGAAGACACTAGAAGAAAAAATCTTTAGTGCTTGCTCGGGATTTGAAACTCAGGACCTCCAACTTATTAGTCCAGTGCTCTACCACTGAGCTAACCTCACCCCCCCTCGAAAGGTAAGCTTCTAGAAAATATTCGGGGGGGGGGGCAGATTAAAATACAAAAACGTTTTTGAACTAGAATGATAAGGGCACAATTACATTTGTAAGCTCTTAGATAAGGATATCAGCTTATATCTTCCTAGAACCTTCTACATGCTTGAGGACTGGGTTGTCACATTTTCGAGATATTCATCACCTCTTATCGGGATCGAACACTGTACTCTAATCACTGCATGTGCTCTACTTAACACGGCTATCTTCCGAAAGTAGGTAACGTAGGAGTAATCCGAGAAGTTTTTTTCTGAGTTTTGCTTTATTTTCTTTATTTGTTAATAAATTATAGTCGTGCTTTAACAGATTATTAGTCGGTTAGCTGTCTGTTCTGAACAGCTTCCTTCAACTCCTCAAATAACATTCAGAAAACCATAGCTTCCATAAAATAATTGCTCCGTCATCTTGAACAAAAAAAAACAAAAAAAACATTAGATACATTTTATGATTATTTTACGCCATTCAAAAGCGACATTTTTGGCATTTTTTCCTTTCTTATGAAATACAATGAGTCAAACTTAATTAAAAGTATTGATAAATTAGATAATTAATTTATTAATTTTTGTTATTATCATTTATTTTCTTCTTCTGTTTTTTTAAGCACACCCTTGCTTTGGACCTCTCCAAGTAAATAAATAAATTTAACAACACGATATCACAGAAAGGTCAAAGTTTAGTTCATGTTCCTTTTAATGACATTCATTAAAATAGAATTAGTCATTAGTCATGATTTCGCAAGTGCAAGTAGACTTCATTGGCTGAGAACTAAAGATCCGGGAGAACAGCAATTAGTACACGAATACAACCTTCGGAGTATTCAAATCCTATCAGAGCTGCTAAACCAAGTAGTTTTCCTTTAGTTTTAAATAAATTAAATGTTCATTAGCATACAATGTTAGCTAGGTTTATTAATGGCATACAGAAGTCACTTTTTAGCCTTCAATCACTCTAGAATCTAATAGAAAGCAATTTTTTTTTTTATAATTGAGGGCCTCAGAAGTCAGGGGGCCTAAGTGAAATTTTTGAAAAAAATAAGTTAGATACTGGAATCGGTTGTGAACACCGTAATCTTGTGGGTGTTAAAGATATCCAAGTGATTTTCTTGACAGTTACTGCTACTTAGCTCGTTATCTCTTTAGTACTGTCACTTTTGTAATACTACTTTTGTAAGCCCAAAAGGAAATTAAGGGATCTATGTCTGGATTCTCCAATTAATTCACATATTAATCATAAACTGGACGATGTACCTACTATGTGTCATCGACAAAAAAGTGCTAAGGACCTGAGAATTCGTCTAGTACGATCGGAAATGTAAAAATCTAGGTTTTGTCATTACCACATATGTTCAACATTGAATCCATTTTCCTTAAGATATTGAGTTTGTTACTTAGACCCCTTGACCTCTGGGGTCCTCGATTATTGTACTATTTGATTGACAATGCCAGCTAGAATATGCTTTTAATTATCCAATATAATAATTTTCTAATAATATCATAAGCATTCCCCGACAAAAATATAGAACCCTCAATTTTTTTGAGATAAACATTAATTCTATAAGACAAGAAATTTGAACTTAATTTAGGTTATTATAACATTGCTATTAACCCTTTTGAGACAGATTGCTCCTTTCGTAACAACTGGCTTGCATGCCCCGTGGACTGATAGCGATTTTCGTCACAAGGCCATTTATTCGTTTTGGGGCTGAAAGCCACCGCTGTGACAGATTTTAAGGTATCTAGTGCTAAGTTTTGTAAGCTCTAGTCACTCTTGTAGCAGCTAGAGTTCAATAAAAATGCAGTTTGAGCCTATTCAATGGGGGTTTCCATTTGACACCCGGTACCTGTGCATAGTTTGGGCCTTATTTGTTTTTTACCAGTTGATGTGTACATAGAGATCATATTTCTTAGATATTATACCAACGCCGAGATATTTGACTTGATACTATTTTTAAAAGAAAGAATTAAAAAAAAAATAATAAAAAATAAAAGCAGAATTTAAAAAAAAGAAAACATTTTTTTCTACAATTTTTGCCGGTGGCTACTACAAAGACCAGAATAAGAAAAATAAGGAAAAAGAATAGAAATAACGAAAGAGTATTACGATAATTGAGAAAATATGGGCATGTAGACTCAGCTATTTTAATGCCGTCCTGTGGAACCAGGAGGTTGAAACGAGCTCCACTCCACGGGCTTCTAAGGTCGTGCGAGTTGCCGTCTCGTAAAAGCTAACAAAAAAATCCATAAACCAAATGTACGTTTTAGTTTCAGGATGCTTTATCAGAAAATGATTCTCATTTTTTGGAGATGCAGATTCTCGCACATTAGTGTTTAAGTCTTATTGTTATTACATTTAAAAAAGTAGTTTTTTTAAAAAAATAAAGGAACAGATATACTACCTTTAATGCAATAAATATCATTGCAGGCCTTTAACTACAAGAAGGCCTCACCAGACTTTTACGTCCTACGCTTTTGAGAAGTAAGATGTTGTCCAGATTGATATCATTCTAAGTACCAAGTCTGATTCTCTCAAAACTAAGCCCCAAACTCATATGTTATACACATGAGCGAGGAAAGGGTGCTTGTAGCTCGAAAGGGAACCGAGAGCCTAGATCAGTTATTCAGAACGAAAACCTGAAAATTAGGCAGTTTTTATGCATTATTCCACCGCACCGCCGGCATCGTCCGTTATGTATTGAGACTATCTTGTTAATATTTACAACATTGCTTGATTATGTTAAAATGGCCCTTTATGCGCAGCCGTAATTACTTTGCCGCTTAGACTGAGGAAGGGCCGAGTTTTGGCGGGAACCTAGGGATTTGCGCGGGAGAAGTACCCACAAGGGGTGAGCCACTTCCACTGATATATTTTCCCTTTTATTATATCAGATGAAATAGAGGCGAGGGCTGCTTCCCTAAACTGCTCCTTTAGATAGCTCTGCTCCTTTTACTTTCTTATTATTTATTTTAGCCCGCTTTTCCCTTCGAATGCAATTTCCACAACTTATTGCCCCTACGATTCTTTAAAGTACTTTCTTGTTTGCCAAGCATCGCTTAGAAAGCCTTTCGTATTTAGGGGAGCTTAGGAATGCCTCTGTTACTTTACAGCTCACGAGATCGGACCCCCGCTTAATTTTGTATTTTTTTGTTTAACAATTACATTAGTAAACACCCAAAGTGGGTTATGATTGAATCGTCTGATATCAAAACAAGGCACATCATTGAAACTAATTTTTTCATAAAACACAGAAAGCAGAACATGTCTGATGTTTGATTTTATATATGTGTAAGTTGTAAGTATCACAGAAGAATGTTTTTGAGGAATTTCGGAGTTTATCTTTTGTATTATCTATTTTAAAGACATTTTTATTTTTGATGTGTCTTACTTTGTTTTAAAATTCATTGATGTATGTCTTATTTTGAAACTAACTACCACTTCAGCGTTGAAAAACAGCATGATCTTTGTGTTTAGATTGTCATTTACCGGTAAATAAACGGCATTTTGATTTTTTAAAATCAACTGTTACCTCAAAATCGTAAACATAGTGTTTACGTGTGCTTGTTTTGATTCCAGCGTCTCAATTCATTGTAAGCCTTCAAAAAAGTAATCATGATAAATGGTACTAAAAAGGGGTCTTCCAGTGGAATAGTGACTAACGCATTGCATTGGATCCTCATGCGGGAGATGGTGGGTTCAAGTCCCACCTGCAGCAGGGATTTTTCTCATATTTGGGCCCGTTGAGAAAATTCCCGGCTGCACCTTAGATATCGGCGCTAATGGTGTTCCTCCATCCCCCATGCATTCATTCATTGCTGAAGAAGACTGTCAAATAGCTTGCCGAACGTTCTAAATATAGTTTTTCTAAAAATCTAATGTCTTTTCTTAACCGAATACTAACCATCCCTTGACTTCTTATCACCGCTGTCTAGCACGGCTAACTGCATCTCATTATAAGCTGTTAATAATGCTGCCCTCGCATTATATTTCCAGCAGCTTCCAGATACCTTTAACAAAAAAATATTTTCAATTAATAAGGATTAACTAATATTTTCGTATACTGGGTTTAAAATAGATGTTTTTAACGCAAATATGTCGTCATGAAAAATTTATATTGTACTAAGATGGAAATTGAAAACATCATCTTGGTTTTTTTTTTAAACAACTAAAAAGCTATACTCATAGGAACCGCGGGCCAACAGTTTATCTTGGCGTGTTTCCGTAATATGGTTTTATCTGGTGTAATATGCATATCTATTTCCACATCGAAGTAACCCTACGATGTGGGAGTTTATTGTTTATTCTGCACATCCCATGCATTTTTATTCATTTTATGTGCAACTGTTACAGTTTTTAGTTGTTTTTTTTTTTAAATATATAATGTTAAATGATTTAACACGAAAAATACGAAATAAAACTTAACTTCAAAGTGTCTTAATGCAGACACTAATATTACAAAACAGTGCTTTCGTTTCCCTGTCTCTATTGCTTTGCCTCCTGTCTCATATCAGTTATGCTCTTAGCAAAACGTTTTAAGTAAGAAATATGGTTTTGATAAAGGGCTTTGGGGCTTAAGGCCAATTTTTTAAGTGTTTTTGTATTTCTCCTCGCGTGTGTGCTGTCTGTCTACAGTCGTATATTAGATGTGTGTACGTTTGTTCGGTGTAATGATCGCAGAGGCAAGTGTTTGAGTCTGTCAGTTTAAGTCTGTGTAAGTACGAGTTAGTGTTTCCGTGGCCAGTCAGAAGTTGCGTCAGTGGAAACGTTAAATCTGTTGTTTTGTTGTCAATTTTGAGGTGTAATATGCATGTATTAGAATAGAAATCCTTAATTTTTTTTTAGATCGAAACTAACTCTCCGAAGCTTCGAGCCCTGAGTTATCCGATTTGGTCGTATTATCGAAATTTAAGACTAAACCCACTTTGTACGTGTGAGTGTGAGTGTGTGTGCGCGTGCGTGTGTGTATGTGCGTGCGTGCATGTGTGTTTGTGTGTGTGTGTGAGTGTGTGTATTCGTAGGACATGTTTTTTTCGTTACCGGGTCGGCCTCGTAGAAGATTTTGATACATAAGGGAAGCACGCTAAAAAAGGCTCAGAAAAAGTTTCTCTTAGCTGCACCCTTGCTTATATAAAAGTAATAGAACAAATATATATATATATATATATATATATATATATATATATATATATATGAAATACAAAACGAGGTTCCGCTTGTCCTTACTTGCCCTTATTGATTTAACCCGACACAAAAATTAACGCGGGATTAATTTTTTGTTTTGTTTTAACGGCGCATCAATAATTGGGCTATTATAACGCCTGGCTGTCTACACGTTGCCACCGTTTTTAATGCCAACAAATGCCTTTTTAATGGTCACCCATTCAGGTACTGGCCGCCAAGTTTCGTTGGCCACGTTGCTTAATTTCGGTGATCAACGGAAGGAACCGGTGAATCCGGGCCCTTGGCTGCGGGATTAATATATTTATTTATTATCAAGGCGTTTCGTTGCATCGTCTTGAACTTCATATTTTTTTTCATAATTCTTACAACCTATATCACAAGTCCTTTAAGTGATTGAGAACCAAGAACGCCCCCTGTTACATTTCTTTGATCTTAGAATGAACTAATGGATGGTTTTAAATATAAACTAAATCGGATCATTACGGGGGGGGGGGGGTACTCCGGACCCACTATAGCAATTTGCCACTACCAGCCGTAATTTTCGTTATATTTCGACGAAAATCAGTATTCGTAGTGGTAATGTACAGATAAAAGTGTGTTGTAAAAATAAACTAAATCAATTTATTTGGAGGGGGGGGGGGGGGGTTACTCCGTATCCACATTACTAATTTACTCATACCGGTCGTAATTACTGCTGTATTGTAACGAAACGCGGTATACGTCATGGGTAACTCATGAGAAAGAAGTGTTGTAAAAATGAAGTAAATCGGTCAATCGGAAAGCGGGGTTTACTTTGTACTATGGTTCAATAGATTAGCCCGCGTAGGTTCGCAATGATGCCGCAAGGAACGCGACCGCAAGGGGGACTGTATCCTGTTCCTGCGTCAGTTCAAAAGACGAAAATATGAAGTTTTTTGTATTTATTAAGTAGTGTAGTTGGTACCATGTGTAAACATAACTCTGGAAGCAAATTAATAATTGAACAGTTACTCATTACAAAATTAAAAGAGATCTATTCATGTTTTTATTTTATTAATATAGGATATTGTAAGCAAATTGTTCTGGAAAGCAGTCTACACTACCCAAATTCTGAGGAAAGTGCTTAGTTATGCAGCTTCTGCGTGACGGACTTTTTTATTTCATTATTTACAAACATCATTGTTATTCATATAGAATTAAAGCTCTTTTATTCCTATTATTTAATCAGTAACTTGCGTACTGTATTGTGAGAACGATCCTCTGAGAAAAAAATAAAACTTAAATTATGACTTCAACGGAAATCCGTATTATTTTTCGTTATGAATTTAAGCTCGGTCATAGCGCTGCTGAGACGTGTATGAACATTAACACGACGTTCGGGGAGGGAACGGTGAATGAACGAACTGTTTACCGGTGGTTTTCCAGATTTCGAAGTGGAAATTTTGACCTTGACAATGAGGAGCGAGGAAGACCAGAAACCAAGCTTGACTATGACCACCTGAAAGAAAGGGTTGAAGCTTGTCCCTCAAAAAGCACTAGGGAATATGCCAAAGAACTCGGAGTAGGAGCCACGACAGTTTCAAGACATTTGAAGGAAATCGGCAAGTCCAAAACTGACATTTCATACGGTACAGCCTGATTTATTATCAAGGTGTTTCGTTGCATCGTGTTGAACTTCATATTTTTGTCCATAATTCTTACAACCTATATCACAAGTCCTTTAAGAGATTGAGAACCAAGAACGCCCCCTGTTACATTTCTTTGATCTTAGAATGACTGCTTACAATACAATGTGTATAATACAAAGATCTCATTGAGAGAAGTAATATCTATTGAATGTGTATGAAGTGTGAGTCATGAACTAGTGACAATCACCAACCCCAACAAAGACGCACAGCCCCTAGACTACAAGACAAGACTATCAGCTCCGAGCACCCCAATAGATTGTTCGTTCTGATTGCCGCCTCTCCCATTGTGGCTTTTAATGTTCCGCCATTATCCACTTAATCCCCTCTCGGATTATCTCTAGCTTTATCTGTTGCTCACTTCCATCGTTATTAAATTTTCTTCTTGCTCCCCTCCCCGCTAGGGCGCGCCCTCGCTCTTTGTTGTCTTTACGACAAAACCATTTTTGTTCGGGTAAACTTTCCCTCCGAAGTTCTCCCTTAATGAATAGGGTGCTTAATTCAAAGGAGCAATTAATCCCATTTACTCCTCGGAATATCCGTTCCTCCTTAATATTCATTCGCAATTTATTAATAGTGAAATACTTCAAGTAATTATTACACCATTTATTAATGAGTCTACTTAATGTCCCATTAAGATGCTATGAGCGAAAGAACAGTTTAGCACGATTCCTCCTTTCTTATTTGGAGGGATCCCTACTTTTGGGGCCAATCCTTGGACGAATGACGGAAGTTCTACCAAAATAGTTGATAAATAAAAAAAATACGTCACACAGAAGCTGCATTAGTAAGCAAAGTCTTCAGAAAGGTTGTAGTGTACATTTATTTTCCAAATAAATAATAAAAAAATGAATATATTGCTCATGTATATTTGTAAATGAACATCTCACTGTTAGTGATCTTGATGAACAATTAAAGTGTCCAGGTGTAAAAGGAGATCACCCAACAATCATCACAACTGAGAAACAACCTTTGCCGGGTTGGCGGTAATTCAATTAGAACGTAATAAACAGTAAATCCCCACATGTAATGAAATGATTACGTTTTTTTTATTAAAAAAAACATCTTTCTCTTTCGGTACTCTTGACGTACAAGACAACAAAATTTACGACAGCTTTGTGCAAATTACTAATTTGGATCCGGAGTAAACGCCTATTTCAGATAGATCGATTTTGCGGTTAACAAATTAGATTAATCGTTTGCTATAGTCGGTTCAAATAGGAGGGAAAAGTTCAATTCCGCATGCGCGACATTTTGAGGGAAATATTCCCGACGGTTCCACCATTGGTGAACCTCCCATTTCAAGGAACAACGCTTTACGTGAAACATTATCAAAACTGATTATGTCTCGTTTAAGACCAGAGAAGGCTTAGAGAGGTCACAAAAAGGTAATAGTGTCTAATATTTATCAATACTTTAATCTCCTAGTGATAAAGTTACAACTGAGTGACTTTTTACAGCCAATTTCCTGCACGGGGAATATAGGTGACGCCCTTTTCACTCCGCCTAAACCATCTATTTAAACAGGCTGTAGCTTAAACTGTTTTAGGCCTAAGCTTTGGATAATTATTGATAACTATTAAACACTATCTCCGTTGCCTGATCTCTCAAAGCCTTCCTTGGTCTTAAACGAGACATACCTAATCAGGTTTTAGTGATTTTAAAGTACTTTAAGAAGTTCATCAAAAATTCTTTCATTATGCAACCTCAATAGCTACAGAAAGCAATAAAACGGTCTTCAAACTTGTATATGCAGTAGAGTCCCGCTAGTCCGAACAAATTGGGTTCCAAACACTGTTTAAAATTCGGATTAGGCTGAGTTTCGTCTCAGAAATACTAATAATACCTCATAGAAATACTGACTCTATGAGGCGTATAATGTGTCAAGAAATAAATACAAGAAATTACGTATTGTAGTAGAATGTAATTTAAACTTGACTGTAGTGTGGCTGTGATCGGAGGTAAAATCTATATGACAGGCGGTAATGCGACTGGCGAAACATTCTTCTTACAACTGATTTAGTTCGTTGCCTTAGAAGAACTGAACTCTTAGTTATTGGTGTGCATTTTAAGTTTCGTACGAGTACTGTAAAGAGTACTGTACATGGATCGACATATCCGAGTAAATTGAAACTTGTTTCAATATTAAGTCAGGTTGTATTTTTAATTATTAGTTAGAGAGCGAAATTAAAAAAAAAAAAAAAATACAAATTTCTTAAATGTACATTCAGGGTGTCTACTGCACGAAAAAGTCACGAAAGTCACGAAAATGTCACGAAATGAAAAATACGGCACGAAAATCACGAAAAAGTCACTAATTTGGAAGTCATGTCACTAAATTTTCCTATTCAAAGATTTCCCATCAAAGTGCTAAATTCGGCGAAGTTTCTGGAATTAATGTTTTTCCACTAAAACTGTGTACAATAGGGTGGAGTGAAAACTCGCAGATATTAGCTAGGGCTCATGTGATCATACCTGCCTTAAAGTTATGTATAGAAAATACTATTGATGTTCCTCTAGTTGGTAGGAATTCCACAGTTGTGCAGAACCATGTTACGGTGGACGGATTCTGCTTGTTAACGAACTTGACCTTTCAAATTAGACGAACTATAATTGTACGAAATTTCATCAAAATCAGACCATTTTTTAGCCGGTGGGAGAGGGAAAAGAGAAATATATATATACACATACAAATTTCAACAACCGTCATATTCGTAATCTATGGAATCTGAAACGTGAAATTTTCGTGTCGCCATTTCCGGATTGCGTCATGATGTCAACCTCATAAGCGCGTTTCCTGCTTCCGTAGGGAGGAACCCCGCTTATGAGGTTAACCTCTTGACGTCTTGGATCACTGACATTTCTGAGAATAAGTTCCATTATTTTTGCCATTAACACTCAACCTCGGGCATCGGTGTCTTCATGGAGAAAGTAGGTTGTAATAAAATTTACACTTTCGCTCTCGAACCGTAATATTTGACACCACGCAAGTCGGTGGGACGGAATGCCTCGAAAAAAAAAGTTTCTAGTTTCTAGGTTTTTTTCATCATTGGGTTTGCATTTTTTGCATCACAGACCCTAATAATCACAAGACAATAAGTTTAAGGTCAATGGCTACATTTTTATTTCATTTTTACCAAGATTTTTTCGTATAACTCGACGCCATATTGCATTCCGCAATTGATTTCGTTTATTCGAACGGTTCATTTTGTACGTTTTTATTCCTTGTTATTTTTTAATTGCTTATAGTTGGATAATGTATTTGACAATGAAACAGGTTAAGTAAAATAAGAAAAAGAATTTATTGTTAGAAAAATAGCTTTCTAAGAGAGAGATTCGAAGACCTTGTGACTTATCAACTGCCTTTATGTGGGGCCTTTCTGGTGTTTCTATTTTAATCTTTCCAAATTAGACTAGGAATAAGGACGGAATCGCGCTTTGATGACGCAGTTCCTGCGAGTCGGACTTGTTAATAGGCTGATACTATTTTGAAGACATTTTTAACTTAAAGGAAAGATGCGCGCATGTCCAATGCTCTCTGTGGCTCAACTGCCCCCGGTATTGATGATTCAATTGACCCCTTATTACTTTATTGTAATTATTAGAAAATGAAAAAATAATAGAATATTATTTTATTAATAATGAAGTTTGGAATTATAAAGTATGAGTATATGAAACTATTACAAGGTTTTTTATAATTTTATTAAAAAATGTAAACATTAATTAATAATTTGTAGCAAGTCGAAAAGAAAGTTTGCGTAACTAAAAATAAATAAAAAATCGGAGTTTTCCAGAATGTATTTTCCACAATGGTTCCAAATTTTGGGAATCATGATTTATTTTTTTAATTTTTTAAGTAGACTGGTTCAATGACACCCGTAGCTCAATGACACCCCTCTCCCCCTAATCTCTGATGCTGCGAAGAAAAGAATAAGGCTTCCAAATATGATTGCTTTTAATACATCTATTATTTACATATCGTCGTTCAAATTTCACAACCGCGTAAGTCGATTTTTAGCGAAATTGACTTATTGGTATCTTTAGAATCCTTATTTTCTCCCAGACATAATGGTAATGGATTTTTTTTTTTTTTTTTTTAAAAACCAATAGAACACGCAAAAATTTACTATTACTTCCGCGTAACCACGTGATCTCTCTCATCTATTTCAGGCCATTCAGACAAGTTTCAAATTAAGTTAATAATAAGTTGCAAGTTCTTATTATTATTGGTTTTATGCATCGCATCTTTGACGAAGTGCATTTTTCCAAGTTACAGATCATTACAGTTTTATTACTCTCCTGAAATGTTAGGAAAATTGACACGAGGTTGTGAAATTTGAGTGACGATATATTTTTATTGTTCTTAAGTCATATTAAAAAAATAAAATTTGTTATTCTTTATTTTTATTCGGAGGCCCGGTGGTCGTGATTGTTAAGGCGTGAACAGTTAACACTCCGTGCCAAGGGTCATGGGTTCGGTTCCCACTATGAGGTGGCGGCTTTTCTTCAGAAAATAAGGGAAGGTATCAGCCCTATTCTGGCTAGAAAAGGGTGGAAACCTATAGGTAACCCGTCCTAAACTTCTTGGTTAATAATAATGGACGCTCGGCGTCAATAGCCAAATTGTTGATACGCCGTTAAACACACGAAAAAAATAATAAAAAAATAATGGACGTTAAAATTTAAATTTATTCATATTCAGAGATTGTCATGGAGTCTTAAATGTCGAAATTGAGTACACTTTAGGCCCAGGGCACACGGTGAGACTGTTTTGCAACTCCATTTGGAAACCAGTTGCGCACACGACGCAACTGGTTTTTGACGATTTCAAACCAGTCACATGAAACTGTGGGCCCGCCAGTTTCGTTGTACGAGACCAAGTGGTGTTTAGCCGGTGTTTTAACAGCCATATAGTGCCACTCTTTCAAATAATTTAAAACTGAAGGCCGCTTTTGACTAATTTTAGGTATTTTTATATATTAAAGCTTTTTAATACATAATTGTAAAATTAAATCCAAAATTTACCATATCATATATTTTAAACACATTTCAGTTCTATTATCTTAATTACAAAGCTTATTTAAAAAGATTTGTTTGCATTAATAATTTGTTGTAATTAGTTCAATTTAGAATATTTGTCTAAAAATAAATGACATTGTACTCAAAATATTTTAGGTGACTGGCAGCTTAAAAAAAACATAAATATTATCCTAGGGATGGAAAAAATGCCATAAAAGTGTGTTGATTTGAGAAAAAATTACCCCAACGTCTTCTTCGTCTTAGTGTGACATAATAAGCTCACACGGCCAAGTCAAGGCTTTAAAAATAAACACATATAGCACTAAATAAACATTACATTTTTACTGCATCATAGGCGCAGGGAGTGTTTACAACTAGCCCTTTGCCACTACACTCGTGTGCGGACAGAAGTTTTTTTTTCAGTTGCAAACTGGTTTCAGACTGGTTTGCTACCAATTGACTAAATTATGTACATTGACAACAAATATTTAGTTAGTAATTTATCTAGAAATTTTGAATTTTTCTACCATTGTTAAATAGTAGTCATTCTAGAGTCATCGTGTCTTCCCGTTTTAAATTAATATAACTATCCTCTTTAACATATCGTCCCTGCCATGTCAAACTAACGAATATGCAAATCGCAACAAAATAGGAACGAACATATATTATCCATCGACGAAATAATATATTGAAAAATGGTCTTATTCGATACTTTATTTAAGACATTAAAGGCTATTCTATAAAGGGGTTAGAGTTGCAAAAATTTTGACAAGCCGTATCGCCCGCAATCCAAGTCCCGAATCTAAAAACGAGATTTTGCTTATTCGTTAGTTTGACATGGCAGGGACGATATGATGCACATTTATTTATTTATTAATTGTTTTAAAAGTATGTAAAATTGTGAGTTTATAGATATCACGGTAATCCGTTTAAGGTACAAATAATTTTAAGTTAAAACTTAAGGCTTTCTCTTTTTAAGTGAAATTATTTTTAGCACTTTCCTCCGAAGGAAAGTAGCTATTGAGGTTGGACTCATGACGGAATTTTTGAAAAATTTCTTCAAATCTTTATCGATCCTACCTAGTAGACACCGAAAATGACCCCCGTTAAAATTTATATATATATATATATATATATATATATATATATATATATATATTAATTCTTATGAAAGATGACCCGATATATATTTTCCACTTTTTCTTGTTTGTTTTTCTGGCAGGGGGTCGATAAAGCAGTACACTCTTTGTTCACATTAACTGCTTTATTTGTTATATTTCGCCCGACATGTTTCGTGCCTTTTCGCACCTCTTCAGGGGCTTTCCTTGTCAAGAAGTCCTCTCGTCATGTTGTCTAGCTTGAGTCAGGCGTAGTACTACGCCTGACTCAAGCTAGACAACATGACGAGAGGACTTCTTGATAAGGAAAGCCCCTGAAGAGGTGCGAAAAGGCACGAAACATGTCGGGCGAAATATAACAAATAAAGCAGTTAATGTGAACAAAGAGTGTACTGCTTTATCGACCCCCTGCCAGAAAAACAAACAAGAAAAAGTGGAAAAAATATATATATATATATATGTATATATATATATGCTTATATATATATATATATATATATATATATATATATATATATATATATATATGTCTGTTAACACGATAGCGGCCAGAGTTTTGGATTTTTTGACACGAAACTTGGTATATAGCATTCAATTAGCAAACGATTGAACGAGTTCGTTAACCACCAAAGTCGGTCCACCGGAAGGGGGGGGGGGGTTTACCCCGAACCCAAAACACTAATTTTACTATGTCAGCCGTAATATTTGTTATATTTCTACGAAACTTTGTATTCGTAGTTGTAATATAGAGAGAAAAGTGAGATATAAAAATGAACTAAATCGGTTCATTAGAAGGGGGGGGGGTATACTCCGGACCCACAATACCAATTCGCCACTACCAGCCATGATTTTTGGTATATTTCGACGAAATTCGGTATTCGTAGTGCTAATCCACAGGTAAATATGTGTTGTAAAAATAAACTAAATCGGTTCATTAGGAGGGGGGGGGGTTTACTCCGGACCCCCAATACCAATTCGCCCCTACCAGCCGTGATTTTTGGTATATTTCGACAAAACTTGGTATTCGTAGTGGTAATCTACAGGTAAATATGCGTTGTAAAAATAAACTAAATCGGTGCATTAGAAGGAGGGGGGTTTACTCCGGACCCAAATTCCTAATATACTCATACCGGTCGTAATTTCTGCTGTATTGTAACGAAACGCGGTATACGTCGTTGGTAACCCATGAGAAAGAAGTGTTGTAAAAATGAGCTGAATCGGTCAATCGGAAAGCGGGGGTTTAATTTGTAATATATTTCAATAGAAAAGCCCGCCAGACGTAGGTTCACAAAGCCGCCGCAAGGAGCGCTTTCTACCACTAGAGTGACTGTATCCTGTTCCTGCGTTAGATCAAAATACGATAATATGAGTTTTTTTTGTATTTATTACGTAGTGTAGTAGGTACCATGTGTAAACATAACTCTGGAAGCAAATTAATAATTGATCAGTTACTCATTACAAAATTAAAAGAGAACTATTCACGTTTTTATTTTATTTATGTAGGATATTTTAAGCAAATTGTTCTGGAAAGCAGTTTACACTACCCAAATTCTGAGGAAAGTGCTTAGTTATGCAGCTCCTGCGTGACGGACTTCTTTTTAATGGGGGACGAAATTTGCTCTTCAAGTCACGAAAATGTCACGAAAAAGTCACGAAATTGGCTTTCACGAAAGTAGTAGACACCCTGACATTAAACTTATGATATAACTTGAAAATCTCATATTCCTTAATTTTTAACTTCCGGAAATTTCATAAAAATTATATTTTCCATATTAGGCCAGAATAACTACCTCCTCACTTTTTTTTACCGTCATGAACCTCAGTGTCTGAAGATGAATATAATCTAAGATCATTTAGTCAAGACTTTTTTTTTTTTTTTTTTTTTTTTTAATGGCGGTTTAGTTGGCTAACTATTCCAAGTTCTATATTGTTAATATTCCATACCCCCGAAATGCTCCCAGCCCCCCGGAAATTATTTGTTACATAAGCTCATACCTTCAGCTGACGGCAATGTTTGGGTAAACATGCTTGTGCGAGTCTGCATTTTCTTAAATAAAGATAATTAAGTCAAAATGCGTGGGATTAGCACTCGGTAATTATGTACGCTCGGTATCCAAAGTTACGTTTGGACACTAGAACTAGTTTGTTTAGATCCAATAAACACGCTATTTTGAATAATTATTAGGTTTTTCATTGGTATTTTAGAGCAGACCTACATTTAACTTGACTATATAAATGTATGTATGTATATATATATATCTATATATATATATATATATATATATATATATATATATATATATATATATATATAATTTTTTTTTTTTTTACGGCGCATCTACATCTAGGTCATTAGCGCCGACATCCAGGGTGCAGCGAGACATTTTACCAGCAAACCGTGGGATGATAAAATTCCTGCCGGAGGTTGGGAATCGAACCCACCATCTCCCGCTTACGAATCCAAGGCGCTAGCCATTAGACCACGGGAGACCCCTTACAAATGTATGTTGTTTGGAAAACAGATCTTTATAACACGATAAACTTCCTAGACAACAATCCTCCATCACACATACTTGCAGCCTCTCGGAGTCGATCCATCATAGTCTAAAAGCAGTGAGTTTGATCGATAGCAGATTGGTGGTGAATTTTCTTTGAGTTTTCCGCTTCCTTCGTGGACCAACTTCATTCTCTCACGCGGTACTAACGAAGATTTATGAAGCTTAATTAAAAGTAGGAAAACGACCCCAGAAAGAAATATGATATTCATTGTCCCATTCATAAAATAGATCAATGAGAAATGTAATGGACCTACACCCTAAAGAAGCCCAATAAAGCCTGGGAACTGGATAAGAGGAAAGCTTTACAAGCCACCCTCGGTGGGGAGTCCTAAATAAACAGCGGATTAACCGAGGGAGGCGGCACAAACCAGATTGATATAATGATGAATAAAACATGGATTATAGAGGGGGCGGGAGACGGTCGCCATGGAAACGCGCGCCTGTAATTGCCGCGCTGTTATCATGCTGACAGCTTTTCGGCGGGAGAAGAGATCTCCCCTCAAACTTCCAGTCAAATCCTCCCCTTCCATCGTAAACACCACTTCTTATCACATTTTATGAATAAAAAAGTAAATAAGCAGACTTTTGAAGGATGGCAGTTTAATTTAACATAAAATCCAAGATATTTTCCTTCACTGGACGCTGTTCAAAACATTTTTCACGGCAGTAAGGCCTTCCGTATGAATTTACATTTATATCTCCAAGGTAAATTGGTGGGTGAACGGATGTAGTTAGATATGAACTTATTTTAATTGAAGGGGTCGGGGCAGGATAGTGCCAAGCAACATTTTTAACAAAACATAACTGTAGCTGCTATATGTTGGATATTATGTGGGACTATCAGTTGAAATGGTTAGGGACAACAAGATTAAGTAGCATACAAAGCTTTTAGTCACATTTTAGTAACATTTGCATCATAGACTGATAGTCCCACATAATATCCTACATATAGCAGCTACAGTTAATTTAGTTAAAAATGTTACTTGGTACTATTTTGCCCGACCCTTTCAATTATTCCTCTAATTAATAATATATATATATATATATATATATATAATGTAACTAAGCCAATTTATATTAACATTTTTAAGTGGGCCACAGGAATTTGTACACACTCTCTCAGAATAATTACTCACTAAGATTACTTGTTTTATCAAAACCAAATAAGTTTGATAGAATCTCACTACAACACCACTGGAATTGTAGTGTAACGATTAGCATAACATATTGTAGCAGGTTGATCGCCTCTGATAAATTAATTAATTCTACGAAAATAATAATTTATACGAAGACAAGACATGGTTGAGATACGGCCAGGAGAAAAAACGTCAGACCTTTAGGAAGAAATCTGTATTGGACGTTTCGGCTGCACTCGGCTGGTCTTGGAAGACCGAGAAGACATTTAGGTGACCATGGTTGACTGTATGAGGGAAAGCGCTTTCTCTCATACATTCAACCATGGTCACCTAAATGTCTTCTTGGTCTTCCTCCCTCCCCCCAAGGCATTTTATAGTGCTGAAGAAGGCTGCCAAAGTGCAGCCGAAACGTCCAATACAGATTTCTTCCTGAAGGTCTGAAGTTTTTTCTCCTAGCCGAATCCCAACCATACCTGCAAAGGCTAACCATCTCCATCTCCATTAATAATTCATGTTGATTTAGAGTTCTGATATTTTAAGACACTTAAGGCAGTTTATTGGAGTCTCACTGCAAAGTCAGTAAAAATAATTCGCGAAAGGAAGCATAGTTTTAAACGACACCAACAATTTTGTATTTATTTCTACTTTAGGGAACAGACTGACGACTGTGATAAAGACAGGCCTTTATCACAGAAGGCGAATCTACTTCTTCAGCGAGAAGAAGTAAAACTAGTCAGTCTACGTATCGACTACAGAACAAACTTACACCTCGAACATGGCCTAGATGTCGATAAGGCTTAAAAAAGAAAAAAAAAATGAAGACTGATTTAACGGCACCGCTTTTTTTTTTTTTTTTTTTTTTTTTTTTTTTTTCTACGACCCATAGAAATCAAGGCCTTAATCGCCAACATCCAAACTGCAGCGAGGAATTTTCTCAACGAGCCGTTAGATGAGAAAACGCCGGTGGGAATCGAATCCACCATCTCCTGCATGAGAATCTAAGGCTTTAACCACTAGACCACGGGGGGAGACCCCAATAATAATGTTAAAAGGATTATCTCCTTAACTCGTGTTTTGATGGTAGTATTAACCATTCGCATTATTCTCATCCGTTACAAATGTTATTTCATGATAAAGTTATTTCGGGAATAATTATTTTGCATCTGAGTGAAATAATTCATTTCATGAATAAAAAATACTGAAATATCATTTATCAAATAGTTATTTCAGAAATAAAGCTTTTAGAATTATGTTGATTTATTTCAAAGAATGATCAAATTTTCAAATAATTATTCAAGGAATAAATACATCTAGTTATTTGATGAAGATTGTTTTATTTAACGATGAAATAACATTTAAAGAATTTCCGTTATTCCGGAAATAATTATTTCAGGAATAACCATTTTATTTATTTAAGGAATAAATTATTCCAGTATTGCCCAGGTCTAGCTCAAACTACATTATGAGGACAAAATTGTCCAAATTTTACTAACCGCATTTTTGGCTTCTCTCTGTGTGGGATATTATTCTGTGACCACTTATTCCTTAGGTTCATCATGACTTCCGAATTAAATGTTGTGCACTCTTGGTTGCACTTCGGCTAAAATGCTCTCCTCAGAACGGGAATCACATACAGGGACGTCACATTCAACTCCCGCGAAGTCTATGTTTGCATATATAGCCATTGCATCGATTCCCCAATCGATTGGAAAATTGCTGAAGTTGTCAATTTGAGTTATAGAGGTGATGACTTCTGAGAGTTCAAGTAAGGTTGAAGTCCTAGAAGTCTCCCCTCAGGATGCCTATTTTTAGTTCGACTTATTTACATAACGTTTCACGATTATGCCCTGAAATAGGCTTATACAGGTGAATTTTACGTGTAATATCTCAGGGCCAAAGATTCTGTTCGAATTATTTAAGGATTCGACTTATCGAAGTTCATTAAGAGTTGATTGTAGAGAGAGAGAGAGATAAAAATTTAAATAAAAAAAGAATAAATAAAATGGGCTGTTCAATTGAGGCGTTACAGATATGAAGGGCGATCTCAACAAGAGGTAGTTTTCAGGAAAATGCGATTGAAAATTTTCCCCATAAGGGCAGTGTTGTAAAATACCCGGGTATTTATTCTTAAGGGTAAATACCCAGGGTATATACCTAGGGTAAATACCCAATTTCATAAATACCCGGGTATTTAACTAAATAGCGACTTAGTAATCAAATATTGTAAAATGTCATGGATCTTGCCAGTTTAGAGCTATTGCAACACTGAGAAACTATTAAAACAATAATAAATTATAAAATAGGATCACTGAGAGGTTAATAAATTATTACCTGAAAATTTGCCATGGACCTTCCGACTACCAATAAAACAAGTTGTTTGCCTAAATTTGATACTACTGTACTGCAGTCACAAAAATGTAGCCTCAGATAAAACTTTGGACTAGGGTTATCTCAATTTCTTAAAACACAAATTAAGTTTGATTTGATTGATCAAAACACATATACCTTTCAAGCCTCTCCACCATAACATGGGACTTATTTTATTATTTTCTTTGTCATTGTCTTCAAGACCTTCCCAAACAAAGGATCTTTGCCATAATCCCTCTTGGTCCCTATAGTCAGCTATGTCTTTCCGAAGATCAACTCATTTCAATCCCATGCTTCTGCCTAACTTACACACAAAATAAATGGAAGAGTTCAACAAGTCAGCAGCAAGATGTGCGTTTCTAACAGCAAACTGAATGCGTTTCTCCTATTTAGTTAGCACAAGTTTTTCTTCCGTTTTTTGAAGAGAAGATTCTGGGATTTCTTGTTGAAGAGTTTTCAGTAATTCTTAAATCTCTTATGAACTGTGTGGATCAATGGGGCATTTAACTGATTGGCAGTGATAAGTTCAACAATTGGATCAAGGATGTTAAATAGATTCCCAACTCGGATCCAAAACACTCTGTCATCAAGAAGCTACCTTTTCATTTCTGGTGAGATTTCCGCTTACTGTAATGTTGTTACTACAGTATGAGCATAATTTCAAATAATATAAACAAGGTGCACCGGTTCCCATAGATCACCGAAGTCAAGCAACGTCGGGCGTGGTCAGTACCTGAATGGGTGACCGACCACGTGCTGTTGGCATTAGAAAAGGGGGGCAACCTGTAGATAGCCCGGTGCTAATGACCAAGATGTAGATGCGCCGTTAAAAAAAAAAAAAATATATATATATATATATATATATATATATATATATATATATACTTGATTTTTGTAGCCAATAGGTCATAAAAACACTCCTTTCACTTCCTGTATTTTATTATTTTCACCCTAACCGGTTTCGAGCTATTCTGCTCCTCCAAAATATATATATATATATATATATATATATATATATATATATATATATATATATATATATATATATAAACAAGGATCACAAACCACTTAAAATGGTTTTGAACTATTTTAATAAACATTAAAAATGTTCTTGACATTTTTTTAAATTTAAATAAGTCCTTAATAATTGAATAGGCTTCATTAAAACCTTTTTAAAATTAATTAACCTTCCCCACTGTAAAAGTAATCATGAAAATTCATAGATATAGATTAAGTTGTAAATACTCATAAATACCCGGACCGACTTTTAACTTTCTTTAAAATATTACTGGGTAAGTATTAATGTTTATTAAGTTTCAGTCCTTGTTTGCACCAAAAAATATTCAAAGAAGTTGTATGAAGCTCAAAAACTGAAAATACCTATTTTTTGGGTATTTACCTTCCCTGTGGGTAAATACCCGGGTATATACCCAATTTATATTTACCTACCCACTGGGTATTTACCCGGCCTACATCACTGCATAAGGGCGAACTCCACTAGAGCATATTCAAAACATTTTTTCGTTGTGGGATGTCACATTGTTCAAATTATATAATAATTGACCAGGAATTAGTGTGAACTTCAATTTCAAAGAAAAGATTATTTTGATTATATCATCGTCCATCGGACCGATAGTGGAGTGTTGAGTTAGCCTTTCGAATCCGCCTTTTTTTCATTCTCTATGTATTTTGAGAGGGAAAGAAAGGCGAACTTAAAACGAAAAATATACCTATAGATTCTCTAGCGTCTAGATTTGGATGACGCGAAAAAATATTCGACCGGATGTTGAGTTCGCCCTTCGTATCCACCGGGTTGCAACCCGGGTTACACAGCTTCCTCTTTAAAATGAGAGAAGAGAACAAACCATTCTTGACAAATTAATAAAATTAACCCGTAAAGTCGACCAAAATGGCCCAGAAACTGCACACTAAAATAGTACTTATAAACCTTAGTTATAAATCAAATAGTTGAGGAATTTTAGTTATGGACTGAATGACTTACAGCCTATCAAGACCTAGAGGGATGAGAGGCCAAACATCCGCCACTAAGAGGTTAAAGTGCTCGCGATAACCTTTTTTTAACCCACAAACCATCCAATATTTTTTGGGTGTTTGGGTGCATCCACTTAGCGCCACTAATGCTCTCGAGGCATTACCGTCATCATCTTCCAGCTAAAGAGTTTCCGTTCCTAACGCTATTTTTATGAATGCGTGCCTTTTTTTAGGAACTGTTTAGATTTTCATATAAATTAGTGTAAAATAACTTTTTCATTAGAGGAATGTCTATATTATTATTGCCCTCTATCTATTTTTTTTATCTCCAGCAGAAATAACCAAGCTACTTGATATTAGAAACTAATGAGAAATATAAACAGAAGTTTATTTATTTGGTCATCCAGCCCAGCCTCAACCTTGGAAACACAAGTTTAATCTTTTTATTTTTATCATTAAATCAGCTGGTTATAACAATTTCAAAATATTAAAACGTTTATGTTTATTTAGATATTTAAGTTTTGACGTCCATTTGTTATTGACACAGAATTTTAGGACGGGCTATCTATAGATTACTACCATTTTCTAGCCAGGATAGGACTGATGGATTTTCTTTTTTCTAAAGAAAAGCTACCACACCAAGTGGGAATCGAACCTAGTGGGGGAAAACGTTTTTGTTTAAAAAAGCTGTGAGTGTTAATGCGTGAGCTTTGCGTTGCACAGTAGTACGTCGCGAGCACAGCTAGTATTAAATATAGAAGACAAAATTATTTATGCTTCTTTTGTACTGATGTTGGTACAAATACTAATCACCTTTCTCAGGAATATGCTTAGTCACGCAGCTCTTACGTGACTAAACGAGAATTATATCCGTGTCCATAGCCACGTTGAATGCACCGGTTCCCGTTGATCGCCGAAGTTAAGCAACGTTCGGGCGTTGCCAGAACCTCAATGGGACAGCACCGACCATGTGCTGTTGCCATTATAAAACGCTAGCAACCTAAAGATAACCCGGCGTTAATAGCCCAATCGTTATCACACCGTTACAACACACAAAAAATAAGAAAAAATTAAAACTTCTCAAACGCCCTATTATGACTGGCATCCTCAGAAGTATGGAATACAGCGATGTATTAAAACTTCTCAAACGCCCTATTATGACTGGCATCCTCAGAAGTATGGAATACAGCGATGTATTAAAACTTCTCAAACGCCCTATTATGACTGGCATCCTCAGAAGTATGGAATACAGCGATGTATTATGACTGGCATCCTCAGAAGTATGGAATACAGCGATGTATTATGACTGGCATCCTCAGAAGTATGGAATACAGCGATGTATTATGACTGGCATCCTCAGAAGTATGGAATACAGCGATGTATTATGACTGGCATCCTCTGAAGTATGGAATACAGCGATGTATTATGACTGGCATCCTCAGAAGTATGGAATACAGCGATGTATTAAGACTGGCATCCTCAGAAGTATGGAATACAGCGATGTATTAAAACTTCTCAAACGCCCTATTATGACTGGCATCCTGGAATACAGCGATGTATTAAAAGGCACGAGCTATCCGACAAGGAGGTTGCTAGTCTTGAGTAACAGGAAGCCAAGCAGACGAAATGGTTAAACAGACTGGCAAGTCTGGACGGAGGATGGACATCACTACTGACAGAACGATAAACACTCGCTCTTTCCATTCTATAAACCAACCGGATCATAGTCTGTCAAATAGAAATGTTACTGCATTTTACTCCATACAGTAACTAGAACAGTTCAACTCAGCAGCTAATATCATTATTTAACCATAAGCTTTAGAAATATCAGACACGCTGTACTAGGATGGTCATAAAGTGAAATATCAAATAGATGGGAAGAAGTAATTTTTCCACGATCTCAGAATCGTGGAATTTTTCCACGATTTCCACAATCTTAGAACAAGACTGCCTACATTCTGTCAAGAGCGGAAAGACATTTTTCAACAACGTCATATATACAAAACATAATTTTTTATGAGAGCTAGTTTAAAAGTAAAATTTATACAAAATAAATTATGTTCCACCAATCAAAAATGTTACGACATAGATGATGATTTAGACAATACCTGATTATTTTTGGCTATTTGTAAGTATAGTATTTTTTAAGATTAAAGATTTCGTTTTGATATATCGTCTCTACGATGTCAAACTATCGAATATGAAAATCGCTTGCGAACCAACTTGTTCGATACATTGGTGAAGTAATATATTGAAAAATGCTCTTATTCGATACTTTATTTAAGACATTGAAAGCTATGCTAAAGGGGTTAGAGTTCCGACAATTTGCGACAAGGCGTATCGTCTATAATACAAGAGCGAAGTCTCGAATCTGAAAATCTATATTTTTCATATTAGATATTTTGACATTTGCATGTCAAAATATCTAAAATAGCATGATGCTGGGGACGATATGACATCCTTGCTCAAAATGTCTTTATTGTCAGAAACACAATAAAGTCACAATTTTGGTATTTTCCATACAATACTGGAATAAAGAGCTCAATACTTGTTAAAGATATTATATCATCCAGATCCCAACGTTTCCAAGACAAGCTTTCCACTCCTCAAAATCCTGAAGCCCTTTCCCTATCGGGCGTAACCCATCTACTATCTCCACCAAAGTGACATAGAAGATAGTGGCCCAGAGATCTGCTGCGGTGCCTTATATTTTACTTTCAGTGGAACGAAATCTACAGTTTTGAATCATGAAGGATAAACAAATAGTCCTGGAAGAGCCGATTTTCTCATCGCGCAGCAGAATATATTCTCAGCAATATTGATTTTTTGACAAATGTTGTACGCAAAAAATTGAAGTGCCTATGTGTTTGCAAAAATAGGCATACTTGCACACATTAATAGGTTTTATTCCCTAGGAAAACGAATGAAACAATTTTTAATGCGATATTTGTAAACGGCTTACAGAAAGTGGATAAAAGCAGTTTTTTTTCAATTAATTTTGTGTTTATTTCTTTGTTTTTATTTAATTGTGTGTATTTAGAAACGATGGATTCAGCTGAAAATTGTTCCAGATGTTTGACATGTATCTTAGTTAAATATTTAAATTTGGTTTAGGTTTGAAGTTAAGAAAGTATGACAACAAATATTTTAATATCAGACATGAGCAGTTCTGGAATTTTCGTATATTTTCCTAAAATCTTGCAAAAAGTGAAGATGTCATGGCAAAGGGTAGGTAACCATTATAACGTTTACTACATTCTCTACAGAAACATGAGTACCGTTTTTCGATGGTCAAAGAGTAAAGCCTTAAAACTTCTAAAATGTTGGTTTCGTAGCGATGAACTGTTCTTTGTGCCAGTTTTTTTATTACTTGATATTTTTTTAATTGCTATTGGCTGTCAAATGAATTTGTCAGTAGAACTATATGCGTAAAATAAGTTCTTTTGTTAGTAGTGAAGCTATCCGAGCGAGTAATTTTCTGTGCATTTTGGCGCCTAAAGCCTCACTTTTCCTTAAGTTTTAATTGGATTGTTGTAAAACTTTTTGACTACATCCACTAAAGTATAATTCTTAATTTTATTATATAGAAATTCATAGAATCGCGCTAGGATGACGCAGTTCCTGCGAGTCGGACTTGACCTGAGAATCTCGACCTCCCAGAAGCCGATGTGCTGACGTCCGTCAATGCTTCGTGAGTTTGGGTAATTAGCCCAAAACATTCTACCCTAAATTATTCTTCTTCTAAATTATTCGGAATATTCAAGAATAATTCCGCTAATTATCCGAATAAGCTAATCTACACAGTCACGGAAAGATATTTTATTATTTATTTATTTTTACCATTGCATCATCATGTATTTCATCAGTATGATATATATATATATATATATATATATATATATATATATATCTAGGGGAAGGTGTTGTACCTTTGACCACTTTGCACAATTGAATTTTTTTTAGCTTGAATATTAAGGCTAAATTAATTTTTTTTATTTCATTGTAATTAGTATTCTATTGTTTATCATATTTAATTTTTTCGAGGTCCTAACTTTACATTTCATATCTTTTACTATTTTTTAAAAAAATAATCGTACAGTGGTCAAAGGTACAACATGTTGGTCAATGGGGTTTTGTACCTTTGACCACGTAAAAACAACACAGCAGTGCAGAAAAAAAAATTATTGAGTAATATTATAATTAATTGTAAGTTTAATAAATACAGGACATGGATGTGAGAATAATAAAAAGCTATTATTGATATTATGTTATGCTTAATATGCTGAAAAATCCAGTCAAAAATATAAACGTTTTAACTGTCAAGCAGATCCACTAGCAATAGTAGGGTATGGAAGTTAAGCCACAATGTCTTCAACATCAATATCATACACATTTTCATCTTCTCTCGTTAACTTGTCACTTAAAGTTTGTTTTTTCAAATATTGGATCTTAAACATTGGACATTTAATACCACAGATTTCTCGACTAAATATGTAATAGTCTTTTTACTTTTATTTTTAAAAAGTAGGTATAAAATTTCCTTTTTTCCAAATCATATTTTTCAAAATGTTGCTGGTTATCGACTTAACTCACGACATTTATTAGACAGATCAACGTCACTTTCTCCTGAAGAAATTTCCCCGTCAGTATCAGAATCTGAACTGTCATTAGAATAAGTTTCTTTTTATTTACCACTTTTTTAGGAAGGGGTTTATTTGTATGTGGTGTCTTACGTTTAGGGTGGTGCTTTCGTTTTTTTTTTTCACCTTCAATAATTAGCTTTTCGGGAATATCTGTTTCCCTTTAGGCCGGCCCCTATTTGACATTTTCCTTGCCTCCCCTTTTCGATGAGGCCTTACAACTTTAGGTGGAACGATAAGGGGCGTTAGGTTCGAACTGCTACACTGAGGATTAATAAAGTCAGTTTGAACATATTTAATTTATTATTTTTTAAATTCTTTGAACAATTGAAGAAACCAATAATAATTTATTTAAAAAAATTGTAGCAGAAGAACATAAAAGTTGGATTAAAATATTACTCAGGTGTGTTTTACCTTTGACCTGGTCAAAGGTACAACACCTAGTCGTGGTCAGAGGTACAACACACTAATAGTGTAAATTAAAACGCATGCTAAAAATTTTAGGGTTAAGATAAATCAATTTCAGAAGCTGCACCATGTTTCTTATTGTAATAGCTATTTTGTCAAATGATTTCCATGTAAAAAGACTTAATACAAAAAATATTATGAGGCAAAACGTCATCAATAAATAACATACATTTTTATGATAGAAATGGATAAGTATTTTTTGCAAGAATCCTCTTTGACTTGAATAATCCAAAGTAGGTTACACTAGCCCTCTAGTGAAGGAGCTAAACACTAATTACACCAAAATTTATAAAATGTTGCTACATGCCGCCACAGCCTCGGTGGTCAAAGGTAAAAGACGGTCAGAGGTACAACACCTTCCCCTATATTTTTTTTTTTTTTTTTTTTTTTAAATGTTTGGTTTGGCGATATTCATTCAGAGTCAAATAACGGCTAATTGTTATTATTTATTTAAATTTTATCTAGACAGGATAGGGCTTTCATCTTTTCCAAGGAAAAGCTCGTAGAGGCAAGGAAATAAACGTTATTAATTATTATCATAAAACCAGATATTCAGTTAATTAGCATTCTATTTGCTTTAATAACTGTTCAATTAATGGATATTAATGAAAACCACTAGTTAGCGAAATATTTTCAAGAATTACTACCTACTTGTCCAAAAAACATTCTACAAGATACCGAATCCCATAAAAGTTATAATATTTAATTAGCTTTCCTACAGTATACGCAGAACAGAGATTATATCTCATTTCAAAATTTAATTGGAAATTTGGATGTAATTGGAGAATATTGTTGGAAAGGTTGTAAATATTTTATAACTCTAGTGAAATTTGGCAGCATGTTGAATATTTTTTAGAAGAGTCTTAATTCTTAAAAATACTTTGTCAACAAGTGTTATTTATTAATAAAAAAGTTTTTGTGGTTTGAAAAATGTAAACATTAGACTTAAGCAAATTTCATGCTGATTTAAAATCAAGTAAAATAACGTAGTAAACAAATGTGTAAAAGCAGATATTAGTGGGGTAGCACTCAACTACAACTTTGATCTATTTTCATCTTCTTGAGTTACCACCTACTTGTGATAAAATCTGTATATATATATATATATATATATATATATATATATATATATATATATATATACAGGGTGTCCCAGCGTATGTGTCCACCCCCTTTTCCTCCTAGAGTTTTTGGAATTTCGAAATGAAATTTGGTAGGTCTTAGTTATGTTGCATGAATGGAATGAATTAAGGGACGAACAACATACTGTTATAATCGTCCTATGAACCAATTTTTTTTTTTAAATTAAACTTAGGATTTTATCTCATGAAATATGTATGCACATTCTGTTCCTTTTTTTTTTTTTTTTTTTTTTTTTTTTTTTTTTTTTTTTTTTTTTTTTTTTTTTTTTTTTTTTTTTATTAGAATAACATATAACTGTACACAACTTATTTATTTATTCTCATTAATTTAAAGCTAACAATAGATGGTATATTCCTTTCTGTTTCACTTATAGCTACTTTTATGTATATATATATATATATATATATATATATATACATACATATATATACATACATATACATACATATATATACACACATATATATATATACATATACATGCACATACACATATGCATATATATATATATACACACACACACACACATCCATACATAAATATATACATATTTATAAACACGCACACTCGTACACACACACACACATATATGCATATATATACTTATACTCTTACACCTAAATATATTTATTTAGGTACAAAATATATCTAATTTTTTTTTTATTTTTTATTTTTTATTTATTTTTTTTATTTATTTTTATTTTTTTATTTATTTATTTTATTTATTTTTATTTTTTTGTTTATTATTCTTATTTATTTATTATATATATATATATATATATATATTTTTTATTTATTTATTTATTTTATTTTTTTATTTTTATTTATTTATTATTTTTTTCTAATAGAATTACATATAAATGTACACAACTTATTTATTTTTCTCGTTAAATTAAAGCACTTAAACACTAGATGGTATATTCCTTTCTTTTTTCACTTATAGCTACTTCTACATAATACATGCATATGTTGCATGAGGTTTCTTTTAAAGGTTTAGTTGACTTTGTAACATCCTCCAGATTTTCTCCAGCGCAGCTAACTCTTGATTTTCTAATGACGGCAGGTATTTTTTATGACGAATTCTGATAGAAAATGTAATTTTAAGACTAATTTATTCCGCAATATCTTTTGATCCGACGCACCGTTTGCGCGTAAAACGCAAAAAACTGAAACATATCGCCCTTTAGTAGATATAATACCCCGTTAAATATTTAATCTACAACTTTGATCTTCGTATCATCTGAAAGGAAAATTAATAGGCTACAACGTTTGTATCGAGGTGTTTTTACGTACAAGGCTTGGTTTCAGTGATAAATGGGAATTTGTCTACAAAAGGACGATATTTTTCAGTTTTTTGCGTTTTACGCGCAAACGGTGCGTCGGATCAAAAAGATGTCTAGGAATAAATTAGTCTTAAAATTACATTTTCTATCAGAATTCGTCATAAAAAATACCTGCCGCCATTGGAAAATCAAGAGTTAGATGCGCTGGGGAAAAACTGGAGAATGTTACAAAGTCAACTAAACCTTCAAAAGTAACCTCATGCAACATAACTAAGACCTAACAAGTTTCATTTCGAAATTCCAACAACTCTAGGAGGAAAAGGGGGTGGACACATATACTGGGACACCCTGTATATATATATATTTAAGGTTAATAGGGTTCATTTTTGGAATCTAGTGTGCGGGATCAATGAAGGGAAAAAGAAATAAACAGTTATAGGACAGATACTTATAAAACAGATACTTATAGGAGCCCCAAACCTCAAAAGTTACATTCCTTCGGAAGGTGCTAAAAGCAAATCTCATCTAAAGACAATCTTCATCTTTAAATTGTGGTAGTCCTTAATGCCACGACGAGTGAAGAAGCTGTCCCAAGAAAGCGGTCTCAATAAATCAAAGATAACCCACAACATCCCCAGTGCTAATTGGTGCTAAGAGAATTCTCTGTGTGCTATCTCCTTGCTACCTAATAGAACCGAATAATTAGATGGAACTCCTGAGGAATTCCTGGATGACATTCAATAGACCAGCTTCTAGATAGGGCCGGCACGACCATCGCTACCGGGAACAGGATTATAGGTCGTCTCTTGGGGCATATCTTATAAAAGAGCGAGATTCCTCGGGAGGAAACGGATTGGGCAAAGCAGAATTTCCAGATTGCTAGACGGTAAATGGAACAGGAAGAAACGAGGTTCATCCACTTTTATTGAAGTAAACGTTCAAAGTGAAAAGATACATATATGTGTGTGTGTGTGTGTGTGAGTGTATATATATATATATATATATATATATATATATATATATATATATATATCTGTATGTAATTAATTAAGCATATATACTTATAATTTCTTTTAACACAATTGGTTAAAATTTTAAATAGTACTCAATTTATTTATAAAGGCATCCCTTGTACAGTGGAAACACTACCTGTATTAAAAGAATTACATAAAATATTTTAATTTCTTGAAAAAAAAATAAAAAATGGCTACCTATGGTGTGTTACCTAACTGGATTACATCAACCTCATTTTGCAAAATCGGTATTCCAAATAAATATAAATAAGCACATCGCACTATTATTTCTAAAGAGACACAACTCAAAAAAAAAAAAAAAAAAAAAAAAAAAATCTGAAAATTAACCGATCTAACGGAGATAATTCTGTCTTTTTTTGTTATTCCTGCATATGTTGGAGGAATAGCATTAAGACAGGAAGAGTGGCACAAATGCCCTCTACAAGCTCTGAAACTAGGTTGATACCTACAGTTTTGATGGCCCATAAAGAGATATTTACCAAATTCTTTCATAGTCATAACTGAAAAACAACGATTTTTGAGTTGTGTCACTTTGGAAATACTAGTGTGATATGTTTTCTTTTTTTTTAAATTTTAATTCGAAGTCTGCAACCGATTTTAAGAAATTATGTTTTAACAGATCCCTCAGAGTTTCGATTGTACAAACTAGATGGACAAAAGTAATGTTCAGAATTCTAAAATTTTGTACTAGAATGATGTAAACAATACACCAATACATTGTAATATTGTATTTATGTCTGAAACAGTCCTCCTTGTGAGTAACAAGGTCCAAATGTATGAATCCGTATCACATTGAATAAAATAGTTGAATTCCTGATTGAGATGGTTATTATTTATGTTGGTAGGTGCTTATTTTTCTATATTAAATAATCCTGACTGATAATCAAACAATGTTACAAAACGTTTTCAAGATGATTTTCCATCCATTTTATGGATGGATCTATTATCAAGGATGATTCTTTCCTTGTTTCATAACTTTAATGGGTTAGTAATGACTTATACCCATTTGTACACGGGCTAATTTTTTTATATATAATAGCTGAACCCTTCCCATTTATAATAAGATATGTTAGGGCTAACACACTTGAGTACAACATTTTTATTTTTATTTTAGAGTACATAGTTTCTTGGAAGGATTGTTTTGAAGAATGGTTCAAGTACCTAAAGCAAGAAAAGAACTCTTTCCTCTTTATGTTCTCTTCTTGCACATTTAATTTGGAAATCCTTACCAGCGACTCTGATAGGAAAATCAAAATGAGGTTGGGTAGCTATGCCTCCAAAATATTTGACAAATTGGTTGCTGCGGGAGAATCAAAGCAGTGTTTTTTTGCAAATACAAATTGGTTGCTGCGGGAGAATCAAAGCAGTGTTTTTTTGCAAATACAAATTGGTTGCTGCGGGAGAATCAAAGCAGTGTTTTTTTGCAAATACAAATTGGTTGCTGCGGGAGAATCAAAGCAGTGTTTTTTTGCAAATACAAATTGGTTGCTGCGGGAGAATCAAAGCAGTGTTTTTTTTGCAAATAAAAATTGGTTGGACGAAGAGAGAAAATTCGATATTCAACGTACTGTGCCGCGAACTTTCACATCATTTCAAGGTTCAAATAAAGTAGGAAGAAACTTTTGTGAATTGAGTGCACAAAGCACAGGATTGAATGTTCAGCTCATCAAAAAATTTGATGTAATACTGAGAACATTGTCCTCTGGATTCGAAATAAATAAAGACGAATTTGAAATATTCTGTCTCGAATCCAGAGACCTTAACCTTAGTCTTTATTCATGGTTCTAAATGCCAGCTAAGATACATAAAATCCTCATTCATAGTACAGTAGTCATCAAATCTTTAATAGTTCCAATAGGGCAGCTTTCAGAAGAAGCCCAAGAAGCAAGGGAACAAAGATTGCCGCAGATTCAGGTAGCACAAGGCCAGAAAGTGTTCACGTATTGCCACAAATACGGATTTAATTACAATGTTGATCATATTACTATATCTGCAAATAAGGTTCTTAAGCGAATTTGACTTGTAGGATTAACGCGCAACAAGAAAACATTGACAGCGCCCCCTAGTAGAACTCTACTTCTGTGAGTTTTTGGAGGGAGAATTCTATTCAAGCATAGTACAATGTAATCCCCTCCCCCTTCCCTTAGACCGATTTAGATCATTTTTATAAAATTTATTTCTAATTAGATAACCATGACGTATTCCGAATTCTGTTACAATACAATTGAAATTACAACCGGTATGAGCAAATTAGTAATTTCGCACCAGACTTGCCGCCCCCCTCCTAATTATTAGGGTCATTTCTTCTTAGGATTCTGTAAGCTTCCTGTAGTTTTTATTTTCGCATGTGCATGAATATTTTTTTCTGAATGATTAAGACGAAGTATTACCTGTATTTATTTTAATATTTCCAAATGACACTAGGGATAAAACGGAAACACGCTAAGAAGAAGTAGTTCCTGCTAGTTGGACTTTTTATTACACTCAAGTCTGAAGCAGATCTTATGAAAAAATGTTTTAGGAGAAATACGTTTTAGCTATTTTTATATTGTATACGGTAAATTAATAAAATGTTAAATACAGCATTAATTCTAAGACTGTTTACGGCCAATTTTACGAGTAGATCTTAACGCCCAACAAGAAAACACTGACAAGCAAGCCAAAGAAGAGCTCCAGAATTTTCGGCAGGTATTGAAACAGTTAGAACTGAATACTGAATGGATAAAGGCCTAGGAGTATTAATTGAGTAAGTTAGAATCAATTAGTCGGAGCTGGAGGTATTTCCTAATTAGGTAGAGAGATGAAAGGTAGCGACCCTCCTACGTCATCAGCTGAAGGGATAATCCTTAACGATTCGCTCAAAACATAATTTACAGGCACATTCGCTCTAATTACCTTATACCAAAGCCAATTCCAAGACTTAGGGGAGCATTTCGCTTCTTTTAACTGTTTATAATTATTAAGGGAAGCTTTGGCCCTAATTACTTTTAAATTAGCTAGGCAGTAAGTATCCGCTTAATTACAAGGAAATGAGGTGTCTGGGATTTTCATTTGGGACTATTTCTTTGAGGAATCAAATGAAACCATTTCTAAGGCTATATCTATTACTGTTTTAGAGGAATGTGGGAAAACTACACATTTCTTGGGATTTTCTTAAATACCTGTCTCGAAATCGGTAGAGAAATCTTGGTAAATGTAAATCATCTTTTTTTCTACAAAAACGGTTCTTATGTAATTTTTGATACTTTTTTTGTTGCCTTTTTTGGGATATTCGTATATTTTCTTCTGGGGTTCGTATTCGTATATCTGGAAAATTATTGGGAAATCGTGGTAAGAGGGCAGTAACCTTTCAAAAGCTTACTAAATGTTCTACTAAAAACAGTTCTAATGACATTTTCGATAGATTTTGAACGGTTCTTTACGTTTGTTGTTCTTAGTGTTTTATTGATTGTTGTTTATATAATTGATTTTACTCGTAAAATTAATTTGCTGGTAAAAAAATATATATATTTGAAATGAAAACGAATTTTTGGCTGGTTGTAATAGTACGTTTTGAGTAGAACTCGAGAAACCCGAATGGTACTCCTTTGATCAGGCTTTCGTGGTAGTTTTGATTTATCTTAATATTTGACTCTTTAGTATAATATTATTAACTTGAGATGGTAGATATCATCGGGTTTCGGTCGTGTGGTGAGATTTTTCATTAGAATATGGGTTATATTTTTGCTTACGTTTCGGCTTGAGATTCATACCTGCATTAGGACATTAAACAAGGGTGATCTCAATACTGATTAATATACATAAGAAATGAAAGGAAAAAAAATTATTCATATGTAAAGAATAATAATAATACATATCACGGGTGTACAGCAATAAGGAGGCAGCTCCATTTTTTGGGATTTTCAGGTCAGAAAATTATCATGAATTTAAAAACTATCCTTATGTCCCCTGGTTCAATAAGGAAGCAGCTCTGGCCACTTCAATAGTTGAATTACAGCAACTAAACCGCGGTGTGAGGTCCACTATTTACTTTCCATCTACTAACCCCTGCCCTAATAAATACAAGCCGTAACGAGCCTCGAACACATATGTATAGGACTAGATGAGATGCCCTTCTACAATCCATTAAAATGTGCAGCATCTTCAGCTACGCTGACGATCATGATTTGATAGAAACACAGCCAGAATAAGACTGAATTTTGCATTAACTGATTAATTTTTTGTATTTTACATTCTTTGTTTGTATTTTCATGTGAGCCTCCTTAGTTAAAAATGTGAATAAAAGGAAATTTTGTTAATTTCAGTTGAAAAATCTGTAAATTTTGGGTTATTTATAGAACGTGGCACAATAAGGAGGCAGCTCCGAACCATTAAACCTGACACTACCACTCTAAAAAAGTTAGGATAGGGTCCTTATAGACTTACTTTCATAAGTAGGTGGATACGTTATGATGAGAAATTTATTATCGAGAAACTAAATTTAAAAACGTTTTCTTTAATTTGCCAACAATGTGAAAAATGGAGCTGTTTCCTTATTGCTGCCCGCAATTAAAGGCAGATGCAAGCAGATGGATGTACAATCATTTCTGGATCTGGAGGTTCCTCGGAATCTCATCGTTAAGCCAATTGTTATGTATTAATATTAAGTCTGTAATTCAATCTGTAACTGTAACACACATTTACCAAATCACATTTTCGTATTAAAAATGTAGTTTTATTAAGGTAACAAACGATCGAAACCCGGCAATTACTACCTTCGCAATCTCAATGGTAGATTCCTCGGAATTATTAACTAATAATTCCTCGGAATTATTAACTAGAGATTTTCGAATTTGGGATTTGATATTTTCCCAGCATCCTATTCCGAGCCTTATAAATCCTCACCTATTCTGCAGAAATCTGCCAGTCAAGAGCTGAGATCGGATCGCCAAATCGGATTCCAGCTTCCATTGCAAGCTGCCCAGACATCCGTGTTGATTCTGCCGATTACCGAGTCGAGGGGACTTAGCCACTAGGTTATGGCGATAAGGAATTGTAAATCTGTCGGTCCTGTCATCCATCACCGACCGCTGGTTCAGTATTAGGGAGGTCGCGTGGCGCTTGGCGCGGGCGTTATTATAAGTATAATTGATGTAGCGAATGCTGAGGGGAGGGGTTGGTTATCATATGATACCGAGCCTTTTAATGTCTCTCATAATGGCCTTCATAGGCGCATGTTAACAATTCCATAATGACCAGGCGTTATTATTAGATCCACGGCCGAACAGAAAGAAAAAAGGATTAAGAGCAGTTTACTAGAGAGATTATTGCTTTTACAGCTGCAAAATACTGCGAATGGAATATGACGTTATTTACGTTCCTTATTTCTCATTGCTCCTTTATTTTAAGCTTTTAAGATGATAACAAATAAAAAAAAAACAACCCTTTCATTTTTAAACAAGAATTCACACGAAGAGTTTTCGGAAATTAGTAATAAAATACTAAATAGTTTATAGTCCCTGGCATTTCGACAGTCTGGATCATAAGCGCTGGGCTATGTAATGCTCTTGGAAATTTCTGTAGACATTAAAATTTATTTATTTACAAGTCATTCACACCAATCAAATATTTATTGGGCTTTTCGCCAATCTTAGGGGATGGTAATTACTATATAGTGGATGTAAATACTTTTATCTCAAGACTGCTACATATAGTAAAATATTCCAAGTTACTCAAAACATCACTGGTTTTGTAAATTTGACTATGTTCTTGTGTTTCAGCCATTTACCCGTCATAAAAGAACTTGGCAAAGCAAATGAAAATCCCAGACACCTCATTTCCTTGTAATTAAGCGGATACTTACTGCCTAGCTAATTTAAAAGTAATTAGGGCCAAAGCTTCCCTTAATAATTATAAACAGTTAAAAGAAGCGAAATGCTCCCCTAAGTCTTGGAATTGGCTTTGGTATAAGGTAATTAGAGCGAATGCGCCTGTAAATTATGTTTTGAGCGAATCGTTAAGGATTATCCCTTCAGCTGATGACGTAGGAGGGTTGCTACCTTTCATCTCTCTACCTAATTAGGAAATACCTCCAGCTCCGACTAATTGATTCTAACTTACTCAATTAATACTCCTAGGCCTTTATCCATTCAGTATTCAGTTCCAACTGTTTCAATACCTGCCTGAAATTCTGGAGCTCTTCTTTGGATTGCCTGTCAGTGTTTTCTTGTTGGGCGTTAAGATCTACTCGTAAAATTGGCCGTAAACAGTCTTCGAATTAATGCTGTATTTAACATTTTATTAATTTACCGTATACAATATAAAAATAGCTAAAACGTATTTCTCCTAAAACATTTTTTCATAAGATCTGCTTACTTGAGTGTAATAAAAAGTCCTACGTCTTAAGGAACTACGTCTTCTTAGCGCATTTCCGTTTTATCCCTAGTGTCATTTGGAAATATTAAAATAAATACAGGTAATACTTCGTCTTAATCATTCAGAAAAAAATATTCATGCACATGCGAAAATAAAAACTACAGGAAGCTTAGAGAATCCTACGAAGAAATTACCATAATAATTAGGAGGGGGGCGGCAAGTCTGGTGCGAAATTACTGATTTACTCATACCGGTCGTAATTTCAATTGTATTGTAACAAAACTTGGAATACGTCTCGGTTATCTAATTAAAAATAAATTTTATAAAAATGATCTAAATCAGTCTAAGGGAAGGGGGAGGGGATTACATTGTACTATGCTTGAATAGAATTCTCCCTCCAAAAGCTCACAGAAGTAGAGTTCTACTAGGGGGCGCTCTACTTTCTTCCTGCACTATTACTGTATCCCGTTCCTTTTATTATTCATCAAGAACAATAGGTGAAAATGTGAAGTTTAATATTAGAAGGCCACGACGGTTGCCAAGTTGGATTGCAATATATCAAACATTTCGGTGGTTATGGACAAATTCGTATTTTGGAGTCCGGAGTGAACTGGAGTGGTTAACTCGTTCAGTCGTTTGCTAACGTAATGCTTCCAAGTTTTGTGTCGAAATAACTAAATCTCTGGCGAGTATCGTGATTATACATACATATATATATATATATATATATATATATATATATATATATATATATATATATATATATATATATATATATATATATACAGTTAGTGTAAAAAGTATTGGAACACCCATGACTATTTTACTTTTTTAACATTTACGACTAAAATAATGGTGCTTTAGGTAAATAGAAGGCATAAATAACATGGTGATAGGCTATATATTAAATATTCCCAGAAAATCAACATCAAACAATGGTATTTGTGGTATTTATTAACATTTTAACAATAAAATATTCTATGCGCAAAAAGTATTGGAACACCCAATTTCTTTACTATTACAGCTGGACTTTGGACGGGATTAATTCCATATTATCGGTGAACTTTGTCCGGCAGGATGATCCGATTATGTGTGTGAATCACTTGGTTATAGTTCAATTTTTTTTTAAATTGACCAGAGAGGAAAAGAAGTCTCTGTTAAAATACAAAAACTTATTATTACGATTCATAATGATTGCAAATGCTTGCGAGAAATTGGAAAAATTGTAAACCTCAGCTATGTCTCCTTATCAAATATTTAAAATCAGTATATTACAACCAACTCTTAGGCACAAAACATCGCATCAGGAGACCGAAGGGTCTCAATGCATGTGATGAAAGATCAATTTTAATAAAAGCACAGGCAAAACCACGGCTGATTGCGCCAAAAGATGCGACTGAAATCTCGAGGATCATCTGACATAAGTAGCAGTACAGTAGGAAATGATCTCAGGAAAAATGGATTACGCGGGAAAACACCTCCAAACCCTTACTCATGTTTGACTGTAGACTCCAAGCCCCGAGAGTTTAGCTCTTCATTCGCTCTCCTTGAAACACTCAGTTATTATTGTTACTCCCAAACCTTTTAAACCTCTCGACTGCCCTTCTTCCTATCGACCAATCAGCCTTCTGCCGATAATGTCCAAAATATTTGAAAAACTCCTTTACAAAAGAATCCTTCCTATCATAGAATCCTCGAAGAAAATCCCCAACCACCAATTTGGTTTCCGTTTCTAGCATTCCACCACACAACAGTGTTTACGAGTTGTAGACTCAATATCCTCCTCGCTTGAACGTAAGAGTTTTTGCACGAGTGCCTTTCTCGACGTTGCTCAAGCATTCGATCGGGTTTGGCACCCGGGATTACTTTACAAAGTAAAGCTTATACTTTCTCACACCTATTTCCTTATCCTCAAATCCTACCTTTCAAACAGATCCTTTCAAGTTAAACAAGGTACAAGGTCTTTCCCCGACCTGCCCCTTAAACGCTGGTGTCCCTCAAGGGTCTATTATTGGTCCTCTACTTTTCCTCCTTTACACTGCGGATATTCCCACTGACTGACCACTTACGCCCACTGACTGAGTTAAAATCAACCCTGAAAAATGTAAACAGGTTATATTCACTCTCAACCGGAGATCATATCCTACAGTCTACCTCAAAAACACTCCACTACCAGTATCCAGCGAGGTTCGATATCTAGGATTATACCTTGACAGCCGACTGACATGGAATCCTTACACGAGACTGAAAAGAAAAGAACTGAACAAACGATACGGACTACTTAGACGACTCCTTGGACCTTCATCTAAATTATCGATACAGAACAAACTAACGATATACAAAACAATCATTCGGCCAATATGGACATGCGGACTCGAACTCTGGGGATCTGCAAAACCATCCAACATCAGTCAACAGAATACAGGCATTCCAGTCAAAAGTCCTCCGTAAAATTGTAAATGCCCCTTTTTATGTATCCAACAAAACCCTACATAATGACCTCAACATCCCATTTGTCCTTGACCTCGCTAAAAACCATTTCCAAACGTTCCACACCAAATTGTCTCACCATCCTAATCCTAAAGGTCAATCCTTATCATCCCAATCCCATCCAGACAATCCTCCCAGGCGGCTAAAGAGACAGTGGCCCCGAGACAATTTACTTGCCTGATCCCTCTGGATTCATTGAAATACTTAGTTAAATAACTACGAAGTGCTAACAATGGTTGGCTTCTTCCAAATTTTGTACTTATTTTATTTTATTTTAATTTTTTTCCCCGTTTTGATCATATAATGTACATATCAATATCTGTATCAACACACTTGATCATTGTACATTTTATTTTTTGTACAGATTTCAAATAAATAAAAAAAATCGCTCTCCTTGACCCATTTTGTCGACTTCTTTAGCTAAAAAGTTCTATTCCGTACTCAAGAACACTCTAAATCCACTGCCAGTATTCCGCAGAACAGTTAACACTTTATTTTGCATAGCAAAGTAATTGTTAACTTTACTTACACAAAAGTTATTCAGTACTGTTCGACCGCGTAATTAATTTTTCCTGAGATCTTTTCTTACTGTACTGCTACTTATGTCCCGTCAGATGATCCTCGAGATTTCAATCACAAGTTTTGGTGCATCAGCCGTGGTTTTGCCTGTGCTTTTATTAAAATTGATCTTTCATCACATACAGTGAGGCTCGTTGGACTCCTGATGCGATGTTTTGCAGGCTAAGAGTTGGTTGTAATATACCGATTTAATATATTTAATAAGGACACATGGCTGAGGTTTACAATTTTTCAAATTCCTCGCAAGCATTTGCAATCATTATGAAGCGTAATTGTAATTTTTCGCATTCCATCAGAGATTTGTCTTTCTTACAGGCCAATGTAAAAAAATTGAACTAAACCAAAGTGATTCACACACATAAGGGTGCGTTTACACTTGATATTTCTGGCAGTAAATATATGTCTCGATATATGTCGCGATATAAGTGTCGGATAGATATTCTCTTGCAAGTTTACATACGGACAGAAATAGCTAGACATTTATGTCATGGATATGTATAGGACAGTTCTCGCTTTGCAATAAATGTCCGGCCTGTTTACACTCAGACATATACATATGTCCTGTCTAGTCCATTCTGCTTGGTATAGAAGTTTCGGCAATATAGCTAGAAACCAAGATATTTCTGTCTGACATTTATTTCTCTCTTTATAATCAGCGTACTCACCTGACGGTATAGAAGTGTCGACACTTATTGCTCGGGATAGAAATATATATCTCAGACATAAATTGCTCATGGTTTACACTAGTCGCAATTTCTGTCTGACATAAATTTCCTGAAATAACTATCAGGTGTAAACGCACCCTAAGACACCAAGTCATCCTACAGGACAAAGTTCACTAATAATATGGAATTAATCCCGTCCAAAGTCCAGCTGCAATAGTAAAGAAATCGGGTATTCCAATACTTTTTACGCGTAGAATATTGCATTTTATTGTTAAAATGTTAATAAATAACACAAATATTATTTTTCTATGTTGATTTTTAGGGAATATTTAAAATATAGCTTATCGCCGTGTTATTGATGCCTTCTATTTACCTAAAGCACCACTATTTTAGTTGCAAATGTTAAATAGCTACTTTCCTTCGGAGGAAAGTGCTAAAAAGTAAAATATTCATGGGTGTTCCAATACTTTTTACACTAACTGTATATATGTTATAACGATTCATTTAGTGGGTAGGATCGGTGAAGATTTGAAGGTTATTAGAATTGTATCCAAATGACTGTTATTGATGCCTTCTATTTACCTAAAGCACCACTACTTTAGTTGCAAATGTTAAAAAAGTAAAATATTCATGGGTGTTCCAATACTTTTTACACTAACTGTATATATGTTATAACGATTCATTTAGTGGGTAGGATCGGTGAAGATTTGAAGGTTTTTAGAATTGTATCCAAATGACTGTTATTGATGCCTTCTATTTACCTAAAGCACCACTATTTTAGTTGCAAATGTTAAAAAAGTAAAATATTCATGGGTGTTCCAATACTTTTAACACTAACTGTATATATGTTATAACGATACATTTAGTGGGTAGGATCGGTGAAGATTTGAAGGTTATTAGAATTGTATCCAAATGACTGTTTTTGGAAAATTCATTATAGATGGAAGGGAGAGATAGAATGTAAAAGTCAACAGTAATAATATCAGCACCTCGTGACTCCCTATATACTATAAGGGCTACCACCCACACTAATGGGATAACTGAAATATCCAATAATCCATATTGTATAGAGTGGCAGGCCTGGGAGGGGATAACATGCGGTTTAGCTGGGATTATAGGGCCGCTTTGTTGCCGCGAGCCCCTCGTAAAAAACCTCGCCCCCCCCCCCCCGGAGGAAGGAGGGTATATTTGTTTTTCCCAGAGGGACGAAGGCTGGCAACACTGGCTCCTTCTATTAAATGCCTCATCAATCAATCCATGGGACTCGGGGGGTAGTTATGTTTGTTCTACACTTATATCATTCGCTATGTAGTTATTTAATGTTTGATTTTCGTACTTGCTCTTAAGAACTTTCTTGATTTTCTGGTGGTTTTCTAAGGTAATTGCAAAGGATGCATCAAGGTTTTTGCAGAGTTTTGCTTCGTCACGGCAGATAAGTAGTTTTTTGGTACAAATGCAGTTTCACGCCATCCAAACCGATTTCTTTCAAATGTTGTACAATAACGTATTTTGATGCACTAAACACGAATACGATGAAAAAAAAAACCGTCGGATTTAACTAGGAAAGAAGTTATTAAGCACTAAAGTTCACTGTTATGCAGGTTATGAGAGCTATTAATTATAGCTAGTTGGATTGACTGGGGTTTTGTTATCTTCTTGAGCGAGCGTAGCGAGCGGAAACGCATAGCACATATGCCCTTAAGCGACAGGTGAGGATGCCCTTAAAATTAACAATATTTTCGAATAAATGGTTTCTGAACATTTCAAATGAGAGTTTTCTGTTTCCCAATGTTACATATCTGCGCATGCGCGTGTTTACAAATACGCTGATGACGCCTAGTTTTATAACCTTCCTAACTTTAGTGCTTAATATTATATTCTATTAATTTTAGTGAGTTGGGTTGACTGGGGTTTTGTTATCTTCTTGAGCGAGCGTAGCGAGCGGAAACGCATAGCATGTATGCCTTAAGTCGTAATTTATGCCTTAAAGTCGTCATTTATGCCTTAAAGTCGTCACAAATTTAGTTGTTTACATTAGCTCTCATAACCTGCATAACAGTGAACATAAGTGCTTAATAACTTCTTTCCTAGTTAAATCCGACGTTTTTTTTTTATCGTATTCGTGTTTAGTACATCAAAATACGTTATTGTGCAAAATTTGATAGAAATCGGTTTGGAGGGCGTGAAACTGCATTTTTACCAGTTTTTTTTATTGTGTTAGATAATGTATTATGAAAAAACGCTACTCTATAATTTCTTGCAGTTTATTATAGCATGGTTCCAGTCATACTATATGTTATATGTACATCAATTGTTAAGTAATCAAAGTAAATTAAGGACCATCGTCAAGAAACAGATAACATAGAGATAACCTGTTATCTATAGGTTACCAGAAACAGCATAAAAATAATACTATGAAATCACCGAAGATAAGCAACGTCGGGCGTGGTCACTACCTGATTGGGTGTACGACCACGTGCTGTTGGCATTATAAAGGGGCGGCAACCTGTAGATAGCCCAGCGCTAATAGCTAAATAGTTGATGTACCCTTAAAAACGAAAAAAAAAATACTATGAAATAGATAAAGTACGGTAACAGCTCTTCTGTTATCGTCGTAGCATTCTGCCTGAGCGAGCATGTTCTCTTTAAAACTAAAAATGCAAACCCCTCTAAAAATACTTAAAAACCTTTCTTAGCGAGTGTTTACATCCCAAAGGGAGTGTCCAAAAATTTCCCTCTGTCGACTGGTTTGGGCTGGGCGATGATAGTCTGTGAGTCAGCTAGTGAGTGAGTGGTATTTGGCAAATATATTGTAGACAAACACAGAATTTAATAATATTAATCGACATTGTATGTGAATTATTGCTCAAAGGACTCCTGCAAAGACACAGTTAAATACTTAAGATGTCATGGCTTTCAAAGCTTTGCATTTCTTTTTCGACCCTTTGTATACAGTAACAATCCATTTTCAAGGCATCCATCTTTCTAAAGAGTAATTCTTTGACAAGTTTAAATCGAGTCATTATTTTAAATTTATTTATTATGAGTTCCTCGACAGTAACGATTAACTCATTGGGACCGCGGAATCAAAGTCCGCTACAGTACCACTCAATTTGCAATAAAAACAACGCCCAAGAAAATAAAATAGGACGCATAAAGAAAATAATACACACAATGTGTATGATACAACAACAATGGTTATATTGAATAAAATGAAATATTTTCATTCAAGAATATATGAAGGGCTCAGTGCCAAAGTTGACTAACCCACAATTGAATCGATCCATGCAAAAAGAACTTCAGTCCATTTTTTCCCAATATGAGTTCCGATAATATTTTAGTTAGTATGAGTCATGAATTCTTTGTATCTAAAGGTAACTTCACATTTCTATGATAAAAGTACTTCAGTACAATACATAGTTGCCATAGAAACATAGTCCTAATTTTATTATTCCATGTAGAAAGGGCTTCAGTCTAGTTTTCTCAAAACTACTGATTTTGGACTGAAGCTCTTTTTGCATGGATCGATTCAATTAGAAGAAATGAAGAGCATTGGAATAATATATATATATATATATATATATATATATATATATATATATATATATATATATATATATATATATATATATATATATTAATTTTTGTGAAAGATGACCCGATATATATTTTCCACTTTTTCTTGTTTGTTTTTCTGGCAGGGGGTCGATAAAGCAGTACACTCTTTGTTCACATTAACTGCTTTATTTGTTATGTTTCGCCCGACATGTTTCGTGCCTTTTCGCACCTCTTCAGGGGCTTTCCTAAGTAACAATATTTTTTTGTAAATCCTAAACTTTAAATTGTTTACACTAATATACATATCCTGTCCCTAAATAATTTACATTTCAACATAAAATATTTAAACTTAATCTTAATCCTACCTTATCAAGAAGTCCTCTCGTCATGTTGTCTAGCTTGAGTCAGGCGTAGTACTGAAAAGTCATTTGTGGTAATTAATATGGCTGTTTGTATCGATTATTTAGCTATTTTCATGGTATCGATTATTGGTGAAATTTGTTTTGCGAGGTTTAATTTATTATACTATGGAATATTTGGTGCACATTCTTTAAATCTGTTTTTTTATTTATGGCAGTGTTGGATATATATATATATATATATATATATATATATATATATATATATATATATATATATATATATGTGTGTGTGTGTGAGTGTGTATGTGTGTGCTGTAATTAGAAATACGTCGGCTCACAATAAAACTAATTTTTCTATACAAAATGTACTTTTATTAAGACAAAACGACCGAACCCTGACAATTTCTACCTTCAATTTTTTTTCATATTCTTCCTAACTTTAACTGAGTTTGTTCTAATGGTGAGTTTATTCACCTTTGGCGCTGAGCCCTTCATATATTCTTACTAATCTCAAATGTTTACTCAATGTTATTTATTAAGTAGGTACAGAACTTGTTATGGACTTACATAACTATTCAGAATTTTTCGATTTTAGCTTTTAATAATACCATAATGTCTATAATCTTGCAAACTTTCAAGTCTCTAGCAGTTTGGGATGCGCCTAATAATTTTTATGTGTGAGTCATGTAAATTCCGATTTTCTATCGCCTATATCTCAGAAACGCTTCAATGTAGAATTATGAAACTTTCCAATTTTACTCGAAACTATTAGGATAATACCTGTGTAAAATTTCATAACTTTATCTTTAACTGGTTCAAAGTTATGAGAGGGTAAACATCGGCACTTTTTCGTGTAATACACACACAGGATAGCACCATCGTGCGCTTAGATACCGTTAATGTTCTGTGAGACGTATTTTTAATGTTTTTATTATTTTTTTGGTTGAAATTAAGCATTATTCGATGTTCCACGGGAATTCGAATTTTGGCACTAAATGCTCAAAATTAACTTATTTATTTTAAAGCGAGTATAAATAATGTAATATCTTAAATCCGTATTTGAGAAATATTGTGGCATTGAATTCTCAGATTGAGCCATCCATTGTGGTATATAAATTAGCATAAGCCGAGAAGTGGAGTCAAGGATTGAGTATATAGAGTGAGAGTATACGGAAGGCCGAGTAAACACTGGCCACTAACAAACACAACTATAGATGGCACTTCCTGCGGAAGCTAGTTGGTACAACTCCTTTGATCCGTTACTTCCTGTTGATAAACCCAGCAGTGTCACGGGGTATGCCAAACCTTCCGCTCCAATCCAGCTGTGTCTTGTACTTCTTCAAGTACTGTTTGTTGCTTTGTTTTACAATGGCTGTCAGATCTCTTCGGCTACCTGGAAGATAGACACACTCGTCCTAGTCTCTTCCGGGCTTCATGCAAACACGTTATTCCTTTACGTCCATCTTAATAAGGTAGTCTATTTTTAATGTTTTGTTAAAACTAACCTTTAAGGTTACTAACTCCATAGAATGTATAGTTATGTTGACCACAATCTTAAGCTAGGACTTAAAAACGTTTTACGCCTCCTGGTGATAAGGTTATAAAAGAGAGAATTTTTACCGCCAATTTCTTGCACGGGGAATATAGGCCAAGCCCTTTTCCCTCCAACTAACCTATCTATTTGAACAGGCTGTAGCTTAAATTGTTTTTAGCCTAAGCTTTGGCTAAGTATTGATAACTATTAAACACTGCCTCCTCCTGGCCTGGCATCTTAAAGCCTTCCCTGGTCCTTAACGAGACATAATCAGTTTTTATTGAGTTCAAAGTAGCGTGTTTTATTTATTTATTTGTTTAACGGTGTATCAACAGTTGGGCAATTAACGCCGCGCTATCTACAGGCTGCCACTCTTTTTACAATGCCAACAGCAGGCCACGCCGAAGTTGCTTAACTTCGGTGATCAACGGCCGTTGGCATAGTAGCTTGTTGTTCATTGTAATGGAAATGAAATGGTGAAACCGTCGAGAATATTTCCCTCAGAATTTCCATCTAGCTGAACGGGCTATAAATTGTCATTAAAGACTTGTTGGGCTCATTGCAGGTGGTGAAAAGAGACAGCTGCATATTGGAATGGTGGTGTGGAACTTACTTGACGCTTAGTGAATAGAAGACATTCCTATGAACTTGTACTTTTCGCGTTTACTAATTCTTGCCACATGTCACTGAAAAGAACATACCTTACACGTAGGTACAGCTGCATATGTGACAAATTCTAAGCTCGTGTCCCTTCAGCAGGCCATTCACAGCTGCATATGTGACAAATTCTAAGCTCGTGTGCCTTCAGCAGGCCATTCACAGCTGCATATGTGACAAATTCTAAGCTCGTGTCCCTTCAGCAGGCCATTCATGTTCCGATTTTCAGTACGACATGTGGTCTAATGTTCTTCGGACGCGCGGGAACATTTAGAGGAACGAATTGAAGGTCCGACATCCGCCTGGCGACGGAGTTGGAGCTTGAGTGGGACATTTGGATCAAAGTCTGTGGTTGTCCTTCTTGTATCGTCGGTCTGCACTCGATACATTTTTCGCCTTGTGGGCGACTTACACAGTCGTGAAAACAGACTAGGAATAATGTTGAATCGCTAGTTGGATAGCAAGTCGGAGTGTGAGTTGAGTCGACTATCCAACTAGTAGTTCTACTAAGTCGTACTGCAAATCGGGACGTGAATGACCTTCTTTGGGCATCAAAGGTTGTCGAACTTCCAGAAGAATTTTATTTATTACCAAGTACTTTCGGAAAGCGGAATATTTTCATTTTTTGGGCTCCAAAAATCCTGGGTAAATTCGGATTCCAATAATCTGTCCATGTACTTAACATCCCGCAAATGAGGAGTGATTAATATAATTCCAAACAGACTATTCATCTGACGTTAATTTCTGACGACTCCATTAGAAGACTACGCCGATCGTCTCACCGCGAGACGCACGTGTGATACGGCGCCTAATTCATACCGGCGAGCCTTTATTACTCGTATCGCGTATCCATTTACCGCACCGCTATTTAGCCGGATCGGAGCTCACGACCCGGTCGGAAGAATGCATCCGATGATTGATGTTCTTACCGGGAGCCCAGTGTCTGCCTCTATCAGAACAGACCTTTCTTAAATACAGCCATGTCGACTAATGTACAGCCGGTCGACAACCTTAATTAATTGTCTTATGTAAATTGGGATCACGCGCTCTCTCTCTCGGATTAAAAAAAGGATCTTGATGAGCCAACGATGGCAACACTCCATATAAAGTCCTGTAGGTTTATCCACGAGCGGAATATCTGAGGGAACAATTAATAAACCAAATGATATACGGTATAAGTTGCCCGATTATACCAATTAATGGTAGGGCAATTTGTAATAAATGTTTACTTTTTATTTAGCCGCTGAAATTCTGTTTCGTATGTGAATGAATTATAAATGACAGCTTTAAAAAAATCGGCCTATATTTCAGAGATTTTGTCCAAGCAGATGGTTCCAACTCACGCAATCGTCTTATAACATGCAAATTTGGTAATTCTGACTAATATATCTGTTAGTGTCCGTCATTAGAATCTATTATAACTCCATTTACAGGTATGTTTACATAATGTATGCTTACGATAGCAATTAAAGGGAACATTCAGGAAAATTATCCAAATTTGATATAACATTCATGAAATTTCGTATACTGGTTAAATGTACAGAGTTTATATTCTAATGAAGATTGTTTTCACAATGTTATTTAAAATAATTTTGAAAGTTTTTTGTTTCAATTTTTCGGGGAAACAACTTCAAGATTATAATTGAATAGATTCATGCAAAAGAGGCTTCAGTCCAAAATCAGTAGTAGACAGTATCCCTTTCTACATCTATATATATAAAAATCACGTGTCTGTTTTTCTGTTTGTTTGTTCCTTATACAAATCCACATCGTTTGACTGATATTGACCAAACTTCGCACATAGATACGTCTTGATCCGGGAAATCTCCTAGGCTAGGTCAAAATAGTCAAATTTCGAAATTTGGTCAAAAGGTCAAAAGTTTTGTTCAAGAAAAATTGGCTACACTGAACCGTTCATATTCTGACAGCCATTTTGAATATTGTCTCAAATTTATTTGTTGATGTTCTTGATAATTAGAATAACTCATTGATGACTTTACATCATTACATAATCATATATATATATATATATATATATATATATATATATATATATATACATAAAATCTTTTAGGCTTCACAGTTCGGAAGTAACGAGTTCCAAATTGTCAATTAAAGAAGAATGAATTATTCAGAAATAGTAATTTTCTTTCCAGTGTTGCCTAGGTGGAGATTAGCAAGCTAAAAAAACTTTCTTCTTTTTTTGCGAAAAGTTTTTCTTTTGCGAACAAAACTTTTCAGTTTTAACCTTTGTATGTTTATTTAAATTATAGCCGTATATTCTCAAGATTTGGACAAGTAATATCATATAAGATCAATTTTATTAATTTCTGATGAAAATGTAGAGCAACACTGAGCTCCTAGAAGCCATTAACCATTATCCTTTTTTTAAGTTTGGTTTGTTTATCTAATTTCCAAAACTTTTTAGTTTTAGTAAAATATTTGTGTTTACCTAAATTATAGCCTTCTTAGAATTTTGACTAATATATATTAATAAGTAATTTAAAATATTAAGTTTTTGATCAGTTGAAAAATGTTGTGATTATCTAAATTATAACCCTATATTCTCAGATTTTCGATTAATATCATATATTAGTAAGTAATTTGAAATATCAAGTATTTGATCTGTTGATTTGGAGTTTCCCGTTTGTTTTCCATAGTTAATTTTTTTGTATTTGTGAATTTCATTTTATCTCATGCATTTGCTTAACATAAACTATGTCTTCAACATTAACCCATTACTTCAGTGAAGGGTTTGCTGGGCAATATAAAATGAAATACAGATTAATTTTTATCACATGTAACTGCACACCAGTAACTAACATTAAAATTTGAAACATTAAGTTTTTGATCTGTTAACTTGCTGGCTTCAGTTTGTTTTCCATAGTTGAATTTTTGATTTGCGAATTACATTTTATCACATGCATTTGCTTAATAAAAACTATGTCTTTTACAGTAACCCATGGACTGTACGAACTTATAGCAGGCTCAATATCTACTTGGCTCATACGGAGAATTGTAGTGTTTGTCATTAAACTAGATGCAACATTAGCAAACTCTACTGAGTTTTTTACATTTTTAGTTTCAGATTTGCTCATAACTTCCATTAGAGACCAAGGATTTTACTCTTTCTCCCACCCTATCTACTACACGTTTGTCATGAGCTGTAGTAAAATATTTCCGCTAAAACTTTTTGTGAAATTTTTCTGAATGTATGTAAAGCAATCTTGACATATATATATATATATATATATATATATATATATATATTTTTAAACTGAGACGATGGATTATCACTGTAAATAATTTCATTTTGACAAATCATTATTTTTTATTATTATATCATATAATCTTATCAAAAGTGCGTATACAGAATTCATACCTTTATGTTTAGTATCGGAACAAATGAGAAAAGTAGTGCATTTGTTTTTGAAAAATAATGCTGCTGTAAATAATTGAACAGTTTCTCATGACCACAATCCTGATTGAATTTTGTTTTAACAATCGCAAGAATAAGCCATTGCAAGAACGGACGTTTTCTTTTCATTAATCAGTTATTTTATTTTATTTGATTCATTTATATTCATTCTTTTTTTTGTATTTCTTTCAATTAATTTATAATTTTGATATTATAATTTGTTTCTTTTTCAATATTATTGTTACTATTTTTATTTGTATTATTATTATAGTTGTTATCATTACGCTATCATATTTCTCTATTTTAATATTATTATTATTATACTTAAAAAAAATTATTAAAAAAAATGTATATTACTTTGATTGTAATGCAGGCAGTGTTGGAAGATGGAACCTGCAGAACCTAAATGAACTCCCACAGTATAAGGATACTACATTGTGGAACAAAAAAAGAAAAAGCCATTCAATTCGTTCCTCATATAAATCCACAGCTTTTTAGCGATTTTGACCAAACTTGGCACACAGGTAGGGGTTGATACGGGGAGTGTCATAGGCTAGGTCAAAATCATCTGTCAGCTTTTTGTCTATCTGTTTTTTCCTTATACAAATCCACAGCGTTTCACCGATGTTGACCAAACTTGGCACACAGGTAGGTCTTGATACGGGAAGTGTCATAGGCAAGGTGAAAAAAATCTACCAGCTGTATGTTTGTTCCTTACAACTATATAATATAAAGTTGGTGTAGCATGGTACACTGGGTAACAGCTAGTTGAATAATAAAATTAGGACTATGTTTCTTCGGCAACTATGTATTGTACTGAAGTCCTTTTATCATAGAAATGTGAAGTTACCTTTCATAGGAACCTTCCGAGACAACGAATCCATCACTAACTCAAGTTGGGAAAAGCCCTTTATGCATGGATCGATTCAATTGCTCGAATATTTGTGTCGCCTATGTTTAATTAACTTTTTTTTTTTTTTTTTTTTTCTTTTTTTTTTTCTTTTTTTCTTTTTTAACAGCGCATCAACTATTTTGCTATTAGCGCCGGGCTATCTACAGGTTGCCACCCTTTTATAATGCCAACATCACGTAGTCGGTCACCCATTCAGGTTCTGACCACGCCCGACATTGCTTAACTTCGGTGATCTACGGGAACCGGTGTATTCAACGTGGCTATTGCCGTTGGCTGTTTGGTTAACTGTCATGATTGTTAGTGTTTGAACATTTTTCCAATCATTTTATCTTGATTAATTTTCTTTTTAAATAATGTATATTTAATTAATTAATGGGCCAGCCTTTAATTAATTAATTAATGGGTACCTGAAAAATCAGAGGTAATGAGGTGAAACATCAGGCGGCCGGAGCATAGTACTGACCACACTATCTCCCTGGTGTGCCTAATGGTTAAGAATCAGATACCTCTACAGTATCTGCCCCTCTGGGCCCTTAGTGGCGTGTTACGGGACTGATAATTTTTATTCCTACATGACTGTGGGTCCATATGAAAGGTTATGTAGTCGCTGTACCTTAGCAGACGCCAAGTCCTTCTGACGCATATTGTTTTCAAGTATACAAAAGGAACTATTCATGCAAATTATAATAATAAATTTCACCTGCATATCATGATGGAAAAAGCAAATTGCAAGCTTTGATGCAAGCGATAACTAGGTGTGACAAGTGCAGCAGACACGCCCTCTAGAGACTAGTCAACAACAGACACACCCACTAGAGCATTATATCATTTCCTTTTAATACTCGTGTCCTGGTACAAATTACAATTAGCCACGCCGTCGGATTTATTAAGACTCATAAAATTTGAAATAATTTATTCAATGTGAACCTTCTAAATGTAATTGCATCCCAGATTGACTATTCAAAAGCTCGGGGAGTGAGTGAGTTGAATTCCGAACTCCACACAATGGCTGTGGATTATCCCTAGAGTTATTTTCATCAGGTAGTGTGTCTGTGTGTTTGCCCGTAGGTATATCATGACAGCGCGCATGATTGGCCGGTATCAAGTCTCATTAAAGCCCCTTTCAAGTGTCCCCGCCGGCAGTATTTATGTGTGTTACGCCTTCGACTTATGTGTCCCTCCGCTGGTTCGCTGGTTTTGACAAAGTGTTGCCGCCTGCTTCACCAGCCACGCCTGCCCACTCGATTCAATATGAACCTCTGATGCCTTTCGTACAAGGTCGTATATCAACCACTACAATCCCGAATTGATCTTTATTTTATTCATTGAATAATTTTATGGTAATTCTGTGGTTTTGAATTATTTTATTTACCAACTTTAATCCTCTTACAACGATCTCGGTGCATTTGGATATTGCACTATATATCTCTATCAATGAATGACGAAGCTGATTGAATGATACACAAAGGAACAACACAAAAAAATAAGTCTGCGACCTTTTGAACTAAGATTCCTTTTGAACGGAGCATTCTCGAGGATGTCTTTTTTTTTAATATTGAAAACCAGAAATTCCTAACTGCTCTCATCAAAACAAATTTGAAAGATGTATCTGAATGCCTTTTGTAAACAAATTCATAAGTATTATGATTTTTATTCTAGCAGATTTCGCCAAATGAAAGAGCCTGTTTAAGAAGCAGATTTCGCTAACAATTGGACCATTTTTGTAGTTGGAAGAGCGCGGAATGACATATTTTATATATATATATATATATATATATATATATATATATATATATATATATATATATATACTGTTCAAGAGTTTCCTTGGAATCTCAAGAAATCCTAGTACTGGCCAATAAACCCACTAAAGATGGAACATTGACTCAGAATATTGGTCGTGGAATATAACATTTATGGTGGAAATTTTATTTTTACTTTTTAGGTATTAGTTATGACCCCACCACCTCCAGCTGTCCAAAATTTAAATCCGATTAACTTTCTCCGAAACTATATCTATAGGTAGTATATATAAATTCATTAATCAAAAATATTTTAAGAAAATTTGATGAAATCCTAAGATTGATTAATCCTATGATTGATTAATCCTTAGGTTGATTAGGAATGATCCATTTTGTTTGTGTGCTTAACCAGGGTTAATCAATCAAATACCCATATAGGTATGAGTGGTAGCCCTCGTCTATTATTTATCCGATACGTACTTTAACATTTAGCGCGTTTTCACATTTCACTCATAGGGATGAAGTCCGCTTGTGCACACATTTCAGGCTCAATAGGTAAGAAAATACCCGTGGTTCAGTACATTTAAATGTAATTATATTATATTATATTTTTTAATGAATAATTGTCTGAGGAATGTGTTTAGCAATGCAGGTCCTACGTGACGGACACTTAGTAAATACCTTATTGACACATAAATAATTATCAATTATAATCAATACCTACAAGCTTTATGTCAACTCAAATATGTTATTAATTTTAAACACATGCACGCTCAATTGCACCTTATACGCAAAAATAGTCACTTGCGCGCGCACGTGTTGTTCCTTCCTTAACTCTTTTAGTAATGCATTGAATAACTAAAATGTGGATTTTCTTCCTTATTATTATTATTATTATTACTATGAATATTATATCTGTACCCCGGAGGTAAAGGACACCATGTCACATATTTGTAATTGTTCAGGAGAGCTTATTTTCCATAAATTTGAACTATTTGTTTCTTTGTTACTTATAGAAACAGTTTAAAGAATATTTTTCAAATTTTTATAGGTATCTATTGATAGGTAATTGGAAGTATTGATCATTGTCAAACAAAACCAAGTCCGACACATGGTGTCTTTTACCTCTAATAAAAACGGACACAAATTTATTTTTCACTGTTTTATTTTCGTTATTTTTGGGAGCAGAACATAGTGCCCTATACCATTATATGGATCGAAAAATCCACAATAAGAACATGTTGTCAAGTCAATTTAATAAAAAAATAGACATGGTGTCCTTTACCTCCGGGTTACAGATATATATGTAATCTACAGTCAGCGGTTTCGCCATCGACCTAATTCAGTAAATTACGCAAGTTTTCGAGATTATAGAAATTGTTGGAAAAATAAATAGAAAAATAAAAGAAGTTGTCTTTATATAAATACGATATTTGTTATAATTATACTCGTTTATAGTAAGAATTAAATTTAAAGTATCTTGGTAAATGATTAGTTTAACCTATAATTAACTTCAACCAACAAGAGTAACACATAGATCTTTTAGCAGGGGGTTAAAGCAGGAACATAGATCTCTTTGCAGTGGAAAAACGAAAAATTGCAAAATAGCACTTAGCAATTCCACTCTTCATATATACTCACGAACTATTACCCACGTGACGTGTATAAGGGGATGGCAACCATTATTTAGTCCAGTACTAATAGATCAGAATTTAAAAAAATAAAAATAATATATAAAGAAAATAGATAAAAAATAAATAGAAAAAAATAAGAATGAATGAGTTTGACAGGTATTTCGACTAGGTTATTAATAAATTAAAATTTATTCTATATATTTTTAAATATTTTGATGTATTTTTGATATGTAAGTATTTTGTCAATAAGATTGTCCCTATTTGTAAGAAGTGCTTATTATTAATTGAGTAATTATTTGTTCATGACAAATCGTCCACATTGACAGAGCAATTGATGTAGTCTCTAAAATCGAATTATTATGCGACTAACGGGGTTTTTTTTTTTTTGCTCAGACGGCTTTGTTTTTGTTCTTCTTTTGCCTCTGTTACTTCTTGTCTAAAGTGTTTCCTCCGTACAAGCGAGAAGGTAGCAAGGTAAAAATAATAAAAAACTTAAACAAGCTCCCAGAAAAAAAAATACTACAAAAAACTAGGGGGTTCGGCCGAGACACGGTAGCCCACTGTCAACAAGGCAGAGTTTAATCTGTATACGCATACACACATCTGCTTCCCATCCAAGAATATTACCCTGGTTGCTTTGGTCTTAGATATCTATACTTATTGGTTAGGTGTTCTTCGGGACGTGTAAAACCAAATTTAATTTAGAATATAGTCAAATCTCGATGTGTCTAACTTCGAATTCGTGTATAAGTCGAACAGTATCTGTCGTTCCGAGTCAAATATCACCGCAATAAGTCGATTTCAGGCCAAGAACATGAAAAATTGTAAAAATAATAATTCCAATTAAAATAAAAATTGTGTAAATAAGAATTCCACCTGTAACTTGAACTCGAATTGCCAACTTCAGATCGGCAAGTTCTCTTGTTTGTAGGGAATAATAGTGGAAAATCCCAAACAATATTGTTCTAAAAATGTAAAATCTTTGCTGCTCGAGTAGATTACAACCCGAAAAGCGTGAACGAATAAGAACTTATCAAACAAATGGCCGACAAGCATGGGATGCTAAGCTCTTGAGAAAAAATACAATGCCTTGACATTTACAGACAAACGCACAGCTCATAATGCGATACTCGTCATGTCATGTTGTGAACTCTCAATTAAATAGTGTAAGGGTTCCGCAGAAATGGTATAAAAATTTTTGGAAAAAGTAGCATTTATGATGAACCACTTTCAGGACCTCCAGTTAATATTAGTAATGACGATATTGTGGAATTTGAGGCACAATTAAGAGTGTGCCAGACGGCAAAAAGCATAGATTCATCAAATAGGTTAAACATTTTTTCGTGAATGGTGAATGTGAAGAGTTGCTTTATGCTAGAACAATTACAGCAGGAACAACGATACTTTACCGCATCCTGCTTACTCCCGGAGATTTCAGCAAGAGTTACTTATTTCGTGCCTTTCAACATTTATTTTTAGGGGGAAAATTAAATTCTAAACAGAATGTACTCTATGAACATTCAAATTCGTTTGCTTCAAACCCAAGATAAAATGACGAGAAATCGTAGTTAATGACTAAAGCTATATCATTGATCAAAATGTTAAATTGTGCTTTATTTATAACATAAAATTGTCGTAAAAAAAAAAAACGCAGGAACGTTTTAACCGACCTAATCTATTTGATTCTATTTGCAAGAGATGAATCAAAGCCTGTTCTAATTAGGGTAGTAACCATTTTGTTCGAAAGTAACAAAGAACATTTTAATTAATACTAGAAATATGGAAACGGAACTAAGTATCGACCCGATATCTTGAGAATGTAACAAGAACGTTATTCGAGTAACAAAAACCTTAAATTTGATTAAACCAAATAAACTACATATAAACCGTTAACCTTTATCTTCATAAACATCACTTATGAAAGGATGTTTTCTTCTTTGATAACGCTTCGTTGGTACGTCTGGTGCCAATAATAAATTGAAAATATCAGAAAGGAATTCAATTTATTTTGAAATTTATAATTATTCTTTTTTGAGATAAGACATCTATCGGGTGTGGAATTACATGCCAGATCAAAATATCTTGACCTATTTTTTTCTTTACAGGTAGGACATATATTAGGCGTAGAAGTTTAGCCTATAAGTAAGCAAATACATATTTTCATCTATTTAATCGACAGAAATTATAAATCTATACCTGAAATTTGTAGGTTTATTTTATTGTAATGTTTTTTTGGGGGGCGAGGTTAGCTCAGTGGTAGAGCACTAAAATAATAAGTTGGAGGACCTGAGTTCAAATCCCGAGCAAGCACTAAAGGTTTTTTCTTCTAGTGTCTTCGTTCATGGGTTGAATTCGGCCTCCCTGGCCGTCCCTAGGCCAACCCAGCCTTTAATAAATTTATCAATGGGTACCTTGGGCGCTAATGACTCTAGCAGTCGAAGCAGCCAAGGGTAAAATCAGGCGGCCGGAGCATAGTACTGATAGTGTGCCGTATGGTCATGAATCAGAAACCTCTATAGTATCTGACCCTTAGGGCCCTCGTGGTTTGTTAACGGGTATAAAAAAAATGAAAAAAAAATTTTTTTTTATTTATTTATTTCTTATCTTACATCTCTTTATTTCATCTTATTTATTTTGTTTTTGCTACAGTTGGTAGTATTTTTTTTAAAGTTTGACATACTCATCGACGAAGGAGGATACTCTTCGACTTTTGAATAATGTCTCCCTTGTTATTAAAAAAAACTACTAACAAAAGATGTTATATTCTCTGTACAGTGGTGATTTGCATAGAGGCGTCAGTACGGGTGGTAAGCCTCATCAAAAGGGCATATTGATAAATCGCTGGCTGTAATAAGAGGTCGGACAATGATGCTAAGCCTTGTAGACAATGTGCTGTTTGATGACATAGTTTAGCATATGAAAGGAGTTTGAGGAGACAATGCTGTGTTGTAGGGATGTTGGGGGGTCTTCTTGGGGCTTCTTCAACACATTAATTGCTTTCATTTTGGAGACAACTCATCAAAATTATCAACAATCAACAAATTTCCAAGGAATATCTATTGGGGTCGTTACAAAAATAAAGCAGGGTTTGAACATTCTTTTTGTTTTGGCAATTGCTTGCGAAGTAAAGAAAGATAATCTAAAGTCTTCTTAATGTTGTTTTTCCTCACATATTAGTTTAGCTTGTTATACATTACCAGTAAGCAAAGACCTCTGAAATTCACCATGTCAAAACAGGATTTTTGATGATCGACGTTCGCACGTTCACTGCACCGCGCGTTGTTTGGGGCGAATGAAGCACCAGTAAACGTACAGTGCAGCGATGGTTCCAAAAATGTTGTCTTGGAGATTTCGATCTTTAAGACAAGGAATGTCACGGTAGGCCTTGTGTTGTTGATCACGACCTAATGAGTGCTTGGGTAGAAGAAAACACTCCCAAAACTACTAGTGACTTTTTGTGAGAGAAGTTGGTGTTGACCATTCAATAATTGGGGTCTGTTTGCGAAGAGCACATCCAGTTACTTCTCCAGTTACTTTTGAAGTATCTGTATTGATTACAACTGTAATTCAGCGCATGCGCATAACTCATTCGCATTTCTTGCTGGTAGTAGAGTAAACCTTCAATACTCAAGTCGCAAAAATGAATAGAATTCTATTAATTTCAGCGAGTTGGATTGCCTAGAGTTTTGATCGGATCTTCTTAAAGATTGATCGCATAGCACGTATGCCCATAATGCGAAATAAATATGAATATTATGGTTATAGAACCACCGGACAAAAAAATCGGTGAGGAGGACCCTAAACTTCACAATTACCATTGATTATTACAATATTAACCTTTTTATTAATAAATATTGTATGCTGAACTATATATTATGCTTATATTCATTTATGCTTTACAAGACCAAAAGTATTACTTACAAATACAAGTTATCTAACGGTTAGTTAGAAACCATATTATATAAAAAGTTCATTTTTAGTAGTGATTGCAGAGATTTTAAATACTTTTCATTACTATATTAAATTTTGATTACTATATTTATATAATATGGTTTCTAACCTCAGATAACATGTAAGGAAGGAATAGATAACCTGCAAAGAACCTGTAAGCTAATCCGCAAGTACCAAAATCACTGTTTAAAATCACGAGAGGTACTTCGAAGTAACTGGATATGGTCTTCGCAAACTGATCCAACAATTGTTCGCCATCTGAAACTTGCAGATGCAAGTGGTTTAATAAACACTTGCTTTATTTTTGCTCTAATCCAATAATAATCTTCTAACCCAATCTGGGCGAGTGAACGACACTGTTTTTAATAATTTGAAAGACATCATAATACCACGATTCAAGAATGCTTTTAAGGTATATTCTTGCAGTTTCGTTTGTTGTGGTCGCAGTGATATTTTCGTTTGGGTCAGTGATGAACAACATTGCGTGTCATAAAAGATTTGTTTTAACGCCTCAAACATCGGGAAATAAAAATTCATGTTAAATTTCCTTCAACCATTTAGCAGGACATGAACCCAGGTTGTTCAGAATATGATTTGAAGTGCATTCATTTTGATCGGCTTCTTACTTAATTCATCCTTTTGCATAAACATGAACGGAGACGCATCAGCATAGCAGAAAAAAACAGCAACTGCAGATAAACCTAGAAAAAATGCTTATATTTTGTTTCTCCAGGATGAGTTCGCCAATTTCCACCATCTTCATCTAGACAAAGACACCACCGAAGCTTAGCTGATTCCCACTCTTGATGGTTGCTTTTAGAAGCGGCCTGTGAGTGTATATGATTGTTTGCCAACCCCCGCAGCCTACCTGACACCCTTCTGGGTCTCCAGGTCTATGTTAGCTTAAGAATTAGCTAGTTTGCTTTATTCCATCTGTCTGGCGCCTCTACGGTCCCATTTCACTTTCAATAATGCTTCAACTATTCCTTGGTTTATTCCAAAATAGTCGGAGAGCTGGTAACGCAAGTTTCATGAAGTGTTGTATGCACCTTGAATGTTTGCTATAGTGCATCATTTGGGTAGATAAGAAGACAAGTATGATGGAGGAGAAAGGTGCAAAACAATATGGACAAGAAAAAAATATTTAGAAGCCAATAATCTTAAATATAAAATTAAGGCGATTTTACAATGAATAACATATGAGGCAGATACTTAAAGAAACAAAAACAAAAACCCCAAAGTTGTTTTTTTTTTTAAATATTAAATGAAGTGTTTTATTCACGCTGCGATTAAAACACAATATTCAATGAACATAATTGGGGTCTTTTTGCGAAGACCACATCCAGTTACTTTTGAAGTAGCAGTAGTGATTGTATCAGTGATTCAGCGCATGCGCATAACTCCTTTGCCTCCCTATTGGAGGATTTCGATGACCAATTGTATTGGTTCTTGCTGGGAGTACACTAACCTTCAACAGTGAATTAATTTTTGTTTATGAAAAAGCTCTGCTTATGTTAGTGAGAAAAATGGGTCTTTTACAATTAGTTCGCGATGTTCCTGACAAAGAAAAAGCGATTGGTTTCTTACTCGGAAAAATTAATAGAATTCTATTCATTTTAGCGACTTGGATAGACTAGAGTCGCTAAAATTAATAGAATTCTATTAATTGTAGCAAGTTGGATTGACTAGAGTTGACTAGAGTGCCCATAATGCTAAATAAATGTAAATTATCCAAAAAGAGAGAGAGAGAAAAGGAATAAAATATGTGTGTTTACAAATATCATTGTTCATTTATCCTTCATAACCTGCAAAACAGTTAACTTTAATGCTTAATAACGTTTTTCGTAGTTGAGAGACTTGATTTTGATCATATTAAGCTTTTTATTAATGAATATTGCTTGCCATTATCTAATATGGTTTATAACCGTAAATAACGAGTCAAGTAATAATAGATAACCAGCAAAGAACCTATAAGCTAATCAGTAAGCTTATCAGCGAGTACGAGTAACTGTTATAAATCACTACTGCTACTACAAAAGTAACTGGATGTGGTCTTCGCAAAAAGACCCCATAATTGAAAAGAATTACAAATACATACCTAAATTTCGGCCGGTGTAGTTTCGCCACTACATTTTGATTCCGCCTTTCCGAGTGTTAAACCTCACTTTTATGTGTAACATTCTCCTCACTATTATACGTAAACAAAATCCTCGTCGTAAACTTTTAGGGCCTAGATTTTTGGGGGAAGGACTTTAAGCTTATAATTGGCCGATTTATTATTTTGATGTCATTAACCATCATAATGCTGATATTTGCGGGGATATTTGTCTCTTCTAGTGCCTTCTTTTAGTGGCATTGCACAAAAATGTGTTTTTTATTTTTTTAAATTTACTGTCATGTGAGCTTCGCAAGCTTACACAAGTTTAGTGTGACAGGTCATCATTATAAACTCAGTAGCATGTTCTCTGTCCAGCCAAGAGTGGAAAAACAAAACAGACAATAACATTGTTAATTTAAAATAGGAAATAAATAAATTTTATTAATACCTTAGTTGTTCCTCGTTTATTAAAACCTTAGTTGTTCCTCGTTTATTAATACCTTAGTTGTTCCTCGTTTATTAATACCTTAGTTGTTCCACGTTTATTAATACCTTAGTTGTTCCTCGTTTATTAATACCTTAGTTGTTCCTCGTTTATTAATACCTTAGTTGTTCCTCGTTTATTAATACCTTAGTTGTTCCTCGTTTATTAATACCTTAGTTGTTCCTCGTTTATTAATACCTTAGTTGTTCTAATAATTTAACTTCAAATTGTTCTTTTATAATAAGTTATAATTATTAGTATAAATTAGTATTAATTTCTGTTTTGTCTTGTCATTTTAGCTGACGAAGGCTACCAATGAGTAGCCGAAACGTCCTAAATATAGATTTTTTACAAAAATCTTATCGAGGTTTCTTTAGCCGAATCCCAACTATTCCATCTTTGCTTATCACCTCGACGGCTCACTACCTAATCTTCATGATAAATAAATGGGACAAGTCAAAAAATATGAAAATAAAAAATAAATAAATAAAGGATAAAAATGACTGCATAGCTTGTAATTGACTGTAAAAAAATAAAAAATGCGCGGGAGAAAAATTAAGTTCAGGTAAATAATATTTATATTTTGTTATATATGTTTAGAGTCTTAAAATGTTGGAGTATTGTGTCAATGTTTGCCGATTGAAGGAGGAATGTCTAGGTCACTACAGAGTCACTACAATGTGTCAGTACAATATGTATAATTGTCAAAGTCTCATTACAACATGCACAGGCTGGTCTCGGTTTGTTTTCCATCAGGTAATAATGGGTTAGGTGGAAGTGAGTAATACGAAGCATAGTTAAAATCACTTCTTCACGTCTTAAAAGGTGTTCATTTGACCAAGCTTTCGTGGTGTTCTTAATTTCTCTTAATTTTGAGTCTGATCGCTGAATCTTTTAATATCTGTTCCCCAACAATGTTGTACATACGTTTGATGTTTTCAGTATTTTTATGTCTATAGCATGTTTCGTTTATGTGTTTATAGGCACACTGTCATCACATCTTTGACATTTCGGTTGCCCTGCTCTTTTTCCGACATGAGGTATCCATGCAAAATATTCGTGTGCCCAATTCTCTTACTGGCTAAGACTACGACAGATGAACGATACTCTACAGAGCCCATAGCTTAGCTTGGTAAAGGGAGAGTGTTGAGAGCAGATGGACTTGGAAAAGGTAGACAAACAGACCCTAAGTCAACGCGGACTAGAGGAAATCGGTCTAACCTATTAGTTTTGTTATTAGCTCCACCAGGGGAGCTTCAAAGGCAGAGGACCGACAACTATAAAACTCCCACTAAACCTCCTACTTCTAGGCTGTAATTCTACCCAATAGTAAAACCGTCATCGTACGTCTCAAACGGAAGGCCTGTTTTTCTGTCGATTCGCTACGGATCGTAAACATTTTGTTCTTCTTTCTAAGAAAAAAAAAATGGTATAAAGCAAGAAAATAATAATAGTAGAACCGATTCAATTTTAACAGTGCTTCAAAAGGGGAAATAATAAATTATTTTTATTTTCTCAAATCTTTAATGTAGCGGACGATAATTTGTTCAAATGATGGTTTTAGATAATCTTATATGATTTATATATTAGGTTACTTCCTTTTGCTCCTTTTTTTTTTTTTTTTTTTTTTTTTTTTATTATTTTTTTTTTATTATTATTATTGATTATTACAACAATATGAGTTAACATATTTCTAGTAATATTGCTGGGTGACAACAATATGAGTTAACATATCTCTAGTAATATTGCTCCTTAAGTTCTTGATTTGTTCATAACGTTTTTTGAGTTAGTGCCCTTATTGAGATTCCTTGAAAAATTACCTCAAACTATCATCATTAACCGTAAAGATGGTGCTGGGCTGTCGGTAGGTAGGAATTCTTTCTAAACATTCATGGTGAAGGATGGAATTTCTTAACGAATATTCACACACGTCAGTTACGTCACAAATCCATACCTCTATATAACTAGTATCAGTAAAAAAAAAAAAAAAAGTTTTCATGAAAGTTAAGTGGCGTACAACGTCAGCAAACCGTCAACAGATAATTTCTTCTTAGCAATATATTTTGTTTAGTTTAGACTGGCGAATTTTATTTCATTGTTGGGGAAAAATGGTTGATAACGAAAAGATGATAGAATGGCTTACAAAATGTCTTGTACTTTATTGAAAGATCTTTGGCCTTTGGGAAGCGAAGGTAGATTTAATCAGTGTTTGGGCGCCATATCTAGGCGCACGGTAGTGCGCCAGGCCTAATTCCGGCCTAAGCGCACTGTGTGTGTATTATACGAAATATTTCACCAGATTTTTATCCTCTCATAACTTTGGACCAGTTAAAGAGAAACTTATGAAATTTTACACAGGTATTATACTAATAGATGTAAGTAAAATTGGAAAGTTTCATGATTCTACCTTGAAGTGTTTCTGAGATATAGGCGATAGAAAATAGGAATTTATACGACTCATTCTCTCACACTTGTCAAATGTATTTGGCACTTCCCGAAAAGCTAGAGGCTTGAAATTTTGCAGGATGGTAGGATAATAGGGTTTAATTAAAGAGGGGGGGGGGATCCTGAAAAATTATGTTTGACGCCACTCCCAGTCACTTGTCCCTTCGAAACCCCATCATTCCTTCCGAAACCCTTCATGTGGGGTGTCAAATGTATCGTCTCAGAAAGAAACACATAAATCTAAAGGGAAATTTCCGAAAATACAAAAAAGTTGAGCTGGGGCCTCTCCCCAGGGAACTTACTCGTATACAAATAAAATACCCGACAAACAGCTGGACCAAGCTTCATATCCTCGCGTCATCCTCCTCAAGCCAAAATTCACTCAAATAAAGTATTGATATCCCACCAAAAAACGAAAACTGCCCAAGTTTCAAATGCCCAAATGGGTCTTTTTAGGTTCTTGACAAGGTAATAAGGGCCTACAAATTCGCTCAATACTATGATGTCATAACTTCAATTGGCAAACTTGTTTTGGGAGGGGCTAGGAAATTTCCTCTTTCTTCAAAGTTAGTTTTTTTTGGGGGGGGGGGTCTTAATAAAACAACATTTTTTTTTATGCTGGAGGACATGAGTTCAACACTTGAGCGCACTAATTTTTTTTTCTTCTGGTTTCGGGTTCGTGTGTTGGATTCTGAGTCCCATACCGTCCCTAGGCCAGTCAAAACTTTAATTAATTTATTAATGGGTACCTGCTAAGGGAAAAATCAGGTGGCCGGAGCATTGCAAAGACTTTTTTTTTAATGTTTTTTGCTATTTGACACACATATTTATCATCTGTATCATTATTCATCTTCATCTATGTATAACATTTTTCCGCAAATTCCTACTACATAAAAATCAGTATTAATTCTTTTCATCCCTGTTTACAGCCGTGACAAAGGTTTGATTTAAAGCCTAAACGTAAAAAAAAAAAAAAAAAAAAACATATTCTAATAATAAATGTATTTTTATTAAGATAGCGCACTAGAGACCTCTGACTATATCTATGTTCGAAATCCCAACTGTCAAAACTATAGGTATTGTTTTTGTATGTTGTAAACTCTAATGTTATCTGAAGAAATCGTGTGAAAATGATAACAAATTTCCAAAAGGGGCTGTAAAATTAGTCGGAAGAGTAATAAAAAGTTTCCCCCCGGAATAGATGATTATATTTATCGGCCTTCTTCTTTGTAGGAACTCTAGAATCGTTCATCTAATGGCGCGAGCATGAAAAAATAAGTGTTGGTTTTATTTTATGCTACCTCCTGTCAAGGAGCCTTTTCAAGGGGGCGGCGAAATAAAAAGGATAATAAAAAATATGTGTTTAAATGGAGTATATTTTCTTCTTATAGGAAGCAATTTGGTGAGATTAAAGTGTGCCGACGTTGCTGGAAAGGTCTTTTATTAAGGGTTGCTCGTAACTTGTCAAGAGCTACTGGGGCCATTCACATTCAACCATTCATTTACCCTCTCCAATATATTTACATTTGACTGGTTGTAGAAATAAGTTTTAGGATTAGTATCTTATTCTATTTTCTCCTTCTGGCCTATTTCTTCTACACTCCTATTTATGATAAAAAATCATTGGAATAATTGCTATTTGAGAAAATGGCATGCTCATGGGTAGCCTTCTTCATCTAAATAATATATAAACGAGATAAGAATAATCAAAATAGCAAAAATAATTTTTTAATAATTTTTTCATATTTTTAGCAAATTAAAGAAAGTATTATAATTAAGTTTCTCAATACTCTTTTCCCATTTCGTATTTTATATCAGAAACATAGCCCATGACACATGAAAGTACACCCAAAAGGACCCTTCATACCTTTTTAGCACTTTCCTCCGAAGGAAAGTAGCTATTGAGGTTGCACTCATGACGAGTTCGTTAACCACCAAAATCGGTCCACCGGGAGGGGGGGTTTACCCCGGACCCAAAACACTAATTTGACCATGCCAGCCGTAGTTTTTGTTATATTTCAACGAAACTCGGTATTCGTTATGTTGATCTAAAGAGAGACATACGTTGTAAAAATAAACTAAATCGGTTTATTAGGAGGGGGGGGGGTTTACTCCGGACCCACATAACCAATTTGCCACTACCAGCCGTAATTTTTGTTACATTTCAACGAAACTCGGTATTCGTGGTAGTAATCAACAGAGAAAAATGGGTTGTAATGCAAAATTCAGTCATCTTCTGGTTTAGTTTCTGTCAATTCATCATAGTCAATGTCGCTGAAGATTTTTATCTTCTAGTATCGACGTTCGAGGGTTGGCTTTCGGGCCCAGATCACCCAACCTTTAATTTATTAATTAATAAATAGGTACCTCCAAAGGGAAAAATCAGGTCGCCGGAGCATAGTACTGACCACACTGTCTCCTTAGAGAGCAGATTGTCAAGAATCAGATACCTCTACAGTATCTGCCCCTCTGTTACGGGGACTGATCTATCTTGCCTGCCCTCTTAAGTCTTTTCTTGTCTTAAACGACTTCTTGTATAATTTGATGTATATATATAATAATGATGATGTATATATTGTTGATGTATGTATGTATGTATGTATGTATGTATGTGTAATGCTTGTTCTGAGCAAGTCGCTATAGTTGCGAAAAGCTCATAAAATAAATATAAACAAAATAAAAAATAAAAAAAATAAAAAAATTGTCTTAAACGATACATTGTCAGTTCTTATAGTGTTTCATGTATCGTGTTGTTCTTTGTAATGGGGATCTGTACGAAACCGTCGGGATGTCCCTCAAAATTTCGCTCATTTGGAATTGAACTTCTCAACAGACTATAGCAGATTTTTTACCAAGAACGTGTTTTAGTGTATATTTCGATGGAATAAACTCCGTTGGAAAAATAGCACGTAAAGCTTAAAATTGTGGATTTCGTACCATTGTGGATAAAATATTAAAGAGTATCTTTTCTAAGCTTTACTATTTAAATATATGGTGGAGTTACAGGGAAAACGGAGGTAACGTATATTTTCGGGGACTTTTTTGGAGAAATTTCCTCTGTTCTAGTTAAATAATAATAATATGATGAGTGTTATATTATGACACTCAATTTCCATTGTTTAACTTGTCTCTTTCACTACACACAAGAATCTCTTACACTACTTACAAGAATCTGGAGTGAATTCTGTTCCAGAGTAAATAATTTAGCAGATTTTAGGGTTGGAAGCAGTCCGAGCGGAGCTCCGACAGGGGCGAATATACGAAATCATTTCGGGGGGGGGGCATTTGGGGGTATGAAATACTAACAATCTAGAACTCGGAATAGTTAGCCCACTAAAACGCTATTATACTAAAAAAAAAAAAAAAAAAAAAAAAAAAAAATCGTTGAACTAAGTGATTTATTTAATTAATTTTTAATGTTTTTAAGACACATTTTTACGATTAAATAAGAATTTAGGGGGAGAGGCTGCGGGGGCTATAGACCCTCCCCCTTATGTAGGCCCACGTGATTCGACATACCATTTTATCCTCTAAGATTACGGATATTTAAGAAGCATACAATCAAGCACTGAGAGGAGAATGATCCTTCAGCCGTTCTTGTTAGACAGTAAACAAGAAATACACAATAACGCAAGAAATATACTGGATTCATGTATAGTGCAGTCATGCGAGTATATTACCGAGCCATCATACTCGGACTAGAAAACAGCACGCTGTACTATTGATGATGCGAAAATCGTTCAATACTTTCTAAATATCCAGTAAATGGATGCATAAGTGCTATGTACAAATATTTATTTCGGTTGGATATAAATCCCAGAAAACAAAGAACCCCCCCCCCCAGAATAATAATAGAAAATGAACCATGTAACATCCGTAACTTCTCTAAATTTAAAAATAATCTAGATCGTTCCATTAGAATCTCCGGCTCCATGGTTGTACTAAATAATTTGTTTCTATGTATTGATCAAAATTATATCCGTGATTTGTATACATTTTGATTTAACAACCAAATACTGTACTCTTTAATGGTACCTATATTATCTTGATACTTGCTATAAAGGTCATATTATGTTAAACGTTTTTACCAAAAAATATGTGAAGCATGAGGCAATAATGAGGAGTTTTTTAATGAATTTAGAAACATATACCTTTGGGTTACGTCCATCAGTAAAATATACTTACCCTGACGGTTCAAAACATACTTACATCAGTATTACCTCAACAGTGGTATGATAATCGCTCGCCCACATCAGTCCACACGATGCTAGTGCCTACGGTCTCCAACAAAGGATATGACCACTTTACCTTGTCGCATTAAAGATGTTGGTTCTTCGGAGGTCCGATTGTTAGTAAACCTTTTTTTTTTTTTTGGTTTCCATTAATTAATTGATCCCATTATGCAAATACTTATTTATTTATTTTTTACGGCGCACATTCATCTCAGACATCAGCGCCAACATCCATGGTGCAGCTGGGAGTGTTCTCAACGGGACCTCAAATGAGAAAATCCTTGCTCCGGCGGAACTCGAACCCTCATCTCCCCCATGAGAATATAACGTGTTAGCCACTAGATCACGGGGAGACCGGCAAATACTAATTTTTAACAATAAATTCAATAAATTACAATAGGGAAGGTGTGCGAAAGGTCACGTCTAGGTCTATCTAATGTAATCGGAAGTCAGGGGTCGATGCAATCCTGGTTTAATAAGACTGTATCTTGGAGGACGGCCATCATACTTTTATTGCAATCCACTCCTTCATCAGACTCACCCCCAGAATACAAAGTCTCCCCTATTCCCCTTCATTAATTCCGTCGGCTCTGTCCGGATATTAAACAATAATTTTACGACGGTTCTTAAACCGTTTACGAGCGCACCGTCCAGGCAATACATAACTTTGTATAGGCCACTGTTGGGGGTTTCGATTAGGTTTTAGCGTCCCTCTTCACCGCCGTCATCAGCATTATTTTATAGGCATTTAGCGGTTTTACAGCCCCCCGCTCTCGGCAATCCTTTATAAAACACCATTTCCAGCTTTAAACTTGTCCCCGCTATGTACACACTTCCTATTCCTCCAGCTTTTTGCACAATGTTTTCCCTATTTTAAAGCAGTCCTTTCAATTTCAGCCGCTCATTCTTTAGGGTATTGAGTACGCATTCGGTGTGCACAAAATAGAGGATACATAAATTGAATATTCCGCATTTAAGGGGTAATGCTACCAAAAAAAAATAACCAAAAAAAGTAAGTTTTAATTCTTCGAAAACGAAATGGCGGTGCTGTTTATGATGAACGGATACCCTCTTTTTTCACGGGCGAAAATCTGTAGGCGGCAATTTTTAATCTACTGGAAAAAAAATTATTTTGAAAGAAGAAATCTATTTTGTTCAAAAATGTTGAACGATTCTTCCTTTCCTATTAAAAAAATCCATCGGTCATAAAATGGGTTCATTTCATATGGGTCCCCGGCCACTGCGGAATTATAGAGAATGACGAGGCCAATGTTATAGCGAAAAGAGCAGTAAATAAACAACTCCCATATCAAAGGATTCCAAAGAATTATATTCATAATTACCTGAAGCAAATAGTCTGGCAAAACAGGCAATATACATGGCAGATAATCTACAACAAAAAATTAAGAGAAGTAAAATCGACAGTTAAAGCTTGGAAGACCCCACCTGGTATCAATAGAAAACATGAAGTTGCCTTAAGTCGATTGAGGATTGGCCATAAAAGATTATCACATTCATTCCTTTTTCCTAAAGAACTACCCCCAATCTGTGAATCATGCAACGTTCAAATAACATTGAAACGTTTACTTACATAATGGTGAATTTATCAGCCAACTAGTGTTAAAGTTATCAGACATTATTCATGAAATCCTTGGAGATGATGCTGATAACGTTAGAAAGCTATTAAACTTTATAGACAAAAGGGAACTTATAAATCTAATCTAAAGCATACAATTCGTTAAATAATCAGGAGGATACTGTATGGCGAGTGTGTTTTATGTCTGTGAGTATATCGGAGTGAGGTTGAATGGAAATGGGATGGATTTTTGTATTTGAGATGGTGTGGGCGTGTGTGTCTGTGGAAGAGTATATTTACATTCGTTTGTGTGTATAGGTACGCAAGCTTTTGTGTATTTTTGTAACAATACAAGTGGAAATAACATTGCAAGTAATTTAAGTATGCCAAATTAATAATAAATAATAACAATAATTGAAGAAAATTCAAAAGCTGATTTAACCAATTAGTAAATTAAAAAAAAAAACATGAAAGATATTCGTCCGCCAAATGTAATAAAATTTTCATTCCATGGCATTAATGACCCTACGGTTGACACTCCTTAAAAAAATAAAAAAAAATGAATGGAAAATGTGTATAAAATTTGAAGTTGATCGAGTGAAATTTTTTCTTTTTCATTTTTTTTCAGCATTTTACAAGAAAAAGAAAACTTAGATAAAAAATTGGTTTGTGATTTTTAAATATATCGAAACTTTCCTTAAAAAATTCAATTTTTTGCATATTTTTAAACTGCTCTGGCATTCTTGGATATCATTTTTGATTAGTTAAGGAAGCATTAAGGCCCATAAAAAAGAAAATGGCGAACAGAAAGTTACACGAGGTGGTATTTACCCCTTAATATGAGGGGGTTTACTTTTCTGAAATTATGACAGCACTTGGTCGGTCACCCATTCAGGTACTGGCCACGCCCGACATTGCTTAACTTGATCTACGGGAACCGATGCATTCAGCGTGGCTATGGCCGTTGGCTTTATTCCTTAATATCTCGAAAACGGTAGGGAAATCGTGGTAAGTGGAGGTTAATTATTCGAAAGGTTACTAAATTTTTTACAAAAAAGGTACTGAAGCAACTTTTAAATAGGCCATGTCATTCGGAGAAATAAGTGCTTAAAACGTAAACTGTGTTTGTTTTGTTGTTTTGAACGCGTTTTTGTAGTTGTTTAGCTCACTTTTCATTGTTTTATTTGTTTCAAGAATTTGTGTTATAGTATAAGAAGACAAGAAAATGAGAAACATTTCAATATTTTTCTGCGAAATAAGTATTTCTATGGAATAAGTATTTCTAGTTTGTAGAACAGAACCGCGCTAAGATGACGCAGTTCCTGCAAATCGGACTTTTTTAAACAATTAATTTAAAGTAATAATAGCTTTAAAACAAGAAGACTAATTAGAGAGGAAAAGGTGAGGTAATCTAAATGTGAAGAGATAACACACCAAAAAGGAAGGAAGAAAAAAAGCAGTAGGGTTGAAAAAAAGTGGAGAGTTCCCTTATTAATAATAATTTTTCCTCTACTGTCTGGTAAAGAGGGTCGCGATAAAAGCAGTTTGGCTAGAAGTTATTAGGAAAAAGCTCCTATAGAAGGCGCTAGTGGTTAGATAAGGAGGAGGGAGCTGTAACCATTGCGCACAATAACCTTCCCAAAGAACGGGGGAGACTTTTGCAATATTTCAACATGGCCCCTTCCCAGCGCATAAATATTTATACGGAGGAGAGCTTTATTGGACAATAAAAGGTTATTTATTCGCACAATTACTGGAGTGGGAGGGGACAACGAAATCCTGTCACCCAAAACTCCACCAGCGCTCCCTGGTGGCTCTTTTGTTCCCTTTTATTAATTTCCCACCCTCCGGGCAAAGAAAACCTTCCCATAATCCCCGCCAGACCGCGCTACCGAGGATTAACCAACATTATAATTAGCCCTCGCCATATTCTCTCTTCTAATAAACTTTTAATTGCTTAAATGCCCGCGGGTAATAGCGCAGTTAATTTTTTCCTACTTAATTTTCTTCTCTTTTCATTATGAAATTAGATTATGAAAAACTAATTTCATCAGCTGGAATAAATTAATCGGCTTTTAATAGCTTAAGGTGAAATATGAAAGGATAAGAAGCTATTTTGTTAGAGTTTGTATTCGAAATCTTCTAACGCAAAGTAATTTTTTTTTTATCTTTCATTCTTTATTTCCTGGCCAGATCCTTTCGAAATCATCGATTTTATATAAGTTTAACTATATTTCAGGGCCTTGGAAGAGGAAAGGCGAATCACGAATTCCGGATGTTGGGAAATCGATCTCAAAGTTCTAGAATTGCTTTAGGATATTTTATTTTATTTATTTATTTATGTAGATTTAGAGCTAGCAACTGGGCCATTAGCTCTATAAACACGTAGAGTGCAAAAAAAAAAAAAAAAAAAAAAAAAAAAAAATCTAGAACATCAAAAATAAAACATTTAAATAAACGTTAATGCTATATAAGACAAAAAATAAAGGCAAAAAGAGAAAAATAAAATAATAAATATACCAAACATAGAGGTCAACTATAAAATAAAAAAAAGATAAGTAATAAATTATTTTTAATGAACTAAATGTGCAATCTTTTCGCTTTATTTTGTACAAATAAAATTTAATTATAAAATTAATTTTAACATATTTAAAATTTTTCGTTTTTCTTATATTCCTTCATAAAAGTTTATCTGTTTTACAAAGTCTAAAATAATGGATATGTGTGGGCTACCATCTGTCAAACGTTCGTACATTTCACGTGGTATGTTGATGTCTGTCAGTAAGTGTTTTACTGTTAATGTCTTATTGCATTCTGTACATAGTGGTATGTCTTGTTTTGTCATCAAGTAAGAGAGAGTTAGTAGAGTATGCCCTATTCTAAGTCTTGTACGGACTACTTCTTCTCTCCGGCAGTTTCTATAGCTGGAGTTCCATTGTTTTATAAATGGATTTATCTCCCGAAGCTTGTTATCGTTTAAAGATAACCATTCAGCCTGCCATTTATTGAGTACGTGAGTCCTTACAACCTGTTTCATGTCGGGTTCTGTAACCAGTAAAACGTCTTCAGTACGACGTCTTGTAGCTAGCTTTGCTAGGATATTTAATCTATGTAATACTGATACTTAACCCTGTTCGAAAAATTAGGCAAATGAAATTCAATGTTTACGTTTGATTTATGGGTAACAAACTGCTAGATGAGGAGTTTTAGGCCCGGGTTTCGCCCTTGGAAAAGGACACAGAATTTTTCATAGATGATGGTGCTATTCACTTCATCTTGAAAGTGTGAGGAATCTTAAGGTGAAACAGAGAAACATGGCGAAGCTTCGTGTTACCTACATCTTTCTGACTCAGAAACTAAAACTAAAAAAAAAAACGTAGATTTTTTACATTCGCCCTTTCTCTTCCAAGAGGTATATATAAAATATACAGGTAAAATAATCCTTTTTTCAACTAAATGTATGTTGACCAGGAAACAGTTTATTGCTAGAATTTATTCTAGAAAGGGTAGGGCTAAGCGTTTAAAAATTGGAAATTTATTAGTATATTTGATTTTTTTTTGTTTACTTTTAGTAAATATTAGTAGCTTGGTATAAGTATTTTTTTTCATTTATTGATTAAAAATATAGTATAAAAATCTGTTTCTATACCAGATACAAATTTCTGATTATGATCAGAACGAATAAGTAACTAGAATGAAAAATAATTATTATTATTTATAGTTACTTAATTTCTGACACAAATTTTACAACTTGTGAAAGTAGATTAAAAAAAACAAAAAAAAAAAACTATGCATAAATGGGGCAGAATATTACATTATAAATTTCTACAATCACAAAAATATCAACGACAAAACCTAAAATTGCAAACAAATAAAAATAATGTAAAAACTCTGTTTTTTCCTTTGTTTGAACTTATAAATTTTAAAAATAGAAAAAAATCATCATGTTTATATGCTTCTGTTATATGTGTTGGTATAAATTTGTACTGCTTAGAAATTGTTGGATAGTGTCTATGTGTGGACTACCATCCGACAACAGTTCATTCATTTCTTGTGGTACGTTCAAGTTTCGTCGTTTTCTGCAGTCTGTAAGTAAGTGTTTTACAGTCGATGTCTTATTGCATTCTGTACAAAGTGGTATGTCTTTGTCATCGAGTGAGAGTGGTTTAGTAGTGTATGTCCAATTCTAAGTCTTGTAAGGACTACTTCTTCTCTTCGACAGCTTCTATAGCTAGAGTTTCATTGTTTTATGAATGGCTTTATCTCCCGAACCTTGTTGTCATTCAAAGATAACATCCAGCCTGCCATATCTCGAACTAGAGATGGGCGATCTGAATCGATCTTTTTAACACGATATATCGTTTTTTGAATCGTCTCCCAAGGGTCGATCTTATCAAAGAATCTATCTCCAAGGGCCGATCTTATCAAAGAATCGATCTCTAAGGGCCGATCTTATCAAAGAATCTATCTCCAAGGGCCGATCTTATCAAAGTATCGATCTCTAAGGGCCGATCTTATCAAAGAATCCATCTCCAAGGGCCGATCTTATCAAAGAATCTATCTCCAAGAGCCAATCTTATCAAATAATCGATCTCTAAGGGCCGATATTTTTAATGAATTGATCTTCAAGGGCCGAACTTTTAAAAAATCGATCTATGTACAATACCGTAAAATAATTTTATTTTCTTTATTTTAAATATTCAATTATTTAATCTCACTTCTTATTACTCAATGAATACTAATTTATTTAACTTAAGAAGAAAATTACAGAACAATGTCCTATGTCCAGTAACAGACTTTTAATACAACAATAACATTATACAACGATTCAATACCTTCAGTTTCTCCAACTAGGAGGTATTATAATAAAAATAGGGTTTCAAACTCTTAATTTGTATTTTTGTGAATTATTATTATTTTCTTCTATTTTTTCTCTTTTAGTAAACATATACGTAGTATATGTCTTAATATCCATATATTTCAATATGATGTAACAGAAGTAGTTTCATTATATTTTTGTTAAAAATAAAAATAGTCCTAAATATGTCTAGTAGATATTTCTAGGTCACCCTACCAGGTAACGCAAAAAGTCCTGTCGTTTTATTTTAAATCCCATGTTTACAAATTTCTTACTTTATTATCATAATGATAAATAAAGAGCAGCCTTGTAGGATTAGACGATGCTTGTTTTGGAAGTAAACTGGAATACTTCAATCGAGTTGCCGTTCTGAGCGGGAAAACTTTTTTTACAATGATCTCCCTTGAAACTCAAATTCGCTCGATTTTACTCTACTTTCCGAGTCAACCATTAGAAATCACCTACATCAAATTGGTAAGACCAAAAAACTTGATAAGTGGGTTCCCCATAAACTGACCGACCGCAAGATCACACGGGACAAACTCTTAGCGATTTGCTGGGAAACTCTACCTCACTCACCATAGTCCCCTGATTTGTCAGCATCTGATTACCACCTGTTCAGATCTGTAGACAACCGTACACGGAGAAAAAAAACAGGCTGCGGGCAGCCTGAAAACTGTGACTCAGTGCCAGCATTTTGAAATAGGATTCCACATATTTCAGCCTAAAATAGGATTCTACTAGGTAGAGTGTAACTAGTGGAATCCTCTTTTAGGCTGAAATATGTGGAATCCTATTTGAAAATGCTGGCACTGAGTCACAGTTTTCAGGCTGCCGGCAGCCTGTTTTTTTTCTCCGTGTACGGTTGTCTACAGACCTTGAAAAACACCTCAGAAATTGTTTTTTCATCCAAACTAGCTGAGTTTTATAAAAAAGGAGTTTGTGACCTGGAGGCACGTTGGAAGGTTTTGGGGAGTGAGGGTGACTCTTTCGACGAATGAGGCTTATTTGATTGATTTTTTTTTGCTTTATGTTTATCCTATTTAAAAAAAAACGACAGGATTTTGTGCAATTCTCGAATGAGAATCGATTTTAATCGAAATAAAAAAATATTTCGTAGGTAATTGTAAGTAATCGTGAAATTATACATATCGAAGATCGATCCATATCGTGTAGATAGATCCTTTGGGCCTAGATGAACGATCTGTTGAATCGATCTTTTTTGTGGATTGATCTTTTAATTTCGACTCGAATCGATTCTAAAGGTCGAATCATATTCGAGAATGGCCCATCACTATCTTCAATATACAGAAGTTATATAAATATAAGTATATGTGTGTATATACATATATATATATATATATATATATATATATATATATATATATATATATATATATATATATATATATATATATATATATATCTTTTTAACACTAAAAGGAGTTATGATTTGACTATTATTTCAGGAAGGAAGGGCTTTATTTGTAATAATAAAGATATAATGATTACTTTAAGGAAGATATAAAGTTAGAAAAAAACGAATAATTACAGTTTCTGAAAAATGAGATAAAATTAAGTGGAAACTCGCTAAACGCTGAGAAGAATTAAACAAACTCATTTTATATTTAGGTTATGCTAATTAGTACTTGAGGAGCCTAATGATAATTGTAAAACCTCAGGAAATTCGAGGATTATAAAAAAGGAGGACAGCTGTAAAAGAAAAAAAACCTAATAAAATACAAGGGTTGGGAATAAAGTGAGAGAGAAATTTAAAAAGACGGGCTCATTAAGTGCCTGGGGGCAATAGGGGTTAAGTCCCTCGAGGCGTATCTTTACGGCACTTGACAGTCAAGTCCGCTTTCATTATTACATTTAAATAAAGGACGGGAGTGTTGATATTGTGAGGGGTAGGTTATATAACCCTAACCCTGGGGGGGATGAAGAGGGGGTGCAGGTTATGGTAGAGGGGAGGTTCTTGCATAGAGGTAGGACCGCCCCACCCTGCAGGGACCTCGCTGCCGCGGCAAAATGGCGGCGTCTGCCTTGGTGGGGGGTTTGATACCAACTATATCAACCCTCATCACTCACTTTCTCCATTCAGTCAACAATCTTCTTGTTGCTTGAATTTCCCCTTGAGGCTGAGGGTGGTTCTGCAAGCCCCTACGAGTTGGGGTATGTCTCTTCAGGTCTAATGCGTCCGCGGGTCTTTTTGCGAAGACCACATCCAGTTACTTTTGAAGTAGCAGTAGTGATTTATAACCGTTACTCATACCCGCTGATAAGCTTACTGATTAGCTATAGGTTCTTTGCTGGTTATCTATTACTACTTGACTCGTTATCTACGGTTATAATTCATATTAGATAATGGCAAGCAATATTTATTAATAAAAAGGTTGATGTGATCAAAATCAATTCTCTCAACTACGAAAAAAGTTATTAAGCATTAAAGTTAACTGTTTTGCAGGTTATGAAGGACAACATAAACAACGATATTTGTAAACACACATATTTTATTCCTTCTCTCTCACTCTCTCTCTCTCTCTCTCTCTCTCTCTCTCTCTCTCTCTCTCTTTTCGGATATTTTACATGTATTAAGCATTATGGGCATACGTGCTAAGCGTTTCCGCTCGCTAAAGAAGATATCTAATCTCTAGTCAATCCAGCTCGCTAAAATTAATAGAATTCTATTAATTTTAGCGACTCTAGTCTATCCAACTCGCTAAAATTAATAGAATTCTATTAATTTTAGCGACTATAGTCTATCCAACTCGCTAAAATTAATAGAATTCTAGTAATTCTAGCGACTATAGTCTATCCAACTCGCTAAAATTAATAGAATTCTAGTAATTCTAGCGACTCTAGTCAATCCAAATCGCTAAAATTAATAGAATTCTATTAATTTTAGCGACTATAGTCTATCCAACTCGCTAAAATTAATAGAATTCTAGTAATTCTAGCGACTATAGTCTATCCAACTCGCTAAAATTAATAGAATTCTAGTAATTCTAGCGACTGTAGTCAACCCAAATCGCTAAAATTAATAGAATTCTATTAATTTTAGCGACGCTAGTCTATCCAACTCGCTAAAATTAATAGAATTCTATTCATTTTTCCGAGTAAGAAACCAATCCCTTTATCTTTGTCAGGAACATCGCGAACTAATTGTAAAAGACCCATTTTTTCTCACTAACATAAGCAGAGTTTTTTCATAAACAAAAGCTAATTCACTGTTGAAGGTTACTTTACTCCCAGCAAGAACCAACACAGTTGCTCATCGGAATCCTCCAATAGGAAGGCAAAGGAGTTATGCGCATGCGTTGAATCGCTGATACAATCGCTACTGCTACTTCAAATGTAACTGGATGTGGTCATCGCAAAAAGACCCGCGTCCGCTTATCCGAAAATGTTTCCAGTGCAAGGGCGTAATATTGTAGTCCAATTTCTCCTTGTTTTGCCCTATCTATTCCAGATTTGCATACGTTTGAAGAAGACTTCTTAATAGTTAATCAGGCGCGATCAAAATCAAAGTAATTTTCTTGAATTTATAAATAAAAACAAAATCACTACTTTTCAATTCCATATATCAAACGTTTTATATGGGACGTTAAACTATCCAAAAAAATAACTTGCAATTCTTCGAAAAAAATGGCGGCGCTGTGTCTAACGAACGGAAACCCTCTTTTTCACAGGCGAAGGTCTGCAGGCGTTAATTTTTCAACTAGAACGAAAAACTAAAACCATTTCGAAAGAAGAAGGTTAAATCTAGTAAAGTTCGTAGGATTTTTAGGAAATATTAATTTTTTCGAAAATGGTCAACAATTATTCATTTTCTATTAAAACAATCCGTCGAAAATCAGTCATAAAATCGTTATAATTCAATAAATCGAAAACCTTCGACGTAGTTTACAATCAAATATCATTAGGAAGCAGCAGTTAAAATTTGAAGTTGAGGGGGCAAAAATTGAAGTCGTCAGAGTATCTCCCGATTGTGAAAACATAATTTGAGAAAACGACTTTAAAGTTTAATGTTCTGAAATACAGTAGGACCTCCATTATCCGGGGTAATGACGGGGAGGGTGGTCCACGGATATTATACAGTAGGACCTCCATTATCCGGGGTAATGACGGGGAGGGTGGTCCAAGGATATTATACAGTAGGACCTCCATTATCCGGGGTAATGACGGGGAGGGTGGTCCAAGGATATTATACAGTACGACCTCCATTATCCGGGGTAATGACGGGGAGGGTGGTCCAAGGATATTATACAGTAGGACCTCCATTATCCGGGGTAATGACGGGGAGGGTGGTCCACGGATATTATACAGTACGACCTCCATTATCCGGGGTAATGACGGGGAGGGTGGTCCAAGGATATTATACAGTAGGACCTCCATTATCCGGGGTAATGACGGGGAGGGTGGTCCAAGGATATTATACAGTAGGACCTCCATTATCCGGGGTAATGACGGGGAGGGTGGTCCAAGGATATTATACAGTAGGACCTCCATTATCCGGGGTAATGACGGGGAGGGTGGTCCACGGATATTATACAGTAGGACCTCCATTATCCGGGGTAATGACGGGGAGGGTGGTCCAAGGATATTATACAGTAGGACCTCCATTATCCGGGGTAATGACGGGGAGGGTGGTCCAAGGATATTATACAGTACGACCTCCATTATCCGGGGTAATGACGGGGAGGGTGGTCCAAGGATATTATACAGTAGGACCTCCATTATCCGGGGTAATGACGGGGAGGGTGGTCCACGGATATTATACAGTACGACCTCCATTATCCGGGGTAATGACGGGGAGGGTGGTCCAAGGATATTATACAGTAGGACCTCCATTATCCGGGGTAATGACGGGGAGGGTGGTCCAAGGATATTATACAGTAGGACCTCCATTATCCGGGGTAATGACGGGGAGGGTGGTCCAAGGATATTATACAGTAGGACCTCCATTATCCGGGGTAATGACGGGGAGGGTGGTCCACGGATATTATACAGTAGGACCTCCATTATCCGGGGTAATGACGGGGAGGGTGGTCCAAGGATATTATACAGTAGGACCTCCATTATCCGGGGTAATGACGGGGAGGGTGGTCCAAGGATATTATACAGTAGGACCTCCATTATCCGGGGTAATGACGGGGAGGGTGGTCCAAGGATATTATACAGTAGGACCTCCATTATCCGGGGTAATGACGGGGAGGGTGGTCCAAGGATATTATACAGTAGGACCTCCATTATCCGGGGTAATGACGGGGAGTGTGGTCCAAGGATATTATACAGTAGGACCTCCATTATCCGGGGTAATGACGGGGAGGGTGGTCCACGGATATTATACAGTACGACCTCCATTATCCGGGGTAATGACGGGGAGGGTGGTCCAAGGATATTATACAGTAGGACCTCCATTATCCGGGGTAATGACGGGGAGGGTGGTCCAAGGATATTATACAGTAGGACCTCCATTATCCGGGGTAATGACGGGGAGGGTGGTCCACGGATATTATACAGTAGGACCTCCATTATCCGGGGTAATGACGGGGAGGGTGGTCCAAGGATATTATACAGTAGGACCTCCATTATCCGGGGTAATGACGGGGAGGGTGGTCCAAGGATATTATACAGTAGGACCTCCATTATCCGGGGTAATGACGGGGAGGGTGGTCCAAGGATATTATACAGTAGGACCTCCATTATCCGGGGTAATGACGGGGAGGGTGGTCCAAGGATATTATACAGTAGGACCTCCATTATCCGGGGTAATGACGGGGAGGGTGGTCCAAGGATATTATACAGTAGGACCTCCATTATCCGGGGTAATGACGGGGAGGGTGGTCCAAGGATATTATACAGTAGGACCTCCATTATCCGGGGTAATGACGGGGAGGGTGGTCCAAGGATATTATACAGTAGGACCTCCATTATCCGGGGTAATGACGGGGAGGGTGGTCCAAGGATATTATACAGTAGGACCTCCATTATCCGGGGTAATGACGGGGAGGGTGGTCCAAGGATATTATACAGTACGACCTCCATTATCCGGGGTAATGACGGGGAGGGTGGTCCAAGGATATTATACAGTACGACCTCCATTATCCGGGGTAATGACGGGGAGGGTGGTCCACGGATATTATACAGTACGACCTCCATTATCCGGGGTAATGACGGGGAGGGTGGTTCACGGATAATCCAAATTCCCGGATAATCGAAACACAATATTTTATTGGCTAAATGTGCTGGATTATAAGGTTATAAAGAAAAACTGTGTACAAGATTTCATGTAAACCTTCTTATTTGCATTGAAAAATTTGTATGTAAACGTTTTATTAAATAATAATTTGTATAAGAGCAAAAATAAACTCAAGTTCAAATTAAATTTTTTTGTCGAGAAAGTCAGTAATGTTTTGTCAATTTTTGATACATAATTATTTTCTTATATCTGTTCTGATCGCCCGTAACAAGATAATTCTGCTGAAATCGGCATTCGTATGTACTCGAATAAAGGGTTAATAGCCCAACTGTGGAAATATTTCCTTGGTAGGCTAACAGGCCAGTAGGGTATTCATAGAAAGACGTGGAAACCTTTTCAGTTCCAAGAATATGAAATAAATTGAGATGCTTCCAGTAATATGGAATCATCACATTCTTCCGAAAACATCGAAAACAGTGCTGTTTCTCCATTCTTTAGTTTACAATGTATATAATTAATTTAAATTAATATTTATGTACATAATCGTCATTAGATACATACAAATATTTAATGCTGCTTCAAGTTAGCAGGACTGGGCCCAAATCACCTTAGTATGTTCCCAATTACACCATTAATACCTTCATCTCCCAATATCCCAAGGAAACAACATCAGGACTGGGCCCAAATCGCCTTAGTATGTTCCCAATTACACCATTAATACCTTCATCTCCCAATATCCCAAGGAAACAATATCTGGACTGAGCCCAAATCGCCTTAGTATGTTCCCAATTACACCATTAATACCTTCATCTCCCAATGTCCCAAGGAAACAACATCAGGACTGAGCCCAAATCACCTTAGTATGTTCCCAATTACACCATTAATACCTTCATCTCCCAATATCCCAAGGAAACAACATCTGGACTGAGCCCAAATCACCTTGGTATGTTCCCAATTATACCATTAATACCTTCATCTCCCAATATCCCAAGGAAACAACATCAGGACACATATATTGCTCCCTGCACCAGGAGGAAATGAATAATTATCGGGACCATTTATTGTTGTTCACGGATGCATCCAAGGGAGATGGAGTAGGATGTGCTGTGGTATCAGATTCACATATTTACCAAAGCAATCAACACGAATCAAATTCAGTGATCTCCGGAGAGCTTTATGCGCTTTTACTAGGGTTAAAGTTTTTTTTTTTTTTTTTTTTTTTTTTTTTTTTTTTTTTTTTTTTTTTTTTTTTTTACGGCGCATCTACATCTAGGTCATTAGCGCCGACATCCAGGGTGTAGCGAGGAATTTTACCAGCGAGCCGTGGGATGATAAAATTCCCACCGGAGGTTGGGAATCGAACCCACCATCTCCCGCTTATGAATCCAAGGCGCTAGCCATTAGACCACAGGAGACCCCACTAGGGTTAAAGTGTGCACAAAAATGTTGCTATAACAATATAGTCGTAATAATGGACTCTCTGAGGGCAGTAAAGGCCTTAACTAAAGAAGACTGCTCTAATTGATTCATGAAAACACATGTTTAACCTGTGAGTTAAAAAGGTCACTGAAAAAACTTGTCAGCTTAAAACAATGGAAATGGCTGATAGAAAACAGCAAACAAAGAAAAACGTAGCCACAGAAGAGCCTGAACCCGATACTTCCTGGTTCCAAGCTTGTCTGAATGAAGAAAGTCATTGTGATCATTTCTCAGTATTTTTGACGATTAAAATGGTCGAAGAAACGAAGAATTTCAACACAGTTAATCCATTTACGATTGCCAAATGGATTTCGACTTATGGAAAAGATATCACGGTGAATAAAAACAGAAAAGATGGAAGTCTAACCATAAACTGCCGTAACTTGTTTTCATGCAATAAATTACTGAAATGTGATTCGTTCTATGGCCAAAAGATTGCGATAGCTCCACATAAATCTTTAAATACTACAAGAGGAGTGTTCCGCTGTGCCGAACTTGAAGAAGTGAATGATGAGGAAATATTGGAGGATTTAAAGAATCAAAATGTTCTTAAACTCCATAGAATTAAACCAAAACGAAAAGCAGGTAGAACTGTTTTTGTAGTTACCTTCATGAATGCTTTTTTGCCTGAAAAGCTTAAAATTGCTTACATGTCTGGGCCTGTGCGTCCATACATCCCGATGCCACTCCGCTGTTTTAAATGCCATAAGATGAACCATACAGCTCGTTCTTGCAAGGTATCCAAGCAAATTTGTGGAAAGTGTGCAGAAGAAAAACATGAAGACACTTGCAAGAAAATTAAATGCTGTAATTGTGGATTGGATCATTTCGCATGGGACAAATCCTGCGCAGTCTATCAAAAAGAATCATCTATTGTCAGGAAGATGACTCTAGAAAAATTGTCCTATGTGGAAGCAAGAAGAAGACTGGAAGCAAGAGATACAAACACTTATGCCGAAAAAGCTAAATGCGTTTCTGCAAATGACCGTAACTTGCTCGAGAGGATAGAAGAAATTTCCCAAAAAATGGAACATATCATGAATTTACTGAACAGGATGCCACTATCAGACAATTCAAGGAAAGAAGAGGCTTCAAGAAACGAAACCTTGAAGAATTCAACAAACGACTTTCAAAAAATAGAGCCTTTCTTTGCACAAATCCAGAGGAGATTAGAAGATATAGAAGGGAAAATGGCAACATCCGGACTTTCCAGTGCTACAGGAGGCTCAAGTCAGAATAACAAAACAGGAGGACTAAAAATTACTAACAGACTAACACAAACGACACATAACGATGAAATATTAGGGAAAACAGGTAAAACAAAAAAACAGAAAGAAAACTTAACATGACAGAACATACAACCTACACTACACAGTCGAAATTCAATTCACTTAATGGATTTTATTATCTTTCTTTTAGATGCATATGTCAATACTCCAATGGAATATAAATGGTTTACAGAGGCATTTTGAGGAGCTGTCGTGTTTAAGACAAGAACATGGCTTTGAGGTTATTTGTCTTCAGGAAACTCATTCATGTCCCGGTAAGCAAATTTCCATACATGGCTATACTTCTTATTTTAGGGATTACATTCTGGGTGATAAAGCTTGTGGTGGTGTCTGCATCTATGTGAAGGACTCCATACACTGTGAACCAATAAGATTGCTGACTACGGTCCAGGCTGTTGCAGTGTCTGTATATATTCCCTTCAGAGTGTCCGTATGCTGCATCTATCTTCCACCTAGTGAACCGGTTGACGTACATACACTACAAGACTTAATTCTCCAACTTCCTGCTCCAATACTCCTCGTAGGAGATGTGAATTCTGAGAGCGTAATGTGGGGACCAAGGAAGACTAACTCTAAAGGAAAACTATTACAGACACTTCTCGAACATAATGACTTAATACCATTGAACACAAACATACCTACACACCTCTGCCCTCGGACTGGAACTTACACCAACATTGAGATTTCAGCTACCTCTTCATCTATATATACACGGCTGACTTGGGAAGTGACTGAAGATCAATATGGAAGTGATCATTTCCCAATTGTTATAAAAACAGATGTTCCTACAATTTCCTTCTCTACTGATTCCAAATTTAATATTAAAAATGCCGACTGGACAAAATTTCAAAATAATTTTTTAGTTCACTTACAAAATCAAAGAACGTACAATTTGAATGATTTCTTATTATTAATCACTCAGGTAGCTGACATGTCCATTAACAAGACAAAACCCACCCATAAAAGACCACCGGTTCCTTGGTGGAACGATGAGTGTAAAAAAGTGGTCAGAAGAGCACTTCGCTTATTCAATAATAATCCATGTACTAATTTTTTAATAGATTATAAAAAGAAAAAAGCTATTGCTCAAAATGTCATAAAGAGTGCCAAAAGAAAATGCTGGATAGACTTCCTGTCATCAATTAATCATTCTACACCACCATGTATAATATGGAACATGATTAATAAAATCACTCATAAAAAATATAGGGCGCCAATACCAACAATTAAACAAAATAACTCTCTTGTTCATGATCCCAAAGAAATCAGCAACATCCTTGGATTCCATTTTAGTCAAATCTCGAGCAATGGAAGACTCTCACCTCAGCCATTGCAGTATAAATTAGCATTAGAGAGGACACCAATACCTCCATGCATAAACACATACTGTCCATTAAACGAGCCTTTTTCTATGCAAGAACTACAGCATGCTCTTTCTCAGGTGAAATTCACAGCACCAGGGTCAGATGGCATTTGCTATAAAATTCTGAGGAATATTCCTTTTGCTGGATTATGCACTCTTTTAAAGGCCTTTAACAATGCATATGAGACAGGAGAATATCCCAGTAGCTGGAATGAGTCAATTGTCATCCCCATATTGAAAAAAGACAAAGATAAAACTCTCCCTACTAGTTACAGACCAACCCTACTAGCTGTATCGGCAAGCTATACGAACGAATGATTAACAAATGGCTCTTATGGTTCCTTGAAAAAAATAAGCTCCTTTCAGAATATCAATGTGGCTTCAGGTCGAACCACTCGACAATGGACCACATAGTTCGCTTTGAAAATGAAATTTTAAATGCATTTCTTAACAAGGAGTCTATCATAGCCGTTTCATTCGACATTGAAAAAGCATACGATACAGTTTGGCGCCGGACTATTGTGTCGAAATTGTATGAATGGAATATTCTGGGAAATGTATTTAATGTCATAGAACATTTCCTTTCGAATAGGACATTTAGAGTCAAAGTACGGGGTCAGCTGTCGGACTCATTTCTCCAGGAAAATGGAGTACCACAGGGTTGCGTTCTGAGCACGACCCTATTCAAGATCGCAATAGACACCATCCGCGAGTGTATCACGCCAGAAGTAAGGTATAGCCTGTATGTTGATGATTGGCTTATTTACAGCAAGGGAAATGACATGAAACGAATGCAAGACAAAATCCAGGAGGTAATAGGCAACCTGCAAAATTGGAGTTCCCGTAATGGGCTCAAAATCTCAAATGAAAAAACACAATTTATTGTGTTCACTAAGAAAAGAATTATCCCGCAAATAGAATTGTTGCTACACTCCAAACGTATACCTGTATCCGACACAATAAAATTCTTAGGGATGCATTTTGATTCAAGACTTACTTGGGCTCCTCACTTGAAAAGAATCCTTGAAAAATGTAAAAAGTCTTTACATTTCTTGAGGATCCTTAGTAATACCCAGTGGGGAGCTGACAGAAGCTTAATGCTAACCTTCTACCGAGCGTACACCAGGTCCATACTGGATTACGGAAGTATAGTGTACTCATCTGCCAGACCCAGTACCTTGAAGATGCTAGATCCCGTGCATAACACTGGGCTCCGTCTAGCCACCGGAGCTTTCAGGTCAAGTCCAGCAATCAGTTTGTATGCTGAATCGGGAGAACATCCATTGGAGTATAGACGTATGTTAAATTGTATAAAGTTCACATTAAAATCTAAATTTTTAAACTGCCCTTGCACCCCAAACAACATTGACGAAAGAATACTTAGAAAATACCAACAGCACCCAAAAAGACAAAGACCACTACACCTACGATACCTGGACTACACGAATGGTACATTAATAGCAACAACGCCTGTTCTCATGAACCCTGTATGTAAATATATCCCGTGGAAAATAGAAAATTTAAAAATTAATCTAACCTTGTCAAAATTCAAAAAGAAACAACCAACTTCTAGGCATTTTTACACTTCGTTTTTTCAAGCTTTTCTCATAGAAAATAGTGATTCCCTTTTTGTATACACTGACGCGTCAAGAACTCCACATGGGACAGGCGCAGCTGCTATTATTGGTCAAAACTGCTACTACAGAAAACTTCCAGACGACACAAGTACGTATTCAGCTGAACTGGAAGCCATAAAACTAGGACTGAACAGCCTACCAGACACACAACATAAGAACATTGTACTATGCACGGACTCACTCAGTTCAATCCAATCATTACAAGACTATTACAGTACACACCCAATAGTACACGACATTTTTGAAATAATATATCACACAAACAAGAAATTCACAATGTACTGGCTACCCGGCCACGAAGACATCAGACAAAGTACTACAGTAGACGAACAGGCTAAACTAGCCACTCGACGACCAGGACCAGACGTACATTACATGACATACCAGGATCTTCAAGCCTTATCTAAGAGATTCATAACTGATAAATGGCAAGAATCCTGGTACAACACGACTGACAACAAGCTTCGAGAAATCAAGCACACTGTACAGGAATGGTCATCCAGTAAAAGACCAAATAGAGGAGAAGAAGTGGTGTTATGCCGTCTAAGGATTGGCCATTCACGACTGACACATTCCTACATAATGACCAGACAAGAGAGACCGACATGTACATACTGCAATACCCACCTAACGATAAAGCACATACTGACAGAGTGTAGACTCAGGACAAATTTCAAATTACCCTACAATTTGACTGACTTACTTTCTGATAATAGCCAGTACATTGTTGAAATTATTAAATACCTCATACATACACATTTATACAACAACATTTGAAAAAGTAAAAATAACAACAACCATTTAGTGAATTGCGTTTTTGGGGAATTAATCCAACAAAAGATATTCTCTTTCTGTTGGATTAATGTAAGAAAACAGACAAAACATTTAACAATACACACAATAATCAACAGACAGAACATTTATTAATCAACAGAAAGACACTTTTGTTTGAACTTTTTGAATTGTGTATTCAGGAACAGAGCCGAAGTTTTGTCACCAAATGGCGAAAAAACTAAAATATATATATATATATATATATATAATTTATTCATTCAGAAAATCCAAAATATATCTTCTGGAACTAGACTCAAGACGTATACGTTTATATGGGTACCATCGCACTGTGGCATCGAGTACAACGAACTAGCAGATCTTAAAGCAAACAGTGCTCGATCTGATTATGATGCTGTTATGCAGCACTCGATGAAGCAAATTTACAGGGCGTAAAGAGATTCATCAAAAATAAGAAAAATGGAAAGCTTATCTCTAGAAAACATGCAGGAGCAAAGTACTGCAACAAAAACGAGACGCGAAACCTTGGGGTACATCTATACGCTACTCTCGGAGGGAAGAAGTTGTTTTGGCACGTCTCCGAATAGGCCCCCGTGTCAAACATTCAACACGACAATGAGAACATATTATTACGGAATGTACAAAGTTCTCGTCATCTCGAGCTGTTCATAACATTCCAAGAACACTACAAGAATCTCTACGAGATGATGAATCTACCGTTCAGAATTAGATCATATTCCTGAAGGATTCCAAAATATTTAAGGACATAGAAAACCTAAATGTACTGCCAATGACCCTCACGGGTAGAGGCAGAATAATTTAAATACATGTTTAAAATCATTGATTCAAAGAAATCACTAAAAACTTCCTCAATCCGCATCAAACTAACCATCCGCAGTGGCCGGATGCCACGCGCAGCCAAGAGTGACGAAAATCTCTTCCGACCGACCTCGGAATCGGTAATTTGTGGACCTTATGTACATGTGTGGGGGCGAGGTTAGCTCAGTGGTAGAGGACTCGACTAATGAACTGGAGGACCAGGTTCAAAACCCGAGCGCGCACTAAAGATTTTTTCTTCTAGTGCTGCCGTTCGAGGGTTGGATTTGGGGTCCCAGATCGTCCCTAGGCTCACCCAGCCTTTAATTAATTTATTAATAATGGGTACCTTGGGTGCTAATGACTCTAGCAGTCGAAGCAGCCAAGGGGGAAATCAGGCGGCCGGAGCATAGTATTGACCACACATAGCACATGAGCATAGTATCTCCCTAGTGTGCCGTATGGTCAAGAATCAGATACCTCTACAGTATCTGCCCCTCTGGGCCCTTGTGGCCTGTTACGGGACTGATTTTTTTTTTTTTTTTTTTTTTTTTTATGTACATGTGTACGCAGTCGTCACAATAAATCCGATCCGTCCGATGGACCGTATTCTGCCGTAATGGATCCTGAACGAGAAGCATAATGTTAGGCATCTCTTGGAACCGTGAAGCTTAAAAAAAACGTATTTCTTAAATACTTTAGAGCAGAAAGTTAAAGAGTTTATATTTTTTGTGTTTCGGTGAGTTGGAAGATCTAAAACACTTAATGAGAAGCTGCCAAAACTATAATTTCATCAGAGAAGTTCAAATTAGAAATAGATTTCTCGGTGACTCCGAACATCTTCATTCAAATTAATTATTAAATTCAGGGACTCAAGAAGTATTAAAAGACTAGTTTTATTATCTAAGACAATACTGAATGACATATCGAAGGAAAGAAAATTTCAATGCTTTAATAATATTCTTCATATTTATTACTGTTTTATTTCATCCAATGATCTATATATGTATATCATGATGATTAGATAGTTAGCCGTCGAGGTGATAAGTAAAGATGGAATGGTTGGGATTCGGTTAAAGAAACCTCAATATGATTTTTGGTAAAAAAAATCTATATTTTGGACGCTTCGGCTACTCATTGGTAGCCTTCGTCAGCTAAAATGACAAGAAAAACAGAAATTAATACAAAAAAAAAGTTTATAATTGAGATAAGTAACAGAACTATAAATACAATTAATTAACTTATTATAAAAGAACAATTTGGTCTAAAATTCTTAGAATGAGTAGAATGAAATTTAGAAGAAACATAACAAAAAAAAAGAATCTTCTTATCTTCGTGGTAGGTGGAAGGTCAAAAAATAAAATCTTCACCACTCAGTCTCACCAACTTTAACATCTCGTGGACTCTATGAGCAGACTCTTTGGTTCGCCGCCCAGATCTCGTGGACTCGATGAGCAGACTCTTTGGTTCGCCGCCCAGATCTCGTGGACTCTATGAGCAGACTCTTTGGTTCGCCGCCCAGATCTCGTGGACTCTATGAGCAGACTCTTTGGTTCGCCGCCCAGATCTCGTGGACTCTATGAGCAGACTCTTTGGTTCGCCGCCCAGATCTCGTGGACTCTATGAGCAGACTCTTTGGGTCGCCCCCCAGATCTCGTGGACTCTATGAGCAGACTCTTTGGTTCGCCGCCCAGATCTCGTGGACTCTATGAGCAGACTCTTTGGTTCGCCGCCCAGATCTCGTGGACTCTATGAGCAGACTCTTTGGTTCGCCGCCCAGATCTCGTGGACTCTATGAGCAGACTCTATGTGATTCATTTAAATGAGGATATTTTATGAGTACAATCCTGAGTCCAAAGTGATCTTGAGTACAGCTTCCAAATCCCCAGTGGACTGAACCCAGACATTTATCTCACGACTGATTTTGCTTTGTGCTTAGGAATCCTATTTTATTAAAGTGTTGTTTCTTTTTTTTTTTGGTGGCGGGGGGAGAATAGAACTGCTTTCATCATGTGTATACTATGAAGGGACACGTTTTAGGCGAGATGGTATCTGTAAGCTAGAACATTGGGAGGGCAACCTGTAGGCCAAGGGCGATAGCACTACATGGAGAGAATTGGTCGCGACAATATAAGTATCGAGACGGTGAGGAAAGCCTGTTCCTACACTCTCATAGTACTGTAGTAGTAGCAAAAGAAGAAGAAGTAACGAGACCAGAAGAAGTATTAAAAACATTATTTTGTTAACAGATATATACAATTTAGGTTTTTCTTATATCTTGTTGAATATCAAAAAAATGTCAGAGAAATCTCTTAGAAGGTAACTTGGGCATTCAAACACTATAAAATCTCATTCGTATTAACTGGTACTAAAGTTTTTGGTTTCCTTTCATTTAAGGTGTGTCGCGACGTTCATATCAATGATAAGTGCGTCACGACAACTCCCAAAGATACATATCCCAAAGATTAATATTTCATGTGAGCAGTTATTTAAAACTGTTTAGTAATAAAATTAGCTCATCAATATATCGTACTAGTATTTCTAAAGTGACACAACTCAAAAATCGGTTTTATTCACAACGTCATAGTTATAAATGTGAAAGACATGGTCAATATCTCTTTTTCAACCATCAAAACTGTATTTACCTAGCTTAAGTGCTTGTACACCAGAGGGCACTTGTGTCACCCTTCCTGTCTTAATCCTAAGTTCCCTACATAGGCATGAGTGACACATTGAGTTTTATTTGGTGTTGTGTCACTTTAGAAATACTTGTACGATATCCTGAAAGGATGTCTATAGCTTATAAGGCATAATATAAAGCTTCTGTTCTCATTTATATGGGAAAGGATGTTATAGATATGGATTTTATATCAGGATTGCTATGAAACAGTTCGACTTGTTATCGCCATGCTGAAAATCAAATTTATCCGAAGGGTATGTCCAGGACATTTAAGGAAAATGGCTCGAGAAAGAATGCAGAAAAATACATTATGAATTTGGTAGTTTGCATGTTGGTAGTAAAACTGTGAGGGAGAGAATAGGAACATAGTATGCCAAATAGAGGAGCGTAGAGTGTATATGAGAAGAGGGTGGTAGGATTGGGTTACTCTTCATCGGAGGGCGGGACCGGCCTATAAATCCAAGAAGTCAACAATGGGTTGTGAGATCTGCATTCTATCTCCGGGCTACCAACACTGTTTCCAAAGCTCCTTTTATTGCTGCCCTCTTTCTATGCATGAGTTCCCGCCGCCATCTCGGATAGAATTGCTTTCTTTTATTCCCCCACGGAACCCTCGCCTTATAAACTCCATCAACCTTCCTTGGGTGTTGTGTCTGTGTGTGTAACAACAAAAGTGGTAAATTCTAATCCGGTTCCGATCTGGAGTGCTGCCTGAGCAATATCCTTCGGGACAACCCTCGACCTCCCCCCTCCCGCCTTATTCTAGTACGATTCTCACTTAGAGGCACGACAGGGTTCTTTTATGGCAGATGGGATTGGTGGAAACATTGCCACTTAGTCCGCAGTACTTCTACATTCGCTTCTATTGTACTGCTTAATAGGATCTGAATATGGCATCCACTGCTTTGGGGGAAAGATGGCTTTGGGCTCTGAGGAGGCGAGGAATGCATGGGGGCAGAACCTCAAAAAGGGGAACCCTAAACCTAAGAATGCATTTTGTGTTCTTGAAGCGAAATTCACGGGCATATTATCTTGAACCCCTAAGAAAAAGTATAATTTTATAAAATTAACAAAACGAATAAGTTTGTTATGAACTGGTGGCAAAGGAAAAGAAAAATACACTTGTTAAACAAACAGCAATCCACGATAGGACATCTTTTTATTGTTTAAGGAAATCAATTTTTATAGTTTAAATAATAAATTTACAGGTGTTAGACACGGTTTCTGTCGAGTTATATCATATACGAACATTTTATGAAATATTGGTATAATGGTAACTTAAGGAATATTTCCCATGAGCCGGCAATCGTTAATTTTATCAGATTGAGTAGATTGAAATGGTTGGGACACGTGGAGCGAATTAATCTAGACAGACTTTCCAGAAAGCTCATGTCCTGTAAGCCTGGATGCGAAAGTATGAGTGCTGGCCACTCTCCGATGGCTCGATGATGTGGAAGGACACTTGTGTGCTTTGGATGTCCGTTGTTGGAAGATATTCGCAGCGGACAGAGTCAAGTAGAACAGGCTGTTAGCTGAGGCCTTGATCCTTCATGAACTGTAACGCCCATCATGTAATGTAACCATATTGTTTATAGGGATTTCTGGTAGCATTCAATCCGAAGTAATAGGTTAGGATAAGTAAGTTTTAGAAAACGGGGATTTGACGAAGGAACATACTCCCGGTCTCTACCAGGAATATAAGTGATGATTTGAAGCTTCAGGAATCGCCTGAAGCCTAGGCCCATAGAACAGGTCCTGAGTGCCACCATGAAATCTCTCTCAAGATGAAATCTACCCATTGGGTACCATCTGTTAGAAGGTTGGTGGTAAAGTCTAGGATAGTTTGTCTAAATGTTCTTGTCTTCTGCAGGAAGAAAAGCCTTCCCCCCCCCCGAAATTTATCCATGGGCAGCTAAAATATATCGTGGTCTTCATCCATTCCCAAAGCATTTGTAGCTGAAGAAGGCTTCCAAAGAGCATAATAAAGAATCATTCGAAATATAGATTTTTCTAAAATTCCGACGTTTTCACTTAGTCATTCCTTAACTTCTTAAAAGCTATTCTTATCTATATACCTGTAAAATATTTAATTCGTCGAGGATTAAAGGTATATAAAGATCGTTAGCCTCTTTATTTATTATAAGTTGATAGAATTAAGATAGAACCTTATATGGACTAAGTTACATAATTTAACCTGGATGGCTTTCTAATATTGAGGTTTTGTGCCATTCAATGTTATATAGGACTGTTTAGGCTATCCAGTTAATAAAGTCGGAGAGAAGTCGAGCCAGTATTTTGCACCCTCGTTTATTACTAGTTAACTGCGTGTAGTTGAGATCTAAGTGGGGTTGCCAGCCTCCCCTAAACGGGAGGGGAAGGGATAAACGGCATATAAATGAAGCATCAGTTAGTTTTTCACACCATTTCCTCTGGATAGGGTCGGACGGATATCAGATTTGTCCTCTGCGTAGGGGTGACACCGAGTCCTTTGCATAGCCCTGACTCAGATCCGGCAGGCTCTGGACCCTGACAATTAAAGTGCTGTCGTCCAGCTGATAAGGGACGCGTGCCTAAGAGATAAGAGTCGTCGCGAGAAGGCCCCTGTCGCTCCCTGATAGCAATCCCGAAGCAGTCCAAACCATCATAGACTTGTATGGGCGCAATCAAGTTGGGGCTTGTTATGGACCATCGGGTCTTTGTCGTTTCCCACACTGGTTTTCTAAACACCATTACAATGATGCTTTGTCTGCTTTACTAGGACTATAACTTAGTACTTTGTGGGGATAATATGAGAATAAAACTATAACACAAATTAAACCCCGACTTATTGACCTTTTAGTTTGTTTGTTTGTTTAGAAAATATGGGGCGAAAAACCGCACGGTCGTCAGCGCCCTACTATGTTATTGCAACGCACAACCACTCATCCCATGTTCCCAGTGAAAGGTGCGCTTTCCTTAGGGAGTCAGGAATATTTTTTTTTTCTCCTCTTTTTCCTTCCTTTATTTACCTTTCTAATTTTATTTTATTTATTAAATTAGACCTTGTACTTATATTTATATATATATATATATGTATATATATATATATATATATATATATATATACCTTTCGGCATATTCTTTTTTTCTCACTCCCTTTTAGTTTGATTCTGTAATGTGTAATCACAACTATACCGACATCCATTCACCCTCTTCTTTGGATTTCACTATTCTCCCTCTCCTTTGGATTTCACCTTTCACCTCCTCCTTTGGATTTCACCTTTCACCCCTCCTTTGGGTTTCTCCCTTCCCCCCTCCTTTGGGATTCTCCTTTCACCCCTCCTTCGGATTTCACCTTTCACCTCCTCCTTTAGATTTCACCTTTCACCCCTTCTTTAGATTTCACCTTTCACCCCTCCTTTGGATTTCGCCTTTCATCCCCTCCTTTGGATTCACCTTTCATTCCCTCCTTTGGATTTCACATTTCATCCCCCCCTTTGGATTTCACTCCCTCCTTTGGATTTCACTCCCTCCTTTGGATTTCACCTTTCACTCCCTCCTTTGGATTTCACCTTTCACTCCCTCCTTTGGATTTCACCTTTCACCCCTCCCTTTGGATTTCACCTTTCACCCCCTCCCTTTTACTTGTTATTTTATTATATATTTAATATTTTCTTTTATCATTAACTTTCCACGACTTTCTGTTTATTTTCTAATTTTGTTACTTGGATTTATAAATTAATTTATTATTTTTTATACATTATGTTGAGGCACAATACCATTGCATTAAAACTCTTAAAGTTAATAAATAAATAATGAATATTTGCAGAGCATTCTTGTCCGCATCGGTTCTTGATGTTTTGTGTTTGTTCCTTTAAATATGAAATAATATGTGTTTATATTGTATATATACATACATAGATGGAAACAGGCTGCAATTTCACAATTGCTATGAGTTACAATTTCCTTTTCTCTTTCATTATACTACTTACTTACTTCCTGAAGGGCTCTACTTTCGGAGGTGGCCCTTGGCCTCCTTCACGATGTTTCTCCGACCCTTGTTTTTCATCAGTTCATCCAGTTACTGATTTGTCCTTATCCTTCATTCTCATCATTAGTATGCATAGCCGACCAAAAATGTTTCTTCTTATTTTTTTTTATTATTTTTTTTTTTTTTCAGAAATCCTTAGATCTTTCTGGTCAGCTACTTTCATCGTCCAGGCTTCGGCTCCATAGCAAACATGAGGTCGGACCAAGGATTTGTTACTCTGGACAGGAATGTCTATTTAAAATGTTTTAGCATGCTAAAGTACGTTCTATTGCTTGTCAGGATTCATCCTCTGATTTCTTTGAATGAATGAATGGAAAAAATACTTTATTCTGGGACTTTGTCTCATAAGAATAAAAATAAATACATACGGTTGAATAAACAAATTTTACCTAAAAATATGACAATAAATGAAGATAAAACAAAAGCATATAAAAACGAATACATAAGTAAATATGTACATAAATTATAATTGGATTGGGAGAATGATGATACAATGTTCAGAGGGGGATGAGAATATAATTAAATAGTTTAAAATAAACAAATAAATAATTAAATAAATATTAAAAAATTGAATAAATATTAAAGAAATGGGGGCTATAAAAGGATATGAATAAATATAAATCCATAAACAAGACAAGAAAACAACACAATTTACATAGCTAAACTGGCCTTCCTGATGGTCAAATCTTAAGAAGCGTCTTCCTGGGAGGATAGGAGAAAAGCAAAGAGGCGGGATTTAAATACAGGTAAGGAAGGTGAGTGTCGAATAGAAAGAGGCAGAGAGTTCCAGAAGGAGGAGGCTCAGGAGATGAAGGAACGGCCGAAGAAGGCTGTTTTAAGAGTGGGAGGGTAGAGATCGGAGGGACGGGAACGGGTACCACGGGAATGGACAGAGGATTTAAACTGAAGGAGGTTGTAGATATAGGAAGGGGATTTGGAAGAAATGGTTTGTTAAAGGAAGGAACCTAGCAAGTATTGTCGTCGAATTGATTGATTTCCTTGCTAATCAAGTTTTTTGCTATACTTAAAGCTCTTCGCTGCTTATTTTTCATTATGATACTCTTATGAAATGACAAACTTGTTGAGTACACTTGATGGAAAATAGTCTAGTGAACATTTTGCCATATTGACCAATTTAATGGGAACGTTAAATGGCTAAGGATTAAATTTCCTATTCCTATCGAATTAGGGTGGTCCATAAATGGCTGGGCCTTGCTGATGACTTGCTTTAAGGGCCTTCTATGTCCTAACAATGGGAGTTAATAACAACCCCAATAGGAAACTCCTTGAAGATACCAGAAGGTGGCATTAGCTTTATCTATCGAATGGCCCATGGATAGAGGATATCTAGTGCTCCTTTAATGGCTTATCCAGCCGACATATTACGGCGAAATATTGCTTCGGCCACTAATAGAGAGCCTTAACTGGGGGAGATTACCGGAGGGTGGAACAAATTCAATTTTATCGGGCCCTGGCTACTGCGGCGAGGGGTGGGAGTAGCTTTAGGACCCAATATGGCGGCGTAATGGACCACTTAGGACTCCCAGAGGTAGGACCCTTGTTTTAGAATTGTATCCCGCTGTTTTGCTCTAATACTCCGCTTTTCGCTCTTGTAACAGGCTATTTCAACCGATAGTTTGGAATTATTTATCTTTGGATGCCAAATTTCAATGGTAAACAATAATCAACACCATAGAAAAGTTTGGCAGGTTTTTCATGATAAATCATTATTATTTTGGGGTCTGGTTTCATCAGTTTTTCGGGAGAATCAAGTTACTTTGAAGGAATTACATCCGACCGAAATAAATGATATACATATATACGTACTTATAGGTACATATTATGTAGATTAACTGGATAAGTATCGGACGTTTTTCGCTACATCTAGCTGGACTGCATGCTGTTTTTAGTCCACTTTTGGTGTCCAGTAAATACACTCGCATGGCAGCACTATACACGTGTCCGGTCTATTTTATGCATTTTTGTGTAAATCTTGGCTACTCTCTGCGGGAGGCGGGAGAAAGATCGCTCTTTTCTAAGCTTAAATCAGTGCATGATTGTATACAGTAGAACTTGGATAATTCGAACCCCTAGGGACCGATAAAAAAGTTCGAATTATTTTCAAAAGTTTTTGAAAATAAAGAGGTAAAAATCGAATTTCATATTTTCATATTTTTTAATTTTAAAAAAATACATATATTTTATTTAGACAATAACAAACATTTCATAAATTGATGATTGCGTACATAAATAATAAATAATTTATCAAAAAAGTAAAAATGAAAGTCTATTGTTTTGAAAAAAAAGTGTTCATGGGCAAGAACCTTTTTCTTTATTTTTCAGGTGAGTTGATAAAGTGTTAGGAGGAATTCCTTGGCATTTTTAGATTTTTTTCTTTATTCCCTTTTCATTTTCTTTAATCGCAGCTATTTTCTCTGACAACGTTAAAGTTGTACAACTTCTAGGCTTCGACATCTTAAAGCAACAACTCCACTGTACACCAGAAATTCAAGGCAGAAACAATGCTACAGATCTAGGCGCTGTCTGACTTATTACTGAATAAGAAATGAAGATGGGAGGGATGGTGGGAGGGAATTCTAGGATAAAACGACAGGATGGTGTATGTAACTACAACCCCTGGAAGGGAGGAAGCGCGACCAACCACTTTGCAGATCTCCTAGAGTTACTAAGATTTAGACTATGAGACCCCCGCGCTTCTTGTCCAGGAACCCCTACGTCCGTATCTTACTATCCTTCTTACCCGATAATACGGGGGGATAATATTTTCATAAGATTTAAGATCGACCACTTCCCATTGAAGGTAAAAACTCGTAAAAAATTCGAATTATCCAAAATTTTATTCGAATTAACCACGATTTTTTTACATTGTTTATGCCCTAAATTTTAGGGACCAAGAGAAATATTCGAATTAACAACGATTTCGAATTATCGAAGTTCAAATTATCCATGCTCTACTGTACTTCTAAAATGAATTATAAAGTTAGACTTAGGCAGGGTATGTTAATAAAACTTAATTTTTTTTATAAGAAAATGTGTTTTTTTTTGTGTGTCGACGTTTCGGTTTGAAATTCAAGCGTTCTTGAGTGCTGAAAAACAAGGAGAGAGTTAGTACTAATTTATATACTGAAGAAGTGAAATGGCACATTAGGTAAGTGAGTGTTATAGCTATCTAACCTAAATTAGCTGTAGATTAATACAGATTTAAAGCTTAAATGCGTTATATATATAAGAAGGAGAACTAAACCTCAGTGTTTTCATTTCTGAATATGGTGAATCAAATTAAGTTTGAGAAAAAGAGGGGGGTGGGCAGTTTTCGAAGACACATTAATGTAAAGATGATAGGTGATAACCGGGGTATGGAGAGGTGTCATAAAACTGAGGTAATAATGGAAGGGAGGCAGGTAAGGTCTTTATCGCGGTGTGTGTGGATTTTAAGCAGGATGTTTTTTAATAAACGGAAAATGTAAGAAGAGGTAGAGGAGACCACTTCGTTAGTAATTTGGTCATTATCTGGATTAGTTAATGACCAAATTGATAAAGAAGTCCTCACCTTTACCTATTCCAACATTATTCTCTTCCTAATGTTCATTATTGATACCAATGATCGAATTCTTGTTTTGGAATGGTTAAATCCAGAGAGTACAGAAGAAAACATGATGATTTAAAACTAATAACACTGCCATATACAAAACTCACTCACTCACATCCATTCACAAAAAGAAAAACGCAACTCGAGGCTTATAAGAGAATATCAAATTTAAAAACCTCCTCCAGGTCCAAGGCCATATCTTATTTATTCAGCCTTACTCAGTTCTGCGCGTAGAAGGATTTCCTTGTCGAGTGGAGGCTTTCAAGCATTTTAATTTGTTAAATATATTCCCCTAAAAAGGCAATATGTGGTTGCAAAACTTTTAGTTAATAAACGTTTTGTTTTGCGAATGCGAGTATTTACCAATCTGAGATGGTTGTATTGAGGGTTGGCATTCTCCTTAACTAATTAATGGCAATCATTCTGCCTTTTAAAATGGTATTAATTGATTTTAAAAAGGGCCATTTTTAAATCCTGATGATTAAATATTATGCTCTCCAAGAATATTATGGTATACTTCATGTCCGGTTAGTGTCTATAAGACACCATTTTGAAGATCTATAAACGCATTAGAAGGTAGAATATCTATAAAGCCATAATATTCTGTAATCGATTAAAAATAATTTTACAAAATAAGAATGTTTAGTTTTTGTATAACGTTTTAAGGAAAGAGTATACAAAGGTCATCAGGGAAATTTTTAAAGAAAAAAAGAAAAAGTTTTGCTATCCAGGAAAACCTATTGGTTAGCGGAAAATTAATGCTACGAGCTGGAAGAGCTGACAATTAGCTGTAGCCAATGAGAGAGCTCTTCCAATCCCACCCCTTGAGAGAGGAGGTAGGAGTGGGGGAAGATCCGAGGGAGGGAGGGGCCATTCAAAAATTAATTGCCAGTCGGGGCAGCCTTTTTAATTAGAGGGGAGGCCTGTTTTCATTTAAGGGATGAGTTATTTTCAATGACTGTCCCTATCTGCGCAAGAGCAGTCGTTTTTATGTGTGCGCTCGTTCGTGTGTCCGTTCCCCGGGGTTAATATATTGGTCACGTTTGGTGTCGGCAGATAGCCCCGCTCCGCTGGACCTGTTTTCCGTCTCTACCAATCCCATGTGCGATTCACAATTATAATTATTGTGAAAAAGGTTGAAATTTATGCCGCGCAAGATTGAAATATACCGACCGGCGGTTTTGCTCGTTTTCTATTAATGCGCTTGACCCGGAGCACGGGAGAGGTATTTGTCTATAGCAAATTCGTTTCTGATTGTTTGCAGGCGTCCAGCAAGGGTATTCAATTCGGCCAGATGGATTTCTATTCAAACTATTTTTTGCCTACTCACATACGAACAATTTAGACCCCCGGGTTCGATATTTGAAACAAAACTAGTTGGATGAACGTCCGATGTTTCACAATACTCCAGCCTGGTGTATACCATTCCATAATACTCAATACAGCTGTACTGGTATTTCAGCGTTTCAATGCAGTGTACGAATAATGCAAGGGGAATGGTTTTATTATTAAAACGAATATTCAGTGTCTTTATTTATTTTACCGTCGTTTTGAAAAGGTAATGTCCAAATAAAAGTAAATCTTTAATCTTTGAGTATTTTTGTATACGCCCTTGCTTACTAGCTCGGCTTGGTCACGAATGTCATTAAGTGATGGTCTCAAATATGCCGAGTTTTTCTCTCTACTTTCGGATGTGGTATCAACTTATTTCAGGGATCTTCAAGCCTGATCCGACTCTTGAGGCTTCAACTAGTCCTTTAGGTAGTTTGTTTCGTGATATACCTTGCTGTACTAGCTCGGCTTGGTCACGAATGTCATTAAGTGATGGTCTCAAATATGCCGAGTTTTTCTCTCTACTTTCGGATGTGGTATCAACTTATTTCAGGGATCTTCAAGCCTGATCCGACTCTTGAGGCTTCAACTATGTGCAGGATTGTCCTTTAGGTAGTTTGTTTCGCGATATACCTTAAGATGGGGTCACATTAGTACAGTGTGGTAAAATCGGTACAAACCTGAGCTGCTTATTTACGCTCATATATATATCTGAGAGTGAAAAGGCCGATATCTAGGTATATATTTACGCTCATATATATGTCTGAGAGTGAAAAGGCCGATATCTAGGTATATATTTACGCTCATATATATATCTGAGAGTGAAAAGGCCGATATCTAGGTATATATTTACGCTCATATATATATCTGAGAGTGAAAAGGCCGATATCTAGGTATATATTTACGCTCATATATATGTCTGAGAGTGAAAAGGCCGATATCTAGGTATATATTTACGCTCATATATATATCTGAGAGTGAAAAGGCCGATATCTAGGTATATATTTACGCTCATATATATATCTGAGAGTGAAAAGGCCGATATCTAGGTATATATTTACGCTCATATATATGTCTGAGAGTGAAAAGGCCGATATCTAGGTATATATTTACGCTCATATATATGTCTGAGAGTGAAAAGGCCGATATCTAGGTATATATTTACGCTCATATATATGTCTGAGAGTGAAAAGGCCGATATCTAGGTATATATTTACGCTCATATATATGTCTGAGAGTGAAAAGGCCGATATCTAGGTATATATTTACGCTCATATATATGTCTGAGAGTGAAAAGGCCGATATCTAGGTATATATTTGTAGTTCACATTCTTTGGGCAATATTCGACCCTTTAGTATCTGATAAATGAATATATCCTAGCACTATTGGTTTGTACCAATTTCACCACACTGCACTAATGTGACCTGATTTTACGGTAGGTATTAGTTTTCCGCACAATATGCATTTTTTTTGTCAAGGTAAGTGAAGGTCTGCTCTTAAATGTCAATGAAAAAAATCACAGTTGTCCTCCGCGTTCCTATGATAAAGCCGCTCTTTGAACTAGCATGGGGTTATTACGATAAAGTTACGAGGGGGTTATTACGGCCAAGTTGATAGTGGATAGTTCTATAGGTGTTAGTGGAAAGATCTATTGTTAATAGTGAATAGTTCTATAGTTGTTAGTGGATAGATCTATTGTTGATAGTGGATAGTTCCATAGTTGATAGTGGATAGTTCTATATTTTTTTTTCGAGATCGACTCAATAAGACCTCTCGATCTCGATTAACTGTTTAAACACCCCTGAATTATTTTATTTAATTTTTAGGCAATTAGTTTTTATTATTATTTCATATGTATGTTTTTCCTTAAATAGTTTTATCAGATTTGTTGATTAATTTCAAGAAATATTATATCTAATTGTTGTTGTTGTTTCAATTGATCTTGTTTTTATAATTACTGTTTCCGCGCATGCTCATTCTAATCCCAGTAGTCTAATGAGGCGTATCCTAATTGCTATAATTGCTGTAATTCCTTCTCTTTCCCTTTTCTCATTATAAAAACTCATTACAAGGTTGTTACATTTCCATTTAGAAGAAAAAATAATAATAATAAAACGGAATATCCCCTCGCCGACACCCCCTCCACCATAAAACGGATCCCTTAAATCGGGCGATCTCAGGATATCTCCGAGTCCTATAACCCCGAAGACTGCCTCATCCCATTATACAAAAGCTCCTATCTCTTTGTCGCCCTCCGGGACTATTTCTCAGCTCTCTTTTCCCCGCCAAGGAGGTAATTGGCCTGAAGCGAGGAATCGATATCTAATTTTTATCAGACCTCCTTGCTTCATCCATTGATAACGCTGATTGCTTTCCCTACAGTTTCGATTATTCAATCAGCCAAGGAAGGAAGTGTATTAAATTTTCTTCAGAAGATACCATTCAATAAAAGTGTTTCTTTTTTCTTTCACGCCTTTGTCTCGTTTTATCTACCACGTAATAAAAACTTTTTCACTTTTTCTTCAGAATTTTTCCTTCTTAATATTTTTCTCGGCTGTTCAATAAAAATTCCCTTCCTTATTTTCCCCCTATCGTGTCTCCGACCTTCCTTAGAATAATAAATCATCTTCTTATCTGGTATATATTTGTAAAGTCGTAAACTTTTCTCATCTTTTTAACCTTAGTTTGATAAAAATGAGGGCATTTTCCATAATTAACCTTACAGTTTTACCACTAGCACAACTCTGTTACCTACTGCAAGGAAATACCTTACAGCTGTGAAATATATCTTATCTACTGAGGCTAGTCATGTCCCACTGATAGCTCACCATACTAGGTGACAGCTTCCTTAATTCCAAGGAAAATCTTCTTTTGTATTTTTTTTTTTTCTTATACAATTTATTTTCCTTGGAATCATAATAAGCTTCCGGCCTATATACAGGGTGTCCCGCATTGAGATGTCATAACTTTAGGGGTTTATTATACACGTCATTTGTAGTTCAAGGACGCTGTAATGAGAGTTCTATCTGAACATATAGCAGAGCTCCTCAAGCTTTTGTCTATTTTCAAAACTACTGCTTATTTTGATGAAAAACTGTGATATCCGGATTCCTAATTAATGTATCGTAAATAACAACCACATTTTTAGAATCTACTTTAAATTTGCAATAAGAAACACCCAATATTGAAATATTTTCATGTAGATCAGGGGTCTCCAAACTACGGCCCGAGGGCCACATCCGGCCCGCGGACAGATTTTGTCCGGCTTGCGGAGAGCTAGCATACTTGAAAACTCCTTTTAGAGAACATATATAGCAAATTAAATTTAGTTTACTGAAGTATTCTAATTTTATGTTGAATAATTATTAATATGACATCTACATTGATATGGTCATGGGCTAACTACTCATAACATTGTTGTAGGCTTATTGTTATTGTTTTTGTGATAAGTTGGATAAAGAAACACAGATTTGTAATGAGTAAAGACATGTATAATATGCAGAAAATTTAACTTCAGTATACAATAACTAACAAATTATTGAAATGAATCCAACTTTTCATCAGTGGACTATTTCACTTTTTACAACCGGCAACAATGATAATATGGTTTTGGCCCTCGGAACCTACTGGAGTAATCAGTATGGCCGTAAGACTGGAAAGTTTGGAGACCCCTGATGTAGATTAAAAGCTATACTAAAAGCCATATAGATGTGAGTTATTGATGTTAGTGTTTTTTTTTATTCAATATTTTCTTAATCCGCTTTTTGTAGACTTAGAAGTTTGTCCCGCCTCATAAGTTGCCATATTTAATAAGCTTTAATATTGGGTATTTCTTATTGGAGATTCCTTGTAGAATGTAAAAATGTGGTCGTTATTTACGATACATTAATCAGAAATCCGGGTAACACAGTTTTTCATCAAAAGAACTAACAATTTTGAAAATAGACAAAAGTTTGAGTAGCTCTGCTACATGCTCAGATAGAACGCTCATTTCTGCGTTCGTAAACTATAGATGGGATGCAGAAAAAACTCCAAAGTTATGACATCTCAATGCGGGACACCCTGTATAAGTCATCAGTTAGTTACATGTGATTCATTTTATTGTATTAATTTTCTTTTCTTTATGGAATTCTGATTTTTTTCTTTTTAGTACCTATTATGTATTTTATTATTCTTTCATCAGCCGTACAAATGGTGATTGAAAATCCTAACAGACTCCTTTATTAATGAACGAGCCAGTGACTCAAATGTTCCATTTTTTCAAAACATTTTTTGTAAATGAAGGCATGGAACCTCTTGCACCAAAGAGAAGGCCGATTACCTCCCAGCATTCATTTCTTTAGATTGTGTACAAAATATCATGGATTTCTGACAAATTTCTATAAATCGCCATCGATTTAGGTCAGTCTAGGGCCAACTGAGGGAGTGAAGTCAGTCGTTAGTCCGAAAAATTAGAGGTAAATTTGGTTTAAAACTTAAATGGGCATATTGAAATAGATAAAAAATGAATAAGTACAGGATGAAAATAGGCCTACCTATGAGAACTATGTCTCACTGTGAAATTATTTCTGAATGTGGTGGATAGCGGTAAGTTTGAGAAAAAGAGCCGGGAGAGGTTTGTCACCCTTGGTAAGAATGACAGGAGACGAAAGGGGTGTGGAGGTGATCATGGAAGGGAAGCAGGTATGAAAAGTTTTATTTGCTTATTGCGGGGGGGGGGGGGTTGAATTTTAAGCAGTGTGTTTTTAATAAATGGAAAATGTTGGAATAGGCAAAGGAGACGACTTCGTTATCAATTTTGTCATTATTTTTTATTTATTTATTTATTTTACTTTAAGAGCTGCACAGCAATGGTGATCTGCCCTAAAATAATTTCTATAAAATATAATAAATAAAATAATAAATTATAAGCTAAGGATCAGTAACAAAATTAAAGGGTACGGAAAATGAAATGAAGAAAAGAATAATAATAAAAAATAAAAAAGAAATATGTAAGGAATTAATAAAATAAATAAATACAGAATTAAACTTATAATTTTAACGGTAATAATAAATAGTAGTAAGATATTTGCGGAGTTGATATCTGAGGAATATTATCCTGAAATAAGAAACTTTGACTTGGGAGTTATGTTTGTCATTAACTGGATTAGTTATTCACAAATTTATAAAGAAGTCATCCACTTCCTTTCACAATCGTTTTAGCGCGGTCCCCCCCCCCAGCTTGGGGAGAAATCCCGCTTATGAGGTTGACTTCATGGCGCAATCCGGAACTGTCGAAACACAAGTCGCTGCCTGATCTGAAAGCACTAACTTCTTTGAAATAAGTATATTTGAGTAATTTATTTATAGGTGTTTAAAAATAAAATTAATTTTAGATTCTGTAATGCTGATGAACGAAAATATTCACACATCATATCAGGTGTCGATTGGAGTTAGTAATATATACAGGAAATCTTGTATTTATACTTGTTAATTCAAGTAATAGATACAACGTTTGTGAAGAATGTGTGGAAAGTTGGAAAAACATGTCCATCCCAATAGGATGTGGGGTATTTTCTTGGCGATATTTTTAGCTTAGGTACCTAAAAGATGTGTATAATCTGCTCCAAAATCGCTAGTAAATATAGACATAATCCGAGACAGGTGTTAGGATATTCATTAAACGTGACTATACTAAAGCAAGAGACTAATAACCAAAATGTCATAACTGGCAAAATTATTTATTTCATATTTTCCGAACAAAGGCAATATTAATTGGAGCCAATAAATAATGTTCTACCTTCGTCGAAAATCCGAAAGGAATTACACACAATGAAGCTTCTGTAGAACCTTCTAGAGCTGGTATTTCCTAAGAATTTGTATCATCGCCAAGGTGTAAATTACAATGAATAAATAGAGAAAGGTTCGGGGCCTAAATGCAGGAGCATTCATCATCTAAATGGTCACCAAAGCCAATTTTTCGACAGCTTTCTAAAATAGATTGCATTTAATCTGGTCACGACTCCAATTAATTACAGATAACGGGATATTTACAATTTATCATGCTAAAATCATATTAACTAAATGTTTACATTTTAATTATTATAAATCAGAATTATTGCTGTTCTGCTAATAATTGAGAATATTGTATAGAATTAATTGTGCTTTTTTAAAATTTGTGTGAATCATCGGTCTTCTCTTTAAAAAATATATTAATTTTGTAGACATTGTTATAATTAAAAAACAGGTACTTCTGGATTGGTTGATATAGACCACTAGGTCAACTATGATCTATATACTTATGAATATGTTTCTATGAATTGCTATTTATTATGGGTGCTCTTTCTTTAACCCACTTTGGCCTTTGCATTTTATACGCTGGTTTCCCTGAACAAAATAGTTTGGTAAAGTTTTGACTTGTAGTTTTTCCCCAAATTTATGAATGGTAATTTTTTAACCGGCGTTTGATCTTCTCTTTTGTTCGGTCTTTAGAACCAAAGCCAAGATCTGGTTTATCCATCCTCCTGTAAAGGGAGCTTGTTGCTGGCACTATTAAGGAGCCGGCCATCTTAGCCCGTATATTGCAGCAGGCACACGTTCTACCATATTTTGGCTTAGTTTCTTTTCATCTGCTTGAGAACGAAAGCGTACCACTGGAAAATTCCATCTTTGTTCAAAGCACGATTGTTACTTACGCTATTGAGGAGACATTAAGGCTCATCTTCTACCATATATAGCGGCAATAATATATTCCGTATGCGGTAGGCCTAAGAGACCGCTCACATGACTGCACGATCGCTTCACAGGGGGTAGCTACTCCATGTACATCGCTTCAATTGATCATACTCGAACCTTGATCATACTTTCAAAACATGCCCTCCCCCGCCAGAAGTATATGTTTGCAGCTACAGCAGTTTTTATGATGTCCCAATCACTACTAGTTCGACCCTAGAAGTCCCCTCAAAAGACGCCTTTTAGCGCGGTTCCTCCCTCCCCCATAGGGAGGAACCGCGCTTATAAGGTTGATACAATGAAACAATCCGGAAGTGCCGACAAGAAAATTTCGCGTTTCAGAACCCCTAGAGACCGAAAATAACGGTGGCTCAAATTTGTATATATATATATATATATATATATATATATTTATGTATATATTTATATATATATATATATATATATATATATATATATATATATATATATATTTGTCTGTTCGCTCTCTAGCTCGAAGACGAATGGTCCGATTTTGATGAAATTTGGTACAAAAATCAGTCGTCCAATATGAAAGGTCAAGTTCGTTAACCAGCAAAATCCGCCCACTGGAAGATGGAGTTCGGGGCGAAATTCGCGCAGAAAAAATCGTAACGCTTACGTTTTTGAGTTCATAAGCTTGTAAGTACTCTTTTTATAGGCTTCTTGGGCTAGGAAAACGAATGAAACCATTTTCAAGGCGATAGCTTTAACCGTTTTTGAGAAAATTGGAAAAATAGTTTTTGAATACCGTTTTTAATTTGGGTACTTAGAATCAGGGGATTCAGTTGAAACATTTTCTGCATGTTCTACTTTCATTAAAACTAATATGTTGAAATTTTGGTTACGTTTGGAGTTAAGGAAGGGTTAGAATAAAATATTTTATTAACAGACATAAAAAGTTTTGGTAACTTTGTATATTTTCCTTAATATCTCGAAAAAGGTTAAGAATTTGGTAAACGAAAGAATACCATTAGAAAGCTTACTAAATGCTCTACAAAAAAGGTTCTGATGAAAGTTTTGATTAGGCGATGTCAATCGGAGAAATAAGTGCTTAAAACATTAAAGTAATTGATTTTGCTTATTCGAACTGTTCTTTTTGTCTGTTTTTATTCCTTGTTATTTTTTAATTGCTTATAGTTGGATAATGTATTTTACAATAAAACAGATTAGGCAAAATAAGACGGCCTGCACACCGTGTGCAATACCAGTAATGTGCAATTATCAGTTATTCTGAGTAAACTAGTCGTCTAAGTATGATTTTCTAAGTAATGAAATCTTTAAATTACAAGTAAACAAAAGTTAATGGTACTCAATCCACCCCCTCGCAATAAACATTTTCCGTCTAGCGAGCGTACACCCGGCGTGCAATGATCTTATTTATGTTAAATCACATACGAATTGGGTGATTTCCATAGTAAATATGATCTTACTATTTTTTTTTTTTTTTTTTTTTTGATTTAACAATATAAAGAAAAAAAGAATCGTCGCCTCGAATCTCGAATGGGTCAACCATTCACGTTCCAATTTGCAGTACGACTAGTGGTCTGACTCCCAAGTTAGACCACAAGTCGGATCGGGAATGGGCTTGTTGGAAACATAGTTGGACGAGTCGGAAAATTTAGAGAGACGACTCAAAAGTCCGACATCAGACTGTCGACGGAGTTGGAACGTGAATCAAAGTCGTCCAACTTAGCTGTCAGTGCTTCGGGCAAGTTCTTTCTACACCAGATGCATTTTTTGGCCCGTGAGCTACGTACACAGTCATGAAGACTAGGACTAAAGTTGGATATCAAGTCGGAGCGGGTGTGGAGTCGACTATCCAACTAATAGTCCTACTAAGTAGTACTGCAAATCGGAATGTGAATGGCCTTCTTGAGGGACTCAACTTACTGACGTTCGGCAGATCGAGAGTTGACTGTATATGGAAAACGCTGTGATGTGTGGAGGAATTTTTTTATCTCATTAGTGTTTACCCAATTGTTCTATCCTGAAGAACTTATTTTTTTAAGAACTGATGTTTATTAGGAAATGACGACTCATTCCCAAGAGGTGCTGTTTTTCACTTAATGACTCCTCCCTTGAGAAAATCAGGAGAGCTAACGGAAGATGAAGATAAAGTACTCCTGTAAGACATCTGGCGAGATGCATTCTTCCACGGTACATTCCAGTTCTTCTTGCTGCACATACCATCATGCCATTAATTGGAGAATACCATAATCACCTTAGGCCCAGTCCAGCTGGGCTTCATACCAAAATCAAATTATCCTCGACCTCCATTCGTTATAGAAGGAATTAATCACGATATCCTGTTGGAGGGAAGTTGTTTGTTATAAGAATACTGTCCAATGAGACCAATGTATTTTGAGCACATTCCTTAGCAAGAGAACCAGTATAATAAATGTATAGCTGAATCGGTTATTTAAAAAAATCACTCAAATAAATACTTACTTCCACTGGTCTGCTTTTGTGGGTATTTCATTAGTTTTGAATGTTATATACTTATTATGCTCGAAACTTAACAAAAATTACACAATACGATTACAAAGATTTTATGTTATGCAGTTACAGCCAGAATAAATCCATAGGGGGGGTTTTCTTGGTATCCGGACTTTCTATTTCCTTGTGTGTTGAGCATACCTTAAAATTAAAAAAGTTTAGAAAATTCCATTAAGCCACTCATTTCATAGTAGAATGAAGATAGAAACCCAACATGGGGGGGGGGGGTTTAAACCCCTACCATCAGCTGAAACGCTTCATATACGCTGAAACATTTCCAATTGGCAAAAATACCTCCGATCAGTGAAGTAATTCCCATGAGCTGAAGTACCTCCCATCCGCTGGAATATGTTCCATCAGCTGAAACGCTTCCAATACGATGAAACATCTCCCTTTGGCAAAATACCTCCGATCAGTGAAGTAATTCCCATGAGCTGAAGTACCTCCCATCCGCTGGAATATGTTCCATCAGCTGAAACGCCTCCGATCAGCTGGAATAACTTCCGTTAGCTGAAACGTCTCGCATGAGCTTAAATACCTCCCATCAGATAAAATGCACTTCATCAAATGAATTATTTTGTCTATTTCCGCTTTGGAGAAATTCCTAGTTTGGGATCGTATTTTCATTCCACTCCAGCATAACCGGGTAGTCAGGTTTATGGCAAAGAATATTCCTTGCTTAAAATGGAACCAAGTCATTTGATTGGTTAACAAAAAAAATAAAGCACATAAGAATTGACTAGTGGACACGTGAGTCTGCTCTAGGATGTATGGGATGCGATTGAGACAGGGATGAGACATAGAGACTCTGTAAGGTTGCTAGGAAGCTGTGAAGTGTGTAAGCGACGAGGGAGTAGATAATGTTGTTGAGGTAGATAGTATTGTGAGAGGAGCTGACAGAAACAATCCCCATTGTCAAGTAGCCTGCCCTTAGGGAGTGCAATCAATAGCTTACTGATTAGAGGAGCCTTCTCTTCTCTCTAGGGGAGGGTATTGAGCTGCGTCTGCGCACTTCTAGTCTCTTTACTCACGGGGAGGCAGTCGGCCAGTGGATGTCAAGGTGCGGATCTGATGGCTTCGACAATGCAACAAGTTGGGCATGATCATTGTTGAATGATTACTCGATGAGTTGAAAAGATCTTTCAAAAATAATCCACCAAAATGTTTTGTATGCTGTAAAAAAAATGGAATAATGCAAATAAAATTATTTTAAAAAAAATACAGTATACCCCTAGTACAAATCTATTCTACTGAGACTAATTCATCTAACTAATCATTTTTTATCAACAATAATCATTTTTTATCAACAATAAATCATTTTTTATCAACAATAAGTTTGTGAATACAAACTCTTAACACATCTAACTTCAAAAATTTTCCTACTAAAAAAAATTAACATATCTAAACGAACCACGCTGTGTGAACAAAATCTCCAGTGGGCCTAAAAGAGCAAAAGATCTCTTCAGGACTGAACTCCTCGTGTGTATATTACTCGAAGTATTAGGGCAGATTCTTATCCACTCATAACTTTGAACCAGTTATTGGTAAATTTATGAAATTTTACACAGGTTTATACTAATACATGAGAGCGTTTCGGGGATATTGGCGATGGCGACTTAATCATCAAAATTATTAGGCACTTCCTCAAAAGCTACAGACTTGAAAAATTATACGATGATAGACATTGTTAAAGGAAAAAAGTCGAAAAATCCTGGAAAGTTATGTTCGAAACCACTTCCAGGATGGGTGCCCGTTTTGTACTTGTTCCTTCGGAAACTCATCATTCAGTCCGAAACTCAGCATGTGGGGTATCAAATGAATCCTCTCGGTAAAAAATAAAGGGAAAATTTGGAAAACTCTTGTTAGGGCCTTTCCCCAGAACTTTTCGTTTACACGCAAAAATGACCGACAATCAGCTTGGCGCACTATCCAGTGTCATGTCGAAATTCACAAAAAGTATTGATCTCCCCCCCCCCCAAAAAAAAACTAACGTTGAAAAAAAAGAGGCCAAAATTGGGCCAAGTCTTAGGCCCTTTAATACGTTGTTAAGAAAAACTTTTTGTAAGTGAATTTTGAGTTGGTGCCGTCAAAATTTGGCTTGAGGAGTACGACATGGGGACAAGACACTGGGTAGAGCGTCGAGCTGTTTGGCGGGCATTTTTGCGTTTATGAAATACTTTATACGATAAACGGGAACCGATAGATTTAAACGATTTTTTATAGTTTTTAGTCAACCAAGAGGGCAATAGAAATTATATGACTAGGGCTTTAAGGTATAATTTGTCTTCATGTTTTAAGAAGGCACGGATGATGGAACTCTCGTTTTGAATGTCATTTTGATATTCATTAAAATACTTGGAAGGGGGCTGCGGATTACCACTGGAGGTGGTGTCATTTCGGGTATTTTTGCGAAGACCACATCCAGTTACTTTTGAAGTAGCAGTAGTGATTGTATCAGTGATTCAGCGCATGCGCATAACTCCTTTACCTTCCTATTGGAGGATTCCGATGAGCAATTGTATTGTTTCTTGCTGTGAGTAAAGTAACGTTCAACAGTGAATTAGCTTTTGTTTATGAAAAAGCTCTGCTTATGTTAGTGAGAAGTAATGAGTCTTTTACAATCAGTTCGCGATTTTCCTGACAAAGAAAAAGGGATTGTTTACAAATATCGTTGTTTATGTTGTCCTTCATAACCTGCAAAACAGTTAACTTTAATGCTTAATAACTTTTTTCGTAGTTGAGAGAATTGATTTTGATCATATTAACCTTTTTATTAATAAATCTTGCTTGCCATTATCTAATATGGATTCTAACCGTACATAACGAGTCAAGTAGTAATAGATAACCAGCAAAGAACCTATAAGCTTATCAGCGAGTACGAGTAACTGTTATAAATCACTACTGCTACTTCAAAAGTAACTGGATGTGGTCTTCGCAAAAAGACCCGTCATTTCTTTCGAAGAAAACTTTATCTCTCTCCTGACAAGAACTGAGTGGAAAACTGTTGATATACCATGAAAAGAATATGCGTTATTAGTAAAATGACGTTAAAAAATAAATAAATAAAATAATAATTGTGGTTGGCTTTTCATTTGACTTACAGTATAGTTATAGGTCCACATCCTCCTGCTTCCTAGAATACGAATCTCGATAAAAACAAAACAAAATGATATGTTATTTAATGAGAATACCGCGTGGATTCATAAAGGTTCAATTAATTCTATACAATATTCTCAGTTATTAGCAGAACAGCAATAATTCTGATTTATAATAATTAAAATGTAAACATTTAGTTAATATGATTTTAGCATGATAAATTGTAAATATCCCGTTATCTGTAATTAATTGGAGTCGTGACCAGATTAAATGCAATCTATTTTAGAAAGCTGTCGAAAAATTGGCTTTGGTGACCATTTAGATGAGGAATGCTCCTGCATTTAGGCCCCGAACCTTTCTCTATTTATTCATTGTAATTTACACCTTGGCGATGATACAAATTCTTAGGAAATACCAGCTCTAGAAGGTTCTACAGAAGCTTCATTGTGTGTAATTCCTTTCGGATTTTCGACGAAGGTAGAACATTATTTATTGGCTCCAATTAATATTGCCTTTGTTCGGAAAATATGAAATAAATAATTTTGCCAGTTATGACATTTTGGTTATTAGTCACTCGCTTTAGTATAGTCACGTTTAATGAATATCCTAACACCTGTCTCGGATTATGTCTATATTTACTAGCGATTTTGGAGCAGATTATACACATCTTTTAGGTACCTAAGCTAAAAATGTAGCCATGAAAATACCCCACATCCTATTGGGATGGACATTTTTTTCCAACTTTCCACACATTCTTCACAAACGTTGTATCTATTACTTGAATTAACAAGTATAAATACAAGCTTTCCTGTATATATTACTAACTCCAATCGACACCTGATATGATGTGTGAATATTTTCGTTCATCAGCATTACAGAATCTAAAATTAATTTTATTTTTAAACACCTATAAATAAATTACTCAAATATACTTATTTCAAAGAAGTTAGTGCTTTCAGATCAGGCAGCGACTTGTGTTTCGACAGTACCAGATTGCGCCATAAGGTCAACCTCATAAGCGGGATTTCTCCCCAAGCAGGGGGGGGGGCCGCGCTAAAACGATTGTGAAAGGAAGTGGATGACTTCTTTATAAATTTGTGAATAACTAATCCAGTTAATGACAAAATTGATAACGAAGTCGTCTCCTTTGCCTACTCCAACATTTTCCATTTATTAAAAACACACTGCTTAAAATTCAACCCTATCTTGCTAAGTAACAACCAAAAACATATCGCACTAGTATTTTAGTGCGACTCAAAAATTGGTGTTTTTCAGTTATGACTATGAAAGACATGGTAAATATATCTTTATCAACCATCAAAACTGTATGTACCTAGCTTCATAGCTTGTTCATCACAGGGAACCTGTCATAATGCTATTCCCCCTACATAAGCAATAGTGACGAATTTTCAGTTGATTTTTTTTTCTTTTTAGTTGTGTCTCTTTAGAAATACTAGTGCGATATGTCGACCAGAAAATATACTTGAACGAATCCCATTAGGATGAATATTTTCTTCCTATTTCACTTTCACTCAACCCTCTTTGTTGTTGTTTTTTTCAAATAACAAATATAAAGACAAGATTTTCTAAAAATATGAGTATCTCCAATCGACGCCTGCTGAGATGTGTGCAATTTTTCGGGATATCTTGAGCACTACAGAATCCAAATGTAAACCGATTTTTAGACATCCATGAATAATTTACTCAAATATCATGAGTCACTCCTCCCCACGTACCCATTAATTGATGTTGCGGGTCTTTTTTACTTTACCCACGCCAGTTACTTTTCTTACTGAAACAGTTATTTATCGTATCATTAGGTTAATAGTTAACAGATGTTTAAACTAATAATTAGGCAGAACTCCATACTTTTGTAATGCTGTATACGCTACTTCTTCCGATTTGACAACATCAACACAGCACAACAAACACAATTTCAACGTGTCTTATAAATCTATAACCTCTTTCATGTATAAACTTTATGTAGCCTAGCAACACCTGTTATCTTTTTTTTTTTAATTTGTAAGAGACCCGGTAGCCGTGAGGGTTAAGGCGTGAGCTCTTAACACTCCGTGCCAAAGGTCGTGGGTTCGATTCCCACTAGGGGTGGTGGCTTTTCTTTCGAAAAAAGAAATGGCATCACTTCTATCCTGGCTAGAAAAGGGTGGTAACCTATAGATAACCCGTCCTAAAATTCGTGGTTAATAATAAATGGACGTTAAAATTTAAATAAATAATTTGTAAGTAACTCTTGGTCTCGAACCTGATATCTGTATTTGTAAGATCAAATTGTATAATAAGTCTGCACTTTGACAATAGCTATATCGGGGAGTGTGGGTGTGTAATAAGGAAAGGAAAAAAAAATCCCCTAAATAGAATGTGAGGAAAAAAGAATATGGCGAAAAATATATACAAAGTACAAGGTCTAATTTAATAAAAAAATAAATAAATAAAACAAAATTAAAAAGGAAAATAATTAAAAAAAAGAGTTGGAAAAGATATTTATATTAATTATTAAAATAAAAAAAAAATAATAAAAAAAAAAATAAAAAAAAAATCCTGACTCCCTAAGGAAAGCACCCCCTTCACTGGGAACATGGGATGATGAGTGGTTGTGCATTGCAATAACATAGCAGGGCGCTGACAACCATGAGGTTTTTCGCCCCATATTTTCTAAACAAACAAACAACCTGTTACAATATTGTAACTAAATATTATGACGTTATTCTAAAAAGTAACTGGCGTGGGTAATGTAAAATTAAAGATTTTGCTAGATAATCTCTAGTTTTAAAATAGTAGTGCATATTTAATGAATTTCCAAACACCTGTCTCGGATAATTTTTATATTTAGTGATACTTGAGAAATATTTAGACAAGACGGCATACGTGTATAATAGATCTGCCAATCCTTCTTTCACAACCTCCTGTCAAAAGTATTCATTCAATAAGCCGAATTCTTCGAACTTATCTGAAATGCATTCGTCATGATTGGTTGAATAAATTAAAACATGTCAAAGCAAATGCAGATACTTGTAGTTCCGAAAACCAACGCTGAAGTTTTGTTTTCTTTTTTTTCGAAAAAAAGTTAGCGTCATAGCATTTATTTCAATGCTGGTCTATTAAATCTCCTATGGCAAAGAAATCGTCTTGACGAAGGATTTACAATATGAAGAACATGAAAAATAGAGCCTTCTGCTCAATATATATATATATATATATATATATATATATATATATATATATATATATATATATATATATATATATACATATATATATATAATATATACGCAAAGGTTGCTGCCTAATGTAGGGAAAAAATAAAGATATAGAATTTGGTGGTGAATTTTTTTCTTTTATGACCTTCTATCTATAAAAAAAAATCGAGAATTTTTATTAGGATTTTATTTTTATTTTCCCTTTGCGAAGATTTACCTAAATTACTTAATATTATAAGATGGTGAACCTATATTTCACAACGTATTTTATGTGGAGGAAGTTCATATTTCATTAATAAGCATTATTTTTTAAAAACCCTTTATTTCGCTCTACATTTTATAAGTAGCGAAAGACGTAATAAAATGTCAGTACATTCGATTCACCAAGAAAATGAACCATCGAACCGCGGACTAGAGGTGAGAGCAAGGAATGTGTGTGTAGATATCCTTAAGCCAATTAAGTTATAAAGAGAAAGAGAGAGAGAAGACATCTGATAAAGGTTGGAGAATGACGTACACATAAATAGAGTAGGTTCTTATCGCCGACACAGCCTTCTTCTTTATTTCTATCAATGGCCCTCATTCAGGTTCGGAAAGGCAGAAAATGTTAATGAAATCATTATCCCTTTACTAGTGGGTGTCAGGGGAGAATTAGATAATTTCAATCTAAATTAGCCCTAATAAGGATTCGGACTCGTCTACGAGGAGAAGGTCGGTTTTATCTTAACTGAAGAGTGTGAGAAATGTCGAACGGAATCATTCAACGCCAGCATCAAACAATTAGGAAGAGAAAAAGGCCCAACTCGTAGGAACTGCTTCATCTCAGCATACTTCTGTGTAAAGCTTATATCCGAATTTCTGGATTTTCCGCTTCTCTCCCAAGCGGTGTACATTTTTCCATGATGATGTTACACCTTGCTACAAGAATTGAGACGAATCTCATGAAGTCCGAGGGTACTTGGGCGAAATATCACCCTAAAATATGGGCACCGCTGGGGAGAGAAGTCGAGAATCCAGAAGAACAGATACACCTGACACCAACTTAAAGCAAAACATAATGACTGGCTCTCTCAAACCGGCGCGGGACGGCGCACATGAGGGCCAAAGAATATTTCGTGTTTCAAAAAAGGCTAAAACCTCTAATTCTTAACCGATTTCAAAATTTTTTTTTAAATGAAAGCTAATCAAATTTAGAACAACTTTTTCTCAGATTTTTGTTTCCCTGTTTATTAAATTACGTGTAAATAATTCACGAACTTGTACAGTTGAACATAAAATAATATTTCAGTTTTCATCTAGCTTAATATCACCATTGAAATCGGTTAAGATTTAGAAGCTGTAGCCTTTTTTGAAACACGAAATGTTCTTTGGCCTCACTGTCCACCGTTCCGCGCCGGTTTGAGAGAGCCTTAAATAAAACATAATAAATGGTAATTAAGAAATTATTTATGTAATATATATATATATATATATATATATATATATATATATACTAGCTGTTTCATTTATATACTAGCTGTGCCCTAAAAAACGTAACCTACGTTTTTCGCTTATAAACTTTTAGAATTCCTGGTATATTTTCAACATTCTATTTTCAGCGGAATACTTGAGAAGTGTGTTTTCTCGCTTTAACAGGATCTTTTTCTAGTTAATATTTCACATACAACAATTCTCGTTTAATCTGTGAGGGGCACGTCATGCACTCCCCCTGTTAGTACAAATCTTATATGGGCTTCTGGAACCCGCCTTAATCTTTCAAGATGGATTGAATCTATAAGAGCCCCATTTTAGATTTCATGGTAAGTTTGGAATCTTAAGAATCACTTTCAAGTTGTGTAAATCGTGGACATCGATTATGTTTGTAATACATCATTGAGAAACATGTGCTAATTTAGTCCAAGAACTGGTAAAGTATGTTTCATGAATTGTTTTATGCGCCTTGAAATTTTGTTATATGTACCTCCATGGTTAGATAAGAAGGTATATATGTGTTGGCTAGACTTACCGTGGAACACCAGGTACTGCGCATAGGGCAATGTTGGGCAAAACTAAAAACTAAAACTAAAATTAAAACTAAATTCACTTTTTGGAATAAACTAAACTAAAAATTGCAACCTAAAAAAAAACTAAAACTAAAATTTTACTAATAAATGGATTTTAACTAAACTAAAACTAAAACTAAATCTTTGGGAATTGACTAAAAACTAAACTAAAAATTTAGTTTAGTTTAGTTTAATTTTACTAAAATAACATGAATTAATATAAATCATATGTTAATTCGATAATTAAGTAAATTATTAAAACTAATAGAACTTGCTTAAGAATAAAGGCCTATTGATGGTGTAGAGTCCGGCATGGGTAGAGCCCGGGCCTCCACCGTGGCTTTGTAACATTTATATATATAAATGCCATTCCGACGGACGTGGTCGTGTGCGTCTATTTGTGCCTCAAAAATGTAGTTTTCCGAAGAAGATATAGCAGCAATTGTGATTGCACTTGATGAAGAGCAAAGAGAGAAACTAGAAGAAGATTGGGCGTGCATCCGATATGACGTAAGCGTAAGATGGAAGGAGAATTTGTCAAGCTGTTTGAAAAAAAACAAAAAAAAAAACGATTGGACGATGAAACTAAATTGTTTGGTTATTTTCGAATGCCCAAAAAATGTTTTACTGTTTTACTTCTTGAAGTAGGGTCTCAGGAAACAGAAGACACCATTACATGAGCGCATTCACCTACTGAGCGATTAGCAGTGTGTCTCAGGCAAGACATTAATAACTAAGTGAACAATTTATTATTAGTGATAATTGCAATTGTGCCGGGCCGGGCCGGGCAAGAATGTCCGTGTCCCGGCACGGTGTAGTGTGAAAGAGTCCATTGAAAATGCTGGTGTGATTGTTTCACCGTGTCACACCGGGGCAAGGCCTGGACACGGTTAGAACACGGTCCCGGCGCGGGCTCCACACGGTATAGCGTGAACGAGTCCATTGAAATTGCTGGTGTGAATATTTCACCGTGTCCTAGCCGTGGCACAGCCTGGACACGGTTAGAACACGGTCCCGGCGCGGGCTCCACACGGTATAGCGTGAACGAGTCCATTGAAATTGCTGGTGTGAATATTTCACCGTGTCCTAGCCGTGGCACAGCCTGGACACGGTTAGAACACGGTCCCGGCGCGGGCTCCACAAGGTATAGCGTGAACGAGTCCATTGAAATTGCTGGTGTGATTGTTTCACCGTGTCCTAGCCGTGGCACAGCCTGGACACGGTTAGAACACGGTCCCGGCGCGGGCTCCACACGGTATAGCGTGAACGAGTCCATTGAAATAGCTGGTGTGATTGTTTCACCGTTTCCTAGCCGTGGCACAGCCTGGACACGGTTAGAACACGGTCCCGGCGCGGGCTCCACACGGTATAGCGTGAACGAGTCCATTGAAATTGCTGGTGTGATTGTTTCACCGTGTCCTAGCCGTGGCACAGCCTGGACACGGTTAGAACACGGTCCCGGCGCGGGCTCCACACGGTATAGCGTGAACGAGTCCATTGAAATTGCTGGTGTGATTGTTTCACCGTGTCCTAGCCGTGGCACAGCCTGGACACGGTTAGAACACGGTCCCGGCGCGGGCTCCACACGGTATAGCGTGAACGAGTCCATTGAAATTGCTGGTGTGATTGTTTCACCGTGTCCTAGCCGTGGCACAGCCTGGACACGGTTAGAACACGGTCCCGGCGCGGGCTCCACACGTTATAGCGTGAACGAGTCCATTGAAATTGCTGGTGTGATTGTTTCACCGTGTCCTAGCCGTGGCACAGCCTGGACACGGTTAGAACACGGTCCCGGCGCGGGCTCCACACGGTATAGCGTGAACGAGTCCATTGAAATTGCTGGTGTGATTGTTTCACCGTGTCCTAGCCGTGGCACAGCCTGGACACGGTTAGAACACGGTCCCGGCGCGGGCTCCACACGGTATAGCGTGAACGAGTCCATTGAAATTGCTGGTGTGATTGTTTCACCGTGTCCCAGCCGTGGCACAGCCTGGACACGGTTAGAACACGGTCCCGGTGCGGGCTCCACACGGTATAGCGTGAACGAGTCCATTGAAATTGCTGGTGTGATTGTTTCACCGTGTCCTAGCCGTGGCACAGCCTGGACACGGTTAGAACACGGTCCCGGCGCGGGCTCCACACGGTATAGCGTGAACGAGTCCATTGAAATTGCTGGTGTGATTGTTTCACCGTGTCCTAGCCGTGGCACAGCCTGGACACGGTTAGAACACGGTCCCGGCGCGGGCTCCACACGGTATAGCGTGAACGAGTCCATTGAAATTGCTGGTGTGATTGTTTCACCGTGTCCTAGCCGTGGCACAGCCTGGACACGGTTAGAACACGGTCCCGGCGCGGGCTCCACACGGTATAGCGTGAACGAGTCCATTGAAATTGCTGGTGTGATTGTTTCACCGTGTCCTAGCCGTGGCACAGCCTGGACACGGTTAGAACACGGTCCCGGCGCGGGCTCCACACGGTATAGCGTGAACGAGTCCATTGAAATTGCTGGTGTGATTGTTTCACCGTGTCCTAGCCGTGGCACAGCCTGGACACCGTTAGAACACGGTCCCGGCGCGGGCTCCACACGGTATAGCGTGAACGAGTCCATTGAAATTGCTGGTGTGATTGTTTCACCGTGTCCTAGCCGTGGCACAGCCTGGACACGGTTAGAACACGGTCCCGGCGCGGGCTCCACACGGTATAGCGTGAACGACTCCATTGAAATTGCTGGTGTGATTGTTTCACCGTGTCCTAGCCGTGGCACAGCCTGGACACGGTTAGAACACGGTCCCGGTGCGGGCTCCACACGGTATAGCGTGAACGAGTCCATTGAAATTGCTGGTGTGATTGTTTCACCGTTTCCCAGCCGTGGCACAGCCTGGACACGGTTAGAACACGGTCCCGGCGCGGGCTCCACACGGTATAGCGTGAACGAGTCCATTGAAATTGCTGGTGTGATTGTTTCACCGTGTCCCAGCCGTGGCACAGCCCTGGCTCGACAGGGTCTAGTGTGAATCAACCTTAAGCTAGACTCGGCTTTTGACCTAAGGTGTATTATAAACAGAAGGGAGTTAATATAATCTGTATATTACTAATTCAGTCATTGTATATTTACTTTGTACTGTCTACATTCTATTCAAATTTTTGTTTGCCAAGAGTTTTTGTCATACAAGTCGTCAAAGTTCGTAGAGCCTTTACTCGAAATGTGCTTCATCCACTTGCCATATTTCTACCTTTAAAAACTTCTATGTCTTTCTAAATTGATGAATTGCTAAGAAAATATAATATGGAAGAGTGCAATCCTGTGTCGACCCCAATGATACCTAGTCTTAAACTCGAGCAAAATTCAGAAAAAGTTCTTCCAGGATACCCTTATCAAAATCTTATAGGGTCACTCCTTTAGGTACCAATTGGTGCAAGACCAGATATTTCTTATCCAGTAAGTTTTTTAAACCAGTACAACGTGTGTTATTGATATGATCACAGGATAGCAGCGAAACAAATCCACCGTTACCTCAAAGGGACCAGAAATCTGAGTCTTGCCGATCTAAATCAGAAGAAATGTGAGTACGTTTTCAATAGATAATTGTATTGACTTACACTGACTTCCTCAAGAATGAGGATTAAGAATTATCCGCTTCTGTGTAAGTTGGCTACTGTCAGTTTCCTGTGCTTTGTGGTGCCTAATCTATCCCATTTCTTCGAAATGTTGTTAAAATTTGTTCATACTAAAAAAAGCTGGCCATTTCTATTCAAAGCTTTCCAAATGACACTAGGAACCACGCTAAGATGACGCAGTTCCTGCGAGTCGGACTTTTTAACTACTGATGCACTATTTTGATCAATACAGGTCAGGATATCACCAATTCTTTGGAGAATAAGAAACTGTGGCAATTTTCTCGTAATTTGAAAACATATGTTCTTTGATAAACTAAATTAGTAAACTAAAAACTAAAACTAAACTAAAATCACAAATTTAGGTCTCTTTTACTAAACTAAACTAATTGCATTACTAAAAACGGAGTCCATATGATTAATAATTATGCAAATCTGAAACTAAACTAAAACTAAAACTAAAAATACAACATTAGTTTAGTTTTAGTTAGACAAAACTAACGTTAGTTTAGGTAACTAACGTTAGTTTAGGTAACTAACGTTAGTTTTGCCCAACACTGGCATAGGGGAAAGGTGGAAAATATATTGCCCAAAATAGAGGTTTATTCAGAAGCCAACTATCTTTAATGTAAAATTAAGACAATTTTACAACGAATAATAAATAAGGAAGACACTTTTAAGGGTGTTAACATGTAAAAAAACAAACCAAAAAGTTTTTTTTCTAATATTAAACGAGTGTTTTATTCACGCTACCATTTAAACGGATATATAAACCAATGAGGGCGCAGAGGACAACCAGAACTGCCTAGATAATCGGTGCTCTCACTCACTCTTATTTTCATGTTTGCTAATAATTATACCCCAACAAAAGTGTCTGCCCTTTTGTAGTTATTTTCAATTATGTTTATTGAAGATGCTGTTTAAATTGTAGCGTGAATAAAGTACTTCATTTAATATTTTATTATTTATTAAGCACTTTTTTTTATTTTCATTATAACCGTCTTTAAAAGTGTCTCCCTTATTTACTATTCATTGTAAAATTGCCTAATTTTTACATTAAAGATAGTGGCTACTGAATAAACCACTATATTTGCATTTTAACCGTCTTTAAAAGTGTCTCCCTTATTTACTATTCATTGTAAAATTGCCTAATTTTTACATTAAAGATAGTGGCTACTGAATAAACCACTATATTTGCATTTTAACCGTCTTTAAAAGTGTCTCCCTTATTTACTATTCATTGTAAAATTGCCTAATTTTTACATTAAAGATAGTGGCTACTGAATAAACCACTATATTTGCATTTTAACCGTCTTTAAAAGTGTCTCCCTTATTTACTATTCATTGTAAAATTGCCTAATTTTTACATTAAAGATAGTGGCTACTGAATAAACCACTATATTTGAATTTTAACCGTCTTTAAAAGTGTCTCCCTTATTTACTATTCATTGTAAAATTGCCTAATTTTTACATTAAAGATAGTGGCTACTGAATAAACCACTATATTTGCATTTTAACCGTCTTTAAAAGTGTCTCCCTTATTTACTATTCATTGTAAAATTGCCTAATTTTTACATTAAAGATAGTGGCTACTGAATAAACCACTATATTTGCATTTTAACCGTCTTTAAAAGTGTCACCCTTATTTACTATTCATTGTAAAATTGCCTAATGTTTACATTAAAGATAGTGGCTACTGAATAAACCACTATATTTGCATTTTAACCGTCTTTAAAAGTGTCTCCCTTATTTACTATTCATTGTAAAATTGCCTAATTTTTACATTAAAGATAGTGGCTACTGAATAAACCACTATATTTGCATTTTAACCGTCTTTAAAAGTGTCACCCTTATTTACTATTCATTGTAAAACTGCCTAATGTTTACATTAAAGATAGTGGCTACTGAATAAACCACTATATTTGCATTTTAACCGTCTTTAAAAGTGTCTCCCTTATTTACTATTCATTGTAAAATTGCCTAATGTTTACATTAAAGATAGTGGCTACTGAATAAACCACTATATTTGCATTTTAACCGTCTTTAAAAGTGTCTCCCTTATTTACTATTCATTGTAAAATTGCCTAATTTTTACATTAAAGATAGTGGCTACTGAATAAACCACTATATTTGCATTTTAACCGTCTTTAAAAGTGTCTCCCTTATTTACTATTCATTGTAAAATTGCCTAATTTTTACATTAAAGATAGTGGCTACTGAATAAACCACTATATTTGAATTTTAACCGTCTTTAAAAGTGTCTCCCTTATTTACTATTCATTGTAAAATTGCCTAATTTTTACATTAAAGATAGTGGCTACTGAATAAACCACTATATTTGCATTTTAACCGTCTTTAAAAGTGTCTCCCTTATTTACTATTCATTGTAAAATTGCCTAATTTTTACATTAAAGATAGTGGCTACTGAATAAACCACTATATTTGCATTTTAACCGTCTTTAAAAGTGTCACCCTTATTTACTATTCATTGTAAAATTGCCTAATGTTTACATTAAAGATAGTGGCTACTGAATAAACCACTATATTTGCATTTTAACCGTCTTTAAAAGTGTCTCCCTTATTTACTATTCATTGTAAAATTGCCTAATTTTTACATTAAAGATAGTGGCTACTGAATAAACCACTATATTTGCATTTTAACCGTCTTTAAAAGTGTCACCCTTATTTACTATTCATTGTAAAATTGCCTAATGTTTACATTAAAGATAGTGGCTACTGAATAAACCACTATATTTGCATTTTAACCGTCTTTAAAAGTGTCTCCCTTATTTACTATTCATTGTAAAATTGCCTAATGTTTACATTAAAGATAGTGGCTACTGAATAAACCACTATATTTGCATTTTAACCGTCTTTAAAAGTGTCTCCCTTATTTACTATTCATTGTAAAATTGCCTAATGTTTACATTAAAGATAGTGGCTACTGAATAAACCACTATATTTGCATTTTAACCGTCTTTAAAAGTGTCTCCCTTATTTACTATTCATTGTAAAATTGCCTAATGTTTACATTAAAGATAGTGGCTACTGAATAAACCACTATATTTGCATTTTAACCGTCTTTAAAAGTGTCTCCCTTATTTACTATTCATTGTAAAATTGCCTAATTTTTACATTAAAGATAGTGGCTACTGAATAAACCACTATATTTGCATTTTAACCGTCTTTAAAAGTGTCACCCTTATTTACTATTCATTGTAAAATTGCCTAATTTTTACATTAAAGATAGTGGCTACTGAATAAACCACTATATTTGCATTTTAACCGTCTTTAAAAGTGTCTCCCTTATTTACTATTCATTGTAAAATTGCCTAATGTTTACATTAAAGATAGTGGCTACTGAATAAACCACTATATTTGCATTTTAACCGTCTTTAAAAGTGTCTCCCTTATTTACTATTCATTGTAAAATTGCCTAATGTTTACATTAAAGATAGTGGCTACTGAATAAACCACTATATTTGCATTTTAACCGTCTTTAAAAGTGTCTCCCTTATTTACTATTCATTGTAAAATTGCCTAATTTTTACATTAAAGATAGTGGCTACTGAATAAACCACTATATTTGCATTTTAACCGTCTTTAAAAGTGTCACCCTTATTTACTATTCATTGTAAAATTGCCTAATGTTTACATTAAAGATAGTGGCTACTGAATAAACCACTATATTTGCATTTTAACCGTCTTTAAAAGTGTCTCCCTTATTTACTATTCATTGTAAAATTGCCTAATGTTTACATTAAAGATAGTGGCTACTGAATAAACCACTATATTTGCATTTTAACCGTCTTTAAAAGTGTCTCCCTTATTTACTATTCATTGTAAAATTGCCTAATTTTTACATTAAAGATAGTGGCTACTGAATAAACCACTATATTTGCATTTTAACCGTCTTTAAAAGTGTCTCCCTTATTTACTATTCATTGTAAAATTGCCTAATGTTTACATTAAAGATAGTGGCTACTGAATAAACCACTATATTTTGGACAATTTTTTTTTTTTGCACCTTTTTCCTATTCGCAGTATCTGGTGTTCCAGGGTAAGTTTAGCTAATACATATTTACCTTCTTGTCTACCCTAGAGATGCACTATAGCAAAATTTCAAAGTGCATAAAACACTTCATGAAACGTGCGTTACCAGCTCTCCGACTAATTAATGATTTCTAAAGATTTAATTAAGAGTAAGCCTTGTGATTCAAGCTATTACTTTTGTGAAAGTCTTAATAAATATCATGAAGGAGGTTGTTGAGTTGCTAGTCGCCTCCCCTCTTTTCGTGACGTGAATCTCCAATATTGTTCCCCTTAATCTGAGCCGACGCCTTTCTGTCTGTATTAAGACCTAATGACAAGTCCATTAAGAACATTTCCTCATTATAGGAATAGCCCGAGTGTCTACACTCACTCATCCATGGACCCAGTCCAAAACCTAATTACCTCCTCAGATGCCGGGAGAAAGATTGCTTTAATTGCCATGATTTTAGCCATGTATGAGGGGGAGGGGACGTAAGAGGTGTGCTATGCCTTCATCAGGGCTTACTAGGTAGCAGCAGCTGCCTTCCTATCAGATCTCGCGTAATGAGAGGATCGCCAACAGCTGTCTCTCTTCTGACGTCATAAATACTTACATCTGCGCCCGATCACTCCGTAATCCGTTATACGGGCGAAACGGAGTCTGACTATCTTTCAGAACGTCCTTCTTTCCATGCGTGTTATCGTACTCTTCATCTCCCTAGGCAAATTGGTATAGAAACAGGCTCAGTACATTACCGCAAAAAGATAATAGACATCCATTAAATTGTGACACTGCTTACTGGTAGAACTCCATCTTCAAATCGTAACATAATACCTTTTCATGAAGGAGAATTTTGTAACCTAGTTCCACAAAGTTTATACAGGCCCAACATGCTTGACGCTGACAATGTGTCTGTTTAGAAATTAAAAAAATATTAAACCAATTAAGAAAATGAATTCTTACAAAAAATGACTTGTTTTACTGAAATTTGAACCTTGATCCTCCCGTTTTACGTTCGGATACGTATCCCAAGATATTGTAGGAATTGCTGGATGGTGGAAATCGATGTTCAGAATAATGGAAAGAGACCAAAATTTTCACAGGTGATTTACTTTTTGCAGGACGTTTTCAGGGACTTAGCTCTATTTTCAATGCTATGTCAAAGGTCCTTATTCAATCAAGTCTAGACTGAAGGAGTCCAGGAGTAACGCTCGATTAAATAAGATCCCTGAATACTTTCTGCAAAAAATACAATGCCCGTGGAAATTTTGGAAATTTTTTCATTATTCTATCCAATGATACTTCCGAGCTGGACATTACAACAAGGCTAGTTACAGCATCCAAACTCCTTTTAGCGCGGTTCCTCCCTCCCCCATAGGGAGGAACCCCGCTTATAAGGTTGATACAATGAAACAACCCGGAAGTGCCGACAAGAAAATTTCGCGTTTCAGAACCCCTAGAGACCGAAAATAACGGTGGTTCAAATTTGTATATATATATATATATGTATATATATATATATATATATATATATATATATATATATATATTTGTCTGTTCGCGGATTTCTGGCTTCCCTGATGGTCCGATTTTGATGAAATTTGGTACAAAAATCGTTCGTCTAATTTGAAAGGTCAAGTTCGTTAACCAGCAAAATCCGCCGACGGGAAGATGGCGTTTCGGGCAAAATTCGCGCTAAAAAAATCGTAACGCTTACGTTTTTGAGTTCATTAGCTTATAAGTACTCGTTTTATATGCTTCTTGGGCTAGGAAAACGAATGAAACCATTTTCAAGGCGATAGCTTTAACCGTTCTCGAGAAAATTGGAAAAATAGTTTTTGAATACCGTTTTTGGTTTGGGTACTTAGAATCATGGGATTCAGTTGAAACATTTTCTGCATGTTTTACTATCATTAAAACTAATATGTTGAAATTTTGGTTACGTTTGGAGTTAAGGAAGGGTTAGAATAAAATATTTTATTAATAGACATAAAATGTTTTGGTAACTTTGTATACTTTCCTTAATATCTCGAGAAAGGTTGAGAATTTTGTGAAACGGAAGAACACCATTAGAAAGCTTACTAAATGCTCTACAAAAAAGGTTCTAATGAAAGTTTTGATTAGGCGATGTCAATCGGAGAAATAAGTGCTTAAAACGTTAAAGTAATTGATTTTGCTTATTCGAACTGTTCTTTTTGTCTGTTTTTATTCCTTGTTATTTTTTAATTGCTTATAGTTGGATAATGTATTTTACAATAAAACAGATTAGGCAAAATAAGAAAAACAATTCATTGTTAGAAATATAGCTTGCCAAGAGAAAGAGATTCGTTGACGTCTTTTGAATATTTTCAATTGCCTTGCTGTTGGTTTTTTCTATTTTATTTTTTAATTGATTTTATTTGTAGAATTATTACTATAGTAAAAGAACACAGGAATATGTGAAACATTTTGATATTTTCCAATTCATTGAAACGTATGGAATGAAGTATCGGTAGAAGAGGATTCTAGAGTCTGGCGGACCCGAGCAGGTAATGCCGTAAAACCCTTTGAACAAAGGCCGAGGAAAATATGATCTGTTTCTACTCTAAGCTTTTTCATATGACAATAGGGATATGAACAGGAACCGGAGTCTCCCGTGGTCTAATGGCTAGTACATTGGATTCATAAGCGGGAGATGGTGGGTTCGATTCCCAACCTCCGGCAGGAATTTTATCATCTCACGGCTCGCTGGTAAAATTCCTCGCTGCACCCTGGATGTCGGCGCTAATGACCTAGATGTAGATGCGCCGTAAAAAAAAAAAAAAAAAAAAAAAAAAAAAAAAAAAAAAAAAAACTATGAAGAGGAACCGCGCTAAGATGATGCAGTTCCTGCGAGTCGGACTTTTTATCTCTGAGCTTATTATCACAATAACATTGGCTGGACATTTCTCGTTGCTCGCCTACCTAATGCTCCGGCTCCTTTGGAAGAAATGGCATTTCTGCGATACGGTAGCTAAATTGGCAATGCACAAGAATAGGAGATTGTAGGTTCAAATCCCAGCCTGATAAGTTAATTCTACTGTAAAACAAACATTGAAAACAAAAAACATTGGCCTTTGTCAAAATTGATGGAACCCGCATGGTCAGTAACAGCTGACTGATACTGATATTATGTTTGAGGATCAACGTGTAATCAATGCACTTAGAAACTATTTGAATCTTTTTACTCATTTATTTTTCTTTTATTTCCACTAAATAACTTGAAAAATATTGCTTGTAT